>OY723392.1:33459815-33759815 GCA_963210295.1 Ophion ellenae
ATCCACCGAGTAGTTATCGATGTCGTGCGTGCGACGATAGTCTGCACTGAGCCGCCTTGAAAGCTTTATAGACCGCAGCTTATCCGGATTCGCCAGTGATGCGCGTTTCATAAACTGTTTTTCCCCGTTGACGAGCGCGTACTTGTCGACTTTTCAATAGTGAGAAAAAAAAACGCATGCTGTCAACAAACGCAGAATAAACACGAGGCAAACATCATAATATTGGGAGAGGGAGCGAGACGGAGAGAGAGAGAGAGAGAGAGAGAGAGAGAGAGAGAGAGAGAGAGAGGGAGAGAGATCTTCGAGGCGTCTGATGTTTTGGAAGCATGGAAAGAAACACCTTTTCGCTGTGTTGAAAAACTAAAGAGCTTTTTTACCGATCGGACGTGTGACACACGCCCTTAAGGACGTATGACACACGCTCTTAAGAACGTGTAACACAGTCAACATAACCTCACAAATGTTCGAACAGAGTTTTCTCATAGATGTTTGACGTTTTGAAGAAAAAACAAAGCATCAGATTGTAGAGCAGTGACGCAGCGATTGTTTCAGCTTGTTAGGATTTGGTTGAGTTTTTTTTTGGGAAAAAATGGTTGAGTTTTTATAATAAATAATGGTTGAGTTTTAAAATGGAAAATGGTTGTTTTTTTAATGAAAAACTGATTGAGTTTTTAGGAAAAAATGTTTTTTTTAAATGAAAAAATGGTTGTTTTTTTTAAATAAAAAATTGTTGTTTCTTAATGAAAAAATGGTTGTTTTGTACGAAAAAAGTGTTTTGTTTTTACGGAAAAAGGTGTATTTTTTTACAAAAAACGTTTTTTTTTTATTAAAAAATTGTTGCGTTTTTTTAACTGAAAAAATGGTTGTTTTTCTAGAAAAAACGAAGCTTTTCCAGAAAAATCAGGTTCAGGTTGACCGACGTAGATCAGCTTAAATATTTTCTTCTGCCCCAAATATTATTCATCTCTGAAAAGTATCGTCTCGAAAATTTTAGCTACGTCTCACCCTCTCATTTGCCAGGTGGTACAGCTTCTAATTCGCCTCGACCCCCGTGTAATCGACTCGGTCGGTAAGGCAAGTAACTGCTAATGCTCTATGCGCGCGTGACGGAGGATGCAATCGATCTATCGTCCGAGTGTACAAGAGTATAGTAGGGCAGCTCCATAAAAAGCAGGCTTTCTATATGTATAGATACATAGATCGGCTTCTAGCGTACTGGTTATTTTGAGGACGGTCCTTAAATAATTTTCAACGCGTCGTTGACTTTAGGGTCAAAACGGTCCCAGAAGTCGAATGTTTTAAAAATCGCATTTCCCATGTACATGTATGTGCGTGGAAAAATACGATTTCTGAAGAAAAAATACATGTTTCTTTTATTGTTATTATATATGCATATATATAGTTAAAAATCCGTTTTCCTTAAAGATCGTCTTTTTCCATGTACATACGGGTGAAAAAGTGTATGCCAGGATCAGAGCATCAAAGGCTTACGAGACCCTCGTATATACTTGACTTCCGCGTCAAGCGCGCTTAGTTCGCTCGCGGAGAGCGTCGTACGAGTATCGTGCGTTCTCGGAGTAGCGTGAAGGCTCGTTCTTAACTCCCGATTCAACAAGCCGCGAACGATAATCATTTCGCGCGCGATCTCGCTGAGCACGAACACGCGTATACAATAATTAATTGGCGTTATCTGATCGTTTTCGAAGATTCGTCAAGGGTGATTGGCACTCCCAAATAATGGAAATAAACGAGGAGAATACGTTTCTCACCGGTGAATCCCAACAAAATGGCGTCATTCAGCCACTTCTCACCGGTATTCATATATTTATTTATTGTCGACAGAGCCCCCCTCCCCCTCCCGGGCCCCTCGGTTTCGAACGAATCAGCATTCCGCGCGTAACCTTCAAAACAATTATCACGCTCTGCGTCGTTGATTCGGACTGAGAAATGAAGTAAAAAAAAGAAAGGAAACGTGTTTACTAGAATCGTCACGCGATCTCAGGGTGAGCGAATAAAATGCGCGTTTTGTCTCGGTTTTTTTAACGGAATTATAAAAAAGAACGAAAAAAACTGAGAGCGCGGTAATGTTTAGGCGCCACGAGAATACGCCGTGACGTATGGTTTTTTTTTCTTCGGTAATCGTAAAATAAAGGCGTGCGATGTCACTAGACGCGCAATTGAGGAAAATTTTGACAATTATTTTTGTCAAACATTCTGTCACTCGGACGAATCTCGTGAGAATGTAGATTAAAACAAAACAGCTTCAAAATTCTTCAAAAGGATGTACCCGCGAGATCCTTTGAAGCATGACCTTGAAGCTGTTGAAGGTCAAAGTGAAATCCCTCTCTGGAGCGAGATGAGTTCACGATAGTCAATTGCTTCTTTAATGAAAAAAATTGTAACACCAGTTGCTTCCCACTCAAGCATTATCTTGTCACCCCCCTCCCCCCACCCCCGCCTCTCTGTCAGACTTTGAAGATTAGCTGGATCGAGAAAACTGTCTAACCACTTGAATTCTCTGTCCGAGATCTCTACCAAATCACCATGGCCTACGCTTATTGGAAGTGTGGCAAGACAAACGACTACGCCACCTTCGATCTTTTCTTCAGGAAGAATCCTTTTCACGGCGAATTCACGATCTTCGCAGGACTCGAGGAGTGCCTTAAATTCATCAAGAAATTTCGATACACGGATAGTGGTAAATATATATATATGTATAGTATCGGGTTGCTCGGAAAGTAATTTCGTCTTTTGTCAACGATACTTGGGTGGAAAAGCCAAAATTACTTTCCAAAAACCCAACAGCATATCACTTATACATATTGGGTAGTTGCATATGAACCCGCCTATTTTTGGGCAAAAGAAGAGGTAGTGCTTGGGTAGCTAAGCGATTAGGGCAAAGAATTTGGTTTTTTTTAGAAGCAATGCAGTCGGTAGCCATTTTTTTACTCCTCTGTACGAGGTGAAGCGCCGTTTGCTCCTTCCGAGGAAATAACCGTTGGAGCAACATGCGGTCTGACATTGTCACGCTGCAAAATCAACTTATTACGGTGATTCTATCATTCCGGCCGCTTCTGGTACAGAGCTTGCTTTGAACGCATAAGTAGAGGTCGACAACGATCCCCAGTGATGGTTTTCGACGCTTTCAACGGCTCGTAACACACGATAGTCCTCTTTTGGGTGGTTCGCTGTGCTCCTTGTTGTCCATAGAGAAATCACGACTTTGGAAGCTGCTAAATGACTGCACATTGTACTTGTCGGAGCACGTTCGGCATACACCTCAGTTAGTAAAGTATGTGTTTCCGTGGTAGATTTCCTTGCAGTGAAATAATGGGGCATAACTTGCTGCAAATGTGACTTATTCCTTCCAAAAATTGCCATTGTGAAGACGATTAAAACAGATGATGTTAAGGCCTTAGGCCACAGTAACGGGTATAAAATCATGTGCGAATTTAACCATTTTTTTTTCGTATTAAAAAGTGATTCGCTCAAAAAATTAATTACACCTATTTAGTACGAATATCAAGCTGTAAAATATATATCTTTTTTTTCGATGTACAAAATTGCCGACTACTAATATTTACTTCTGTGATCTTTTTTTTTAGGCGCTTCGCGGCGTGACATTTGGCAACCACAATTTTTTACCTAGAACAAAAAACAAAAATTCTCATCAATCTACATTAGAATACCTAGAGAAGTATTCTCGTTTGAACTTAAGAAATAAATTTTCAGTGAAAAATTTCGTTATAACTGCTCATAAACTGCTCATAAAATGAAGTTTTCGATTAATCAGAAATTCCTTACGTACTTCTCTCCGAAATGCAATTAGGAACATAACTTTTAAATTTGAAGTAAATCGAGTGAAAATTGTTGAAGTTATTTGTCACGCGAATTGGGAAAAAAGTTGTTTCGAGAAGTTTCGAGTAGTCGGCTATTTTCTACATCGAAAAAAGAAAAAAAAATTCCAACAGCTTGATATTCATACTAAATAGTTGTGTAATTCATTTTATGTGTGAATCACTTTGTCACACGACAACAAATTGTTAAATTCGCCCATGATTTCATACCCGTTACTGTGGCCTAAGTCCTCAACGCATTCCTTTCACGAACTCGAATATTAAACAATACACTGTTAATATTTGAATATTAATAGCTGAGTATTTAACAATCTAACGCCTATAATCAAGTAAAAATACACCCCGGCAAACTGGTAACATTTCAAGCCTAGGTGCCGAACTTTTGACGGGAAATTATGACTGTGAAAATCGTCTCATTTGTACGGCGCTTTGTGGAGATGACACACTGGCCACATTTCTATCTAATCTTGTACATGTAGAAGAACATGTCCTGCCTGATTCATCAACTCCGAGCCAAAACCGCTGAAGCTAATTACATGAAGTTTGGACAGTAGGTTGTTTTTGTGACGTAAGCACCCACTAAGAAGGGATTTTTCGAAACCCTTAAGGGGAGAAAGTGGTGGCAAAGATTGTATGGACATTTTTAAAAATCTGGTCAGATTTACTTGGAATTTGGTATTCTTTCTTTTTGGCACAATTAATAAAACACGTATTTGAGCATTTATAGAAAGTCAACCCCTAAGGGGAAAAAGAGGGTGGCAAAGTTTGTTTGTAAATTTAAAAAAATCTGGTCAGAAGATTTACTTGAAACTTAGTATTAAAGCTCTTCAACACAATTAATAAAACACGTATATTGGCGTTTTTCGAAATTCAACCCTTAAAAGAAAGGGGGTGGCAAAGTTTGTACGGAAAATAAAAAAAATCGCGTCAAATTTACTTGAAACTTTGTATTACTGCTCCTAACTGCAATTAATGAAATTTCAGCGTTTTTGGAAATGCAATGCTTAAGGGGTAAAGGGGGTAGCAAAGTTTGTATGATAAAAGAAATATCTGTTCAGATTTCCTTGACACTTACTATTAATGCTCTTCAACACAATTCTACGTGTTCCTTAAGGGGTTATATACAGTCAGGAGGCCCAAAAAGATCGATTTTTCAAGAATTTTTCTTGAGAAGACCTTTAAATCTATTAACGTTAAAATTTGTATACATATTATGGTAACTTTTAACTGTATTTTAACATCTTTTATTTGTAAAAATTATTTTGAAAGCTGCTATAGCTGATCTCCGGGAGCACCTGTAAAAAAGGCGTTTTGCGGTGATCATGATATCTCTGGACTGGATCATCTAAAATGAAAAAACCAAAAATATTTCGTCAATATAATGGATTATCTTGTAATTGATCGAAGGAATAAGCGGAATAATAATTTTTGACAAAATGGCGGCTTCTCAACAACAAAAAATCGATTTTTGACGAAAATTTAGGCCTTAAATTGTTTATAAAATGAAAAATATTTATCGGTGAGAAAAAACCTTCGATTAATTACTAAAAATATACTTGAAAAGTGTGTTAAAATTTGAGACTGATCGGTTCAGCCGTTTCCGAGAAATCTTGCTCACCGACTCTAAAAACACAGTTTTGAGAAAAATGCGTTTAAAGTTTCAAAAGCTCTTTCGAACGCTCTGACACGTTTACAAATACATTACAAAAATACATTACAAGTGTGCGTGCAACTTCGAGAATATTCGCCGGATTGACAAGAAATTTTTTGTGTTTGTACTTAAATATATGAGGGATCTCCGTCAATTCAGCCACTTTTTTTCGATCATCTCAGATCTGCCCCATAATTGGTTATATAATAGTACATAAAAGTACTACTAAAAGGCATTTTATGTGAATTTCTTCAGATTTTTGAAATCAACATTTTAGAAAATGCCGTTTTTTTTTCCAAATGAATATATCTCGGAAACTAGAAGTAACTGAAAAAAAATATCCATACATAAAAGTTGCCGTTTTGTGTTAGCTGTCGAGCGGACGACTTAAAATAATTTTTACGTTCCGGTAACGCTGATTTTTTACCAAAAAAGGGGGAAATGATTTTTCAATTAAAAAACGGCCATTTTTTTTGGCTGAAAAAATTACAGAGTCTTCCAGTATGTCCGACGATATCGCAAAAAAATCGCCAGAGTCGCACGGATCGAGGCTCTAGGGTGAAAAAAATGAAGTCACACAAATTAATTTTTTTATACCGGAACCTCGCTCCGTTTTTAACATATTTTTTTAACATATCCCAGAAACTTGAAGTTACTGAAGAAAAATGTCTGCGCATAAAAGTTGTAGTTTAGTGTTAGCTCTCCGACAATAAAAACAGAGGGCCACCGAATGTTCAAAGAAAATATTAATGATAAATGTGACTAGCAGAAAAATGTTCGTAGCCGCGACTTTTTAGAGAAAATGTAAAAATGTCTAAATCCACTAAATATGCGCGAAATTTTTCATTTCAGTTTATCGTCGGATTTTTTAGGCAAATTTTGGGAAAGTGAAAAATTTCGTCAGATAATTGTTAACAGCAAAAGAACTATGCAATATGAAAACAAAATTCTACGTACTTCCATAGACAATGCATTTTTCAAGATATATTCAACATTTCAAGTGAATCGGTTGAAAATTGTCTGAGTTATGTCTCCGGCCGACTTAAAAAATGCAGTTTTGAGATAAACGCTGCACAGCTGCCATTTTGAACTTAATCGGTTCAAAAAATTGATTGTATACAGTCACTGATATGTATGATAAACACCCTTTTTGTAATCTCGATTTATTTTGTAGTTTTTCTGCACAAATCCCCAAAAAGCCTATTTTTCGGCCTTCAGAGTGGCTTAACCCCTTAAGGCCCCCACAATATACAGCCCTCCGCGAAAGGAATACATCAAGGCGTCGCAAAAATGTCACCTGTTGCGTTTTAGCGGGACTCTATGGACCTACCGTTACGTGTACTGCCAGCTTTCAACTCGAGAAAATAGTCTGCCTAACGCCATCTACCGCCGGTGGGCGGTTTCATACGCAACTACCTATAATAAATGATATGCATGTCGCGTCACTCTAAAAACAAATTTATGACATTACGAGGTGCTTTATACTATGCGTTACTCATTCGTTTTGCGATTCTTCCAGACATCAAGTACCTGAAGACCATAATGCCCGAGTCCGTCGAACCGGAGTTCTTCACCTATCTGCAGAGCTTGACGGCGAAGGACGTGACGCTCTACGCCATCGAAGAGGGTTCCGTAGTCTTTCCGAGGTCGGCCAACGAATAATAATTGCGAAAAAAAAAAATTATTGGGTTGGCATATAATTAATGAGCGGTTCGTCGATATATAGCTCATATGGCTCATTACTTATGTGCCAGCCTAATATATCGTGTTTTCAAGACCGGTTCAATCTCTCTTATGCAACTGATATTCCAGGCGCTGCGTCATGCTTTTAAATATACGCGATGGATGGACATTTCGAACCCATTACATCTTTACGATATTGCCTTTCCGCCGATCTGGCTATTTTCAGGACGGTCTTTGCATATTTTTTCAAATGGATCGTTGATTTTAACAATTTGACGGTCCTCGAAAAGAGCTTTATATAAATCTGCGTAGATTCTGAGTACAAATGTGCTCAGATTATAAACGAGTAAACATACGGACCCTACAGTTTTATTATATGTATGTATACATATATATATATTCATCGAGATATTTTTGTTATCTCCAGAGTGCCGATGATAAGAACAGAGGGTCCATTGATAATGGTGCAGTTGCTGGAAACGACCTTACTCACGTTGGTGAATTACGCGAGTCTAATGGCCACGAATGCCTCGAGATATCGCATGGTGGCGGGTAAACACGTCTCCCTGTTGGAGTTCGGTCTGAGGAGAGCCCAAGGACCGGACGGTGGTCTCAGCGCATCCAGATACAGTTACATAGGTTCGTGATTGAATGCCGAAAATATTCCACGAGCTCCTCTCCATCGTTATCCAATACTAACAACTACGCGCGATCCTTCCACCCCTGTCGAGGGCATTTCAAGGGCATATTAAGGAAATACGCGGGATATTCAGTTCGTTAGGACTTGTTGAACTACAATTCAGCAGCATTTTCACCATTTTTATCCTACAATCAGTACTATTTTTACCATAAAATCAGTTCGATTTTTACCATTTCTACTGTACAATCAGTCTCATTTTTACCATAAAATTAGTTCTATTTTTACAATTCTTACTATACAATCAGTACCATTTTCACCATTCCTACTATACAATCGGTATCATTTTTGTCATAGAACCAATTCCATTTTTACCGTTCGTACTATTAAATCAGTACTATTCCTACTATAAAATCAGTACCACTTTGACCATACAATCAGTACCAATTTTACTATTTTACCATTCAATCCATTTTGACTATTCTTACTATGCAATGAGTACCGTTTTTACCATACAATCAGTACCAATTTTACCATTTTACCATAAAATCAGTTCCATTTTTACTATTCTTACTACACAATCAGTACCATCTTTACCATTCCTACTATAAAATTAGTACCATGTTGACTATACAATCAGTACCATTTTTACCATTTCTACTATAACAATCAGTACCATTTTTGTCATACAACCGTTCCATTTTCACCGTTTGTACTGTACGATAATTAAATCAGTACTATATTTACCATTGCTGCGATAAGATCAGTACCACTTTGACCATACAATCAGTATCAATTTTACCACCTTACAATCTTCTACTTACCTTACAATCCATTTGTACTATTCTTACTATACAAGCAGTACCACTTTTATCATTCGTACTGTAAAACCAGTACCATTTTTACCATTCCTGCTATAAAATCAGTACTGTTTTTTTACCATTCGTACTATAAAATCAGTACCATTTTTACCATTCGCGTTATAAAATCAGTACCATTTTGACCATACAATCAGTACCAATTTTACCATTTCACCATAGAATGAGTTCCATTTTTTACTATTCTTACTATACGATCAGTATCATCTTTACCATTCCTACTATCAAATCAGTACCATTTTTACCATACAATCAGTGCAATTTTTACTATACAATCAGTATCTTTTTACTATTTTAACTTTTTTTTACTATTCTTACTACACAATCAGTACCATCTTTACGATTCCTACTGTAAAATCATTACCATTTTGACCATACAATCAGTTCCATTTTTTACTATTCTTACTGCACAATCAGAACCATTTTTACCATTCCTACTATAACACTCAGTACCATTTTTACCATTGCTGCTATAAATTCAGTAGCACTTTAACTATACAATCAGTATCAATTTTATCATTTTACCTTACAATCCGTTTCTACTATTCTCACTATACAATCAGTACCACTTTTACCATTCGTACTGTAAAATCAGTACAATTTTTACCATTCCTACTATAAAATCAGTACCGTTTTTTAAAACCATTCGTACTATAAAATCAGTACCATTTTTACCACCCCTACCATAAAATCAGTATCATTTTGACCGTACAATCAGTACCAATTTTACCATTTTACCATACAATCAGTTCCATTTTTTACTATTGTGACTACACAGTCAGTACCATCTTTACCATTCCTACTATAAAATCAGTACCATTTTGACCATGGAGTCAGTGCCAATTTTACCATTTTGCCATACAATCAGTACCATGTTTACCATACAATCAGTACCATGTTTACCACGTTATCAGTACAATTTTTACCACACAATCAGTACCATTTATTCATCGCGCCTTTTCCCATCGTATCACCTCAGGGCTTGGTGGCTCAGTCCGAAATTTTGCCTCCGGTATATCGAACAAACGAAGATATTGTACAATTCTTATCGCCATGGTAGCACTGCCGTATTTTTGAGCCCCGTTGACCCAGTAGGGAATTAAATCGAAGCGGCTACGCAGCCCAACGTGTCGAGTACCGGATCAAGAGGAAAGGTCTTAAAAAAACCACGCTCGATCGATACCGCTCGTACGAGTTCGCAGCAAGCCGTGCCAGTGAGTACCATCGGGTGCTATTTCGCCGCGAATCCTCCCTCGACTACTTCAACACGAGACCGGCATCCGCCGAGCCAAGAAAGTTATACACGATTCACGCTCCTATCCCCAATTTTTCTCGTTGCCTTGAAACTTTCGACAAGTATCATTATCCTCCGTAATTTTCACGTTAAGCTTCGCGAGCATTATTGGGTCACGTGGGGAAGGAGTAAAAATTGTTTGCTCGGAGCGCACCAGTCGTAATGTACGTGATTGCTGATTGCTATGGTTTTTTTTTCTTTCGTCTCTTTCATGTTCCGTGGCAAGCACAGGTGGATTCGACGGCACGAGCAACGTGCTCGCAGGAAAGCTCTTCGGTATTCCGGTGAAAGGAACTCACGCGCACGCGTACGTCAGCTCTTTCACCAGTATAGAAGACCTCAGAATAACGGTGAGTGAATCGTCGCCAGAGCGAGGCGAAGAATTCCAGAAAATTTCCAGGATAGTAGGTCATTAAGTATGAAATGTCCGATCTTCAGCTTCTTAAGGGGTTAGGCTACTGTGGCAACCCGAAATTCAGGGTTATTTAATCAAATTAATTTTGAGGGACTCCATCTATCCAGAAGCTCGAAAAAAATGGCCAAATTCCGGATTTTTTTCGGGAAAACGGTTGGTGAAAAAGAAACGTATTTTTTTAAACACAAAGGTACTAATATTGAGAGTAATTTTTGTTTGGAGAATGCAATTTTTCAACCCACCTAGGTAGATGTAGCCCGTTAAATGAATAACTAAGTCGATTGTAAAATCTCTTGGACATTTTTATGTATATTAACAAACTTGTGTACCAAAATTCGTCAAAAAAATATTGATGATCGAAGAAGTTATTAACAATCTCATGAAGTATCTATGAACGTGATCAACGCTGTATCTGATTTTGGCCTTCCGGTTGAGCGAAAACGAAAAAAAATAATTAAAAAAAAATTAAAACAGATAATATTTGTTCAGACTTGACCGAGCTGTTTTTGTTAACCCTTTCTTGACACACTGGGTCATCTTGACCCGGACGAATTTGAAATAAAATGCTCACATTCCCAAAATTGAGAGTTTTCAATAATTTCTCACAATTCAATTTTACACTTTCTGAATTTTGATTATGCAGACACATTAAAAAATGTTTCAAGTGTATCCCGGATTTTTTTCAATAAAAACCGTCCGAAGGGTTGTTAAGGGCAAGTGGACGAAGTACTATCCGGGTCAAATTGACCCAGTGTGTCAAGGAAGGGTTAAAGTGTTTCAATCGTAAAAAAAAATCTCGATTTTTCGACAAAAAATGACATTATTGTTCATAAATAATGCGAAAAAAATGTTAAGAAGATAATCGTCGGTCAAGCCGAAACTACTATTACACTGCATAAATGGATAAAATTTCTAGTCAATCCGTTCACCAGATATCGAGAAATCGTGTACACCGTGTTGAAAAGCTAAGTTTCGAGAAAAACGCGTTGAAAGTTATTCCAGCAGTTCTATCGTTGTAATCATAAGTTTACCTTCAATCTGCGATTCCTGCACCATATGTTGGACCTTCCTCTTCAATTTGAGTTGCTTCAAGCGACGAACGAGATTTCGTCATTTTCACAGTAAATTAACTCCTTAACTTTACAGATTTGTTTCAAATGGTGTAAAAAACATGGTCGAAATAGTAACGTTAAACTTTGCTGCTAATTCACGCGCAATTCGAGATGTATCCGCGTCAACTGCAACTTTCAGCTCATTATCCTTGCTCTCAGGTCGTCCCCGTAGCTCATTTTGAAAATCAAATCCTAAGATCGAAACTTTTCAAACCATCGACGTACTGTGCGTTCATTAACCCACATCCTTGGCCAAACACTTGACGTTTCTCGAAAATAACGCGAATTTCTCTACTTTTCCGTGGTCTACAAAATTGAATCTGCAAAAGGCAATTCGACGGATAATCCCAAACGAAAAGTTGCGACTGAGAAAGGCTGATGACGTACCTCCGCAATAAAAAAAATTTAACCACGAACTGTCAAAGTGAATAGCAGAGATATCGAGTATCGAACTTGGTACTTGAAGTGAACGGACATTTCATACTGAATGACCTAATAACAATTTTTAGGATGCCCAAACGAACCCAAACACAAAATTGTAAAATGGTAGACTCAAGGCGGGATAGACATTTAGACAGGAAAAAAAGTAATATTGAGGAATTGTTTAAACTAAGAAATAATTATTCTACAATTATCAAACTTTAGGTATACTTTCATAGTATATTTAGGTATACGGAACAATTGTTTTAAATTAATTAATCATGAAAATGGAGCAATGGTTCAATCAAATGAAAAACCTCTACGTGGCGAACGAGAAAAACTATCGAAGAACATTGTATCCAAATTTGGACAAAATCGGACAAGCCGTTTTCGAGATACATCTGGCACCGACTTTGAAAACAATGTTTCGAGATAATCGCGTTTGAATTGCTTCCAGTCAACGAATTTATTTTTCAAAATTCCTAAACATACCTCAATGTACATATTTTCCAATAAAAAAAAACCCGGATCCAATTAAAACATAAGTGTTTGAGAAAAAAATTCCTGAAGTTTACCTGTTTTTCTAGCCGTTTACTCAGGTGCCTCCCTTAAATGTATATCCCGCCTCAACGGCAGTCTGTTTTGGATCGTTTGGGCTTGTATTCGGCAAACCCAAACAAACGACAGTAGTTTGGATCTGTTTGGGCTTATCTCTTCATATTGTTGGATCATTTCTGCCAACGAACGGTGAAAAAAAAATAAAAAAGAACAAAAAAAAAATGAAGAGCAAAATATTGTTTTTTTTTAAATTAAAAACAAAAAAATTAATGTTTTCTCTATTGTCAGACTATGGCGCACAAGAGCACCGGCGAGGTTCACGATCTTCTACAAATGTCGACGAAATATCGCGAGGCGATAGCCGCCGATTTAGAAGCCCTTGTAACCGAGGCCTCGGACGGTGAATTTGCGGCTTTGATTAGCTTCGCGATAGCATTTCCCGAGGGTTTTACGGCACTCGTCGATACGTACGATGTCAAGAGGTACAGGGATACGTTTTTAGCCTCCTTCCCGACGATTAACGCGTCACATTTTTTCTCCACTTCTTCTTCCGTAGGGCTCCGTAGCCACTAGAACCCTTCGTGCCCCCTACCCCTAACGTTCCTCCGTTCTCGTTTGATTTCAACAAAACGCGCAATTACGAAAATCGCACTCGGCGAGTATTTTTGACAAAATTATTGCGGCTGCCGTGAGATCGTTAGTTTCGTGAGAAAATACGTGCAATGATTTAAGGCCTGCCACAATAACGGGTATAAAATCATGTGCGAATTTAACAATTTTTGCGTATAAAAAAGTCATTCACTCATAAAACTAAGTACACATCTATTCAGTATAAATATCAAGCTGTTAGAAAATATATATATTTTTTTTCGATGTACAAAATGGCCGACTACTAATATTTTCTTTTGTTATCTTTTTTTGGCGCTCCGCGGCGTGACATTTAGCATCCACAATTTTTTTTACCTAGAACAGAAATCAAAAAATCTCGTCAATCTACATTAGAATACCTAGAGAAGTACGTACGGAATTTGAAAAATATTATTTTATTCAAAAGTTGTAGGTATTTGAATTTAAGAAATGAATTTTCAGTGAAAAATTTTGTTATAACTGCTCATAAACTGCTCATAAAATGAAGTTTTCGATTAATCAGAAATTCCGTAAGTACATCTCTGCGAAATGCAATTAGGAATATAACTTTTAAATTTGAAGTAAATCGAGTGAAAATTGTTGAAGTTATTTGTCACGCCAATTGGAAAAAAGCTGGTTCGAGAAGTTTCGAGTAGTCGGCCATTTTGTATATCGAAAGAAAAAAAAGATCTTTTTTCTAACAGCTTGATATTCATACTAAATAGATGTGTAATTAATTTCATGCGTGAATTACTTTTTCATACGAAAAAAATGGTTCAATTGGCACATGATTTTATGCCCATTACTGTGGCCTAAGGCCTTAACGTGACACGAGCTACGGAGCCCTAGTTCGGTAAGGCGTGTGCTCGGGCACTCGAGCCCGCTTTTCTTTTTTCTTCGCTAGCTTCGATGTCTCTCGGTTGATGATTTAGCGAAGGAAGTGTGCGGAGTGTCGCGGAGGCGGCAGCAACCGCAGAAGCAGCAGCAGCTACAAATACACATTGCCCTCGCAACCTTCTTGCTCTTTACTGTCCACACACACACACACACACGTATATACGACAAAAGACAGAAAAGAACGAAACATTCGCCCTAAGATGGCACCCGGGGTCATTTTGAGGCCAGAATTTTTTTTCGCCCGGTGTGCAATTAAAAAATGATTTTTTAACAGTTAATTTTAAAACTCCGAAAGCACACGGAGTGGTTTTGAGCCTAGCATTTTTTCGCGCAGCTTTGAATTATTTGCCGCAAATTCGAATTCAAAATACGATTTTCGATCAATTCATTTTGAAACCCCGATAGCACACGGGGCCATTTTGAGCCCAGCATTTTTTTTGCTTTTGAATTTTTTGGCGGAGCTTCGAACTTGAAAATATTTTTCGATCGATTGATTATTGAATTCCGAGGACACACGGGGCCATTTTAACCCTGGCATTTTTTGAGGCAGCTTTTAATTTTTTCGCCCAGCTTGGAATTCAAAAACGTATTTTGATTAAGGGGTTAGGCTACTGTGACGACTCGAAAATGAGTGTTATTTAAAAAAAATCGTTTCGAAGGAATAGATAAGATGATTGAAAAATCCTTTAGACATTTATCTGTACGTACATTAACAAAGTTGTGTACCAAATTTCATTAAAAAAAACTATTAATAATTGCAGAAGTTGAGGGGCTCAACGGTGTACTTGATTTTGGCCATCCGGTTGTGCCGAGACAAAAAAAGAGTTTTTTTTTCCTAAATTAGATAATATCGGCTAAGACTTGACCGAGGTTTTTTGGTATCGTGTTTCAATGATCAATGTAAAAAAATTCAGTTTTTTTTTTCTCGATCGTTCGACTTAGTAGTAGCAAGAAGTTTTATTTGCATCGTCTTTTCGGCTTTTTTACAAAGCTGTTAAACCGTGAAACATCGCTCTCTTACAATCTAACTTATATCTTTTCTCTTTTATTATTTTTTATGTTCGTCACACGTTTCATTCTTGGTCTCCATTACCACCGTTTCTCTTTTCTTACACTATCGTTCTATTTCCCTAAAAAAATTACATCCATCTCCCCTCTCAGCAACCCTATTCATTTATCTTCTACTCCCCTCTTATCCCTTTCCCCCTTTGCCCACTCCTCTATATGTTTTCGCTTCCTTAGAAATTACCCCTCTTCCTTTTTCACGCGTAATCAGGTGCTCCATTGTTTACCTTTCTCGTTTACATATCCTACAAGTCTATTCCACTTCCACTTTTTTTTATCCCTCCCTATATTTCCACACCTTATCCGCACCCATGTTTCCTCATTCATCATTGTTAATAACGAATAAAAAAAACGTTAAGAAAAAAAACGTCAGTCAAGGCTAAACTATTATTACACCGAATGGGTGTACGAAATTTCAAGTCAATTCGTTCATTAGATGTTGAGAAATTGGGTACACCGTTTTGAAATATCCAGTGTCGAGAAAAACGCATTTAAGATAGTCATATCGCTTCACACTAGTCATACCACTGATCATACTTGAGACTTGTACAATTTATATTAACATTGAAAAAAAAATTGTAATAACTAAATTTTCCATGTGTAAGCTGTTGAATGGATGTTCACATTTAATTAGAAAAATGAAAAAATAGTTATTCCGACGATTCGCGCAGTATTTCTAGGTTTGATATTTGGCAATATTGGTTCTATCTCCGTCTCTTTTGACTCAACCAGGCGAGTTTAACCTCCATGCTTTTCAACGTCGATCTGTCAAAACAATTTCAGGTGCGGGAAATATAAAGCATTGTATTCGGGCCACGACTGGTAAAAAGCGTGGAAAATTTGTGTCGGCCAAATATGTCGGTTAAAAATGAAACATTTGTGGAAATTCGAATGAGTGAGATGAGGTTAGGACTACAGTCAGCTGTTGCCTTGCTGTCACGTCTCTTTATCGTAGCAAGTGGTAATAAATCCAATACCGGAAGTTCAAATTAAACTTGATATTACATAAAAATTAGGTCAATAAGCGTAATTTTTTTCTAAGAGCACTGGGTTACTACAAGTGTTAAGGAGTGAGATGCAGTCAGAGTCGTGAAAAAACGAGCATTATCAATCATTTTTTTTTTATAGTAACTAAGTTTGTTTCACAAAAGTGGTTACACAGACTTTTTATGTTGTATTCCAACTTCTACAAATGTTCAAAGAAAAATATTGATTATTTATAAAAATATCGCCATCTTTGTCGGACCCCCTTCAGCATGTAGTGCTTTGCGGTGACCATCATAAAATTTTACTGAATCATCTGAAATAAAAAAAAAACCAAAAAAAATCATTAGTTTAATAATAAATCTAGTCCTTAATCGAAGCTTTTTTTTCAAAAATTAACAAAATGGTGGCTTCCGACAGATAACTTTCGATTTTCGACCAAAAGATCGCTCGTTTATTGTTAAAAAAAATATAAATTTGCAACAAAAATGAAAATCCTTCGATAAAGGACTAGTTATTAGTGCTATCAATAAGCACACCAAATTTCATCAAAAATCCATCGAGTGTTTTTTGAATTATAGTGGTCACCGACTTAAAAACATAGTTTCGAGAAAAACGCGTTTAAAGTTTTTCGATGTGGATACGGTATTATATGTTCGTAAAATGTTGAGCTCGATAGATGAAGCTACATTTTTTTATGTATTTTGATCCGCTGAATCCGAATCACATTTTTTTCCGAAAAGTCGAGAATTCAATTGTTTATAGCCAATTGTTAAAACAATTTTTCAAAAAATTAAAGTTTAAAAATTAAATATAAAAAAGAAAGTATTATTTATAAAATTTTGCTAAAGTTCATAGTTTATGAGTAATACATTTTTGAAAATTTCTGATAGAGTTTTCCAATTTCAGACTTCATTTATGTATAGAAATACTAATTAAAAAATTACTTACATCGAATCATCAATTCCTGGCCCATACCAGGAATTGATTCAGAAAAGGGCTTCTGCCGGTATGGAAGCTTCCAAAATATCAATTTGTTGTTGTCTTCGAAGCATTTTGCCTTCCCGGGTATTATCGTTTGCTCGCAGCGGACGGCAGACCGCTACCTGCCATGGGGACCCGATGCCCCTTCAGTAATTGTGGGATATCCCGGAAACTATTCATCGGATTAACTTGAAATTTTCAGGGAATATTTTCAAAACATCATGCTTCAAGAGAATGTACATAAAAATCGATTTTTTGAAAATTCTGACTGCATCTCACCCCTTAAGTATGTAAATCTGATTATTTTTAAGAATCTGACGTTGTCCCGCTATTATATACACTTTTGTAGCGACCGGAAATTGTATGTCGTCTCGGAATTCCTTCACAAAAATACGCACTTTTAATATTTCTTTTCTCTGCAATTAGGTCGATAAACGACCTTGAAATTTCACAGAGACAATTATCAATATATTTAGTGAAGCTCAAAAAAAAATTATGAAAATACTATGGATTGAAGCCTGGCGATAGGACTACCTTAAAGGTTGACTTGAAGTTCTATCGGAATCATAACTTAACCTCCAATTTGCCATTCTTGCGCCATATGTTGGACCTTCGTCCCCAGTTTGAGTTGCCTCAAGCGACGAACGAGCATTCGTCATTATCACAGTAGCCTAACCCCTTGTACAATTCAACCCTGAACATTCTTCCGCGCAGCTTCCTTGAAATTTTTCCTTGAATCTATTTCCACATAACTCCAAAACCCTACGGTCTCCAACCGTAGAAAAAGTTTTCTTCCGAGCTCTCTCGATTTATGCGAAGCCGGAAATCGCCTGGGGTCAACGCGACCCCGCGTGTCCGTTCAAATTGGCCACGGAATGCCTTGGGGGATAAACGAAAGAAAAAAAAAAAGATAAAAAATATCGTTGCCGTGCTCCGCCATTCCAATCGCACTTTTGCCAAGCTGCTTTCGAGCCGAATGTGTCAAAGCGGAACGAAGTTCCTCGTGTGTGTTTGTGTATTTTTTCTAAATCAATTTCTCTCTTCAACTTCCATCCTTAACCAACTCGCTGCATTCGTAAGCTCTTCGTACACCCTCAAAATACGTATTTTTCACACAACGACAGTCACCCAAACGAATCAAGCGAAAGATCGTTCGCTACTCGGTGGCCCCGCGCGGAAAAAAGAGAAGAAAAGAAAACCCAGCTAACGAAATTTTTGCAACGTAAATTCGAAAGTAGACGGTGAATTTTGACGACGAACAAACAAAAAAGAGAAGAAAACAAAAACGAAAATACGTTATTGTATATGAACGTTGTAGCACGAGGCAAACATCGGGCGACCAACAGTCACACGTAGATCCAGCAAATGTTAAGTCAAAAATTTTAACATGCCCGGCCAAGACTAAACGGTTCCAGAATAGTGACAAAACAGCGTCTTATAAAAGTGAAGCGACACCAGTTGGCAAGAATGGCTTTTTAAGACGAGGCGAATTGGGCGATCTCTGTGTGAGGTATGATTTCGTGTCGTTTGCCCCGTTTTGCTTTGTACTCGAGGGACAAAAAGTGTCATTTTTTGTTCTTTTTCTTTCTTTCTATCCTGTATTATTCTCGTTGGAGTTTTTTTTTTTTAATGTCAGTTTTTTTCTCTCGTCCCTACATCCATTCGTTAAATGTATTCATGCACTTCATTGAATGCTCGAGGAACGTTAACCAAATACGTGTAACGCGTTGCGACGAAGACGAAAGGGGGTTTCGAGGGAGACATATTGCGACGAATGTTTAGACACACTTACACTTATACGCAGGCCTAACGAGACAGGGCGATTCGCAGCTATTGGGCGTCCCTTGGTGAGGATACGCCCTGTGTTTGCTAGCATAACGCTTTTTTATGTCACGCGACAAAAATTGGCCGTGATATTCGCGTTGGAAGTTCGACGCTCAGTAAACAATGGCACAGTAGTTTCTCACGCACGAATATTTTCCTTTAAGGGGGGAAGATGTCTGTAGGCGAGGAAAAAATATTTCCTTTGGAAAAACTATCAATTTTTCACTTTCCAAAAATTTGCCTAAAAATCGTCAGATAATTGTTAATAACAAATGAACTATGCAATATAAAAAAAATCCTACGTACTTCCATAGACAATGTATTTTGCAAGATATATTCAATATTTCAAGTGGATCGCTTGAAAATTGTCTGAGTTATGTTTCCGGCCAACTTAAAAAATGCAGTTTGGAGATAAACGCTGCACAGCCGCAATTTTGAAATTAATCGCTTCAAAAAAATTATTTTATGGACTTACTGATATGTATGATGAACACCCTTTTTTGTAATCTCGATTTATTTTGTAGTTTTTCGGAAAACAAAATCCCCTTTTTTTCGGCCTCTAGAGTGGCCTAACCCCTTAAAGGAACGATTTTTTTTTACCGTTTTTGAGGCTTAGGGTATGTTTTATTATTAATGTTGGCTGTTACATGGTATTTTTTCATTAATCTTTAAAAATAACGGAGGTGCGGTACGGTCTTCCAAACGAAGATTTTTCCTTCACTAACACTTATACGCAGAATATGAACCAAGAAAAAGTGAGAAATGTGGAAAATCGATGCAATGGTACACTTTGGAACAAAAAAATGGAATTTTTCGACAAAAAATGGCTACATTTTGTAATTGAAGAGAAAACTTATGTTCGAAAATTTTTAGGGTGGTGTTTTACACAATAAGATTATAAAGATTTATACCAAATTTCGTCAGTATCGGTCGATTCGTTTTTTAGCTATACGTCACGCAAATTTTGAAAATGCAGTTTAGAAAACCGTGCCATACTTCCGTCATTTAAAAAAATTAATTTTCAAGAATACTACGTAACAGCCAAAAGTAGTAATAAAACATACTCTAAAGTGGGCTCTAGACCTACAATAACATTGAGCAATACTTTCATTGTGCAATAATATTGAATACCACCTTGAACTCAAAGGCTGAAACCCAATTTATTATCACGCACTAACTTATGCCCGTAAGGCCCATGACGGCATATAAGCGCCATTGTTTTTGCGTGAGCAAGACGTATGGTGTATGGGGCAATACTAATCGGTGCAATAATATTTAAACTCGCTATTCAATAATATAAATAATATAAAAAATATTTAAACCTACACGGTGCAATAATATTTAAACTCGCTCGAACTTTTATCCAATCATTGCACAATGCTCAATACTAACCCTTAGCGGTCACAAACATTGGGGCATTCGTAATATTGTGCAATATAATTGATCGCTTAGAGCTCGCCGTAATCGCAAAAAGGTGGAGATTTTTTCCTTTTAAAAAAAAATCGTGAAATTCAGCAAATCTTTTCCTCGCCTAAAAGTACCCCTCCCCCCCCCCCCTCAAGTATTAAGGGGCTATAGCAGTGTGAACGCTGAAAATTTGGGTGATTTTCGGGAATTTTTTGGAAGAAAAGTACTCAATTAAATGTTTCGGAAAATGAAGAATATATTTGGTTATATTTGACCTATATCACATAATTTTTTCATAGAAAAATATTGAGATCCATGCGACATGCGCTGCCTTCGGAGGCGCCAAAAAAAAGTTCCTCCACTGCTGACATGATTCCGGCCGATTGAGTAGCTGAAACCGAAAAAGGAAAAATGTCGTTAAACTGGAAGGTATTTCCTGTACAATGACGTAGGATTTTCGAAAAATGTCAAAATCTAACAAAATGGCGTAGTTATGAAAAAAGTCTGTTTTCTTGTCTATAAAATGGTCGTTTTTTTCAATGCCAAATTGTCAATTTTCATCCAATCAAAAATATCCTACGTCATTGTAGAGTAAATATATTCAAGAGTACTTAGTTCAAATTTCAAGTTAATCGGATAATTGCTCTTTGAGTTACAATGTCAGCAAATTTGAAAAATCTCATTTCGAGAAAAACGCGTTTAAAAATTTAACTATCGATTTTTGCAAGATCAAATGATATCGATATAAATGATATGAATGATAATGATATTCTTGAAAGTATAAACTGTCAAAAAAGGCAAAAAAATCGATTTTTTGAAAGTGTCACACTGGTATAGCCCCTTCAATTATAAACGAAAATGATTGAATCGTGATATCGATTTGCAAAGCCAGTCTCCATGTTGATTATCTATTACGGCGAAAGAAAATTTTGGGAAAAAAATTCGCTTGCCTGTTCCGCACGTGAGCAGATATTAGAATTTTTGTCGCACGACATAAAAAAAGCGTTTTGCTCGCAATGACACAATCTATATGCTCACAAAGGGCTGTTGTCAGTCACCCTGTATATACAAGAGAGAGTGACTAGACGCTCGAAAGTTCATATTAATATTGTATTAAATGCAGACGAAAAAAATTCGACGGGTTTGCCAAGATCTACCATTTGACGCAGTATTTTTTTTTAGTTGAAGCGCCCGACTGATTTCAAGATCAACTCTACTTTTATCGACTGGCAAAACCCATTTTCAAAGCTGTCACTGCTTGTTTTTTAACGGTTCACACCTAGCACCTGGCCGGAAAAAAGAGGAACTTTCGTGCCATTTTTTTACTGGGAAAACGTGCACCGTTTTTCAGATGTTTTTTTTTCACATTAAGGAGTATAGTTTTGAGTATCTTTTGAAATTTTTGCATTGAAGAATATTCATAAATGTAAAAAAAAAATCAAACGCATTTAGTTTTTGCATTGAATTATCTAGTGCTTGGACGAAGCATTAAATAAAATATTGATTTTTGTAAAAATCAATCTTTCAAGCACTGTTTTTGCCATGTAAAAGAAGCTTGTAAGATTTGAACGATGCAGTAGTTTTTGAGATATCGTGGTCACCGATTATGAAAAAGTAAATTTGAGAAAAACGCGTTTAAAGTTCGCCGGTTCGAGAAACCTACTTATAAACGTCCATAACTCCCTCAATTTTGAACGGATCGAATTGAAATGTTATATTTTAAGGGTCCGTCGAAAACCAATAATGAATATTTTCGAAAATTTCAACTAGCTGTCAACCCAAAACCAATGATCTATTTTAGACTTGAAATGACGTTGGCATATCGAAAAAAACATTAATCGAATGGGAATTACCTCGAGCCCGTGAACGAACGTGGTATTTCCGGGAGAAAGTGATCACTTTTATTAATAATCAACAAACCCAATGAATATGTATCCTGTCAGCGCATACCACTTATTTTGCAATTTTGGAATGGTTGCAAACCTTTGTAACGTCTTGTTTTCGAGTGTCTAGTTTCTAGGGACACCTATAAATATATATACAGGATGTCCTGATATGAATGGATAATCCTGCAACTGTCGATGGGTCAAATCACGTCGTATTATATGTTGGAATTTTAGTTTAGTAAAAGTCCCACGATCTTCGAGGTAAAAATCATCTGCTTTTGGTTTTTCGCATGCCATTTCTATAAATGATAACTCTTTTTTACCCGTTTTTTTTAAAATACTCTTGGGTATTTGTTTTATGTAGGAAAGTCTGCTTTTTAACCTCAAATGTTGGGGAAACTTTATGAAAAAAGATCTTATGCAGAAATTTCATACAAACCAATTCGAACATCTGACTTTGATAGCCTGCGGTGTAAAAAAAATGTACTACGCATATCGTGCCAATTACTTTGAAAAGTTGCTTAGTTATTGTCGATTCCAGCCCCGGATCTACGATTTTTCCGAGCCGGGGCAAAAACTTGACACTGGCGCCCCTCCCCTCCAGCATTTGAGATTAAGGGGGGAGATCTCTTTAGACGCCCGAAAAAAGTCATTTTTCATGATTAAAAAAAAAATGTGATAAAATAATCGCATCATTTAAAAATTTTGACATTATCTTATTACAACTTTCACGTGGTAAAACGTTTTCTTTTTCAAACAAAATAAAATAGCGGTGTTATAAGGTATTCCTTTAGGGGTCTTTTGAAAAACTGCTCATGGCATAGCTCAAAAAGTTATTGATCGATCTGGCTGAAATTTTGGTCGGTTTCTCACTATAACATTATCGGAAGGATATACCTATAAAAATATTAAAAGGTATAAAATTGAAAATTAAGTAGGCTTCGTAATCAAATGTTTATATTTTTTACCATTTTCTCGACAATTTTTACCCCGAAAAAGAAATTTATTTACGCGATAACCTTGAAACTTTAGGTATATCCTTCCAATAGTCTTATAGTGAGAAATCTGGCAAAATGTCAGCCAGATCGATCAATAACTTGTTGAGCTATAACACGAGCAGTTTTTCAAAAGCCGCCTAAAGGAATACCTCATCAAAGTTCGTCTCCTAGGCAGTTTCATATTCGATAGCTAGGATCACGACGCCATTGAAACCCATCAAAGCGCCTTGGATGTTAGGCGCTTTAGTGAAACAAGTTTTTTCAAACACAAGAACTTGGCGCCCCCTTAAATTGCCGCCCGGGGCAGGTACCCCGGTTTGCCCCCCTTAGATCCAGGGCTGGTCGATTTATATCATTTGTAGAAATGCGAAAAACCAAAAGCAGGTGATTTTTTCAAAAAAAAAAAAAACAAAGACTAAAATTTCGCAAACCGTGGGACTTTTACTAAACTGAAATTCCAGCATATAGTAGGACATGATCTGACCTATCGACAGTTGCAGGATTATCCATTCCTAACACAATATATATATATATTCATATATATATACAGGGTGAGGCATATAAATTGTTGATCATATCCAAAAATGTTTCAGACAAAAGTTTCAGTGTTTGAGAAGGCCGCCATAC
Source organism: Ophion ellenae (assembly GCA_963210295.1). Lineage (NCBI taxonomy): Eukaryota > Metazoa > Arthropoda > Insecta > Hymenoptera > Ichneumonidae > Ophion > Ophion ellenae. Next base: position 33,483,620 of record OY723392.1, read on the forward strand.
TGGACCACCCTATTTTTTTTATCGGTGGAGGCGCTAAAGCTACTTCAAGGTCAACTCCACTTTTTTAAATGGAATGGTACATTTTTTCTTCAATCATCTTGTGGAGCACCTCAAGCCGCATAAAAAATATCAGCCGGTCAAAGTCGTTCAAAGTCATTCAAGGTCAGTATCGATGATACAAATCTAAATATCTCGGATTACTACCAAATATTTGGTAGTGATCCGAGATATTTAGTTTTGTATTTCATTTTAATGGGTGACCTTGAATGACCTCGAACGACTTTGACCCCCTAAGGTTTTTTATGCGTGCTTCACAAGATGGTTGAAGCAAAAATGTACCATCCCATGTAAAAAAGTGGAGTTGACCGTGGGGTAGCTTCAGCGCCTCCACGGATAAAAAAAAATAGGGTGGTCCAGTATGACGGCCTTCTCGAACACTGAAACTTTTGTCTGAAACATTTCTGGATATGATCAATAGTTTGAGTGCTATTGCTTTGTAACACTTTATATGCCTCACCCTGTATGTTAGTGGTTGAAACAAAAAAATTCGCTGTACTCAACGGAAAATGTTACTACGTTATGAAAAAATAATTCATACAAAATTTGAGAGGTCTAAAAATTTTTTTTTGGTAGCGCTCAAACGACTTTTAATTATTTTTTCGATTTTTCGTCAATTTTTTTTCCCCGCCAATAAACATCATAATAATATAATTTTCTCAAAACTTTTCATGCTCTGTAGCATTTTCTAAGTTAACATAAACCAGTCGTTTTCATTTCAAGTAGTTTAATAAAAATAATTCCAAACGGTGTTTAAAAAATGTGTATTCTGGATCACAGTATGCGATTGTTGAAAAACTTACGTAATCACTCCGAAGATCGAGCCAAAAAATAATTTCCCTTCTCGCAACAAGGATGGGTTTTTCTGTGCTCGCTCACAACTTGCAACAGATATTGTTTTTGGTCTTCGTTCTTCGTAATCAAACCGTTGAAATCTTTCATCAAAGACACAGCTCGCTCAGCTATGTCGTTCGCAACTTGAATGTTTTTTTAAAGTAATCAAGCACGTATTATAATTCTGATTAAAGTCCCAAAGTGAAGAATTCAAGTCCAAAAAACTGCCCGGGAGCTCAAATCGTTCGAATAAACTTGTTTACATTTTTATTTTTACGTGTACTGTGACGTACCTCAATACAGCAACTACTGGAAACAGTCAAATGAATCGCGAAATGAAGTCACGGACAGTCAGAGAAACAAAAGTGCAGTAGCATCAACAGCGCCGCGGTTTGTGACTCTCGAATCCGTATGATTTTGTTTTCTTACTCCAAAACAACATATTACTCCAAAAAAAAAAAACACGCATACTTGTGAGACGTTCAGTGATGTAAACACCGTGTTCTTGTTCAAGTGGTTAATATAATTTTCACAACCGAATTATATATATTGATTCTTAATGTGCAAATACAATTGTTTATGGTAAAAGAAAATATTTAAATCAAAATTGTGTATTGTTACAGAAAAAATTAAATCAAGACTTACATTGGATCACGCAATAACATTTGTGCATCGAGATAAAAAAATTAATACTCCGATAATTATGAAAAAAAACATGAAAAAGGCGTTTGAGCACCAACTAAAAAGTTATTTAGAACCCTCAAAGTTTGAAAAACTTTCTCCATCTGAACATACTTCAATTTTCCGTTAAGAAAAAATACCGATTTTTTTGGAACCATTCGTGTGTATATATATATATATATATATATATATATATATATATATATATATATATATATATATATATATATATATATATATATATATATATATATATATATATATACAAGTGGCAGGCGGTCAATAATATAAGTAATTCACCCAGTCGATAGTATCTGTATATCTAACAATGTTTTCTCATCGAACGAGATTAACAAAGCTAAAACGCGATCGAAGATCTGATTGGCCGAAGAAAAAGAAAAAAATCCTACGATTTTTCGAAAGCCATGTGCCTTGCATGAATCCCTTTTTTTTTAATTCATGATGTTTTTTTTCTCCAACAAAAAATGTGTGTTTCCCGAATCGCGTCGTAGTTTTCGTTTTTTTTTTCTTCGAATCAGATCTTTGTATCTTGGGCTGCTACTGCTACTACTACTGCATCCGAGCACCCGTGCACGACCAGATAAGTCTCGACAATTCCATTGTACGAGGATCTATTATTTATTCATCATCGTTCACTCATTCATTATTATGAATAAATAAATAATTATTTATTTATCTATTCATAGTTATCCATAGATAAATAAATAGTTATAAATGAATAAATTATTATTTATCTATTCATTACCATTAATGGATAAATTATTATTCTTTAATTCATCATTTTAATCACTATAATTATGATTATTTGATTTTTTTACTTTTCTCGCTTCCTATACGTACACTCCTCTCATTGATTTTCGTATACGACTTTCGTATACAGAAAACAAAATATCCACGCGTTGAATCGCACACTATTGAAAAAAAAAGAGGATGTACGGTGAGTTTTATTCTGTTATTTTTTTTGTTTCCTGATGAAAAGCGTCAAAGAGATAGCGCGAAATTGTAACGATCAACTGGAAGACCGCACGTAGTAGCGAGACGAAAAAAATGGCGGGCGTTTTACGATGCAACGTCAGGGCCTCATTTGCACGTTTGATCCTCGAAAGACATTCATCATCAGACATTGTACGGGTAGTCCGTAGAAATACGCCGAAACGAGTAGACACACGCAAACGAATGGGGGAAAAAAAAAACAATAAACATCGTAATACCGAGGTGCAATGGGAATATCGTACATTGTCATCAAGACGATGCCAAGCACATTGTCGAAAGTGCATACCAAAAAATTCATGCAATTCACACATTCCTTGGAGCAAATTTATCGTTTACGAAAAAAAAATCAGCAACGTTGCAAGAGTGACGTTCATTAACGCGAGAAAAAAAAATGTTGCTCTTTTTTTTTGCCGGTCGCAAGGAGCGGTTTGCTGAACTTTTGCGCGGTCGCACTGGCGCTCGCGGATCTCGGCTATAGGCCGGTCGGTATAAGAATCGACAGCGGCGATCTCGCCTATCTGAGTCACGTTGCGAGAGAGACCTTCGAGAAGTTGGCAGTCAAGTTCAACGTGCCGTGGTTCGCCGAGCTCAAGATAGTCGCGTCGAGCGACATCAACGAGGACATTATCATCAGCCTTAACGAGCAGGTATAGTCCGGGTCTGGTGTTCGCTCTATGGAGAGCATTGACCTTTAGGCGAGGATAAAAATTCTGATTTTCATGATTTTTTTTTTAAGCAACGATTTCTTCGCTATTTTTGAGACTCAGCGTATGTTTTATTACTACTTTTTGCTGTTACATGGTATTTTTTATTATTATTAATCTTTAGAAATGGCGGAGGTGTGGCACGGTCTTCTAAACGGGTTGCGGTGGATATTGTCGTCGATTTTTTTAAACCAAGAAATAATTATTCGACAATTATCAAACTTTCGGTATACTGTAAGGGGCGAGATGCAGTCAGAGGTGTGAAAAAACGAGCATTTTCAATAATTTTTTTTTATAGTAATTAAGTTTGTTTTACAAAATTGGTTACACAGACTTTTTATGTTATGTTTCAACTTGACTTGTACAAATTTTCAAAGAAAAATATTGATTATTTAAAAAAATATCGCCATCTTCGTCGGACCCCCTTCGGCATGTAGTGCTTTGCGGTAACCATCATACAATTTTACTGGATCATCTGAAATAAAAAAACCAAACAAAAATCATTAGTTTTTACTAATAAATCTAGTCCTTGAACGAGGCTTTTTTTCAAAAATTAACAAACTGGCGGCTTCCGACGGATAACTTTCGATTTTCGACGAAAAGATCGCTCGTTTATTGTTAAAAAAAATATAAATTTTCAAGAAAAATGAAAATCCTTCGATCAAGAACTACTTTTTAATGCTATCAATAAGCACACCAAATTTCATTAAAATCCATCGAGTGTTTTTTTAATCATAGTGGTCACCGACTTGAAAAACATAGTTTCGAAAAAAACGCGTTTAAAGTTCTTCGATGTGGATACGGTATTATATGTTCGTAAAATGTTGAGCTCGATGGATGAAGCTAAACATTTTTATGTATTTTAATCCGCTGAATCCGAATATGACAATTTTTGTGCCGAAAAGTCGAGCATTCAATTGTTTATAGCCAATTGTTAAAACAGTTTTTCCAAAAATTAAAGTTTTTCGGGATGAATTATTTTTTCAAAACATTTTTGGCAATTTTCAGGGAATATTTTCGAAACATCTTACTTCAAGAAAATGTAAAAAAAATCAATCAATAACTCAAATTTTTAATTGTTAAAAACATTTAGAGTCGTGTAGGGACACTAAGGTTAGAATGATTTATACCAAATTTCATCAGAATAGGTCGATTCGTTTTTTAGCTATAGTTCACACCAGTTTTGAAAATGCAGTTTAGAAACCCTGCCATACCTCCGCCATTTTTAAAGATTTATTTCAAATAATACCATGTAACAGCCAAAAGTAGTGACAAAACATACCCTGAGTTTCAAAAATAGCGAAGAAATCTTTTCTATGAAAGAAAAATCATGAAAATCAGGAAATTATTTCTACGCCTAACGGCGGGAGATACCTTGATACGAATACTCGGTGCGCAGAATCACAGAATCGACTGCTTCGGCATCGGCACTCATCTCGTGACGTGCCAACGACAACCGGCGCTTGGATGCGTATACAAAATGGTCGAGATCAACGACAAGCCGAGGATCAAGCTCAGTCAGGAGGTGGGCAAGGTCACGATGCCCGGCAAGAAGAACGCGTATCGGCTGTACGGGGCCGAAGGTCACGCCCTCATTGATTTGCTGCAGAGCTCGTCGGAAGCGCCGCCCGAGGCGGGCCAGAAGATTCTCTGTCGACATCCTTTCGAGGAATCCAAAAGGGCTTATGTCATACCGAGCAGAGTCGAGGCTTTGCACAAAGTACGTATTTCTTCAGAGGCTCCAAAAAGACCGGTCGATTTTTAATATTTCGCTTCTGATTAGTAAATTCCAATGTCGGTCCCGTATCCATATAGCAAAGAACAGAAGACTATCCATTCATTCTCACGCTGACCAAGTCTTCAAATTAAAAACTTTTTTATCCACTGCTCTTTTTAATCGCTAAGCAGTCAGCACCTTCCGTGTGTTCGCTCACTTTCTCACGCTCTACCGGTGCCCTTTTCTTCGGTCCAGCTCAGACGCCCGAAGTGTGTAAACGTTCGCTCTTATTCGCTGATCATATTGATAGAATACTCGGTAATTCTTTAGATAAATGACTTTTCCGAAAAATGAGCCTAACATATTTTTGCTTTTTTCTCATTTATTGGGTTATAAATGATGATATTTAGTCGGGGGAAGCTGACCCCCCCTGAAGCTTCACCCCCCATAAAAAGTTATGGGGTTTCGAAGTTCGCGGAAACAAGTGATAAAGAAGGGCATTTTTGAACTTTTCGACGCCTATATTGTGTTTGTTTGGGTTAAAGTATAGGTAAAATTTATGGGGTTTTGAAGTTCGCGGGAACACGTGATAAAATAGGTCAGTTTTGAACATTTCGACCCCTACATTGTGTTTGTTTGGGTTAAAGTATAGGTAAAAGTTATGGGGTTTCGAAGTTCGGGGAAACAAGTGATAAATTAGGGCATTTTTGAACTTTTCGGGTAAAAGTTATGGGGTTTTAAAACACGTGATAAAATGGGGCATTTTTGAACATTTCGACGCTTGTATTGGGTTTGTTTGGGTTAAAGTATAGATAAAACTCATGGGGTTTTGAATTTCGTGGAAACAAGTGATAAATCAGGGCATTTTTTTAACTTTTCGACGCTTGTATTGGGTTTGTTTGGGTTAAAGTATAGGTAAAAGTTATGGGGTTTTGAAGTTCGTGCAAAATAGTGATAAATCAGGGTATTTTTGAACATTTTGACGCCTATACTTGGTTTGTTTGGGAACAACAATTTTTAGGAACCGTCACTTATCTGAAGAATTACCGAATACTTTGAAGAATTAAGAACAAATAAAGGATAATAAATAAATATAAAGAATTAAAATATATATATAAATATCAAGCATTGATAAAAGAAAATAAGTAAATAAAAAGCACAAATAAAGAATAATACGTTAAAGAATACTCCAACATTTTTATTCAGACGATTTTAATCAAACGTTTATATCCCAACCCCTTTCGGCCATCACTTGACGAGGTGGTAATTTTACACCAATTGATGCACAGTCTTATCGAGTTTGAGCTTCTTTTTTATTAAAAAATGTTGATATACAATGAAGTTATTATTATTTAAACAAAGGGCCACCGGTGCTTCTTGGCCAATCGGTGTAGGTGGTTCTGGCAACTAGGTTGATAGGAAAGGAAAAATTAAAAAATGGGCTTTTGTTATAATAATACAAATTTTGTATGACCGGAAACTTTTTTGAAGTTTTGAAAATTACTAAAATGGCAAACTGCAGGAAAAAAGTTCGATTTTCAACGAAAAAAAACAACTTTAATAATTTGTTACGAATAAATGGATAAACATATGGAAAAGTCGGCCATACGATTGAAAATGTTAGAAATGATGCTCTTTCCGAATTTGAAATGAATCGAACGAATAGATTTTTAGATACGACGGAAAAACGAAAATCGCCGCGGGACGGTTCGCCGTAGGGCAGTGGGCGATTTGAAGCTTTACAAAAATTGTCATAATTCGGCCAATTGTTAGAATTTTTACAAAATCTTTGTTGCAAATAAAAGTCAAGACTCTAGGGTGTGAAACTAGCGAATATAAAAATCGAAATTAAAAAATGTCGAGCTTATGCAGAGCGCTTAATAAATTTTATACCTCCAGCCAGGCCGAAAATTTAACGCGAATGGTTAATTGTTGAATCAATTATTACAGTCGAATTATTTCGTCCGACAGGTATACTGGAAGGACGGTAAAATTCGCCGTCCCTTGCCGAGTCTACACGACATACGTAACAGGGTACAAAAGTCTCTGGAAACACTGCGAAGTGACCACAAGAGAAGTCTCAACCCGACGCCCTACAAGGTACGACGATAATGAGTTTCATACACGTAGCCATTTTTAAGGCTGGAACGCCATTAGGTACCTTTCTGATTTCGTCCTTTTCCTAATTTGGTTGAAAGTTCAAAATTTATCGGGCACATTTGTTCAAGATTATACTCCCATACGTGGAAAATGACGATGAAAAAAGTCTCGCGTACTCCATTGAGTAGGATATCGTTGCCTGGGGCATTGAAAATCCTACTCAAGGCTATAAAAAGAAAATCCATCGCCCTAGTCGCGCGCTGCAAGCTTCCAAGGCCGTTAGCGGAGCGCTCGCCTCCCTTCCTCTTATTCTCGTAACTCTCTGTTAGTACAGTCCTGCTGTCGTTGAAATCCAGGCTTTCATTTTGTCCACAGCGCCGAAGTAGTGGAAGTTCATTTTGGGGGTGAAATTTTGAAAAATAAGTTTTAATTCAATAGCTCTTTAGAAAAAGATCGTACACTTTTTGTTCAAATAAGAACGTCGTAGCCGTTGAAAAGTCGCGTCGGTCAAGTATTTGATTAATATCTTCACTCCCAGAAGAATTGTTGAAGTATAAAAAAAACTGTTCATTGAATAACTCAAAAACAATCGATTTTTCGGGGATGGTTTAAATGGACGAAATGTAGAGAATAATTTTCACTATATTTTCGTTCCTATGGACCACCCTTGAATTTTGCTTTTTCGAACTCCTCTCGAAGGGGTTGAAAATTCAAAATGAAATTCTGGGAAAACTATTGACCGCACGAATTCGCCGCCGTGGAAGAATTTATAGCTTGAACCCTCAGCTACATTTTTGTCCACAGCGCCAAACTCTTTGTCCACAGCGTCCACAGTACCAATATTATCAATATTTCTACCAAGTTTCAACTCAATCGGCAGGATTACTCAAAATAGTTTTTGAATAATGATGAACGCCAAATTCGATAATGCAGTTTTGAGAAAAACGCGTTTGAAAGTTCACGCTCGCTCCGAATCCGAGCAGTGAGGCACGGCGTTGACTTGAAACTTTGGAAAAATACTCTACATATATAGTTCTATCGTTTAACGAAAAAAAAAATAATCGATTTTTTTATCGTTGCAAATGTATATCCCGCCTTAAGGGGCTATACCGGTGTGAACGCTGAAAATTTGGGTGATTTTCGGGATTTTTTTGGAAAAAAGTACTCAATCAAATGTTTCGGAAAATTAGGAATATATTTGGCTATATTTGACCTATATTACATAACTTTTTCATAGAAAACTATTGAGATCCAAGCGGCTTATGCGTTGCCTTCGGAGGCGCCAAAAAAAAGTTCCTCCACTACTGACATGATTCCGGCCGATTGAGTAGCTGAAAGCGAAAAAGGAAAAAATGTTAAACTGGAAGGTATTTCCTGTACAATGACGTAGGATTTTCGAAAAATATCAAAATCTAACAAAATGGCGTAGTTATAAAAAGAAAGTCTATTTTCTTGACTATAAAATGGTCGTTTTTTTCAATGCCAAATCGTCAATTTTCATCCAATCAAAAATATCCTACGTCATTGTAGAGTAAATATATTCAAGAATACTCAGTTCAAATTTGAAGTCAATCGGATAATTGCTTTTTGAAATTTGAAAAATCTCATTTGGAGAAAAACGAGTTAAAACATTTAACTATCGATTTTGCAAGATAAAATGATATTGATATAAATGATATAAATGATAATGATATTCTTGAAAGTATAAACTGTCGAAAAAGGCAAAAAAAAATCGATTTTTTGAAAGTGTCACACTGGTATAGCCCCTTAAATTCATAAAAAAATGAAGATCTGTCAATTTAGTAGAGCCTTCGACCACGTTTCTTCCTTCTTTACAGTCTCTAACGAAGATTTTTCTCTTTGCCACGAACGCACAGGTCGCGGTGAGCGATCAGCTCTACGACTACATTCACGATTTGTGGCTTCAGAACGCCCCGATCGGCGAGTTGTCCTGAATCCTCGAAGAAGCCATCGTGCCTCGTCGGCGTAACCACACTGGCCACAATTGCGCGGGACAAATTGGTTTGTACCTGATTTCAACGGGTAATACACGTACGCGAAATAAATTGCTCCCTCCCTGTCTCCTCCGTTGAACGGGGCTAATTCTCTGGTGAAGGCAAATAAGGCTAAGAAATAATTTAAAAAAGGATTGCGGGAGAGCGTGAAGGAGCCAACGTCAATCGCGTCGCAACGAAGTCCCGCCAATTTTTTCTCGCGCTTCTCGATCGGAGATAAAGCTCGCGATTAATTCGAAATTTTCGATACCTCGAGGAATGCCGCTCGCAGGTAATATCACTCGGATCTAGTCGATCTATCGTAGTCACACGTTTAACTGTTAAAAAAAAACGAATTAATGAAAAAGTCTCGACGATCGCGAGCAATCACGGGGTCTTGGTGATCGTCTCAAGTACAAATTGTACAAAGTATCAACTTATCGCGATGTTATTATTGTTAAGGCTGAGGAAATGCAACTGTGCGCATAATAGGACGAGTAGCCGAATATTCTCTACGTCCGTGACGAACAATCTTCGAAAAATCATGATAAATACGCAGTCGAGAATGGTCTTGAATTTTTTACGTGGGTGTGCCATGCCCGGAGGTGGAATTTCCTACGGGGCGAGAGCACCTGACAAGACCGATGCTCTCTCAGCCAGCGATGGACATACTCGAATACTTGTCGTATTCGAGTAGGAAAATAATACCGAATACATGTCAGATGGATATTCATTTTTTTCGATAATGAATCCACCTCGATTCAGTATTCGTTTTGAGAATAAATCATGAATCCAGTTGGATTCAGTATTCGTTCCGAAAATGAATAATGAATCCTACTGGATTCAGAATTCATTTAAAAATAAATAATGAATCCAGTTGGATTCGGTATTCATTCCAATATCAATAATGAATCCAACTGAATTCAGGATGCATTTCAACATAAGTGATGAATCCAATTCGATTCAGTATTCATTCCGTATTCGTATATCATCAAATTGAATAATCTAGAAAAATTGACAGAAAACATGTTTATTCTATTGAAACATTATCGTCCGATTACATTATATTTACCCAAGGGAAATCGCGCTCTTAGTGTCTAGTAACTGAAGAAATGGGGGTAGAAATGGGACATTATATTTGTCCCATTTCCATAGTCCATTTTTCCAGATTATTCAATTTGATGATATCCGAATACGGAATGAATACTGAATTCAGTTGGATTCATTATGCATTTTGAAACGAATACTGAATCCAGTAGGATTCATTATTCATTCTGAAATGAATACTGAATCCAGTAGGATTCATTATTCATTTTGAAATGAATACTGAATCCAGTAGGATGCATTATTCATTTTCGGAACGAATACTGAATTGAGTTGGATTCATTATTCATTTTCGAAATGAATACTGAATCCAGTGGAATTCTTTATTCCTTTCCGGAACGAATTTTGAATAAGTTTCTATATTATTCATGAAAAAAAAAATTCGAATATGCCCAACCCTGCTCTCAGCCCAAAGAGGACAATATTTGCAAGAACTTTCGAAAAGCCGTTATTCGATAAGGAGAAAATCTAAGAATGCCTTCGCTTGCAATAATCAAAGTCTCGGGTTGTAAAGTAGAAAATCGTTCTTCTACATCGCCCGGCCCCTTCATGAATTGTGGCTCAATGGTCATCCGGTTGTTGACCTTTTTTTACACTTTGACACGCGAATCATCGAAAGTCCTGTCGAGTCAAGGCGCAACACGACTGTGGTGAGCCGAAAACTGCAGACCGGAAGTTGATTTTAGACAAATTCACGAGTATGGAGAATGCACGGAAAAAATAGAGTACTAAAGTGTTTTTTGAGATTCTGTCCGAGATTACGACGGACTCCCTTGGTAATTGTCTTTTTCGCTGTAGACCTGCGTGATGGAACTCTCCTATTTTTCGGGTCCAGCTCAAATAAACCCAAACCAACACTTCTCAATGTGGATATAAACCTCTAGGAAAGTACCGAGATTTTTGAAAATAACTCTTAACGATAATAAACCTTTTTTTTCTCAACAAAGTATAACAAAAATAGCCCGTATTTGTTCCACTGTTTTGTGAAAATCTTCGGTACTTTCGTATCTTGTATCGACATTTAAATTTGGAAAATTCCACCGCGGGGGGCGTAGCAAGAAGATGGTCCCGAACCAACAGCTGGCAGGTATCGCGGAAATTTTTGAAGCGCTATTTTTTGTCTATTTTAGACAACCGATCACATTTTCAATGAAGTTTGTCCATTTTTTCGCGTCTTTCGCAAATAGGGATGTTGCCTATTTTTGTAAAAGTGTTTAAAATCGTTCACATATACATAATATACCTCTGAATGTTTATTTCACGTATTTACATGCAGCAAATTCTTCGAAAATCGCGCTTCTATTCATCCGTTTAAAAATGCGCGCCAAAACGCCCAGACCTGTCATTTGACGGCGCGTGACGTCGTATTCTGCAAAATACGGGTCTCTAAGCAAACACAATAACAAATATTACAGATTTGATAAGTTCAAGCATGAATTCTAAATTCTTTTCATCACCGTATCACTGTATTGAAGATCTGCAATTAAATAAAACAAAACAAGTTGTAAAACGAAACATAACCTCAAAAATTTGTTCAAATTGTTACAGTGTTTGCAATATTATTAATGCTATATACATTATTCGTCGCACAAATAACAATTCTTAAGGATATACTTACATAAAAGTCTCCACGTTTCTGAATTCTGCCGAGCAAAAGTCGCTGTTTTTCGTAAAGAAATTGGCCACCATTGTGCAGTCAATCCTAGGCAAATTCGAACTATTCGCCTTCACGAATCCAGTCTCCATTATTACAGTTCGAGTAGAATTCAAAATCAATCGAGAAATCTCACAAATTGTGTTTTAAGACCAAGTAAACAGTAACAGCCTAGTAAAAGCAGTATGCTTAGAGCGTTGACTCGTTCGTATTTTGCAGTGTCACGTCATGCGCTCTGATTGTTGATCTTTGTCACGTGACTTATGGATATTTTTTAACAATTTATTTATGTGAATTTATTTACAATTTTCACTAATGTAAAATAAAATCGGCACTTCCGAACAATACTTTAATTATAAGCTATCACCTGCTAAAAATATTTTTTTCGTTCTTGGTTACTGGAAACATCCCTATTGTCCATATCAGTTCTCGGCCCAACACGATGCGTTACGCCTTTGAACGAGAAAGTTCGGCTGTAGAGTCCGTTCGGTATTGTCAGCTCGTCTATACGAACGGACAGAGCGAGACAGAGGAGGCAAATGTAATATTATGTACAAAGCACAAAGTGTTTGTATTGTTGAGAGCGCGTTAATGGTATATTTTTTGTCAACGGAAATATACGTATACAGACACATACCTAAATACAAGCAGCCTTCACGCGAGCGCACCTTAGTTACAACGATATCTGTACGCCATCGATCCTCGAACTTACATGGTATACACGTAAGACAAATAGCAATATCTACGATACAAATATCTATGATATTTTTTCACTGCAGTATATGAGACAAAAATGTATCTACCGTCGATAGTTATATAAATATAAAAATATATATATGTGTACATATATATATATATATATATATATATATATATATATATATATATTGAACTTGTTGATATATATAGTTACGAAATACGTATGTGCTTTTTGGTAGGCAATAAATTATTACTTTATCGCATAATCGTCAATTTATTTAATGACGTTCGTAAGAAATTGTAGCAATAAGGTCGGAGATGCCGTATCTGGGGCATGTTTTTACCGTATATGAGGGATCCTCCGTCAATTCAGCCCCCTTTTTCGACCATCTCAGATCTGCCCCATAATTGGTTATATCAAAGTACTACTAAAAGGCATTCTATGTGAATTTTTTCAGATTTTTTAATTCACCATTTCAGATGCCGTTTTTTTTCCAAATGAATATATCTCGGAAACTAGAAGTAACTGAAAAAAATGTCTATGCATTAAAGTTGGAGTTTTGTGTTCGCTTTCGAGCGGACGACTTGAAGTAATTTTTACGTTCCGGTAACGCTGATTTTTTACCAAAAAAGGGACATTATTTTTTAATTCTTAAACGGCCATTTTTGTTCGGCTGAAAAAATGACAGAGTCTTCCAGTATGTCTGACGATATCGCAAAAAAATCGCCAGAGTGGCACGGATCGAGGTTCTAGGGTAAAAAAAATGAAGCCACACAAGTTAATTTTTTTATACCGGAACCTCGCTCCGTGCCACTCTGGCGATTTTTTGCGATATCGTCAGACATACTGAAAGACTCTGTAATTTTTTTAGCCAAAAAAAACGGCTGTTTTTTAATTAAAAAATAATTTTCCCCTTTTTTGGTAAAAAAATCAGCGTTACCGGAACGTAAAAATTATTTCAAGTCGTCCGCTCGAAAGCTAACACAAAACTACAACTATTATGTACAGACGTTTTTTTTTCAGTTACTTCTAGTAACTGGAAAAAAAAGTGGCTGAATTGACGGAGAATCCCTCATATGCGACGTGGATTTACAGTTGGTGGAGTTACAGTTAAGGGGCTACATCTACCTATAAGCCCGAAAAAATGGCCAAACTCCGTTTTTCATTTCTGGAAGACGATTGGTGAAGAAGATACGCATTTTTTCAAACAAAAAGGTACATAGATTGAGCGCATTTAAAAAAATCACCAAAAAATACAGAGAAACAACAACATAGCCGCCGGCAGATGATACTTTTTTTACGACATTTGGCGGTGGACACTCCAGCTTAAGGCGGGAGCCTGAATTAGAAGGTTCGAAAAATTGTTTTTTTTTAATTGCTAAAATCGATGGATAAACTATCTAAGAATATATTCACAAAGTTACAGAGGCCAATTGTAAATATTTCCGAAGATACAAGGCCAAAAGCAGAGAAGCCATTGATATTTCATATTGATATTTCCTCATATTGAAAACTGAAGCGCGTTTTCTCCAGTTTTCATTTTGACGATTTTTCCAAATTGGCGGGCGTGATAGCAAAAAAACTGAACGACCTATTGAATCAAACCAAAGTTTATTTTCCTCAGTATGAGAATCTCTTCTAAGTGAATTAAAAAAGTCGTTGAAAAAGTTTTTTTAATAATTTTTATAGCACGTTAAAGTGTTTTTTTTAACACATTTTTCTTCAAACCCGAGAAAAGTTGTAATTTTACGATTTCTTCAGCTTTTTCTTAATTCACCCAGAAGAAATATATATGCCGATTGAAAATTTTATTGGTTTATTTGGTTCAGCTCAAGAATTACGAGCTGCATCTTTCCCGCCGATAGGGGACTGCAGTGGCAAGACGCACATGGAATAGGCTGATAAATCTGCAGTCATTTATTGTTTGATGTTGACATTTTTTTTATACATTTCAAATATACATAAAAAGATACCTCAATGTTTACTGAGCTCACTTATTTTTTTCCCTTCCAAAAAAATTCCCGAAAAAAACGTTTATTTGGACCTTCTAATTCAGGCTCCCGCCTTAAACAGTCCATCCGAAATCTAAAAACCAAACGGGTTATTCAAATTGACAATAAATACGATTCGTGGACGATCGTCGATTTTTTAAATCATTTTTCAACAACGTGGCGACGAATCGAAACTCGAGCATACAAAGTTTATGAAAAAAGGTTGTCATTTTTATGTAACTGAAACAAAAATGAAGATCGATTTTTGAAAAGTGAGATCGTCAACGGCCTTTAAGGCCTTAGGCTACAGTAACGGGTATAAAATAATGTGCGAATTAAAATTTTTTTTTTCGTATGAAAAAGTGATTCACTCATAAAATCAATTACTCATTTATTTAGTATGCATATCAAGCTGTTAGAAAAAATATATATATATTTTTTTCCGATGTACAAAATGGCTGACTACTCGAAACTTCTCGAAACAGCTTTTTTCCAATTGGCGTGACAAATAACTTCAACAATTTTCACTCGATGTACTTCAAATTTAAAAGTTATGTTCCTAATTGCATTTCTCAGAGGAGTACGTACGGAATTTCTGATTAATCGAAAACTTTTCATTTTATGAGCAGTTATAACGTAATGTTTCACTGAAAATTCATTTCTTAAGTTCAAATACCTACAACTTTTGAATAAAACAATATTTTTTAAATTCCGTACATACTTCTCTAGGTATTCTAATATAGATTGACGATAATTTTTGTTTTTTGTTTTGGGTAAAAAATTGTGGATGCTGAATGTGACGCCGCGGAGCGCCTAAAAAAAAGATAACAAAAGAAAATATTAGGAGTCGGCCATTTTGGACATCGAAAAAAAATATATATATTTTTTCTAACAGCTTGATATTCATACTAAATAGATCTGTAATTAATTTTGTGAGTGAATCACTTTTTCACACGAAAAAAAATTGTTAAATTCGCACACGATTTTATACCTGCTACTGTGGCCTGAGGCCTTAAATGTTTCTCATCGTATCTCCTGTAAATTTGAAAACAGTCCATCAAGTGTTTCTCGAGATATGTCCACCGACTTTGAAAACAGTGTTTCGAGAAAAACGCGCTTGAGGGGTCAGTCCACTTTGGAGCCACGAAAAAAAGGCAATTTTCGCCATTTTTTTTGAGGATTTTATAAAAGATATGAATATAAAAGTTGTTGGGCTTGATAAATAAAGTCTTGAAATACATTTAAAAAAATGTTTTATTCATTTTTAACTAAAAAAACTATAGTTTAACGTAACGCCTCAAAAATAGGTGGGCTAGGTAGCTCCATCACAACGCGGCAACGGCTTGTCTGAAACAGAAAAATCGAAGTCCATTAGATTCAGTATGACACCAGCTACAAAATGACCCTCGGTATATAAAGTTTAATCAAAAAATAAAAAAATGGCAGATGAAAAACGAAAAAAGTTTAAAAACGCGTTTTTTCGCAGTTTTTCGCAACAAAAAAAAGAGTAAAAATCAAAATTTGTAAACCATCGAGGCTCATCATGTTGCGAATCATGTTTACAATATGTGGTTCAAATTTCAAAAGAATCGGTTTATTGGTTTTAGAGATACGATGGAGCTGGATTTTGAAAACGTTGTTTCGAGAAAAACGCGTTTGAAGTTTATACTATGAAAAACTCTTACCTAAACTCAATCGGCAATTCCTGCACCGTACAAAATCCCTTCTGGTTGCTCATAATCGTCGATTTCTTCAAGTCTTGCTTGCTTTCGATTTTTTGAAATTTTCAAAGTGGACTGGCCCCTTAAAGTTTAAAGTATGTTAGATATAGCAGTAGTTCATTCAATTTTAGGAACATTTCAATGAAATTTTCAAGGAATATAGCTGAAAGGTGATACTATCGAACAAAAATCTTTTTGCAGAATGCTATTTTTTCACCCGTCTAGGTGAATGTAGCCCGTTAACTTACGGTCGGGTGTCCATTTACTGGTAATTTCGTCCATTCACTGACGATTTAATCATTTTGCTACTTATTTATTAATTGCTCCATTATTATTTGTTGCAATTCGAATATTTTTTTCTATTATCACAATATCTCTTGTTAGAGGATTTAATAAGATAAAATAACGGACCAAGGATGAAAATAAGGGGCATCATGTTGTTTTCAATAAAATGCTCTGTTATGGTATCAGTAGCGACATTTATTGACAAAAAGAGCAATTTCAATACGCAACGTGTCGTAGTCGTTAATTGAACCCAATAGTAAGTGCGTAGTCATTTAATAATGAACAAAAGCAATAAATACCTATGATAAACACAAATACAAAATTACTTTTTTTTGACAGTATAGTTGGTATGACTTTGTGCTCCTTGAGAGCTTCTTCGTTTTTTATAATGAAATTATAAAATTCTTTACATTGCATGTTGAAGTTCGTTTTTATTTGTAGTTCCGCTTTTGCAGTGACAAGATCTAACTTATTTCGGTTTTTGGTCCACGTATTCGTACACAAGGGAAAAATTCTTTCGGTATGGGCGTTAGACACTGGGATGAAAAATGTGTATTGTATTATTTTTAGCAGATACTTGTTTTCATCCGTTGATTTTAGAATCTGAATCCATTTTTCAAGAACATTTTCACGCTTCTTTCCTTCTATTATTTTTGTCAAGACAAGCTTTAATGTACAGAACACATTGTTATAGTGTGAACTTTCAAGAATATTTTAAGACCAAGTGAACCCTGAAATCCTCAAAATTGACGAAGTTACACCTATTCTAGTGGAACAGCGTGCGTCGGGTTAAGGGGTTATATACAGTCGGGAGGCCCAAAAAGATCGATTTTTCGAGAATTTTTCTCGAGCAGACCTTTAAATCTATTATCGTAAGAATGTGTACACATATTCTGGTAACTTTTAACTGTATTTCAACATCTTTTATTTTTAAAAAGAATTATTTTGAAAGCTGCTATAGCTGATCTCTGGGAGCACCTCTAAAAAAAGGCGTCTTGCGATGAGCACGATATCTCTGGACTGGATAATCTAAAATGAAAAAACCAAAAATATTTCGTTAATATAATGGATTATCTTGTAATTGATCGAAGGAATAAGCAAAAGAACAATTCTTGACAAAATGGCGGCTACGAAAAAAAAATCGATTTTTGACAAAAATTTAGGCCTTAAATTGTTTATAAAATGGAAAATATTTATCGATGAGAAAAAACCTTCGATTAATTACTAAAAAATATACTTGAAAAAATTATGTTTAAATTCGAGACAGATCGGTTCAGCCGTTACCGAGAAATCTTGCTCACCGACTTTAAGGGGCTATACCTTAAGGGGATTTTCGGGAATTTTTTGGAAGAAAATTACTCAATTAAACGTTTCGGAAAATTGAGAATATATTTGACCTATATTCCATATTTTTTTCATAGAAAAATATTGAAATCCAAGCGACTTGTGCGCTCCCTTCGGAGTCGCCAAAAAAAAAGTTCCTCCACTGCTAACATCATTCGGGCCGCTTGAGTAGCTGAAACCGAAGAAGGAAAAAATGTCGTTAAACTGGAAGGTATTTCCTGTACAATGACGTAGGATTTTCGAAAAGTATCAAAATCTAACAAAATTGCGTAGTTATGAAAAAAAACGTCTGTTTTCTTGCCTATAAAATGGTCGTTTTTGTCAATGCCAAATCGACTATTTTCAGCCAATCAAAAATATCCTACGTCATTGTAGAGTAAATATACTCAAGAGTACTCAGTTCAAATTTCAAGTCAATCGTATAATTGCTCTTTGAGTTACAATGTCAGCAAATTTGAAAAATCTCATTTCGAGAAAAACGCGGTTAAAGATTTAACTATCGATTTTTGCAAGATAAAATGATAATGATATAAATGATAATGATATTCTTGAAAGTATAAACTATCGAAAAAGGCAAACAAAACCGATTTTTTGAAAATGTCACACTGGTGTAGCCCCTTAAAGTTTCAAAAGCACTTTCGATCGATTTTTCAAAAATTTCAACTGTATATACCCTTAAGGATGATTTGCGTGTAACGAAAGCGGACATCAAAGCACAAGAACCCTCAAAATAGGCACGAACTGCCCGCAGATTGCATAGGTTAGGTGTGCAACACGATCTCGATGATGAGGAAAGACTTATATGGTGCCGGAATCGCTGACAAGCGGTAAGACGACAATATTTCACAAGATCGTGTAAAATATGTACCAAAACTTTGAACGCGATTATCTCGAAAATCCACATCTCGACACGGCGGGATTGATATCTTGAGTAACTTGCACACTATTGACTTGAATTTGCACAGTTAGCGTTCAAACAGTAGTCATTTTCGGTTCACGATCGCATTTTTTAACTAAATGAACCATTTGTTAATAACAATGACTTCAGCATGCTGTTTTTCAAGAGAAAAATAAGGTTTTCTTTGGAGAAGCTGTCATTTTACGTATTTTTCGAAATTTCGAAAAGTGGATCGTGAACCCACAGCCAGTTGGATATATTAAAAAAAGTTTTTTTGTTTTCGTTTCAGATTGCATTTGAGCCTGGTAAAGATCCCGCCGTTTCGGGCCTCGCCGCTGGAGGACTGCAACGCTAACTGCAGTACCCTAACACTGAAAGATATTCTTCCGAAAAAATTACATTGTAACCACAAACATGTGTACAATATGCTACAAGAAAACTAATTAATACCAACCAATGTGTCACTAGAAAAAAAAATGCATCATTCTGACCCTCCAAATTGGGCTCGAGTGATCCTCACACCCCGCAAATTCAAATCATTCCCCGAGGATTCATCTCCGCCGTCCACGCAACGATATAGTTCTCTCCCCTAGGCGCAAGCGCGCGCTCTACCGGCGGCTCTCCGTGGCGCGCTACCGCTGCGCGCGCCTCTCGCGACACTTGAAAACGCGTAAAAAGCCGCGTCGGTGAAAAATATTTTTCTCCGTAGCGGAAGAGTGTTGGCAAGACTGACGATAAGTTCACGCATAGACACACACGGCGCGAGAGAGGGAGGGAAAGAGAGAGAGAGAGAGAGAGCGCGACGATAGTAGCCGCATATACGGGAGCACGGGAGGTCAGTGGACGTCACGCAGTTATTATCCCCGAAGGGTGATAAATTGGTGCGAGCGTTTCTTTTTTTTTTGTTCCTTTTCCCAAGTTCGCGGCGAAGTACATTGAGTCTGCGAGGCGGCTCAACGACAATTCACTAGCGTTGATAAACATCAGTGTTGAATATAGTTACGCGGGTGCGTTGTTGCGTTTACGTATCGTGAAAGGAATTGCAAACGTTGAAGAGAACGTTTTAGTAGACTTGCCGGGAGGTTCTCGCGCGAGTCTCTGTGTGTGATCTCCCGTATATATCTTCCTCGTCTTTCTCTCTCCGCTCGTCGCCTCTCTCTCTCACACTGCCTCTGTCCTTTCCCTCCTTCGCCGCGTAAACTCGTATCGGCCTCTTGTTTTCTCCGCGAATTATCGCCAAACTCGTTACGCGGCGGCGCAGCAAAAAAAAACATTAAGAGCCGCATAATTCGGAGTGTACATATTTTCGTTTGCTTTGTTGCTTTTCGTGCACTCAGGTTCGAATGGTCGCGAGAGATCCTCGTTGTCGCGATCGATAAACGTGCGGCTATTAACGCGTTTCGCGTATGCGTGTGTTTCCACTCCGAGCATATATCGTATTCAGGGACAAGGTTATGTCAGCTGGATTTCCGTGTGTGCCCGTGCGCGTAACTCTGTCAAATCGACCGTCCCCCTGATCGCGCAACCGGCGAGACGACCCTGACGCGACAAACACAATATCCCTAACGACAAAAAATCACCAAAATTGCGTACAACGGCGGGGGAGTGTTTTGAAAGAAAAAAAATAATACGACAATAAAACACACCCCTTTGACAACAGCGGGGAGAGACTCGAACTACTGGCGAATTCCCTAGAAAAATCGCAGACTATAAATCATCCCTAAATTTCCATGCAACGGAATGCAGCGGATGAAAGGACAAGCCAATAGTCAGGGTAAGAGCTTGTCGCGCGACAACTGCGGCTGAAGACAGATTTATTTTTCTTACCCGGCAGCTCGGTCGCCCATCCGAGTGCTGGCTGGGCCGGTACGCGGATGGGTCATCCGGCGCACTCAACATTTACTTGTAAATGGTGACAGTATGGCTAGCGGATGGTGGGCAATGCACTCTGGGAGAGGAGGAAGGTATCTGTTGAGAGATGGCAAATCGTCAAATGCGAGGCAAAAGGGCTAGGGGGAAATTTGGGTTTGTTTGGGTCTGTTAAGGGGTAAGGCCACGGTAGAATTTTCAAAAAACGACTTTTTTCTTGATAAAACGGTGCTTTATCATCGTAAGAATAAGTTACTATTCGATTCATAGCGAGAACATGTTTTTTCACCCACTTTGAGCGTATAACGCAAGTTCATCTCTGGCACGGCCATAAAGTACCTAAAACTTCAAACGCGTTTTTCTCGAAACAGCTTTTTTCCAATTGGCGTGACAAATAATTTCAACAATTTTCACCCGATTTATTTCGAATTTAAAAGTTATGTTTTTAATTTCATTTAGCAGAGAAGTACGTACGAAATTTCTGATTAATCGAAAACTTTTCATTATACGATCAGTTTTATACGAAATTTTTCACTGAAAATTCATTCAAATACCTACAACTTTTGAATAAAACAATATTTTTCAAATTCCGTACGTATTCCTCTAGGTATTCTAATGTAGATTGACGAGAATGTTTGTTATTTGTTCTAGATAAAAAATTGTGGATGCTAATTGGCGCGCGGTAGAGCGCCTAAAAAGAAGATAACAAAAGAAAATATTAGTCGTCGGCCATTTTGTACATCGAAAAAAATATATATATATTTTCTAACAGCTTGATATTCATACTAAATAGATGTATAGTTAAAGGGCCCGTCCACTTTGGAGTCACGAAAAAAAGGCTATTTTCGCGATTTTTTTTGAGGATTTTATAAAAGAATGAATATAAAAGTTGTTGGGCTTGATAAATAGTCTTGAAATACATTTAAAAAAAAATTTAATTCATTTTTATTCATTTTTAAGTACAAAAAGTATAGTTTAACGTAACGCCTCAAAAATAGGTGCGCTAGATAGCTCCATCACAACTCGGCAACGGCTTGTGTGAAACAAAAAAATCAAAGTCCATTAGATTCAGTATGACACCAGCTACAAAATGACCCTCGGATATGAAGTTTTATATAAAAGAAAAAAAAATGACAGATGAAAAACGAAAATAGTTTTTCAAAAACGCGTTTTTTCGCAGTTTTTTGCAACAAAAAAAAGTAAAAATCAAAATTTTAAAACCATCGAGGGTCATCTTGTTGCGAATCATGTTTACAATATGTGGTTCAAATTTCAAGAGAATCAGTTTATTAGTTTTAGAGATATGATGGAGCTAGATTTTGAAAACGTTGTTTTGAGAAAAACGCGTTTGAAGTTTATACTATGGAAAACTGGTACCTAAACTCAATCGGCAATTCCTGCACCGTACAAAATCCCTTGTGATTGCTCATCATCGTTGATTTCTTCAAGTCTTGCTTGCTTTCGATTTTTTGAAATTTTCAAAGTGGACTGGCCCCTTAAGGCCTCAGGCCACTTTAGAGGTAGAAAAAATAGGCTTTCTGGGGTTTTTTGTTAGAAAAACTACAAAATAAATCGAGATTACAAAAAAAGGGCGTTTATCATACATATCCAGGGTGTCTACCGACCTGAAAAGTCATGAAAAATCTTAAATGTCATGAAAAATGACCAGTCTACCTGAATTATTATACCCTACTGAATTATCGTCGAGTCTATATTCAATATGCACTAACTTTGTGGTACTTGTCGATAGTGA
The DNA here is from genome assembly GCA_963210295.1 of Ophion ellenae. Classification (NCBI taxonomy): domain Eukaryota; kingdom Metazoa; phylum Arthropoda; class Insecta; order Hymenoptera; family Ichneumonidae; genus Ophion; species Ophion ellenae. Next base: position 33,506,040 of record OY723392.1, read on the forward strand.
AGCGAATATTGAATCGATAGAAAATAAAATAGAAGAAAGTAAAAGAAAATGATGCGTTATCTTAACATATTAGTTTTTCTTTGTTATTCGTGTAAAGCGACTAGATGATATTACTCAAAGTTCCTAAATGTATGTAATATTTTTCTAGATGTTCCCAAAATACATTTCTTCACAGCAATCTTGAAATTGTTTGTCTCACATTTTTCACTACCTATGGAATTGTACAGTTCGGTGTTTTTTCGTTTATTCCATATACTTTTTATTGGCATACAACCCACATCTGTTTGAAAGAGCAAAATAAAAATATAAAAATATAGAAAATTGGTCGCACTGTAGAATCATTAACGCGGTCCTCCAGTTTCTTGGCTGTTTTTTTACGGCTTTTTCAATAATTTTTTACGGGCAACGCATCGAAATAATCAATCTCATTGTTTTTGCATAATCTTTATCAACATTTAAATAACTTTACAAATTTTTTAAAGTCAAAATATATAATAGAATAAAGGTTATAGTGGCCGACAGGAAGACATCAAGTAAAAGAGGTGCATGACGGTGACCAAGATTGCGGCTGTTCCGCTTATCTGAAATCAAAAAACCAAACGGCATTTTAATCTTCATATTTAAGACTAGCGATTGAACTAGAGTGAATACTAAATTACAAAAATTGACTTTTTTATACACTTTTGAAAATTACATTCTATTTTTTACTCATTTTTTCTTAAGTTTTTCGCTCGTACAAAAAAAAACTATCGAAGCAATCATGATAATCCTAGTTCAATCGCTGGTTAATAACATATTAAAGATGCTGTATAAATTTGAACAAGATCGATGCAGTAGTTTCTGAAATATCGTGGTCACCGTTTCGAAAAATGGTGTTTCGAGAAAAACGCGTTTGAAAGTATACCTGCTCCGTATACCGGCTCCGTTCCAGGGCCGTAACTTGTGAACCACTTCGAATATCGAAAAATCCTTTGGCACACATTTTCTACACATGTTGTAGATGTGATTTATGAAAAAAAAAATCACTTTTTTCGACCCGAGAAACTAGAGGACCGCCTTAAAAATCCTTAAATGTCATGCAATTTCAGTTCTGGTCAAAATTAGACACCCTGATATCAGTGACTGTATACAATAATTTTTTTGAAGCGATTAATTTTAAAATGGCGGCTGTGCAGCGTTCATCTGAAAACTGCATTTTTTAAGTTGGCCGGAAACTCAGACAATTTCCAACCGCTTCACTTGAAATGTTGAATATATCTTGAAAAATACATATATCTATGGAAGTACGTAGGATTTTTTTTTATATTGCATACTTCATTTGTTATTCACAATTATCTGACGACTATTTTAGGCAAATTTTTGGAATGTGAAAAATTTGCCTAAAAAATCCCCAGATAATTGTCAATAACAAATGAACTATGCAATATAACAAAAAAATCCTACGTACTTCCATAGACAATGTATTTTTCAAGATATATTCAACATTTCAAGCGAATCGGTCGCAAATTGTCTGAGTTATGTGTCCGGCCAACTTAAAAAATACAGTTTTGAGATAAACGCTGCACAGCCGCCGTTTAGAAGTGAATCGCTTCAAAAAAATTATTGTATACAGTCACTGATATGTATGATAAACACCCTTTTTGTAATCTCGATTAATTTTGTAGTTTATCTGAGAAAAAAATCCCCACAAAGCCTATTTTTTTCGGCCTCTAGAGTGGCCTACCCCTTAATTTTATGAGTGAATCACGTTTTCATGCGAAAAAAGTCGTTGAATTCGCACATGATTTCATACGCGTTACTGTGGCCTAACCCCTTAATAACAGAGGATCGTCACAAATAAAGTTAAGCGCAGATTGGTTCCGACGAGAAACATACGAACAGTTTTACCCGCCGAGTGTTTATCTTGCGGGTGGATTGTCGTCGATCCGCGCGACTGTCATTGACTAACGAATGTCAAAACTCGTTTACAGCTAACAATGGTCCCAAGGAGCACCAGCAACAGCATCAGCAGCAGCAGCCGCAGCAACAGCAGGGCGACCACGTCAGCGGCGGTGGTGGCGGCGGCGGTGGCGGCGGAGGCGGAGGCGTCGAGGATCCGGGTTACGACTCGTGGCGCGGTGGCAACAATGCGCAGCACCATTCGAGCTATCCGATCGGCACGGGTGATCCCTACAGTCCGTACTACGCGGGCACGTCTTTCCCTTATCAGACGTTCGGCGCGGGTGACGGTACCTGGTCCAACGGCACCGATCCCGTAGCTTTTCTCTCGAATTACGCCGGTCAGATAGGTCACGACGCATACAGCATGGACGGCATGTTTTCGGCCAGTACGAGCGGTGGTTTCGGCACCGCCTTTGGCCAGCCGACGTTCAATTATTTTCCAAACAACGGTGACTTCAATGCGTGGAGCACACCGCGCAAGCCTCGCTACGAGGATTACTATCCGCAGCATTCCCGTGGCAACGAGAATTACGCGAATCCAAGCGGCGAAATTAAAGGCATAGAGCAAAACGTGCAGGGTCTGACGATCGGTGCCGGTGGAACGAGCAGCGGCGTCACGGGTGTGGCTGGTATAGGAAGCGGTGGCAACGGTAACGCGGACGACGTTGACGCGACGCGTCACGATCCCGTTCGCATGTCGTCCGTGCAGGCGATCAAGCTCGAGCCTAAGGAGCCCCGCAAGATCACGTGGGCGAGTGTAGCGGGTCAACCTGCGAAACCCGTGCCGCCGATATCGACGACCCAAGTTATGAAGAAGAAAGCTGGTATGCCGCCACCTCCGATAGTACCGGGCAAACACAACATGGACATTGGCACGTGGGGCGAAGGCAAGTCCGCCGTACCGCCGCCTAAGGCGCCACCGCCGCCGCTCATTCAACCACCGTTGCCACCCGCGCTTTCGGCAGCCGGCCGCCGACCGAGGCCACCCCGCTGGACGAGGAATCCGCAGACTTCGCCGCAACCGACCTCGCCTCAGATACAGACGCATCCGCAGGTACAGCCGCAACCCCAACAAGCGCAACAACCGGCGCAGCAGCCACCGCCGCCGCAACAGCAGCAGCAACCGTCGCAGCAGGTGACGCAGCCGCAGATTCATCAGCAGGCGCCTCCACCCTCGGCGCCATTGGCACATCATCATAATCATCCTGCTCCTCAGCAGTCGCAGACCCAGCAGCATCATCATCAGCATCCTCCGCCGCCTCCCCTCCCGCCACCGCATCATCATCACCATCATCAACAGCAGCATCAACAGCAACAGCATCAACAGCAGCAGCAGCAGCATCAGCAACAGCAGCAACATCAGCACCATCAACATCAGGCGCAACAGTCGCTTCATCAGCCCATGCAACATCATCAGGCTCCATCCTCCGGGCCAATGTCCCATCATCATTCGCCCCAACAGCAGCAGCAACAATCGCAGGCGCAGCTGGCGGCCTCCCAGCAGCAATTGACGCAGAGCCAAGCGATCGCGCATCCGGTATTGGACGAGCTCAAAGTCAAGAACGACTACAATCCGCATGATTTCGATCAGACAGCACCAGGCGCGAGATTCTTCGTTATAAAGTCCTATTCCGAGGACGACATACACCGTTCGATCAAGTACGAGATATGGTGCAGCACCGAGCACGGCAACAAGCGTTTGGACCAGGCTTACAGGGACGCAAGCCGCGACGGCTCGCCCCTCTATCTCTTCTTCTCCGTAAACGGATCCGGCCACTTTTGCGGCATGGCCCAGATGGTCTCGTCGGTCGATTATCACAGCAACAGCTCCGTCTGGTCGCAGGACAAGTGGAAGGGACAGTTTCGCGTGCGCTGGATATACGTCAAGGACGTGCCAAATCCCGAGTTGCGCCACATCACGCTGGAGAACAACGAGGACAAGCCGGTTACGAAGTCACGGGACGCTCAGGAAGTGCCACACGCAAAGGGTATTCTCGTTTTGCGCATATTGCACACCTATCGCCACTCTACCAGTATATTCGACGACTTTGGACACTACGAGAGACGACAGGCCGAGGAGGATCAACGAAAGGGCCCACCGCCCCTGCAACAGCCCCATCATCATCATCAACAGCAACAGCACCATCATCATCAGCCACAGCAACACTCGCCACCTCATCATCATCAACAACACCAACAGCAACATCAGCCGCACATGGGCGGCCGCAGGGGCAGGGGACAACATCCTCAGCCTCATTATCAACAGCAGCGTGTAAGATGAACGTTTCAATCGATCTTCCCCTTAGGGCTATACGCAAATTACGTAACGCAATTGGGGGGTTCATTTTACGTGGACATTTTAATGGACACGGTCCATTTTACCGTGGACAGCTCACAGCTTTCTATACGCAATGTCAGTTGAGGGGTAAAGTCACTGTGCAAGAACTTGCACAGAAGCTTTCCCACATTCCCCAAGTAAAATTTGAAGTTTTTTTTTAATTCTTGAAAGTATTGAAAAATATGTTGGCAACATTTTTATTCACAAGTCCGAAAATTGACGGAGTTATAGTCAGTTTAGTGAGAACGGGTAGCGCGACCGGTTAGTGCCCTCAGTCCCTACAGGTGTGGCGTCATTTACAATAGATAAAGCACAGGCTCGTATTATTTTGTGAACTATCATGAAGATAACGAACCGTCATATCGCCCGCGACTAGATACTTCAATGTAAGTATCATATTCTAGAAAAAAACATAACTGCATATCAAGAAACACGGAACGAAAACTTGGAACGCGTTTTTCTCGAAACTTGTTTTTTCGACCTTGTCCGAGCGAATACTTAAAAACTTGTCGATTTTCAATTTTTTTAAAAACATTTTTGTAATAGCAGTGACTAAGGTTGTACGTATCCGTGTTTTTAACATTTGATAATTACTATTTTTTTAAACTGCTTGAATAGAGAAAAAGGGCCTTGAAAATAGAAAAAAAATGTCCAAACTGTCGGCATTTGGTGAAAAAAACCAAAATATAAAAACGGCTACGCATAACGATAGCTACGTTTATATCGATATCGATCAATTTTTTACTTTTAAGGGGCTATACGAGTGTGAACGCTGAAAATTTGGGTGATTTTCGAGAATTTTTTGGAAAAAAAGTACTCAATTAAATGTTTCGGAAAATTGAGAATATATTTGGCTATATTTGACCTATATTGTATAATTTTTCCATAGAAAAATATTGAAATCCGAGCGACTTATAAAAAAAATCGATCTATAGACATTTTTCGGTATGTCGATTAATTTTAGAGATATCGGCGTTAGAACGATTCCGAACTTTCTGAAATACAGATTTTTCGAAAAATTGTAACTTCTGATATACATGCGATAAAAATTTAAACATTTGTGAAAATACTCGTTGCATAGCATACTATTTTATAAAAATAAATGGTCAGGGCCGAGCGAAATGGCGTGGAAAGCCTGATATACTTCATAAAATTAGTATAAACCCGATCCTTCCATAATTAGTTATGCCTATGAAAAAAATTGCAATTATTGACGACAAAGCACCCGTCACGTAACGGAATAGGATGGGTTCTGGCCAAGCGTTACGGCCCCGTTACGTGGGGGGGTCAAAAATTGGAAAATTTTGCGTTACGTAATTTGTGTACGCCCCCCTTTCGCATCGTACGCCCGTGCAGCATTGTCGAGACTCGCTTTATAACCGATACAAAAAACGTTTCAGGAACGCGACTTACGCGGCAGGGGACGCCCGGCACCACGTCAGTAGCCCGATCATCCGACAACACTATCCGCGAGAATTTGACGGGAATTAACGAGATGGGAAATGCGAAAACAGGTGGAAAAGTGTTGTAGCTGGGCAGAGACAAGATGGCGGCAAATGAAAACAGCGTCGTACACCTCGTGGGCTTGTAGCCGGATATTTACAGAGGGAAGAAAATGGCTTGTAATTGCAATCGACACACACGCGCGCGTAACGAATCGGGAAAGTCGTCGATGGGATTTTTACCGTACACCTCCGACGAAGTTTAATCATGACTATTGCACCGACGTACGACACCTCGGAGGCATTCAACGTTGAAATTGTCCCGTGGAGGCTGACAGGCGGAGTGAACCACGGAGGAGGCTGGCGCTCATCTCCGCACGCGCAAGGACGTGATAAAAGGACAGTAAAAAAAAAACAGCCGGAGAACGCGTTGTGACGGGGCGCGTTCGGTAAATCAAGCAGAGACGAGAACATGCACTCGGTAAACTTTCAAGTTCGCCTATTACAGTAAAGGAAAATAAGCAAAGAACACAGTGCTCGATGAAGAAGAAAAAAACAGACTTTTGTTAAAGTAGGAGTATGAAAAACAAGAGAAAATTGTAACAAATTTTTATGCAACGGTCGTACCTATTCGAAAAAAAGTGTTGGTGTATCGAATGCGAATCGCGCGTTATTCACGATAACGACGAACTTTGGTTGGATCGCATTGGCAAAGAGGAATATTGTGTCGCTCTCGTGGCAGAGCTGGCTTTGCTGCCACGCATGAAAAGCAACGAGAGGAAGAGAAAGGACTCGCGCGAGGTCCGCTCGAAAGCATCTTTGAAATTTATACTCGTGCGTAATCGCGTGGTTGCACCGGGAGGAGTAACGGATAATTATGTGTCGGCCGAATAATTCGATGATCGGTTCTTCTTTTTCGTTTTTTTTTTTCGTTCGCGCGCGAACTTTTTTTGCCAGCAAGACAGAATTTTTATTCTACACATCGCGACACACACACACACACACGTGGATTCTGTGTGGGACGACGTGAAGAGAGCGAAGCTCGCGTGTATGCGTGTTGAATATCTGAATATTAACGATTATTATACAGATTATCATGAAAGATTAAAAAAAAGAGAGAAAAATGGAAACGTTCACGTTGCAAATGATTGCGGAGTAACCCACGGAGGGAGTACGTTACGTCGATACGTGGGAAATCTCGGATTTTCCAGGTTCTTGATCTGAACGATTTGTTTAAGGGCATGTACAAGGTCAACATAACCTCACAATTTTCCAACCCAATTTTCTCATAGATGGTGAATTTTTTTTAGGAAAAACAAAGCATCAGGCTCTGGAGAATTCCCGGACGCAGAGCTTGATGTTTTTTTGCCCTAAATATTATTAATCTCTGAGAAATCTCTTCGAAAATTTCAGCTATCTCTCACGCATTCATATGTCACACAAATGGTTTGAGGGAGGAGGACCTTTTGGGCAAGATAAAATTCTGATTTTCATGATTTTTTTTTTCAGAGGACCGATTTCTTATTCGTTTTTGAGACTTAAGGTATGTTTTGTTAGTACTTTTGGCTGTTATATGGTATTCTTTTTTATTTATTATTTTTTCTAAATGGCGGAGGTATGGCACGGTCTTCTAAGCGGGTTGCGGCGGATGTTATCCGACGGTGGGACACGTAGCGTCGGCGGGATTAATCTGGAAAAAAACCAACGAAGATTTTTCTTTCATTAACACTCATACGCAGAATATGAACCAAGAAAAAGTGAGAAATGTTGAGAATTGAAGAAATGGTACGCTTTGAAAAGGAAAGATTGCATTTTCCGAAAAAAATGGCTACTTTTTACAATAAAAAGACTTTTATTTTCGAAAACATTTAGGGTCATGTTTTAGATAATAAGGTTAGGACGATTTATACCAAATTTGAGCAGAATCGGTAGATTCGTTTTTCAGTTATATGTCAGGCCAGTTTTGAAAATGGCGTTTACTACCTTGCCATACCTCCGTCATTTTTGAAGATTAATAAAAAAAAATACCATGTAACGGTCAGAAGAAGCAATAAAACTAACCCTAAGTCTGAAGAATGGTGAAGATATCTTTACTTTGAAAAAAAATCATGAAAATCAGCAAAAATTTCCTCGCTAGAATCTATCTCCCCCCTTAAGCAATTAAGGACGGGAGTGGTCGATATATCGACCAATCAGGGGGCACATAATATTTAGGCAAGGGGACTCACGAAAATCAAGCACCCCAAAGGGATCACATTTTCGCCACATCCACGTTGTTGATCCTGGGTCACGCTAAGAGCGAACGTTGAATCTTTCTGGAAATAATGCACCATTTTTCTGCAGTTTCTTGTGACATACTTTGGGCAGTGAGTATGTTTACTGACGAAGCTTGTTCTATAATAACTGGCGTCCTTGAAATATTCTTCAGGATGACATTTACAATATATATGCCTATTTTGTTGTACTCAGTGCATCCACAATGTGAGTATATACATTTTGAGGCCAAACTAGCAGAGAAAAAAATTCACTGAAATGGCGATTTTCAAGGTCGAGGATGCCACCAAGATTGTTTTCATAATTTCCCCGTATTCAGCGCATCAAATTACGTAGGAATACGCTTTCAAACTTTTTAAAATAAATTTTTAGAATTGGACTTTTCGTTGCGGACGGGGCTGATCGATATATCGAGCAGTTAGGCTTGGGACTCCAATTGAAAAATTAATCGATTTTATTGATATTTTTCATGTAAAAAAGTCGATATTAATGGAAATTTCCCCGTCCTTAAAAGATTAAGGGAGGACACCACTGTGACGGGCCAAAAATGGTCTTTTGCCAATTTTTTTCTACTAGTTTCATTATTTGGGATTTGGAAAAAGGTATGTTATTGAGCATACATTGAACTTATTCCGTGTGGATTTTTATTTAAAAAAATAAAAATTAACGTTATTGAGGTACAATAGAAACTATGAAAAATGTGATCCAACGGCCGGATCGATAACTCGACAATGGTTGGTCTGGAAAATAAAAGTAAAAAAGTTTTATGATCTATATAAATGCAGTTATCGTACGTAGCGGTTTTTCGAAGAAAAAGAAAGAAAAAAATCACAAATTGGCGAGAGTTAAAAAATGTAATTTTTGCGAAATTTGTACTTATATTCGGGGGCTTAACAAATACTAAATTTAAAAGAACAGCTACGTACAACGATAGCGACTGAAATTATGGAAATTTTGGTTGTTTTGAATTGAAAATCGGACAATTATAGCTAGAATTATGATTCCGGCCAGGTCGAGAAAAGTCGTTTCGAAAAATACGCGATTGAAAGTTTTAGTATGCGTAAATCGTTGCGCTACCTACTCTCACTAAATCGTCTTTTACAAGGAACATCCCTCAGGTGTCTTTCGATTTTGTTGAAACTTATATATATTATGAAGCATTGAAAACTAAACGACACGTATTTTTTTATCGCCGGAAAAACGGTTTTACGGGGTGAGACCAACCGTCGAATAGGGGTGATTCACCCCTTAATTATTTTTTTGCGAGAACTCTCTGTTGGATTTTTCGTCGCTTCAGATTAAAAGAATTTTCGTTTTTGTTTCATTGCGACCGATCGACTGCTTGTCGGTGAAACTGCAATATTGACCCTTGACATGCCTTTCTTCGAGGGCTGGTTTCACCCTTTAAAACCGTTTTTCCACCGATAAAAAAAGTACGTGGTTTTCAATGCTTCATAACATATATAAGTTTTAACAAAATCGAAGGACGACACCTGAGGGATGTTCCTTGTTAGTCAACTTTCAATATTAAAATATCAAGTTATAAAAAAATGTTAAGTTAAAATGAGTTTTTGATTTTTATTCTCATATTCAATATGTCTACTTTGAGAAAATGCAAAAAAAACATTGATTTTTTTTACCCGTCAGTGGTGTCGCGCCTCTGGCCCATTATCCATCAAAACGGAGATAAGCGGAACTAGGAAAAAACAACCAATAGAATCGCCACGCTCAGCTTCGATGGACATGAATCCAGCGGTCGATTGGGTGCTTTTTCCTAGTTCCGCTCATCTCCGCTCCGGTGGATGATGGCCCTTAAGTATATGTCGAATTTCCAGGTTCTTAATCTTACCACCTTAGGTCAAATGGTTTAATATCGTTGGAATTGTAACGTTAAACCTTGCTGCTAATTCAGGCGTAATTTAAGGGGTTAGGCCACTCTAAAGGCCGAAAAAATAGGCTTTTTGGGGATTTTTTTTCTTCGGTCTATGGAAGTACGTAAGATTTTTTTTATATTGCATAGTTAATGTGTTATAAACGATTCTTTAGTAAAAAATTTTCAAAGTGCAAAATTTGCCTAAAAAATCGTCAGATAATTGTTAATAACAAATGAGCTATGAAATATTTTTAAAAAATCCTACGTGCTTCCATAGACAATGTATTTTTCAAGATATATTCAACATTTCAAGTGAATCGGTTGAAATTGTCTGAGATATGTTTCCGGCCAACTTAAAAAATGTAGTTTTGAGATAAACGCTGCACAGCCGCCATTTTGAAATGAATCGCTTCAAAAAAATTATTATATACAGTCACTGATATGTATGATAAACACCCTTTTTTGTAATCTCGATTTATTTTGTAGTTTTTCTGAAAACAATCCCTAAAAAGCCTATTTTTTCGGCCTCTAGAGTGGCATAAGGCCTTAAGATATACCCGCTTCCACAGCTGCTTTCAGCACATCATCCTCCTTGTTCCCAGGTCGCCCCACGTGATTCATTTTGATGATCCGAATCGCCAGATCAGGACTTCTCAAACCATCGACGTGCTATGCGTTTATTAGTCACTTCGTTGACACTCTTCCAGTTGTCTGCGCTGAATTACTTCCACGTCGGAACTCATTTTCGAAGAATAACGCGTATTTTCTCTACTCATCCATGGTTTACAAAATTGAATCTGCAAAAGGCAACTCGACCGATAATCCCAAACCAAAAGGTGCGTCTGAAAGGCTAATGACGTACCGTCACGATGAAAAACAACTCCAATAACTGTCAAAGTGAAATATCAGAGATATCGAGTATCGAACTTGATACTTCAGGCAATCGGACATTTCATACTCAATGACTCAATATTGTAACGCATCATCGTGTAAATTACGATTGAATCGTTTATTATTATTATTATCACGGTCAGTCATCATCGTTGAGCAGTCTCGGACAATTTTTTTAGCAGACATGAATATTTCCACTCTCGGCTCGCGGGACAGGATTGAGGGACGGTTTCTGGGACTTGTCATCTCGCGGCCGATGAGGTAATCGCAACTTCGACGGGTCTCTCGAGTTCTCCGTACGAGTGCTGATCAACCTGCAATCCATTTAGTTATGCAATACTCGTACGTGGCGTGCTACCGCAAAGTTTTCGCGATCGATTTTGGCTGTTTTTATTACGGAGCGCGAAGCCACATTAATCATGAGAGACTCCAGACAGCAATGCAATCATCACGGATGATCATCAGGGGCGTAGCGAGGTATCACGAGTACTGATTTGCCTTTTTAACGTATTTTTCCGATAGACCTCGTGGTACAGGGCTCGCCCATTTTGTGAGAAATGGAATTATCTACCTATCATTTCAAAAGCGTTAGAAAAAAAAACCCCAGGAGAGTGATCAACCGGTTTTTTCGGTTCCCTGGGCGTCTCGTTCGTACCCGCGTGTGAAGATAGAATAATTTTTATAAAATTGTGAAATTGTATCATAAGCTAATGAACTACGCCATAGATGGGGAGGCACAATGTCATCCAGAATTGGGATGATTATAAAAATGGCAATGGACGATTACTGGACGCGCGCTTAAGGGGTTTCGAGACACTTGACGATATGTTACAATTTAATTCAAATCTGTACGGTAACTTCTTTGTCATATACAATACTAGCTTTCCGCCCGAGGCTTCGCTCGCGTAGACTCGTATCGAATGCTCCTCAATGTAATGTGCTCCTGAAATGTTTCATTGAGGAACACATAGAATTGTGTTGAGACGTACCTCAGTAAACGGCGAGAGAAACAGGTAAACTTCGGGAATTTTTATCTCAAAAACTAATGTTTCGATTGGATCCGGGTTTTTTTATAGGAAAATATGTTCATTGAGGTATGTTTAGGAATTTTTTAAAACAAATTCCTTGACTGGAAGCGATTCAAACGCGATTATCTCGAAACATAGTTTTCAAAGTCGGTGCCTGATGTATCTCGAGAACGGCTTGTCCGATTTTGTCCAAATTTGGATTAATTATGTTGAAGAGCTTCAATACCAAGTTTCAAGTAAATCTTCGACCAGATTTTTTTATTTTACATACAAACTTTGCCACCCTCTTCCTCCCCTTAGGGGTTGAATTTCCAAAAACGCTGAAATACGTGTTTCATCAATTGTGTCAAGAAGTACGAATACCAAATTTCAAGTAAATTCGACCAGACTTAAAAAATGTCATACAAACTTGGCCACCCCGTTTCTCCCCTTAAGGGTTGAGTTTCGAAAAATCGCTTCTTAGTGGGTACTTGCGTCACGAACGCAACCTACTGTCCAAATTTCATGTAAATAGCTTCAGCGGTTCTGGCTCGGCGTTGATGAATCAGCCATGACATGTTCTTTTATATGTACAGATTAAAGAAGCACTTTTTAACCCAGGGAGATGCCTACGCCCATCACTAAATGGCAATTTTACGCACGGCATAGTGTGTACGAATGTTTAAAATGTTATGAAAAACTGTCAAATCACTCGGTACATTATGACACTGATGACAAAATTGTCATAATGTACTGAGTGAAAAACTGTCAAATCAGTCCATTATGGCAATTTCGTCTCCCTTTACATTATGACAATTAGGCATCTTCCTATGTTAAACAGGTGTTTCTTCAATTGTAAATTTTATAGAAACGATGTAATCGATCGATTTAAAATTTGGAGGGTGCATTCAGAAGATACGGTTTCGACCCGCCCCCTTGATCAAGCTGAAGGTTTGCACAAACCTTCCTTTTAATATTTTAAGTCAACCCCTAAAGGAACTTTTGGCGACTCGCGATAGTTTTTGGGATACTGAATTTTTTAGTTTTTTTAAGGGTAAGTTTCCGAACCCCCCCCCTTCCCCGATCCACCTGAAGTTTTGCACAAACCTTCCTTTTAATATTTTAAGACAACCCCTTAAGGGAGTTGTGCCGACTGGGGGGGCCGTTCAGAATGACAAAGAATTTACAGTACAAATTTGAATCAAACAGTAGCATATCGTCAATTGTCCCGAAACTCCGTAATGCCAGTAGACACCAAGAGTAAGAAAAAAGGCAAGTACTTCGAACTTCTTGTCTTCGATCCTTCTATCGTCGTCACGAAGCTTCAGGCACCCGCGTCGCATGGCGGGACGTTTAGTTGCGCATTCGGGAACTTCCGGCTTGCAGGATACAAGCGGATGACCCGCGGAATCCTCGTCGACCTGATTGTACGGAATAACAAGGCCGTGCATGAGGAATGAGCTAGTACAAGAGCTTCGAAGCTTCAGGGAGTTTCGCTACGTCGGTTTCGAGAAAATAAATAAATAAATGGAATCTAGACAATTTTACGCAGTTGCGAGGAAGAATTAAACTCAAATGTCCTAGATTTCATTAAAAATATTTTTAATCATTATAAAATAACAAGTAAAATAATAAATAATAAATAAATTTACTCTATCACTTGAAAATTAATTTTGAAATTGAATTTTTACTTTATGATAAATATTTTACAAAATATTTAAATCTCCAATATCGTTAAATAAATTGTTTCCTCGGAAACGAAGTAGAGAAACTGAAGCTTCCAAGTTGAAGATTCACCGAACGTATCTACGTATAAAAAAAAATCAGTATCCTTTAAAATTGATCGGGGGTGGACCAAAAAAAAATCGACCCGCGTTTAGGCGGAATATACATTTACAACGATCAAAGACACGATTTTTTTTCTCCTTTAAACGATACAACTATATATGTAGAATATTTTCCTAAAGTTTCAAAGCGAAATTCGAAAATCCTCAGCGCTCGGATTCGGAGCGGGCGTGAACTTCAAACGCGTTTTTCTCAAAACTGCATTATCGAAATTGGCGTGCAGGATTACTCAAAAGCTATTAAGCCGATTGAGTTGAAACTTCGTATAAATATTGATAATATTGGCACCTTCAACTTGACGAGAATTGTTTAAGAAAAATTGAAAAAAAAAAACTACTTTTTTAATCCGCATTTTACAGAAATGTTGTTTTTTTTGTAAATGCGTGCCATTGTCTTGAATTTGAATTTTCTTCATTTTAATTACCGTCACATAGAAACTATACATGTCCTAACGGAAAAAATGTTTGAACTTTTTTGCAAATCAAAGTCTACGGGAAGCTAGACTGCACGCCGATTCGCAACTCCCGCCGCGATCTTGCTGTAACACTCTGCAACAGCTCCGTCATTTTGATGATGAATTGATTTAAAAAAATTGTTTTGTATACTGAAATATACTATTAAAGTATACTTCAAGTTTGATCATTATAGAATAATTATTTCTTAGTTTAAAAAATCCCTCAATATTGCTTTTTTTTCCTGTCTAAATGTATATCCCGCCTTAAGGCTCGACCTGATCAGCCCAGACGAGTCTCTTTCGTTCGGGTGCCAAGGGTTCGTCATCCTTCGTATGGCGAGTTATCGCGTCTCGCGTAATTTCCGGCACGTCGAAGTTGCATTGTTCCTGTTGCACAGTTTTTTCCGGGGCTTCGTTTTCGCAGAGCCGCATGTAGTCCTGGCCGGACAAGATCGGCGGAGTTTCTTCGTTGGGTGGATCTTCCCCAGTCTCGGCTTGCATCTCGATGTTTTCGAGTGCTCGCCTCGACACGTCGTCCTCCAAAAGGCCCTGGGCGGTCACGTAATTGCGCAAATTGTCGCGCAACTCGTTGCAAAATTTCTCCGGATTCGCCTCGACGTAGCGATAAACGAAGAGATCTATTCCGGTGATAACGAAGCGATGATTGTAGACGTTCAGCCTGGCGCCTATGAAGAAATCCTCGGGGGTGTAGTAGAGAGGATTGTCACGTCCGGTCGCGGGCTTCGGCACGAGACTCGACGACAGAAAACAGCCGCCGCGACGGCCGGAGTTACGCTTCTCCAGCTCGCTTATCGTTATCTTGCCGTCGCTCAACGAATAGTCGATAATGAAATCGCGACCCTCGTCCTCCGGATGCACCGCCTCCATTGTCGCCAGGTAGCGCAATTTCTTCGGCGAATTGTACAGCTGGCGTATGACGTCCTGCTTGGGTGGCCGCGGCGCGAAGGACTCGCACGAGGCCAGGGTATCCTCGGGGCTACCGTAGGCTATGTGCGGCGGAGCCTTTCGCGCTTCTGCCTCGGTCGTTCGCGCGGCCGGTTCCTCGATCGGTACAATCGCCCCTGGCTGCGGCGAGCACAACATCCCCGAGTAGTACTTTCTCGTGAACGAGTCGCAGTCGCGGAGCAAAAAACGACGGCCGAATATGAATATCGTATCGCCGATCTGGAAATCGAAGTGTTCGATCAGAAAAAAATGTTATTGCGATATGGCAAAATGTGAAAATATTGCGGCGTTTTGTGAATTACGTGAATTTTTTTTTTTTTCAATTAATACGTCGAGATGTAGAGTAAACCTACCAGCGAATGGACGAAGGCTGATGTGTATTTAAGGCCTTAGGCCACAGCAACGGTTATAAAATCATGTGCGAATTTAACAATTCTTTTTTCGTATGAAAAAGTGATTCGCTCATAAAATTAATTACACATGTATTTAGTATGAACATCAAGCTGTTAGAATTTTATTTATTTTTTTTTCGACGTACAAAATGGCCGGCTACTCGAAACTTCTCGAAACAGCTTTTTTGCAATTGGCGTGACAAATAACTTTAACAATTTTCACTCGATTTACTTCAAATTTAAAAGTTATGTTCCCAATTGCATTTCGCAGAGAAGTACATACGGAATTTCTGATTAATCGTAAACTTTTCATTTTATAAGCAGTTTATGAGCAGTTATAGGGAAATTTTTCACTGAAAATTCATTTCGTAAGTTCAAACACCTACAACTTTTGAATAAAACAATATTTTTCAAATTTCGTACGTACTTCTCTAGGTATTCTAATGTAGATTGACGAGAATTTTTGTTTTTTGTTCTAGGTAAAAAATTGTGGATGCTAAATGTCACGCCGCGGAGCGCCTAAAAAAAAGATAAAAGAAAATATTAGTAGTCGGCCATTTTGTACATTGAAAAAAAATATATATATTTTTTCTAACAGCTTGATATTCATACCAGATAGATGTGTCATTAATTTTATGAGTGAATCACTTTTTCATACGAAAAAAAATTGTTTAATTCGCACATAATTTTATCCCCGTTACGGTGGCCTTAAGGCCTTAAGGTAATCCTATCGCCAAGCTTCAATACGTAGGTTTTTCATAATTTGTTATTGAGCTCAACTAAATATATTAATCATCGTCTCTGTAAAATTTTAGGGTCGGTTATCGACCTAATTACAGAGAAGAAAAAACATTCAAATTGCTTATTTTTGTGAAGGAATTCCGAGACGACATGCAAAAAACCAATTTCCGGTTGCTACAAAAGTGTATACAATAGTGGGAATCCGTCAGATTCTTTAAAATAGTCAGATTTACATACTCAACATTTGTAGTAATCCAATGCTCTTAGAAAAAATTACGCCTATTGACCTAATTTTGATGTAATAGCAAGTTTAATTTGAACTTCCGGTATTGGATTTATTACCACTTGCTACAATAAAGAGACGTGGCAGCAAGGCAACAGCTGACTGTAGTCCTAACCTCATCTCACTCATTCGGATTTCCACACATATTTCATTTTTAACCGACATATTTCGCCGACAAAAATTTTCCACGCTTTTTACCAGTCGTGGCCCGAATACAATGCTTTATATTTCCCGCACCTGACATTGTTTTGACAGATCGACGTTGAAAAGCATGGAGGTTAAACTCGCTTGGTTGAGTCAAAAGAAACGGAAATAGAACCAATGTTGCCAAATATCAAACCTAGAAATAATGCGCGAATCGTTGGAATAACTATTTTTTCATTTTTTAAATTAAATGTTAATTCATTCATTCAACACTGGTCATTCATTCAACAGTTTACACATGAGAAATTTTAGTTATTACGAATTATTTCTTTGCATATGTTAAAAATATGAATTGTACAAGTCTCCAGGATGATCAGTGGTATGACTAGTGTGAAGCAATAGGATTATCTTAGAATCAGTAAAGGTTTGTGCGTGTGTGTGTGTGTGTGTGTGTGTGTGTGTGTGTGTGTGTGTGTGTGTGTGTGTGTGTGTGTGTGTGTGTGTGTGTGTGTGTGTGTGCGTGTGCGTGTGCGTGCATATATATATCCACGCCATAAGCGTCCTCGCGACTCTTCATTTCAATTTTTCCAAAAACTTCTTGCATGACTCTTAGTATATAGTAAACAAACTTATTTCGAGGACTCTTTGAAATAGAGTGTGTATAGGTCATATTTTCCAACAAACCCGCACACAATAATGTCTGTAGCTTCCCAAATACTTGATCATTGGTTCGTTGAAGTAAAATTCAAATATCGTCCACAAAAAAGCCCAATGTGCTAAGAGCGAATGTAAAAAAGGTTCAAAATGACTACTTCCCACTCATACACACACGCGCGCGCGCATGTGTGCGAGTGTGTGTGCGTAGAACACCGATCCTGGTGAATTGGTTTTTTAGGCAAATTCTTGGAAAGTGCAAAATTTGCCTAAAAAATCGTCAGATAATTGTTAATAACAAATGAACTATGCAATATCAAAAAAAATCCTACGTACTTCCATGGACAATGTATTTTTCAAGATATTATCAACATTTCGAGTGAATCGGTTGAAAATTGTCTGAGTTATGTTTCCGGCCAACTTAAAAAATGCAGTTTTGAGATAAACGCTGCAGAGCCGCCATTTTGAAATTAATCGCTTCAAAAAAATTATTGTATACAGTCACTGATATGTATGATAAACACCCTTTTTGCAATCTCGATTTGTTTTGTAGTTTTCCTGAAAAAAAAATCCCCAAAAAGCCTATTTTTTCGGCCTCTAGAGTGGCCAAACCCCTTAATAGAAAAGAATAATAAATCGTTATGCTTAACAGCGTTCATCTACACTACACGTCCATAAACTGGCGATCGAGTGTCCTTTTCCTGGCAATTTCGTCCACTCACTGGCGATTTAGCCATCTCGTTACTTATTTATCAATTCCTTCTATATTATTTGTTGCAATTACTTCGAATATTTTTTTCTACTATCAGAATAATATCTTTCGGTAGCTATACCGATTGAAGAATTTGTTTCAATAATATTTCCATTTCACAGTCCATCTGAATCCTGCAGTGTCGTTATTCGTTCATTCACTGGTCGATTCACCCTATACCGGAAAATTACCCTCAAATCCTTCGGCGAGTAGTACTCGACGACCTCGGGATCGCCGACCTCCATGTACAAAGCCGGATGCGTGGACGGTATGTCTTTCCAGTTTTTCGGCACTCTCGTACGCTTGAGTAACATTGGAACGGGATCTTTTCCGTCGTTCGGTTTGTGAATTTCTTTCACGGCGATCGTGTCGTCGGTCAAAAAATACATCACTTGGTACTCGTCGTCGTTCCAGGTTGCATCGAAACGCAGCACCATGCCGTCGTACTCGAGAAAACGCCTCCTCGAGTCGTCGACGATCCCGCGGGATTGATTAGTCCCACCGAGGTTGAGTTTAGCGAACTTTTCACGCTCGACCATGCGTTGGGTGTACGGGTCGACCGGGGCATTCTCTCGGTCGGCGACGTCGATGCCTTGGCTCCTCATAAATTCACGGGTGAACAAGTCGCAGTCAACCGTGTGATAGACCACGCCGTAAATGGCTGCAATTTCAGTTATTTATATTAAAACTATAATTTTTGAAAATAAAAAAAAAACAAAATAAGTTCTGGGAAATTGTAATATTGAATAAAAATTGAATCTTTGAAATCTTTGCGAAATAATTTATCGCTTAACGGGCTACCTAGGTGGGTCAAAAAATTGCCGTCTACTCAGGTACCTCCCCTTAAAGGTCCTTGACGATCACACTTTTTTAAATCGATCTTCATTTTTTAAGGTAATCCTATCGCTTCACACTAGTCATACCTCTGATCATACTTGAAACTTGTACAATTTTTATTTTTAACATATGCATAAAAAATAATTTTTAATAACTAAAATTTTCCATGTGCATACTGTTTAATGAATGTTCACATTTAATTAGAAAAATAGTTATTCCAACGATTCGCGCAGTATTTCTAGGTTTGATATTTGGCAACATTGGTTCTATCTCCATTTCTTTTTATTCAACCAGGCAATTTTAACCTCCATGCTTTCCAACGTCGATCTATCAAAATAATGTCAGGTGCGGGAAATATAAAGCATTGTATTCGGGCCACGACTGGTAAAAAGCGTGGAAAATTTGTGTCGGCGGAATATGTCGGTTAAAAATGAAATATGTGTGGAAATTCGAATGAGTGAGATGAGGTCAGGACTACAGTCAGCTGTTGCCTCGCTGCCACGTCTCTTTATCGTAGCAAGTGGTAATAAATCCAATACCGGAAGTGCAAATTAAACTGGATATTACATAAAAATTAGGTCAATAAGCGTAATTTTTTCTAAGAGCATTGGATTACTACAAGTGTTAAGTATGTAAATCTGATTATTTTAAAAAATCTGACGGTTTCCCACTATTCTATACACTTTTGTAGCGACCGGAAATTCGGTTTTTGTATGTCATCTCGGAATTCCTTCACAAAAACACGCAATTTTAATATTGTTTTTCTCTGTAATTAGGTCGATAACCGACCCTGAAATTTTACAGAGACGATTATTAATATATTCAATGAAGCTCAAAAAAAATATATATAAAACTCCTACGGATTGAAGCGTGGCGATAGGATTACCTTAATAGTTACGTAAAAATGACGACTTTTTTCATAGATTTTGTTTGGTCGTGTTTCGTCGGGTGTTGAAAAAAATTATTTTGCAAATCCATGATCGTCAACGACCTGTATCTGTTGTTAACTTGAATAAGCCGTTTGGTTTTTGGGTTTCGGATGGACCGTTTAAGCCGGAGT
Organism: Ophion ellenae; assembly: GCA_963210295.1. Lineage (NCBI taxonomy): Eukaryota > Metazoa > Arthropoda > Insecta > Hymenoptera > Ichneumonidae > Ophion > Ophion ellenae. The sequence continues at coordinate 33,525,933 of OY723392.1, forward strand.
GTCCACCGCCAAACGTCGCGAAAAAAATGTCATCACCGGACGGCTGTTTTTGGTGTTTTTACAACGATCAAAAAGTCGTTTACTTTTTTTTCTTCTTTAAACGATAGAACTATATATGTAGAATATTTTCCCAAAGTTTCCTCAACACTCGGATTCGGAGCGGCCGTAAACTTCAAACGCGTTTTTCTCAAAACCGCATTTTCGAAATTGGCGTGCAGGATTACTCAAAAACTATTGAGCCGATTTAGTTGAAACTTGGTAGAAATATTGATAATATCGCTACCTTTTACTTGACGAGAATTGTTTTTGAAAAATTGGAAAGAAACTACTTTTTCACCCCAAATTTTACAGAAATTATGCGTTAAATGTTTTTTTTTTGGTAAATGCGTGCCATTCTCTTAAATTTACATTTTTTTCATTTTAATTACTGTCAAATAGAAACTGTAAATGTTCTAACTGAAAAGATTTTCGAATTTTTTTGCAAATCAAAGTCTACGGGAATCGAGACTGCACGCCGATTCGCAACTCCCGCGGCAACCTTGCTGTATACACTCTGTCACAATTCCGCCATTTTTATGATAATTGAGTTTCAAAAAATAGTTCTGTATACTTGAATATACTTTAAAAGTATACCTACAGTCTGATAAATGTAGAATAATGATTTCTTCGTTTACGGGGCTATATCAATGTGACACTTAAAAAAATTGATTTTTTGTGCCTTTTTCGACAGTTTATACTTTCAAGAATATCCTGTAAAAATTTCAAGGCCGGATCTCTAATCATTTTATCTTGCAAAAATTGATAGTTAAACCTCTAAACGAGTTTTTCTCGAAATGAGATTTTTCAAATTTGCTGACATTGTAACTCAAAGAGCAATTATCCGATTGACTTGAAATTTGAACTGAGTACTCTTGAATATATTTACTCTACAATGACGATATTTTTGATTGGATGAAAATTGACGATTTGGCATTGAAAAAAAACGACCATTTTATAGGGAAGAAAACATATTTTTTTCATAACTACGCCATTTTGTTAGATTTTGATATTTTTCGAAAATCCTACGTCATTGTACAGGAAATATCTTCCAGTTTAACGACATTTTTTCCTTTTCCGGTTTCAGCTACTCAATCGGCCGGAATCATGTCAGCAGTGGAGAAACTTTTTTTTGGCGCCTCCGAAGGCAGCGCATAAGTCGCTTGGATCTCAATATTTTTCTATGAAAAAAAAATGTAATATAGGTCAAATATAGCCAAATATATTCTTAATTTTCCGAAACATTTAATTGAGTATGTTTCTTCCAAAAAATTCCCGAAAATAACCTAAATGTTGAGCGTTCACACTGGTATAGCCCCTTTGAAAAACCCTCGAAATTTCTCAATTTTTTCCCGTCTGAATGCATACTCCACCTTAAGGCTCTCAATATATGTACCTTTGTCTTTAAAAAATCGAGTTTCTTTTTTACCAAGCGTTTCCCAGAAAAAAAGAATCGGAATAGGTAGATGTAGCCTATTAAACAATTTTTTACGAATACCAGAGTCGAAAATATGGAGAAGCTTTTTCCCCGTAAAAAAGTCTTGTAAAGATTCATTTGCGCATTTGTGGCATTTGTTTGGGTAGCAAAAGCAACAAATTTGAAGAATACATCAAACTCACCGATATCAATACCAACGTCAAGATCCTTCCAGTGATAGACACGACCGTCCAGATCTTTCACAATTTTTCCGCGCCTCACGAGCCGACCCTGTCTGAAGCCCGAATTCTCCACCGTCGGCTCCATCACCGACAGCGTGTCGTCCTCGAGGAAATATATTATATTGACGTGGCGTATGCGATAATGCTCGTCCGGCGAGTTGAAGACACCCTGGCGGAAGAAGGCCTTGAAGTTCAAGCACTTCTGGGCGAAAAGCGCGTAATGCGGGATGACCTGACTGTACGGATATTCGCGAATTCGTCCGTACGTCAAGGATGGATCGAACCTGCGTACCAATCGATAGTTACCGAATGAAGAATCCTCTGAATAAGACATTTGGTCATTTCAAATTTCCGCATGCCCATGAGCATTGGCGTAGCCAGCATCGTTTTTCTGGGAGGCGGCCTGACAAAAAAGTGCTTTCGTTCACATCCTTTTTTTAAAATAGAATTTACATAATAATTGATACTCACGTAACACACATAAAATATGAAGCTTCAATCATACGTTCATGCTAACATTCATGTTCATGTTCATGATTCTTCAATCGAGTTACGACTCTTTAAGGGGCTATACCAGTGTGATCGCTGAAAATTTGGGTGATGTTCGGAAATTTTTCGGAAGAAAAGTACTCAATTACATGTTTCGGAAAGTTAAGAATATATTTGGCTATATTTGACCTATATTACATGATTTTTTCATAGAAAAATATTAAGATCCAAGCGACTTATGCGCTGCCTCCGGAGGCGCAAAAAAAAAGTTCCTCCACTGCTGACATTATTCCAGCCGATTGAGTAGCTGAAACCGAAAAAGGAAAAAATGTCGTTTAACTGGTATTTCCTGTACAATGACGTAGGATTTTTGACAAATATCAAAATCTTACAAAATGGCGTAGTTATGAAAAAAAAGTCTGTTTTCTTGCCTATAAAATGGTCGTTTTTTTTTCAATGCCAAATCGTCAATTTTCATCCAATCAAAAATATCCAACGTCAGTGTAGAGTAAATATATTCAAGAGTACTCAGTTCAAATTTCAAGTCAATCGGATAATTGCTCTTTGAGTTACAATGTCAGCAAATTTGAAAAATCTCATTTTATATTCCTGTAGGTATCAAAATCTTGAGAGTGTAAATCGTGAGAGTATAAAAATCTTATCTCATATTCTTGAAAGTATAAACTGTCGAGAAACGCAAAAAAAATCGATTTTTTTAAAGTGCCACCCTGGTATAGCCCCTTAAACTTTACTTTCAGTGAGTACTCAATTAAATAAGTCTCAGCTTTCTAATTTTGTTCTGCAAATCTGCCCAACACTTTTATTGGTTGGAATTTTTTTTTGGCGAGATTATGGTTTGTGTCTTTATGGCTTTCTTATGGAGAGAATATGGTTTTGTATGGCGTGATTATGGTTTGTGACAATCAAAAAATAAATTTATCTCAAAACTGCATTTTCGAAATTGACGTGCAGGATTACGCAAAAACTGTTAACCCGATTGAGTTCAAACTTAGTAGAAATGTAATATTCCTACCTTCTACTTAACGAGAATTGATTTTGAAAAACTAGAAAAAAACTACATTTTTAATCCAAATTTTACAGAACTTTGCGTGAAATGTTGATTTTTTTTGTAAATGCTTGCCATTTGCAAAAAGATTTACCAAAAATTCAACATTTCACGCAAAATTCTGTAAAATTTGGCTAATAAAGAGTAGTTTTTTTCCCCTATTTTGTCAAAAACAATTCTCGTCAAGTAGAAGTAGGATTATTATCAATATTTCTACTGAATTTGAACTGAATCGGCTTAATAGTTTTTTTAGTAAACCTGCACGTCAATTTCCAAAATGCAGTTTTGAGAAAAGCGCATTTGAAATTTACGCCCGCTTCGACGCCGAGCGGTAAGGCTGAAATTTGCATTTTCTTCATTTTAATTACTGTCAAATAGAAACTATACGTGTTCAAACTGAACATTTTTCATGTTTTTTTTTGCAAATTTAAGAAACTACGGGAAACTAGACTGCGCGCCGATTCGCAACTCCCGCCGCAACTTTGTTGTAACACTCTGCCACAGCTCCGCCATTATGATGTGAAATTAATTTTATAAAATTGTTTTGTATACTTAAATATACTATTATTGTATACCTACAGTTTCATAAATGTAGAATAATTATTTCTTAGTTTAAAAAACCCCTCAAAATTGCTTAATTCTTTCCCGTCCAAACGTATATCCCCATGTATCGTCTACGTTCGAGAGTGCCATATGAGAGAATCGCTCCTGAATCATTGTGCTTTCAAGCCACGTTTTTAACCGTCTCATGGCATAAAAGCTACTCTCACAGCCGGCGGAGCTCACTGGGAGTACTATTGATGCTCATATGAAAGTTCATATCATGAAAGTTCACATAAGTTTGGACAGTACTACTTTTTAACCCTAGGACCCTGCACATAGGTACCGTGCACCCCACATTATTAGTGGGAAATGCTAACATCATTTTTCTTGCTTTGATCAATAGCATTTTTCACTGTGATAAATTTATATTAGGTTTTTCTCGTAAAACCTATTCTATCCGTCAGTTCTCGAGCGTTCGATTTAAAAAAAAAATCTCTCTACGACAAACAGTTCGTTAGCAGCGTTGATTTAAAGTGCTGGGCCTCTCCGATCTTCATATTCAATTTAAAAAATGCGTCAACAGCATGAGCTCGCAATAGATTCTCAACTGGCCGTTTTGAATTTACAATGATATTATTTATTACTTGGTAGTGAATGCTGATCTTCCAGTATTCTTCTGGTTGTGTACCAGCCGGCAAATCTAATGTATTTTATTTGCCCGAAGTTAACTTAATTGTGAAAGTTGAATATTCTTTTGAATCTGAATATATTTTTTATGCAAGTGACGAAATGAAGACGAAGAGAATACTTCAAGTTTCATTAAGGGGTAACGCCAATGTAGAATTTTCAAAAAATTGATTTTTTTTTTACTGGCTCAAGAGATGCTTCGATCCATCTAGAGTAAGGGCAAAAAAGTTTGTCTGCGGTGGCAGTGGCCAGCCCGTGTGCGAGACGTCGACCGTTTTTCTCGGAACACAATTTTTCAAAACGGCACGCAGCCTAACTCCAACAATTTCATTCTATTTACTCCAAATTTTGAGCACATCTTTCAAATAACATTCCGAAGAGAAATACGTACGAGATTTTCCATGCGTTAATTATAACATTATTTATTCACAAATGATTGTCCATTTTTATGTCGAAAATTGAGTTTTTACGTTGAGGGGTCTTTTCCCTTTAGACGCTAAACAAAAGGCTATTTTCATGATTTTTTTGATAGTTTTATATTATAGATATTGTTAGAAAAGTTGTTGCACTTAATAAATACATTTTCAAAATGCATTTAAAAAAAAGTTCTTTCAAGTCACTATTTACAGACGAAAATGGTAGTTAAAAAAATTGTAAGTCTGCGCTGTTGATGAAATCTCGGAGATGGATCATCCGAAATAAAAAAATCAAACGGTTTTAGATTCAGTATGTTAATGGCTATAGCGCATATCATACGATTTTTTATATATGCAAGAATAACTAAATGGCGGACATTTTTCGATTTTTTTTTCGTTTTTGGTAAAAAAAAATAGTAAATATCAAAATTTGAAAAAAACCTTGATATGCGCTAGAGCTATAGTTGTAAAGAATATGTAATTGAAATTGCATAAGGACCGGTTCAGGAGTTTCGAAGATTTTATCAACAAGCCGTCGAAAACGCTGTGTTGAGAAAAACGCATTTAAAGTTTGTTTGGGTTACATAAATACATTTAAAACATTTTTAAATGTATTTCGAAAGTGTATTTATTAAGTGTAACAACTTTAATATTAATATCTATAATATAAACATATCAAAATAATTAATGACAATAGCCTTTTTGAGCGTCTAAAGTGAGAAGACCCCTTAAATGCTTGCTAATTACACAAAAATTAATATTTCCAAAATCCCCTACGTATTTTTCTAGTCTAGTTTCTATGCTACAAGGAATTATAGTGCATGCGAGATTTGTTTTTTCGCAGAAATTCTGTATTGCGAAAACCTCGAGCGACCACTAAATATCCATTGGCCGGCTATAGCATTCGCGAGGTTAATTCAAAAATCATAAAGCGTAAAATTCATGTGCGAGAAGTGGACATAAAAAAAATCGTTTTTTTTAAATAAAAATTTGACCTTTTGAGGCTTTCGCGACCTTTAAATATTTTTTGACCGCTCGCAGCTTTCGCGACAATTTTGTTTTTTTCTTTAAAGCAGATTATTGGATGGTGAGAAAAAGAAAAAAAAATAGAGCTCCAATTTGTGCCACCCTAAGCTATACTCATGTAAATTACTAGAACATTTAAAATTTATTTCCATATTACAATTTTCGTTAGTTATACTGCGTGCCGCAGAGCGTCTCAAATTCAACATGCCTCGCGAAAATGGCTCCAGCGTCGCCATTTTGTATAATTTATAAACAGGCATTTTTTTCGTCACATAAACATATGACGAAATCCTTGAATATTATCTCTTTACTTGTCTTTCCACCCAAAAAAATCGCGAAAAATTGCCTTTGATTTTTTCTTCATGCTTGCTTGGATGCAACGAATGAAATTAATCGATTTGAATTTTATTACTTCGCGTCGATTTTTTTCTGGGGGGGGGGGTCCCGACTACGTCAATGTCCATGGGAGTTTCGACGCCCCCTTTGGCTTCCAGCTCACACCACTTCGCAATTTCCCATTCCCGAGAGCCACAGTCACATACTCGACAGGATCCGGATCCAAAGCCGCATAGGCACTGGATGCAGCATCGTTCGGGCGTCTTCCAACCCCGTAATCGGAATCCCTCAGTACTCGGTAGCCGCCTTTGCACGAGAACTTTTGTTTAAGTTTAAAGTCGCGAATCTGCAACACAACGAGAGAGTTAAGTTTCCCCAAGATGCTCAAAAGTCCACACAAAGTACAAATTCCTCCAATATTGCGAAAGATCTTACAAGGAACATCACTTTGGTGTCCTCCTTCGATTCTGTTGAACCTTCTTTATGTGGAAGAGTATCAAAAACTAACAGACACGTATTTTTTTTATCAGCGGACAAACGGTCATAAGGGACGAAACGCACCCTCGAAAATAGGGGTGTTTTTCGTCGATAACGTTAACGTTCTCATCTCCCATGTATAGTACACAAAAAATTAACATTGTTGCAATTTAACATTTTTCTATATCTCGTACCGTTAAAACGTCAAACGAAAGACATCCCGATTTTTGAGGACGCGTTTCACGCCTTAAAACCGTTTTTTTTGCCGATAAAAAAAAATACATGTCTCTTAGTTTTTGATACTCTTCCACGTAAAAAAGTTTCAACAAAATCAGAGGACACTACAGTGATGTTCCTTGTTGAAGAAACGTCATCGTGCCCAGAGCCATTCGACCCTCGAGAAACAGGCAAAGATACTTCACTAGGGTGTACGTTCGAGAGCGGGCACGCGTATGAGACTTGACAGGACCAATAGATCTTACTGTAGGATCGTGAAACGAATATCCAGGTATGAGTGGCAATCCTTCCATTCTCGGGTCCTACGGAACGACGAAAAGACAAGGAGCTCTAACCGAAAGCATAACGCTACAATGACTTCGCCATTGGATCGATCGAAGCGGCGAACCCCAAACACGTCAGGCTCGTTCACCCGTCGCCATTCGTCGTTTCGGTTGTCAAGGAACAATCATCACCGATCGTACACAGACATACACGTACACATAATGGAGAAAGCGAATCGTGAGTCTAACGATACGTCGCGATACGAGCTGGGACGGCGGGAAGGAATCTACTGCGAAAATAATAAAGCAGGATTTCGCTACTTCTAGCTTAGTTTTTTTTACAGCAGGGAGAGCCAGCTCTCGCCGCGAACCATTTATTTCCTTTTAATGATAATCATACTTAGTTTATCGAGAATATAGCTGCGCTTTTCCATCATTTTTTTTGCGTGTTTTTCTCTTTTATTTCAGCCGCTATAAGATCAATCTCGTTATCGAATACTGTAAGTGTGGCTTGTCCAAGTACCGATCGGTTGGTTGGGGCGCTTGGGCTCGATTGCGTTGGTAGCTTTTTCTTGTCTCGTTTGTTTCGTTTTTTGTTTTTGTTTTTTAAATAATAGTAGTAGTACGATTGGACTTAGTCTACACCGATGAATTCTCTCATCAGTGCCATACATCCGGCGGACAACATGCCGGCTATTGGCACGGTTATTATCCAAGCGAATGCAATATTACGAAAGAGCTTCCAGGACACGCCCTCGCCGCCACGGGAGGCCCAGCCGACGCACACTACCGAGCCGACCTTGCAGTGGGTCGTCGATACGGGAAGTCCGGCCTTGCTCGCCAATAACACCGTCACCGCGGCTCCGACCTGTGACACGATACATTTGCAATGTTACGAATTATTTAGTGCGATCGAACGCAAAGAAGAACAGCCAAAAGTGCTCGCCCCTCGTGTGCAACCGCTCGTTAGTATACCTCAGTGTTGGGAAAAATTCAATTGCTAGGGCAACTAAAGAAAAAGAATTAATCAATTATTAATCACGACTAAAACAATTAACTTATTTGTTAATTGCCGTAGTCGCAATTAACAATTAACCAATTGTTAGTCGTGACTTTGCACGATTGGAAACTAATCAATTTTCAATCTTTTTAATGTATTTGATTTAAAACTACCAATTAAAACTGATTATTGCAGAGGGTGAGGAGTGGCGTCAGAACAAATGTGTAAGTTATTGAAATACGTATATGAGGTTGATTGTTAGTTTTAATTGTTTCTTGGAACAATTTAAAAAGTTAATTGCAATTATTTTAATTGCGAGTTGCAATTAACGTAGATTAATCCAAATGAATTAATTGCAATATGCAATTCATAGTGTAATGCAATTAATGTTAATTGCAATTACATTAAGGGGTTACACCTAGTTGGAATTTTTTAAAAGATCGATTTTTCGTTTCCGACGGATTCTTATAATAGAACCTTTCAAAAATATTCTCTGAGAATTTCAAATCGGCCCGTTGAAAATTGGGGGAGTTATGAGCGTTTACAGGTAGGTCCGCTTACCGCTTTACCGTTACAGGTAAAAACTTTAAGGGGCTATACCAGTGTGACGCTTTCAAAAAATCGATTTTTTTTGCCTTTTTCGACAGTTTATACTTTCAAGAATATCATGATCATTTATATAATTTATATCAATATCATTTTATCTTGGAAAAATCGATAGTTAAATCTTTAAACGCGTTTTTCTCGAAATAAGATTTTTCAAATTTGCTGACATTGTAACTCAAAGAGCAATTATCCGATTTACTTGAAATTTGAACTGAGTACTCTGGGATATATTTACTCTACAATGACGTAGGATATTTTTGATTGGATAAAAATTGACCATTGAGCATTGAAAAAACGACCATTTTATAGGCAAGAAAACAGACTTTTTTCATAACGACGCCATTTTGTTAGATTTTGATATTTTTCGAAAATCCTACGTCATTGTACTGGAAATACCTTCCAGTTTAACGACATCTTTTCCTTTTTCAGTTTCAGCTACTCAATCGGCCGGAATCATGTCAGCAGTGGAGGAATCTCAATATTTTTCTACGAAAAAAATTATGTAATATAGGTCAAATATAGCCAAATATATTCTTCATTTTCCGAAACATTTAATTGAGAACTTTTCTTCCAAAAAATGCCCGAAAATCACCCAAATTTTCAGCGTTCGCACTTCTATAGTCCCTTAAACGCGTTATTCACGGAATTACTTTTTCAGAATCGGCGACCAAAATATCTCAAAAACAACTAAACCGATTTGCCTTAAATGTCACAGACATTTTTTGTATACCAAAAGGCAGTCCTTAATCGAAGGATTTTTTTTCAATGCATACTTTTTTTATATCAAGGAAAATAGAGTGTTTTTTTAACCGAAATTGCGACGATCACTTTCGATCGGCTACCATTTTTTTTAAATCATTATTTTATTGAATTCTTCAATTAATAACTAGATAATACGGTACAAAAACTAAATTCATTTGGTTGTTTGATTTCAGATGATTTGTTCCTGAGCATGAGTGGTCACCGCCAAGGACCTTTTTTGCACAGCGGTCTGTGCAATTTACTGTATCTCCGACGTTTATAAATATTTCCCAATAAAAAAGTTGTCAAAAATACTTGAAATACCCTCTACTATGAAAAAAAAAAAATTAAAAACCTGCACCCATTTCCCAAAGAAAAAAATTCACGAAAACCTCTCTTTTCCGGCCGCGAACTAGGTGTAACCCGTTAAAAGCCATTACTTTTTTAGTCAATTAATGACCTGATTGAAAATTGAATTGATCAACGCCCAACACTGATTTACCTCGATGGTAAATCCTGTGGTAGGTGTAATCCTGGCGAGATCTTGTCCCAGTGTCTGAATGACTCTTCGTCCCCATACCCACAGGCCGATGGAGATGCCGAGGCCGCCGTAGAGGAGAATGAGAATGGGAGTGTCGGTCTCCTGGCGCGCGGAGCCCTCGGCGTAGACGACCCACAGGGCGATCAGCGGGCCGATAGCGTTGCTCACGTCGTTACCACCGTGCGCGAAGCTACCGAAAGCAGCGGTGAGAATTTGCAAAAATGAGAAAAGCCTCGAGACCTCGGGGCGTTCCTCGTCCGCGTTTGCCTCAACTTCGGGATTTTGTGCCTCGGAATCGGCGCTGACCGCGACGAGAAGTGGACTGGCGCTGCTGTTGCCGCGCAATTTTGGCTGCGTCCTATCGTCGTCCTCGTGGCCGCCGCCGCTGCGATGAGGCTTGGGAACAATCGCCACGGGCTTACCGTGCCCGTTACCCGCGTCCGTTGTACACGCGGACGTTATCACCGAGAGCGCCGTTGTCTCCTTGCTACCACTCCCGTCGTTCTCTACGAAGCTCCTCGCGTTGTTATCGTCCTCGAGCGCGCTACTGTCCGCCACGAGGAGTCTTCGGCGCTGCCAGGGCACCACGTACAAGTATACTATCAGAGCTGAAATTGAACCGATACCCAGCGCGGCCGTTCCACTTCCCCACCACGGTATCTTGTCCAGCATCAATACTGGAATCGCAAAAAGGTCGTTTGGATACAAGATCTGCTTTGCGGAGTTTCTCGAAAACACAATTGCCCAAATGACAATTTCTCGAATACAGTTTTTCGATAACAATTGGCCGAATAAACAATTTCTCAAATACAATTTACTGAATAAGCGATTTCCAAAGTCAACAATATCTCGAATACAATATCGCGAATGGACAGTTTTCCGAATAAACAATTTCTCGTATGAACGTTTCCCAAACAAACCCAATTTTAATTTCATAATTAATAATTGAATAATTTAGTAATAGTTTAATTATTCAGGTATTATTAAATTAGTATCTTGACTAACATGTACACTTTGGTAATCGAAAGTATAATTTAACGTTTTTTTTTTCGATCTTGAATTTGTAACTACAATCTGTCCCGTATGGGGCAATAGTTCAGTTGTCACTTATCAGATTGTTTTGCCCAGTGTAGATACAATGTCCAGCGACATTCTACCTGGCATTTGTTAGAGATTTTCACAGTTCGCGAGGTCGAGAGGCTTAAGGCGTTAGGCCACAGTAACGGGTATAAAATCATGTGCGAATTTAACAATTTTTTTTCGTATGAAAAAGTGATTCACTTAAAAAATGAATTACACATCTATGTAGTATGAATATCAAGCTGCTAGAAAATCTTTTTTTTTTCGATGTACAAAATGGCCGAATATTTTCTTTTATCTTTCTTTAGGCGCTCCGCGGCGTGTCATTTAGCATCCACAATTTTTTACCTAGAACAAAAAACAAAAATTCTCGTCAATCTACATTCGAATACCTAGAGAAGTACGTACAGAATTTAAAAAAATTTGTTTTATTCAAAAGTTGTAGGTATTTGAGCTTAAGAAATGAATTTTCAGTGAAAGATTTCGTTATAACTGCTCATAAACTGCTCATACAATGAAAAGTTTTCGATAAATCGGAAATTCCGTCCGTACTTCTCTGCGAAATGCAATTAGGAACCTAACTTTTAAATTTGAAGTAAATCGAGTGAAAATTATTGAAGTTGTTTGTCACGCCAATTGGAAAAAGCTGTTTCGAGAAGTTTCGAGTAGTCGGCCATTTTATACATCGAAAAAAAAAAGATATTTTCTAACAGCTTGATATTCATACTAAATAGATGTGTGATTCATTTTACGAGTGAATCACTTTTTCATACGAAAAAAAATTGTTAAATTCGCACACGATTTTATACCCGTTACTGTGCCCTAACCCCTTAATGCGTTTGAGTCTTTCTATTTCGCCACGACGATCTAGTAAACCACGAGCTAGTGCGTTGGTATGATCCCGGAGGCTTTCCACGTATCGTTTGCTGAATCCCTGGATGTCTCTTTTTATAAATGTCACTCGTAGATCGTTGTGTATCGTTTTGTTATTGACATACCAAGGGGCATGAGCAATCGCTCTTAGATCTTTAGATGGGAATCTCTGAGGTATATCGACATTGGACTTGCTGGCCGTTCCCCAAAGTTGGATAGCATACTCCACGACCAACAGTACGAGCGCGTAATCTCGATTGCTACAGATTTTGTTCAAATTTAAACCAGACATTGTTCATATGATTATGCATGTTTAAGTGAAATTTCAGAACAGTCGACTATTTAGATTGGGAGATAATGCGTTTTAAAATTGCAATTTTAAACACTGCAGGGTCTGCATTGAAATTTAAACAGAATAATTTTCCGTAAAAAATGTTTGTCCCCTATAATAAGAAGACATATGGCAACACTGCAGAACAGTATTGTTCAATATCTCGAGAAAAAAATAATTATCGTGCTCCTAAGGTTAAAAATGTGGTCATAAAAAAATATTTGCATTATAAATATTAATATTTTATATTGTTTATGTTATCTTCATTAACAAATAAAAGTTTTGTTTCATTCATAACTAATTAAAAACTTTTTTCGGGAAAAATTGCTTCAAAATGAAAATTGGTGTTGCAGTATTATTTTAAATATGCCGCGCAAACTCACGTCATTGGATACGTGGAAACGATGCGGTGTTGCCATATGTCTTCTTATTATAGGGAACAAATATTTTTTACGGAAAATTATTCCCTCTAAATTTCAATGCAGACCCTGCAGTGTTAAAAGTTGCAATTTCAAATCCCATTATCTCCCATTCTAAATTGTCGACTGTTCTGAATTTTCTTGAATGAAACAAGATTGTGCGCTCGTACTACCTTAAACGCGTTTTTTTTCGGAACACTGTTTTCAAAGACGGTGGACATTATATCTCGAGAACCACTCGATGGATTGTTTCCAAATTTACAGGAGATACGATGAGAAACATTTCAAGGTCGTTGACGATCTCCATTTTTTAATAGTTACGTAAAAAAGTTGTCATTTTTCAATTCGTCGCCACGGTGTTTAAAAAAATGATTTTAAAAATCGACGATCGTCAACGGCTCGTATTTATTGTTAACTTGAATAACCCGTTTGGTTTCTAGATTTCGGGTGGACCGTTTAAGCTGGAGAGAGTCCACCGCCAAACGTCGCAAAAAAATGTAATCATCCGGCGGCGGCCATGTTTTTATTGTTTTTCTGTATTCTTTGGTGATTCTTTTTAAAGGCTCTCAATATATGTACCTTTGTGTTAAAAAAAATGCGATTCTTTTTCACCAACCGTTTCCCAGAAAAATAATTCGGAATTTGACAAGTTTTTTCGGGTACCTAGGTAGATGTAGCCCCTTAAAATTCCGAGAACAAAAAGTCACCACCAGGCCAAAACTCACGTTTAGGTCCATCGTGAACGACCGACAATACGTTGACCGCTATAGTGAGGCCGTAAGCGACCGGTAGAATATTCAAGCCCCTTTCGAATGGCTTTTTCGCGCGCAGCACGGATTTCCTGATGATCCAAAAAATTGACACCGACACCATTCCACTGAGCAAGGGACTGGCGAACCACGAGGCGGCGATGTTGCCAAGGGCGATCCACCTGACCTGGAGGATAAGCGAAACGTTTCCGTTTAGAAACGAGATGTCGAGCGGTACGGGAGAATTTTCGTACCTCCGACGTGGCAGTCATCGTCATCCAATCGCGTGTCTCTTACCCCGGCTGTTCCTCTGCAGACGAGAGAAAATCCAACGGTCGCCCCGACTATCGAGTGCGTGCCGGATATCGGTAGACGGAGCGCGGTCGCGAGCAACAGCCAAACGGCCGAACCGGCCAAACTCGAGAGCGCTCCCATCATCAATTCCTTCTCGTGCCCGTCGTAGAGACTCACGTCTAGTATTCCTTTTCGCATAGTGTCCGAAACCTGTGCCGAAAAAAACGTTTTTTTTTAAATAACTTTTTTAATAAGCTATTTTTAATAAGCTAATTTTTTAATAAGCTCAATTTAAAAAATTAGCATTTTTTTCACAAAAATTCACAAAACTTTCTATAATTTCCGAATTTTTCGTTTACGCGAATAGTTTTGCAGGATATATCAGAAAAAAACTCGTGGAAGTTGGGCAACTGGCTCTTCCTCATTTTATTTCGCTCACGAAGCTCCTTCGTGAGGCGATCTTGTGAGTGGAATAAAGTCAGGGGCTGTCCGCAAAGCCACTCCTTTGAAGTAATATCGTTATTAAATACTAAAATATTATGTATGTGATAAGGCAAAGGGCGTCGAGATATATTAGAGAAGTGATGAGAATGTATGAGACAAGGTGGCCAACAATTTGCTTACTAGACGAAATTAGAGCGATAACAAACGGTGACCCGTCAAAATGGGGGAAAAACCTGATGAAGGTATTAAGAGATCTGGAGATAGAAGATATAATAACAATGATAAGGAGCGAAAAGTAGTGAATAAAATAGACGAAAGGATAGAAGAGGGACTGGAAAACATGAAAAACAGAATTTTAAGGAGGGAAGACGAAAAAATCAGAAAATCGACGTATAACGATAAGTATAAATATATTATAGAGAAGGACGAGATGCCATGGAAATATTGGTTAGATGAGGGAGTAAAGCGTAGGGAAAAGGGAATATGGGCGAGGCTAAGACGTGGCAACATAGGAAGGGCGGGAAAGAACGAGGAAAAGCATTGGTGGTGCAGGTTATGTGAAGAAAAAAATGAGACATTGGAGCACCTAATAATATGTAAGAAGAAAGCAGAGGAGTGGGGATGGAAGGGATGGATGATTTGGCAGTAAAGGGGGAAATCATTAATATGCTGGGAGGAAAAATTCAAATAGGGATATGCGAGTAATTTAGAGAAATAGAGGAAATATGTAGAAAGATGAGTAAGGAGGATGGGGAAGAAGAGATCGACGGAGTAGACGAATAAATGAAGTAAGGGAGAATGTGAAAATAATGCGGAATGTAGGGATGCCCTAGCAGATTGGGTGCCTTGATAAATGCCAATGAAAGCCGTTTGATATGCCTATTGAAGTGACTGGCTGAATGCCGTGCCTATTGTAGGCATTTATAGTTACTTTGGCAGGCATTCTGGTTCAAATAGTGACGGTAAGTGCTGAAGAGTGACCAAACCAGAATTTTGTATCCGAAGTACCGGCATTTTTTTGGTCATTCACCGGCTTCGTTAGGCACTCACTGGCATTACATTTTTTTAGGCATTCACCGGCATTTTTCGATATTCACCGGCATTGCAATTTCTTCTGACAGCTGCAGTATTCCCAAAGCCGAAAGTACGAATAAATAACCAGCCAACTAAGAAGGAGCACTTCATATGGTAATATACTGGTTGTAGTATCCAAGATGTATGCTCATTCCATCCCAACCAAAATTGAGTTCCAGTTACAACTTAAGGCCTTCGTCACGAAATAAAATTGTTTGAAAAAAATCAAACAAATTGATATCATGATAATCTTGAATATGATTGGTTTTTTTCCAGACTTGTTTCTCCACACGAAGTACTTGAAAATCTTACTGAAATGTGTTTTGGTTAGGAATGTAAGTGCAAAACATTCTCGCCGAGACTCAACAGACACTCCCACCAGTATTTCCATAGGCATTCTGAACGGCATTCGCATCAGTATTTCCATAGACATTTTAACAGGCACTCGAAAGGCATTCTCTGTGCGCTCATAAAATTTAACATTCGTCATTCATCGGCATTTACCGGCACTTTTTGAACTAATATGCCTACCAAAGTGCCTTGGGCATTCTTATAGTAAATTGATAGGCACCCAATCTGCTAGGGTGTAGGGAGTAAATAAGTGAAAAGTATGTATGTGAAATTGTCATGTTTTGTAAAAAGCTTTGCGAAAAAGTTGTACAAATAAAACTCGATACTACTACTAAAATATTATGTTTTATGTAATATTAAATTATGTAATATTAAATAATTATATTAGACCAAGATATGGAGAGCGTGAGAAAAAGAATCGAAAGAGCTATACGAATAAAAACCGACCAGAAAATACAACAAAACTGGAAGAAAATTGAGAATTCAACGTATTGTAGGAAGCCTTCGAATGCACGGTAACAAAAAGGAAGCATAAAGGAGGAAAAGGACGAAAGACGTTTAAATAAAAGAAAAAGGTAACGTGTCAAAGAGTATCAACGTACCGAGGGGGAACTGTGTCAAAACCCACAAGGGCATGCTTGGAAATAAAGGACTATACAAAAATATTAAAAATTAACAAATATTAAAAATTAAAGAATATTTATAATATTAAAAATGTTCCTAAATATTTAAAAAATAATAAAAATTAACAAAACTTACAGCTCAAAAAATATTGCTAATATTAAAAATGTTCCTAAATATAAAAAATATTAAAAATCAACAAATATCAACGATTAAAAAATAATAAAATATTAAAAATATGAAAAATGTTACTAAATATTAAAAATTGAATACAATTGTCGCTACCTTGTTTCCTATGAGTACAGCTCCAGCGATTTCGAAGAAAGTCGCGAGTACGCAAGCCTGAAAAACCGTGAGGACTCCAGCGCCGACGCTGGTGCCGAAAGAGTTGGCGACGTCATTGGCGCCGATACCAAAGGCCAGTATGAAAGCGACGACGAAGCCGACGACTACGAGCCACACCAGCTTCTCGTCGTACGGCACAGACATTTTTTCCTCTTTTTTTTTTCACTCCTCCCCTCCCAAAATTCCTCGTTCTCTCGTATCCCTGAGTAATAATACCGTCCCGCAGCCTCCAGAATTTGTCGCGCAAGCTCCTCTCAGCGTTCTTTCCCTCTTATGGGATATTTCTTCCCTCCGGAGAGGCCCGTTACATAAATAATTTTTCTCCACAGCTTAATTATATATATACATTGAAATATACGAGTCGGAAACTTTTTGTTCTTTTCTACACGTACATATAGGCGTTTCCGAGTTACATGCGGCTAGCCGTTAATATCTTTTCTCTCTCAGTCTCACTCTCGAGCCGGCGATGCGACCATTTACAACAGTTCTCGCTATGTATATATGTACATAAGTATGTACATACGCCTGAGTATACACCCATATGTATACACTACCCGGACATCCTCCGTTCTCGTACTACCATAATTATTGTTCCTTCAACAATGCATAGTCTCCTTTGTACGCGCTGCGACGACCGTGAGCTCTTGTTTCTCTTCGGCGTCGCAATGTTCCGCAAGCAGCTGCTTCTTTACTGTTTCTTCCATGAGGGCGGAGCGACGCTGCGGCGCGACTATATTTGTGCGTTATTGAGAAACTATCGCACCCGTCGCAACGGCGAACGAATTTTTACAGTGGACCAAAGTTTTGCTCTTCGTTCTCACGCTGCTGCGGATCGGCGCTTTTCTCGTCTGGAAGAATTCCATTTGTCGCGCACTCCTCATCTGCGAAGAAAGGAAAAACATGCTTCTTGTTTGCGTTTGTACTCCGAGAAGAGTTTTGTTTGGGTTTGTACTTGGCGGAGTCGTTCTGCAGATCCAAGAAGAGTTATGTTTGGGCTTGTACGTGTCGGGAGTTGTTCCGTGGGTCTGAGAAGCGCTAAGTTGGGATTTGTTTGGGTTTGTATTTGTCAGGGCCCTTCTGCAGGTCTGAGAAGAATATCGTTTGGGTTTGTGTTTGTCAGAGACCCTTCTGCAGGTCCGAAAAGAGTTTGTGTTGGGTATGTACTTGTCAGAGGCCCTTCTGCTGGTCTGAGAAGCGTTTTGTTTGCATTTGTTTGGGTTTTACTTGACAGAGGCCCTTCTGCTGGTCCAAGAAGCATTCCGTTGGGTTTTTTGGGGTTTGTACTTGTCAGAGGCCTTTCTGCAGGCTCAAAACTCTAAGGTGAGTTTTGTTTGGGTCAGTTTGCGTTTGTATTTATCAGACGTGGGGTTTAATTTGTCGGGCCCATCTGCAGGTCATTAAAGTATATGGTAAGCCTGAGAAGCCACTGGTTTGGGTTTGTTCGTTTGGGCCCTATGCTCATTCTCAGAGCAGATCCAAAAGTCGAGAAATTAAAAAATGGAAAAACCTTCTTTGGTTTTGGGCAAACACCACGCTAAATTAAAAGATGATTGATTCTTGCAAAAGTTTAAATTCCGTAAACGAAATAAACGAAAAGTGTTGCAGGTAATTTCGCAATATGTGCAATTGTGAAGAGAAAAAAACGAAGATGGACTGACGAGCACGTTTGAGAGTGGTTTGTACCAAATTTCTTCTCTGAAGCAACCATTGCAATGGAATGGCTCCCAACAGTATATGCACTTTACTTATCTATATATCATACTGATTAGGATTCGACGGGAAAGTTCGTGAAATTTCCAATATCAAACGAAAATTAACAGAGAGACAAAAAAGTGAAGAATATCCGATCTTACCGTTGGAAAACGCATTTTTTCGTTCGGAGTTCCACGATGCCTTCGTAGTAACCGTCGCACGTTTCTTTTTCCTTTATAGCCCCCGGCGGGGATTTATCGTACGAACGTGCGAGAAAAACGAATCGAAGACTCTCGCGATCGATCGTTAAAAAAAATAATAGTTCTACAGAACGCGCAGTAACGCTGGCCGAAAAATCTTTTGCTTTCGATTATTAGTGTTTACCGGTGTTAGACTTTGTATGAAAAAAAAAACGGAGGGAATTTCGCGTCGGACGATGGGGCGAGCACACGCACGCGAGACGGAAGTGCGAGAGGACGTTGGCAACGACTTTCTTGTCGCCAAATGAAGAATCCCAATTCGCCAGGGGCTCTGGGGTCCGCGAATACGCTCGTGGAGGGATGAGAATATTGATCTAACCCATCGGGGGGCCACGTATATTTGTATATACATATATGTAGGTGTACTTTTCCGTTTGAAAATTAACCGGAAGGGGGATGCTCGTGCGCGCCATTTTCAGTGTTCCATCCACTGTGCCCGAGGGCGCGACTTTACCTCTTGCCGGCTCCGAAGGGAATTTCTTTCTCTGCCGCTAGGGGATGAAAACCTTTTTTCTCGCATATGCCCGGCGTGGAAACGAATTATGAAAAATTCTGCTGCGCGTTACGTACGCACGTAATTAATATATTAATAAAACCGGCTTACACCCGGTTGAATTTTTTGAAAATATCGATTTTTGGTTTTCGACGAATTCTCAAAATATAACATTTGAAAAATATTCTCTGAACATTTCAAGCGAATTTTAAACGCGTTTTTCTTACGATGACTTTTTCAAAATAGGTGACCGCGATATCTCGAAAATCACTGTGCATCGATCAACTTCTAACTTTACAAGCTTCTTTCACGTATCAAGAAGCTGTGCTTGAACGACGGAGTTTTTTTTATCAACGAAAAAGGGCATTTTTCGCCGAAAATCGATACTTTCACTTTCGACTGTGGCCATTTTTTCAAAAATCACTATTTTATTATATCCTTCTTCCAAGCACTAGATAATTTTATGCAAAAAATAAATACATTTGATTTTTTATTTCGCTTTTCGAGTAGCAGGCTGCACGAACCATTGTATCTACCACGTTTTTAAATATTCTCAATACAAAAATAAAATAATAAAACTTCAAACCATACTCTTCAATATAAAAAATATATAATTTGAAATATGGAATATAGATTATAAATATAATAGATATGAATATATAGAAAAAAATATAGATATAAATATATAATTTAAAATATGAAATACAGAAATTTTCGTGAATTTCTATTTTTTTTCAGCCACGAGTTAGGTGTCACCCGTTAATACGCGAATCGATCTGGTATTCGTTGGGCAACGCCATTTTAGAAACATCGATGCCTAGTGATATTTTATTAATTATTAAATTAAATGGAAATTAAATTGGAGAACCGATTTTTGGACAAATTAAAAACTACTCATTTTTTCCCAAATTATTAGTTCAGTGGCGAAAATAATTTTTAAAATTCTCACCGAGAGCCGTTTTTGTAGTTATGCGAGAATTTTAGACCGAAGGGGTACAACACTAGAGGGAGTGGCTGCAGTCACGGACGAGACGGAAAAACGGGTTCTCCCTCTCCCAAAAACAAACATTCGACACGACATTCTTCCCATCCAAGAATATTCACTGGACTTCACTTTTTTAAATCCTTGCACAGGTAAAATATGATCAATGCGCACTTGCTGGTAGTTCACATGATTGATCCTGATTAATAAAAGCCTTATAAAGAGAAATATTATGAGCCCGGTACACAAGGAGTGTTAATTAACATTCTGCCAAACTTGCTAACTATAATTTGTGAAAATAGCGACCAGGTGTGATGCGCATACTGAGAATTATCGCACATCTTTGACACCCCTCTACTAACGGTAGACAATTGAATACGACTTTATTGTTTGAAGTTCGATGAAAGACGAAGGATATTTTGGATCGTGAGTATATAGAATTATAAACAATAATTGTAATGTGAAATGATCAGAACTGCATTTACGACAAGATTTTAATCTTACATGATTTGAGACTCCAGATGGAGACTGAGTTTCCCGCCAGCTTTGGGTAACTCATTGGAGTACAATTATTTTATAGGTATGTATTTGTTTAAATCGAAAAACGGTACCACATTGTTTGCTATTTCATTTACACTAGAGAAGTCGACGGGGGCTCTTATTCCTTGTCCCAGTCACTCTTCTCCTTCATCTCCCGTTCTATCTCCTTTATGTAAGGTTGCAGATACAAGACGTCCTGAAATTTGCAAACGCACAAACATGGAAACATGAGAACGACAATTTGAGGTTTTTTTGGTTCTCCTTTAGTTAGCGATCTGGTACTTACTTCCTCGTATTTGATCCACTGTTCCTTGGGTAATACACTTTTCTGACAGTCCAGTTGCGCAGCTCTTATTATGCGGAAGTTACGCTCGTCTAGCACGTCTTGCGGTAATCTAGCAAGAGCTTTTTGGACTATCGGGCTTTCGTCCAAGATATCGTCCCTCATGAGACCTGCGAACGGATCAGGCGTCGTGTGCATTACATTCCGCCGATTATTCAAGATTTAACTGCAATTTTGACCTTAGCTCACCGTATTGGTTAAAGCCGGATACGTTGTAAGCCCATTTTCTCAGTCCGGCACCTGGAAATCGCAAGAGTGTTATGTAAGGTAAATCCGTCGCGTCAAATTGGGGAATTGCACGACAAGAGGTAACGAAATGTCGATAAATGTTCGTTGAGGGCGTGCTATTTTGATTCGAAATACGACTCACTGAAGAGAAAATTCCTCTTTACAGGGCCTGCCATTTCCGACGATGTGACTTAATCCGAAATCAAACACGAGCACTAACTCTCGAGAAACGTCCGCGCGATGCTGTTACGCGAGTTGCTCGGCTAACGAACATCGAACACATTTTTTTCCGTTAACAAGAGCCACACACTGTCGTATTCGGATTTTGATACATTTCCGTGAATAGTCAAATGAGGAAAATTTTTCATCGCGAGATGGCGCCAGCTTTGAATTCCCGCAGTAAATGAAATTCCCCATGAAGCGTCGTGCCAACCGAAAGTTGACCGAGGGCGATTAGTTTAAATCGGAAATGCGATGCGAACTTTGTCGGTATGGTAGAACGACGTGAAAAACCGCTAGCGGTGCGACGAGAAAATAATTATCGTAAACCCGCGCGCCAGGTGGTCGCGAACCCGCGTCCTTCGTAACGAGAGGCGGGCATGTTACAACTGCGCTACGATCACCGTTACTCTCAGCTACTTCGAATCGCCTATCATAACGTTCGACCGTTAAATCTTCCCCGAAATTGCATCGGGTCATTTTCACCAGAATTTCTATGCAAAACTAGCGCCATCATCTTCATCGATGATATTCGCGATACGAAAAAACTTTCGCCAGATGGCGGGAAAAGGACGCGTAACAATTGCCGCGCGCGCGCGTCACGCGTGGCCTCGCGGGAGGGGGCAACGGTTTGGCGGTTGCGGATAGGCTTTTGTCGTGTCATTTCCAAGTGGTAGGGATGATTGAAACGCGGTGGGGGGCGGACTATTTTCCGTGCAACGTCGAGGGTGCAACGCGGTCGGGTATATAAGCGTAGTCCGCACTACTTTCAACGCCTCTTCCTCATTAAGAGTAGAGTTGTGTTCACGTGTGGTTGTGTCTCCTTTTTACATTTAAAAAAAATAGGTCACACAACCCACCTCCATTCGTGAAATATAACTCTTCTATAAAAAAAAAAAAAATTCAAAAAAAAAATCTAAAAAACTAAGTTAAAAAAAAACCCAATAAAAAAGACGAAAAAACACGTAAAACCAAAAAAATCGTAAAAACCGTAGACGAAAAAGCCGCAACTGCAACACCACGAAGTTACAAGTGTGAATTAAACGAGGACCCGAGAAAAGAGAAAACGACGAAATAAAAAAAATCGAAAAAGAATACGTAAAAAGAAAAAGAGAAAACCAAACCAAGTGATAACATTTTTTGCGTTTGAAAAATCGAGGCAAAACGTGCGTGTGTGTGTGCGCGCGCGAGAGACGTGTGCTACGAGAGGAATATTGGCGAGAAAGCGAAGGCCATATTGAAGGGGAAAACGTAACGTCGTTTTTCTTTTCCTCGCGCGGTTCGAAATCGACACATTTTTACAGGCCTCTCTCTCTATTTCTCTCTCTCTCTCTTACAAACACACACATCCAACAACTTTCGCAATCACACGAGGTGAATTTTACGTTCGAAACGCTCCCGAGATAACCGTGAGGTGTGCGAGGTAAAAGAAAAAGTGTCGTCGAGTCGATATCGTACGAGGGTGATCGAATCATGAATCCTGGAGCACCGAATTATCCGATGGCGTCTCTGTACGTGGGCGATTTACAATCCGAGATAACGGAAGCGATGCTGTTCGAGAAATTCTCATCGGCTGGCCCCGTATTATCGATACGCGTATGTCGCGACGTCATTACACGACGCTCTCTCGGCTATGCCTACGTTAATTTTCAACAGCCGGCCGACGGTGAGTCACGTTTCGTCACCTCTCCATTTTTTTTTCCTGACGAATTATCTCCCGATACCTTCAACCCTGGAATCATTTTTTTTCCCCTTCAATTTCCTCTGGTGCAACTTGCGGTCACACATGTGGCCAAAGATTTCCAGGCGTTTGCGCATTCTCGACACGTGCACAGGCGACTGTGCTTCCATATTGGAAGTTTTTCTCGCGTGCGTGCGTGCGCGCGCTCGCGGAACCTATCCCACCCCCCTTCCTTGGCGCTCGTCGCACCGTCGTGCATCGCGCTTTCGTATCATCCGCCATGGCGGCGGTCATCGTCAGCGCGGCGTGAAAGATCGCGTGTCGCCATTAGATTTACCGGAAATCAGAAAATTCGTCATCTTCCGATCTCGAGGATAATAAGAGATGAAAGTTTTTTTTTAATACTCTTTGAAAATGCAATCTTTGTTTATTTGTTCGTCGGAAGGTTGAAGCATTTTTGCGATGTTTGGGAAATTATTGTCGAGGAAAATTTTGCTTATTGTCGTAAAGAGGCGATGACTAAGATCAACATATTTATTTTTTCGTAATTTTTTTTGTTTATATATATATACATACATTTCCTGCATGAAAGCGTTGCTTTAATACGCTATAAATTTCCATAAATAAAATACAATTAGATTATATACGAAATATAAAATACTTAATGAAAAAAAAAACGGTAGATACGCATGAACTGGTCTGATGTGGGTGAATCCTTTTTTACATTTGAATCTTCAAAATCGTTAAATAATTCGAGAAGTTCAAAACAATACCTACTTCTAAATTCATCTAAAATTATAAAAACTATTTATAAATTTACATAAAATTATAAGCATAACTATAAAAATAGAAGAAAAAACATAATTGTGAAACAATTTTATAAATGAATATCAAATGAGTAACTATAACTAGTGGTAGTAGTCTTCACTTCCATGGTATATCCTTTAAGGGTCTTTACACACAAGCGCTCCTCATCTTCTCTTTACGTTTTACTTTACGCTTACTCTTGTTTGGGTTTGTTACTTGTTACTCTCTTTGCATTTTCACAACTTAACATTTATTTTTACAAATTTATACACGTGTCTCCATTTTTGAGACACTTTATATGCGGTCATTTGTTTTCTTCACGTTACCTGTTTCATCAATATCTCGAATACTTTTACATGCGTACATAGCTCTTTGGCCGTGTCATTCGTGACCAGATCCTTTAATTTTTGTCTTAGTTCTTTCCCTCGGCTGGAATGCTCATAGTTTTTCTACTACTTCCGCTCTGATTTCTGCGTAGACTGTTCCACAGCCACAAATGTGTTTTAAGCTCTCCTCTTCCCTACACATCTGACGGGTATTGTCTCTGTACCCCTTATAACCTTTTTTTCCCTGCATTCTGCACATTATCTTTGCCCATAATTCCTTCGTTTTCCCACTGAGCTCCTTTATTTCTCCATTTTTGCACATTTTTCCATTTCTGCATTCTCTTTTCTGCCCCTATACTCTTTGCAGTATGTCGATTTGTCAATCCAGCACCAGTTGGTCTGGATTTCCTGGTCTATGTTGATTTCTACACCCTTTTCAACTTTTTGCTCTATTCCTCTGACATTCTCGCTTCTTCTGCCTGCCATGTTCCTCCAAATATAGTTTGGCATGTTTGGACTGATTCCCACAGTCATTCTCACATATTTTTCGTGCCATTGTTCCATGGGTTTCCTCTTCCTCCATCCCTATACTTTGGCCCCGTTTAACATTCCTCCATAAACCCATCCCCACAAACATTCAATAGCAATCTTGAAAATGGAAATTGAAAAGTTATTGATGAAAAAAATACCCCCATAAAAACACCCGCATAAACCCATCCCCATAAACATTCAATACCAATCTTGAAAATGGAAATTGAAAAGTTCTTGATTAAAACAAAAACTTACGTCACATACATATTTGCTCAGAATACTTTTCGATATGTATCCGAATATGAAGGGAAAAAAAACAATTTCCTCATTCGCAATACTGTCAAGAGGATAGGATATTTTCTTCTATGTAAGAAAAATACTAAGAATGTATAAATAAGGTCGTTTTCGCAACAAGCAATCGAATAATGTTTGTCTTAATTTATAAAAACAAAATAAATTTTATAATTCCTTTTTTTTTAATACTTTTTCTATCTGTTCAACGAACGTTTGAAACAGTAGCCGCCATAATGGATTCCGACGTGATGTCATCGACATAGTGAACAAAGAAAGCGGTAGACGTATTACTCTCTAACCTGTGAAAGAAAGCGTCAACGACTAGATATTCTCGTTTGTCATAGTTAATTGCAATTTTTCAAATAGTTATCTGTACTTCAAAAACGAACAAATGAGTTTTTTTTTCCGGACTATGACTTTATATCTCTTGCAAGTTTTAACCAAATCTTCCTCATAATTATATCAATTGGCGTTTTAATCCACAACTTGCTCGGTGTTTTCACACTAGTATTCTTACATTTAGGAACAACACACCAATGATGGGGATCGTAACTTACTTTCGACCAAGAAAAATTTACGTATTCACTATGCAAGTGTCACGACGAACCGAAGCAGCATTGCGGCTAGCGTTTTCGCGCGAAAATATGAAGTGCAAAATTTATATGCATTTTTACGGCACTTATCGACTTTATAAAATAGAAATAAAAATTCTAGTAGTTCATTACCACCGACGTATGACCGAAGGATACCCTATTGTGGCTGCGCATCGCAATAACAATTCCAACAAAATGTTACAGCGGAACGAGCGTTGGATACCATGAACTTTGACATGCTGAAGGGTCGTCCGATTCGTATAATGTGGTCGCAGCGCGACCCCTCGCTGAGGCGATCCGGCGTGGGCAACGTGTTCATAAAAAATCTCGACAAGAGCATAGACAATAAGGCGATGTACGACACGTTCTCGGCGTTCGGCAACATACTGAGCTGCAAAGTGGCGCAGGACGAGAACGGCCTGTCCAAGGGTTACGGCTTTGTACACTTCGAGACCGAGGAGGCAGCCAACAAATCCATCGAGAAGGTCAACGGAATGTTGCTCAACGGCAAGAAAGTGAGTAGCCGTGAAAATCGAACAAACTCCTCCGCCCGTAGCTTTCCGAGCGCGGAAGCGAGCCAAAAAAAACAGATTCAACCCTTCAATCGCCACGCATCATTGACTCCGTTTTTCTATTCCCGCAGGTTTACGTGGGTAAATTCATTCCGCGCAAAGAGCGCGAGAAGGAGCTTGGCGAAAAGGCGAAGCTCTTTACGAACGTGTACGTGAAGAATTTCGGCGAGGACATGACGGACGAGAAGCTTAAGGAGATGTTCGAGAAATACGGGACGATAACGAGCCACAAAGTGATGAACAAGGACGACGGTAAGTCGCGAGGCTTCGGTTTCGTTGCCTTCGAGGATCCGGACGCGGCCGAGCAAGCGGTCATGGAGTTGAACGGCAAGGAGATTGCCGAGGGTAAATGCATGTACGTCGGACGCGCCCAGAAGAAGGCCGAGCGTCAGCAGGAGCTCAAGAGAAAATTCGAGGAATTGAAGAACGAGCGGATCACTCGTTATCAGGGAGTCAATCTTTACGTGAAGAATTTGGACGACACTATCGACGACGAACGTTTGCGCAAGGTGTTCACGGCCTACGGTACCATAACATCGGCCAAAGTAATGCTCGAGGATGGACGAAGCAAGGGCTTTGGATTCGTTTGTTTCTCGGCGGCGGAAGAGGCGACAAAGGCCGTCACCGAGATGAATTGCCGTATCGTCGGCACCAAACCGCTATACGTTGCACTCGCCCAACGCAAAGACGATCGTAAGGCGCATCTCGCCTCTCAATACATTCAACGAATGTCGAATTTGCGCATGCAACAGATGGGACCGATGTACCAAGCTGGCGGGGCCGGCAATTACTTCGTTCCCACGTTGCCGCAACCACAGAGATTCTTCAGTCCTGGCCAAATGGCGCAGATGCGAGCAACCCCGCGCTGGGGAGCGCAACCCAACCAGGTACGCCCCAACGCGCAAGCCGGCAACACCGGATTCTCAGCCATGCAGGGATCCTTCAGAGCCGCACCGAGAGCACCAGCGGCTCAAGCCGGCGGCATGCGCAACGCCATCTCCGCCAGACCGATCACAGGTAAGAACCTGGTTCAATTATATTTCGTAATAGCAATTGTCAAGAGACGCTCCAACGTCTTGACGCCAAGTAATGAAAAAAACAACATTTTTACCCCATTGATGTCGACGTCATTGGCGAACTGACGAACACGCCGCGCAGTCTTTATTCAAGGCGGGATATACATTTAGACAGAAAACAAAATAAGCAATATTGAGGAATTTTTTTAAACTGAGAAATAATTATTCTACAATTATCAAACTTTAGGTATACTTTAATAGTATATTTAAGGGGCCAGTCCACTTTGGAGCCACGAAAAAAGCTATTTTCGCGATTTTTTTTTAGGATTTTATAAAAGATATGAATATGAAAGTTGTTGGGCTTGATAAATAGTCTTGAAATACATTTTTTTTTATTTATTCATTTTTATTTATTTATTCATTTTTATTCATTTCAAATGGATTTTTATTCATCAAAGTCCATTAGATTCAGTATGACACAAGCTACAAAACGACCCTCGGATATAAAGTTTTATCAAAAAATGAAAAAAATGGCAGATGAAAAACGAAAGAAGTAAAAAACACGTTTTTTCCGCAGTTTTTCGCAAAAAAAAAGTAAAAATCAAAATTTTAAAACCATCGAGGGTCATCTTGTTGCGAATCATGTTTACAGTATGTGGTTCAAATTTCAAGAGAATCGGTTTATTAATTTTATAGATACGATGGAGCTAGATTTTGAAAACGTTGTTTCGAAAAAAAACGCGTTTGAAGTTTACACTATGAAAAACTCTTACCTAAATTCAATCGGCAATTCCTGCACCGTACAGAATCCCTTCTGATTGCTCATCATCGTCGATTTCTTCGAGTCTTGCTTGCTTTCGATTTTTTGAAATTTTCAAAGTCGACTGGCCCCTTTACGGGGTCTAGTGTGAAGGCCGTTTTTTAATGCATTTTTGGGGATTTTTTTTGACAAACCATTAACATAAAATAATTTATAAATTGTATATAATTTTTATTAACATTGAAACAAACTTTGTGAATTTTTTGAAGTCATATAGAATATAGTCGGAGATACACCGCCCAACAGGAACACATATATAAAAAGAGGTGCTCCACTGCTGCCATGATTCCCGCCGTTCTGCTTATCTGAAATCAAAAAACCAAACGCAATTTTAATCGTGAGACTTGAGGCTCTACATGGAACTAAAATATAGTTAGAATTCCAAAAAAAATAATTTTTGTTTGCGCTTTAGAAAAAAAATTCAATTTTTCGGTTTTTTTTTTTGGGTCAATATAGCTGATGAAAAGAAAACTAACGAAGCAATCTTAATTATTTTAGTTCAACTTGTAGTTATATATGTACTAAAGATGCTGTATATATTTGAGCAGAATCAATCAAATCGTGTTTTGAGAAAAACGCGTTTGAAAGTTCTTGTTTATAATTCATAATAAAAAAAAATGGTCTCACCATCAATCTGGTATGCCTGGACCATAGAGTTCACCTTCCTTTTCTTCAAGGAAGTCATGCAACGCCGTTTTCTCTTCTTTTGATCTGACACACTAGACGACCCCCTTAAGTATACAAAATGATTTTTTAAAATTAATTCATCATCAAAATGGCGGAGCTGTGGCAGAGTGGTACAGCGAGGTCGCCGCGGCAGTTGCGAATCGGCGTGCAGTCTAGCTTCCCGTAGAGTTTGATTTGCAAAAAAGTTCAAACATTTTTTCAGTTAAAACATGTGTAGTTTCTATGTGACGGTAATTAAAATGAAGAAAATGCAAATTTAATAAAATGGCACGCATTTACAACAAAATATCAACATTTCACGCAAAATTTCTGTAAAATGTTGATTAAAAAAGACGTTTTTTTCCCAATTTTTCAAAAACAATTCTCGTCAAGTAGAAGAGACCAACATTATCAATATTTCTACCAAGTTTCAACTCAATCGGCTTAATAGTTTTTGAGTAATCCTGCACGCCAATTTCGATAACGCAGTTTTGAGAAAAACGCGTTTGAAGTTTACGTCCGCTCCGAATCCGAGCGGTGAGGCACAGCGTTGACGGGCTGAAACGTTTGACGTTTTTCGAATTTCGCTTTGAATCTTTGGGAAAATATTCTACTTATCTAGTTCTATCGTTTAAATAAGAAAAAAAATCGATTTTTTGGCCGATGTAAATGTATATCCCGCCTTAATGACCAGCTTTTCGCTCGCGTAGACTTGTGTCGAATGCTCCTCAATGAAATGTCCTGAAATGTTTCGTTAAGGGATAACACCACTCTAGCGGCAGAAAATAATGCCTAACTTCGACAATTTATTTTGGGAGTATGAAAAAAGGCATAGGTTTTCTTTTGAGAGGGTTTATTTAACATATTAAAGTATAAAAAAACATTTTTTATTCTAATTTTCATACAAAATAGCGGCGGCAGAGCCCAACTTGAAAAACGTTTTTTTTACAAATAGCTTCACGGGAGGACGGTTTTCTCGTAAAGTATAAGGCCTGGAACAAAAACCAAACAAAATTATAATCTATATACTATTAGCTATGGTACTACGTAGGGATTTCTTTAATCAGATTTTGAAAAAATGGCGCAGTTTGAAAGAAATATATCGATTTTTTGCCCAAAAAATAAGCAGTAAATTGTTTATAAAAAAAGTTTACATTTAATCAAAAAACGGCTACGTACTCCCCTAGAGAGTGTAAATGTGAAGCTACTATCAAAATTTCAAATCGATCCATGCAAAGGTATTCGAGTAATCCGGCCTCCCAGTTTGAAAAAAGTGGTTTCGAGAAAAACGCGTTTAAAGTTGTACGAGGCGCTGCGGCAAAATCGGTAATTGAACCTTTAAAATGAATGTTTTTGTTACAGGACCAATTGTATATTGTTTTTATGACCCCAAAGTATTTATTAAGAAAAAAAAAAAGATTTCTCCAAAATCCTAGAGTGGTTATCCCTTAAGGAACACGTAGGATTGTGTTAAAGAGCATTAATACTAAGTTTCAAATAAATCTGACCAGATATTTCTTTTACCATACAAACTTTGCTACCGCCTTTTTCTCTTAATGATTAAATTTCCAAAAACGCTGAAATTTCATTAATTGTGTCTAGGAGCAGTAATACAAAGTTTCAAGTAAATTTGAACCGATTTTTAAAATTTTCCGTACAAAATTTGCCAACCCCTTTTGTTTAGGGGTTGAATTTCGAAAAACCCTAAAATACGTGTTTTATAAATTGTGTTGAAGAGCTTTAATACCGAGTTTTAAGCAAATATTCTGACCAGATTTTTTTTATTTTACATCCAAACTTTGCCACCGTCGTTCTCCCCTTAGGGGTTGAATTGCTAAAAACGTTGGAATTGTGTTTCATTAATTGTGTCAAGAAGCACGGATGCCAAATTTCGAGTAAATCCGACCCGATTTTTTTAAATTTCCGTACAAACTTTGCCAACCCTTTTCTCTCCTTGAGGGTTGAATTTCGAAAAATCCGTTCTTAGTGGGTGCTTACTTTGCAAAAGCAACCTACTGTCCAAATTCATCACATTTGCATCCAAGCGTATTTTCCACTTTCCATCGCCGATAAATGTCGCACAGTATTTTTCAGTTGAATTTCACACAAAGCGACCAGTGCCTTGGAAAAACATTTTCACCGCGCAGTCGGAAAAAAATATTTATTCCCAACATTCTTCTACATGCGTCAGTTTACATGTGAATTCAGCTGAACAAATAATGACTGCACCGGTCAAGTTTAGCCTGCGAAAATTCGAGGCGTTGTACGTATTGTCGACTCGCGCCAATACAAAGAAATATCAGATAAGAAAATTAATCAGGTGTTGCTATCGAGAAGAGAACAAAACCGTTGCATATCTACCACTGTACGTAGTGAATTTTTTTCGAGTCCATTAGCTACTGTCACAAAATTGATCGCGCCGCAAAATTTGACACGCGAACACGACACGTAAAACAGGGTTGTTACGCATATGGAAAACCGGAAAAACTCAGGGAATTTTGGAAATTCTCTTGAATTTTCTCCGAATTTACTTTTTGCAAGAAATACGAAAAGTGAAACCGACTTGACAAAAAAACGGAATAGTATAAAATTAAATATTTTTGTATACTTTTAATATTTATATTATTCTTCATTATATACAAAAAAAAGTTATATCAGTGCCAAACATTGAAAATTTTAAAAACTGAAAACTAATTTATTGTAAAGCTCTATACATTTGCATTCGATCTGTCAATACACAACCACATCATTATTAGTATAGATAAGTGTTATATTTTTTTTTTATTTATTGACACCGCCATGAAAAGTTCTGTTTATAATAAAGCCCAGGTTCTGTATTTGCTTTTAATGTATTTTTTTTACTCTACAATGTTTAAATTATTTTCCGAATTTCTTTTTTTTTTAATTTTATTTCAATTTTCAACATTTCCATATATTTGTTCCTAAAAAATTAAGTTTCTAGTTCAACATGATTTTTCAATAGTAAGATCGAATTGAGAATTTCTTTTGTTTTTTCAAGTCGGTTATAAATGTTGGTTTTTTTTCACAAAAATGATTCATTGCTATTTATACGTGTGTAATGTTTCCCGTATAGTTTGTAACGTTTACAAATACCGGTTTGGTTGAAACGAGACTTAACTGGTGGTGTTTAACTTTTAGAAATATATATTTGATGAAAACAAAGTGTTCTTTATTTGACTTTAACCTGAGTCATTTGCAAAACGTATGGAAAACCTGGAAAGGTCAGGAAATTCCTGAGTCAGTATTGCGTAACAACCCTGTAAAATCTTTTTCAACATAGCCCTTCCGTGGCACGAATTTCACGATCAAATTTGCAAATTATCGTTCCTACATTTGTCGAATTTATAGAAATAGAATATTGAATAGAAATAAAAACTTCACTCGAGGCCGCCACGACGCCTCTCCCTTAATAATTCACGCCAAACCTCCTTGGGATTATTAAGGCGGGAGCCTCAATTAGAAGGTCCAAAAAAAGCGTTTTTCGGGATTTTTTTTAGAAGGTAAAAAAACAATCGAGCTCAGTGAACATTGAGGTATCTGTTCATGTATATTTCAAATGTATAAAAAAAACGTTTCAACGTGAAACAATAAATGACTGAAAATTTATCAGCCATGTGCCTCTTGCCACTGCAGTCCCTAATCGGCGGGAAAGATGCATCTCGTAATTCTTGACTGAAACAAATAAACCAATAAAATTTTCAATTGTCATATATTTTCCGTCTGGGTGAATTAAGGAAAGGCTGAAAAAAATCGTGAAATAACTTTCCTCAGGTTTGAAAAAAAAGTGTTAAAAAAACACTTTAACGTGTTATAAACGTGATTTAAAAATACTTTTTCAACGACTTTTTTAATTCAAAGAGATTTTCATACTGAATAAAATAAACTTTGGTTTGATTCTATAGGTCGTTTAGTTTTTTTTGCTATCACGCCCGCCAATTTGAAAAAGCGTGAAAATAAAAACTGGAGAAAGCGCGCTTAAAAGTTTTCAATAGGAGGAAATATCAATATAAATATCAATCGCTTCTCTGCTTTTGGCCTTGTATCTTCGAAAATATTTACAATTGGCCTCCGTAACTTTGTAAATATATTCTTGGATAGTTTATCTATCGATTTAAGCAATAAAAAAAACGTTTTTTGGGACCTGCTAATTCAGGCTCCCACCTCAACTCAGCCAAAACAGCCGCCAATCGTTTTCGCCTTTCTGAACGCCCCATAGCCCGTCTCATCTTTACTGTGCAAAAAAATCGGGCTTCGATCCGATACCCGAGTACCAGAGATAGGCATACTCGAATACTTTTCGTATTCGAGTAGCAAAATAATACCGAATACATGTCAGATGGATATTCATTTTTTTCCATAATGAATCCACCTCGATTCAGTATTCGTTCTGAGAATAAATAATGAATCCAGTAGGATTCTTTATTCATTTTCGGAACGAATTGTGAATAAGTTTCTTCATTATTCATGAATAAAGAAAAAATTCGACTATGACCAACTCTGCCGAGTACTGCCTCAAATCCACCGAAGCACCTCCGTAATCGTACACCATTTAAACCCCGCGCCTTATTTCTAGGCCAACAAGCAGTGGGTGGTGCGAACATGCAGAGTCGTTCGATGCCGGGCGCAGCGGTCGGGGTATCGCCGCAGAATCGCACCGCAAACTACAAGTACAACATGAACGTGAGAAATCCACCGCACGCAATGGCGATACCGGCACCGGCACCGGTCCAACAGGCTGTGCACATACAGGGCCAGGAGCCGTTGACGGCCTCGATGCTGGCGGCTGCTCAGCCCCAAGAGCAGAAGCAAATGCTCGGCGAGCGTCTCTTCCCGCTCATACAATGCATGTATCCGCAATTGACCGGCAAGATAACCGGCATGCTGCTCGAGATCGACAACTCGGAGTTGCTTCACATGCTGGAGCACAGCGAGTCGTTGAAGGCCAAGGTCGAGGAGGCGGTCGCCGTGCTCCAGGCACATCAGGCCAAGCAAGCCGTCAAGAAGGAGTAAAGCGTCGATCCGCTACCCTAAACCCGTCAATTCTTTCTTTCAAACATCTACTCTCGTTTTTTTCTACCTTTTTGCGTTCCCTTGTTCTCTTATCACAAACACACAACGGAGCGCACCATCGTTCCCGTTGCTCTCAGCGAGGCTCTTCGCTTTCCGTTTTTTTTTCTTTCGTTCTCACCCCCGCTTGACCTTCCGCGCGTTCGACACACCGGTTTCGTCTTCGGTCTCTCACCACCGGATCGAAGCTGCAACAACGAGAAAGAAGAAAAGTAATAAGAAAACGTGAAAAAAAATAGGAAAAGGATATGAAACACGAGGCATCGATTCTTCTTTTTTTTGTTTGTTTTTTTTCGGCGCGCCCGAGCAATTCGATCAACGCTCGGGCCCCTCCCTCTTTCCCTTCCCAACTTGGCGAATTTGTAAAACAGTTCACGCACCGTTTGTCACTTTGAATGACGATCGTGAGTGGGTTTTTTTCTTCGAGTTTTAAGATGATAATTTTTCCTTTCGAAAAGATGAAAAAAAAACAACATAATAATAAAGAGAAAAAAATTAGAGCGGGTCTTGTTATTGGAGCGTAATGGCTTCGAGCGGCGCGTGCTCGTCTCATCCCCTTGAGGTTTGAGCGGCGCTTGCTACCTTTTCCCGTTCCTGAGAGAGAGAGAGAGAGAGAGAGAGAGAGAGAGAGAGAGATTGATTGATTGATCAGATTTATTATGCCCTAGCGCGCTATGGGGCAAAGATTTACAGAAGTGTAAAAAAGAAGAAAGAGACAGTAATGGTAGTAACTGAAAGCTCGATGTCGATGTTACAAGTTTCAGCGAAGAATTTCAAACAATGAATAATCACCGACCTTGAGCATCAGGCGTTGAAATACATGAGCTCAGTTACAAGCGATTTAGTACGCAATATAATTATAAACTAAACTACAAGCTAATCTTAAATGAAACATGATTAAACTTACAAGCTAAAACTTAGATACTAGGAGTTTAAGGCTACTGACAAACCTAGTGGCTGATTATACATGTTGCAATGGTGGATGCAGCGTGTATAATATCAGTAAAAGTAATTATAACAGCTGACAGTGGATACAGCGCAATCTGAGTGCGGTAAGGTCTTCAACACTACCAGACAATAATCAGAGCTGGAAACCTTATGTACTATCTGTTGTAAATAGAAAATTAAATGTCTCGTTTTGAAGATAGACACGGAAGGTGTTGACGTAATATCAAAAGGTAATTAATGCCAATAATATACGGCGGTGAGGTAAAACAAGTTGCGATAGGTGATAGTGCGATGATAGGGAATAAAAAGGCTCTCGGTGTTGTCGCTTGGCGGGTACGAAGATCTGCTGGTTGGTGTTGAATGAAGAGAGAGGTCAGATATGACGGTGCATTTCCACGAAGGATTTTATAAACCATGATGCCGAGAAAGTATTGTCGCCTGAATTTGACCGTTAGCCAACCCAGTCGACGCCTGTACGGTGTGATATGCTCATCACGACGCAAGCTATAAACAAATCGAATGCAGCTGTTGACTAATTTCTGAAGAATTTGATTCTGTTCATCAGTGATATCAATGTAAACAAGGCAGCAGTAATCTAGTATGGGAAATATTAGTGAGGCAATCAACTTGGCCCTTAGCTGTTGCGATAACACATTTTTATAGAATTTTAATTTATATCATGAATAGTTTACCTTATTAGCTATAGTTACAATGTGAGGGCACCATGAAAGATTCGACTTGAAAGTTATTCCGAGATTACGTACTTCATCGACAAATGGTATGACAGTGCCATTCACAGTTATGGGGTGTAAAGAAGTGTGATCGATTTGTTTAACGAAGGATTAACTGCCTGTTATTAAAATCTTTGTTTTCTTTAAATTCAGGGTAAGCATATTGAGCTACAACGGAGAGAGAGAGAAGGAACAGGAGTATTGCCCACAGCTACTTGGTTCCAATCCAGTGCTGGTGTTTTTTGTTTTATTAACTTCGTCTACGATGAAGACGATTCGTTTGATGAACGAATTCAGACGTACATAGAAAAGCAGTTCTTAAGGGCTGAGATGCAGTCAGAGGCGTGAAAAAACGAGCATTTTCAATAATTTTTTTTATAGTGATTAAGTTTGTTTTACAAAAGTGGTTACACAGACTTTTTATGTTATCTTTCAACTTGTACAAATTTTCAAAGAAAAATATTGATTATTTATAAAAATATCGCCATCTTTGTCGGACCCCCTTCGGTAGGTAGGGCTTTGCGGTGACCATCATAAAATTTGACTGGATCATCTGAAATAAAAAAATCATTAGTTTAATAATAAATCTCGTCCTTAATCGAAGCTCTTTTTTTTAAATTAACGAAATGGCAACTTCCGACAAATAACTTCCGCTTTTCGACCAAAAATCGCTCGTTTATTGTTTTAAAAAAATGCACATTTTCAACAAAAATAAAAATCCTTCGATTAAGGACTAGTTTTTAATGCTATCAATAAGCACACCAAATTTCATCAAAATCCATCGAGTGGTTTTTGAATTATAGCGGTCACCAACTTGAAAAAAATCGTTTCGAGAAAAACGCGTTTAAAGTTTTTCGATGTGGATACGGTATTATATGTTCGTAAAATATTGAGCTCGATGGATGAAGCTAAACGTTTTTTATATATTTTGATCCGCTAAATCCGAATATCACAATTTTGCCGAAAAGCCGAGCATTGAATTGCTTATAGCCAATTTTTAAAACAATTTTTCCTAAAATTAAAGTTTTTCGGAATGAATTATTATTATTTTACATTTTGGGCAATTTTAAAACTAAAGTATTCTTTATAAAATATTGCTAAAGTTCATAGTTTTTGAGTAATACATTTTTGAAAATTTCGGAAAGAGTTTTTGAATTTTACACTTGATTTCTGTATAGAAATACTAATTAAAAATTACTTACATCGAATCATCAATTCCTGGTCCATACAATAGGGCTCCTGCCGATGAGGAAGCGGCCAAAATATCGATTTGTTGTTGTCTTCGAAGCATTCTGCCTTCCCGGGCATTATCGTTTGCGCGTTTGTCAGCCGCTACCTGCTATGGGGACCCAACGCCCCTTCACTAATTGTGGGATATCCCGGAAACTATTCATCGGATTGACTTGAAATTTTCAGGGAATATTTTCGAAACATCATACTTCCAAAAAATGTTTTAAAAAATTCTTTGAAAATTCTGATTGCCTCTCACCCCTTAAGAATATTATGTGCCACGCTCGCTCTCTCTTGCACCTTCTCGTTTCGCTAGCTCTCTCTCGTTCCATTGTAAAATCGTTTTTATCTGTTTTTTAAAACAAAAGATTTAATTTATTTTGTTTATTGCATGTATTTTGTTTATTTTCATTTTGGATGAAAATCAAAGGTTTTTTGTAAAATAGTTTTTATTGGTACGCTTCGGTTACGCATCAGAAAAATCCTCTGAAGGGGTGATCCAACTAGAACAGTCGTGACACAAGGCTCATTGTTATCAAACGGAAGATTATTTTCTTTTCGTTTTAACAGTTGGAAAACCCCTTAATTTTGAAGGAAGAAAAAAACTTTGGAACACATACTTGAATGCGGGAAAATAAAAGAAAAAAATGAATAGGGAAGTGGTAGATGATTTGTTCGGGTTTGTGTGGCGAAGAGGCTACAAGGGGGAGACACGAAAAGGAACAATTAAGGTTATTATGGGGTTTAGCCGTCGGCGGTGAAGTACGAAGGGAGCGTCCGATGTTTATGCACGGAGCCGATTGACTGTTACCAACTGTCCACTTACCAACTGTTACCAACCAACTTGAGGTTCCCGGGCATAATTACCGAATACCGATAAGATAGGTAGCATGTGTGCCGTCTACGACGTTGCCATGATTGCACAGTCCAATATTTTGTGTGCTTGATTTTCGCACAAATTCGCTATGAAAAGCAATAATAATTTTATAACGGTACTGTGAATCCTTATTTTCACGGTACCAAGGGTTACTGCGATAATTAGTCGAACCGTACCTATCTTTTCAGCTCCGTGGTAACATTCACTTAGCAGATATTAATAACGTTCTGAAAAATGATCGGGAGTTTTCTATAAGCGCAATGTAATTAGCCCACGAAATACGTCGAGTTGCCGATTTCCTTTTTCTGAAAAACGGTACTGTGGATCGTATTTAAACTGCACAGGATGATCAGCAAAGAGGTTATAGAGGTTCAGAAAAAAATTCAGCTCGGTGGTAACATGTTGACTTAACCTCATAATAACCTTAATGAAGAAATAAGTGCAAGGAAAACCGTACAAATAATTGGGCGAGTGTGTGAGAGCGTTCGAATGCATAGTAAAAAAGGAAGCGTAAAGGAGAAAAAAACAATGGATAAATGTTAACAAAAAAGAAGGAAACGTATAAATATATATCGAGGGGGTGGGGTTGCGTAGAAACCCGCAAGGGTAGAAATAAAGAACTATACTATACTATATAAATAAAAAAAATATATTTCATATATATATATATATATATATATATATATATATATATAGTAAAGTGAACATGTTGACGTACCGACCGAGTCGCAACTACTGTGAGAAAGCCGAAAATGTCCCAGTTTTTCTCCCAACTGCGTCCCAAAATAAAAAAAGCGAACAATTTCAAACTCCCATCAAAAACCGAATTGTTTTTGCCTTTTTTTCCGAACGACTCATTCGTTCTCGGGGTAAAAACTTGCAAATGCAATTTTTACCGACCGATGAAAGCGAATCGCGCGCTCGTCGCTCTAACCTCAAAATGAAAGTTTTTCGCCCAGCTATGACCGTTCTCGACAACAATTGAGCGCTAAATAGAAACGCATTCGCGTCAAAAAGGTGATCAGCTGTTGAGAAAAGTGCACGAGGCCAGGATCGACCTCGAGGACGGGAACAAAGGCCGAGTTAAGCGCCGGCCATCGTGTGCTCGGCCGTTGAAGGCTCGAGAAACAAACAAGAAGAAAATCGCTCGTAAACGCGCACAACGGACAATTTCGCGTGCGTGGGCGCAATAAATAAATGACATTTGCAGTTTGCCTTGACGTGTGTACGAAAAAAGGGGCGAGGAGCATAGATACGGCAATCCGAAGAAAGAAGAAATGACTGAGGAGAATCATCAGACGGAGAGCAGCAGCAGCAGTACGAGGAGCAGCCCTCTCGTACAGCCGGAAACTCAGACGAATACGTCCGATCCCGCGACCAAAAATCGCGACCCCAAGAAGGAAAAATGTCGAGCCATGACCAAGGTAAACCCTTTTCGCGATCAACATCAATGATAAACTCATAGCTTTTAATTTCGACGGAATGCTTCGAGCCGCGAGCGCCCGCGATTTTAAGGTTAAGCGTTACGGTCCGGGAGCCGGGGTCGGAATTTCGCGCCAAACGCGGATCCAGAAAAATTCTAATCGAATCACTCGTAATCGTTCAAGACCGAGCGTGTTTCGCAGTCCGTTGGGGCTGATGAGCAAGCGTCGCAATGTTTTGCCGTTGGCGACCCCGTGTGTGAATCAAGGCGCACGGGTTGAGAATTCGCGTCGCTGTGTTACTTCTGTAGACGAGAATCTTGGAATGTTGGGTTTGAATGAGTCAAATATGGTTACTTTGCGAACTAGTTATTTTGAGAACAAGATGGACATGGTTACTTTGAGGGCTAGAACGTTACAAAAATGGAAAAAAGTACAAACTGTTCTCCACGCCAATGTGAAGCAAATCAAACACTCCGATTTCAAGATACGACTCACGTTGCTTCGAAAATCATTGTTACGAGAAGAACGCAAAAATAAAAGGATAAAACGCAGCTGGATGGTTCGCTGACCTTTCACAATGTTGCCATGTCGGTCAATTTCTTATTTTCAGAAAATCTTTGTCTCAAATTAAAGTTAAGACTTTTGCGTATGAAAAAGTGATTCACTCATAAAATTAATTACACATCTCTTTAGTATGAATATCAAGCTGTCAGAAAAAAAAAAAAAAATTTCGATGTACAAAATGTCCGACTACTAATATTTTCTTTTATCTTTTTTTTAAGCGCTCTGTGGCGTGACATTGGGCTTACGTTATATGCTCAAAGTCGGTGAAAGAAAAATGTTCTTGCTATAAATCGAATAGTAACTTATTCTCATGATGATAAAGCACCGTTAGAGAGGAAAAAAAAATCGATTTCTTTAAATTCTACTTTGGCCTTACCCCTTAAATTTTCATGTTTACGAAGAGCAGTTATCAAACGCGCGGTATTTTGCTCCAGGTTTGACGCAAAAAATTGGAACAATTCTGAGGGTGGCTGGTGGGTCGGTACTTTGAATAGAAAAAGGAAAGGTATAGACTATCAGCCAAAAGTTTCCGGACACTTCAGGTCATTGCAAAACTTATTAGAATAATAGGACTCATTATACAGAGCTATATAATATCTTCGTAAAATAATAAATTAAATTAACTACATTATTCTAACATTATTTGGCAACTATCCAGTGATTGAAAGTTTTGCAATTATCTGAAGTGTCCGGAAACTTTTGCAATTATCTGAAGTGTGCGGAAACTTTTGACTGGTAGTGTACGTTGGAACTTAGGACATACAATACATATTTATTTTCCCGATTTACTGATTTCAGTGTATCAAAGAACCAACAGTTGTATTAAAAAAGGGCTTAGGAGTGTCTTAAAATGAGCTTTGAGGGGGGAGATCCCTTTAGGCAGCCGAAAATAAGCGGATTTCAAGGATTTTTCTGCATGGACACTATTCCACATAATTAAAATGTTGTGTACATATTACATCTTTTAATCTCTCAATTTAAAAAAATTATATTTGAACCTGGCAGCTGTAGGACACTTGCTTCAGAGACAGTTACAATGTTTCACAGTGTACAACCTAGCGTGTGGTGCATTGATCTGAATCATCAGAGCCAAGAAGTTTTACATCTCCAAGACCCACGAGCTTTATGTGGACCTTAAAAATCCAACGAAAAGTGACAATTCGAAAAATAGTACATGTTTGAAAAAATGTTCTATTTTTGATGAAATCTTTTTTCTACATAATTTTTTTTTTATGTTGTAAGTGTATATCCCGCCTTAAGGGGTGAGATGCAGTCAGAGGCGTGAAAAAACGAGAGTTTTCAATAATTTTTTTTATAGTAATTAAGTTTGTTTTACAAAAGTGGTTACATAGACTTTGTATGTTATATTTCAAATTTACTTGTACAAATTATCAAAGAAAAATATTGATTATTTATAAAAATATCGCTATCTTTGTCGGACCCCCTTCGGCATGTAGTGCTTTGCGGTGACCATCATAAAATTTTACTGGATCATCTGAAATAAAAAAAATCATTAGTTTAA
The DNA here is from genome assembly GCA_963210295.1 of Ophion ellenae. Taxonomy (NCBI): domain Eukaryota; kingdom Metazoa; phylum Arthropoda; class Insecta; order Hymenoptera; family Ichneumonidae; genus Ophion; species Ophion ellenae. The sequence goes on from OY723392.1 coordinate 33,567,084, forward strand.
TAATAAATCTAGTCCTTAATCGAAGCTTTTTTTTCAAAAATTAACAAAATGACATAACTTTCGATTTTCGACCACAAAATCGCTCGTTTATTGTTTTAAAAAAATAGAAATTTTCAACGAAAATGAAAATCCTTCGATTGAGGACTAGTTTTTAGTGCTATCAATAAGCACACCAAATTCCATCAAAATCCATCGAGTGGTTTTTGAATAATAGTGGTCACCGACTTGAAAAACATCGTTTCGAAAAAAACGCATTTAAACATTTTCGATGTGGATACGGTATTGTATGTTCGTAAAATTTTGACCTCGATGGATGAAGCTAAACCTTCTTTATGTATTTTGATCCGCTAAATCCGAATACCACAATTTTTTGCCGAAAAATCGAGCCTTCAATTGTTTAGAGCCAATTGTTAAAACAATTTTTCAAAAAATTAAAGTTTTTCGGGATGAACTATTATTTGTTAAACATTTTGGGCAATTTTAAAACGAAAGTATTATTTATAAAATTTTGCTAAAGTTCATAGTTTTTGAGTAATAAATTTTTGAAAATTTCTTTTCATTTTTTTTTAATTTAAAATTTAAAGAAAAATTTAAGCCAGAATTTAATTTTTTTTTCAAAATCCTGGCTGCATTTCTCCCCTTAAAGTGACTTCGATTAATCTTCCACTTACGATCGTTCTTTCAGGTCGTGATCCGGCGGTTGCCGCCGTCCATGAGTCAAACCCAATTCGTGGAGCAAACGTCGCCGCTGCCCGAGCACGACTATCTCTACTTCGTGAAAGCTGACATGTCGCTGGGTCAATACGCCTTCTCCAGGGCTTACATAAATTTCACCGATCAACGCGACATATTCATATTTCGCGAGAAATTCGACAATTACGTGTTCGTTGACGCGAAGGGCACGGAGTATCCGGCGGTCGTGGAGTTTGCGCCTTTCCAGAGATTGCCCAAGAAGCGAGTCGGCAAGAAGAAGGACGTGAAGTGCGGCAGCATCGAGAGCGACCCCTACTACATCAGCTTCTTGGAGAGTTTGCAAAATGCCGAGGGCGACTCGACGCCGGCGCAGCCAAAGACGGAATATTCCTACCAACCTGCGGACAGTTAGTAGCCGATCAACTTCCAGTCGAAGAATCTTCGAATTTTTCTGTCATCTTCGTACTCTTATTTTCTAGATACTCAAAAAAAAGTGACCACGACGCCTCTTCTGGAATATCTAAAGCAACGGAAGCAGGAGAAACAGAGACTGAAGGACGAGAAGCGGGAGGAACGCCGTCGCCGGGACCTGGAGAGACGCCGGGCCAAGGACGAGCCAACGATATCCAAGGTATATCGCCTCGAGCGAAAAAAAAGGAAAACGGGTTTTTTTTTTAATGTAGTGAAGTATTAAGGTGGTTGGCCAGAGCCGGGTTGAAATTCCGAACTTTGAAAGAATACTACCCTGAAAAACTCCGAAAAAACTACCCTGAAAGATCACTCCGAAAATATACTACCCTGAAAGAACACTCCGAAAGAATTTTACCCGAAGGACCAAAACTCTGAAAATCTGAACACCGTCAAAATAATTCGGCTATGAAATGTTGAAACGTTTCAAAATTTTCAATAAAATGACGATTTATTTCAAGGATTTTTTATATTAAGGCAGTAGTCTGGTCTAGAGCGAGATTTTTGACGTCATTTTAGGGTTGGAATAACTTTTAAACCGTTGAAGTTGTCTTGATGAAATTTTACATATGTATTTATGGTTCCTTTGAGACTGTATCTACATTGAAAAAAAACAATTATTTTAAATATTTTCATGTAGTTTTTTATTTTTTTTACAACATGGTCTGCCGAAAATCGCCTCAATCGGCGCCCACTCTGGGTGATGTTGTATGCATCTGAAAAAAATATATATATATATATATTCTCAATCTATATATAACTACATACATATATACATATATATAAAAAATATTTAAAAAATAACATTAAACATTTTTTTTTAGACAAAAATAAAATAACAGTATAAACAAAAGGAGTCAGAACCCACCACGTCCATGCCGTTGATTCTGGGTTATGCTAACAAGGAAAGGGGACGAGGTCAAAATCTCCGATTTTGATGAGATTTGGCATGTTTGTATAATGAGTCAAAATAGGCGACACGTATTTTTTTTTATATCTGCGGAACCCGATTTTTAATGGTCGAAACATACCCTGGAAAATAGGGGTGTTTTTCGTTTTTCATCCATAACGTTATAACGGTACGAGATATAAAAAAAATTCAGAATGCGACAAAGTTCATTTTTCCGTGTACTATACATTGAAGATGAGAACGATAACGTTATCGACGATAAACGAAAACCACCCCTATCTTGGAGGGTGCGCTCACCCCTTCAAAATCGAGTGCCGCAGATATAAAAAAATACGTGTCGCCTATTTTCACCCATTCTATAAACATGGGAAATTTCATCGAAATTGGAGAGTTCGACATCGCGACCTTGTAAGCGGGGAAACGTATATTTCTGGCGCCTGCTAACGCCGAAATCAATAAGAGGACAATTAATGCAAGGAAAATTCGACGCGAGAAAATTGGTTTCCCGGAAAAATCGTCGAAAATATGCGTTCGGGAAATGTTTCATTCGGGAAATTGTCCATTCGAGGAATTGTTTATTTAGGAAATTGTCCATTTGGGATATTGTATTCGAGAAATTGTTCACTTTGGAAATTGTTTACGCGTTTAATTGTTTTCGGTGAATTGTTCTTTCGGAAAATTGTTTATTCTGGGGGTATGCAAATTGGGTGTATGAAAAAGTTTCGGTGAATTTGTAAAATTTATCGGGTCTAATTTCGGTAAAAGTCATTTTGACGTAGAATCTCTAATCTTCATCGAAAGCTCCAAGTTTCAGAATATGCGTTCCGAATATTCACAGCCCAAGTATCGTACCGCGAAATTCGTCCGCTGTCAGGAGAATCGTTCCTCCTCGATCCGCCGCCACGATCCGAGCGCCAAATCCATCGATCCACCGACGGACCAAAATTCCTCAAGAGAGTTCGCGCGCTTTCAAGCGCGCTCGCGTTCGAAAATTAAGTCCCACGCGTGTACGGATGCGACGCGGGTGGTCGAGAGGCGAGGACGAAAAGTGGAAAACGCGAGTACCGCGGAATGTCCGAATACGGGAAAAACGCACGATCGTACGGGGCCGGGAAAGTTGTATCGCAGAGCCGTGAGAAAGTGCAAGGAGTGCGACGAGTCGCGAGGGATTTTCGATCGTCGCGACGGTAACGCGGTCCGGAGAGTCAGCGAGATTGAATTTTCGCGTAAACGCGCCGGACCCGAGCGAGCTCGTCTACGACTAAAGAGTAATATCCTCAACGCGATTGAAATCGATCGAGGAGGCTCGAGCGTTGTAGCGAACATGTTGCAGGGTGTACATTTTTTTAGACGCTGATACGTCCGATAAAAGTTCAAAATCCGGTGATTCGTAAGATCCACTGGATCGTTTTCGAGAGAAAACATTGAATACTGTAGAATTCTGCGCAGTTTCACATGGAAGATCGTAAAGCCACAGTAAATATCTCTCGCTAGAATATTAAGGCCACTCTAGAGGCCGAAAAAATAGGCTTCTTGGGTTTTTTTTTCAGAAAAACTACAAAATAAATCGAGTTTACAAAAAGGGGTGAAAACTCAATCTGTACACTACAACATTTTTGGAAAGTAAAAAATTTGCCGAAAAAATCGTCCGACAATTGTTAATAACAAATGAACTATGCCATATAAAAAAATCCTACGTACTTCCATAGACAATGTATTTTTCAAGATATATTCAACATTTCAAGTGAATCGGTTGAAAATTGTCTGAGTTATGTTTCCGGCCGATAAACGTTGCACAGCCGCGATTTGGAAATTAATCGCTTCAAAAAAATTATTCTATACAGTTACTGATATGTATGATAAACACCCTTTTTTGTAATCTCGATTTATTTTGTGGTTTTTCTGAAAAAAAATCCCCAAAAAGCTAATTTTTTCGGCCTCTAGAGTGGCCTAACCCCTTAAGGGTTCATCACAGTATAATAATTCGTCGAAAAATAGGTGATTTTCGCGATTTTTTTATCGAGGGTTAAAATACGCGTCTGATTTTTTTATGTCAAATCGAAGCACTCATGAAGAACAGAAAATAAATCTTTAAACGGTTATTTTTTATTTTTTTAACATTTTTTTTAACAGTTAAAAATGTCTTCGAAAAAAATCGATCCTCACGGTGTACACGGTTGTGGTCGTAAATATTATGTGAAAAAAATTGTAAAGAGATTATCAATCAGTATGAAAGCCGCTATCTTGCTATGGAGGGTATTTTTTTAAATCAAAACTGGCAAAATGGCGGCGTTTTGAAAAAAACTACCGAATTTAGCCTACTTTTTCGATAGTTTTTCGTAAAAAAAAATATAAAGATTTAAAAAGGAAGTTTCCATAGTGAGATGAAGAATGGCGTGAAGAATGTTGTGTCAAAATTTGAGACGGATAGCTTAAAAACTCTTCCTTTGAGAGTGTACACCGTTTTGAAAAACGACATATCGAGAAAGACGCATTCAAAATTTCGAGTGTGGAGTTTTCATAAAATTGTCTACTTACTATCAATCGGCGATGCCAGGTCCATGTTTATAACCGTCTAGATCAACGGATAATGCAAAAAACTCGATTTTTCGAAAACTTTACACTATGATGATTCCTTAAGGGGGAGACCTCTTTAGGCAGCCGAAAATAAGCGAGTTTTCAAGATTTTTTAAAATCGGAACTCTTCATACCACCCAATTAACATTTGATGTACACGCCAGCTTTCCGCGCCCGGCTTCGCTCGCGTAGACTTCTTGAATGCTCCTTAATGAAATGTGCTCCTGAAATGTTTCATTAAGAAACACGCATAATTGTGTTGCAGAGCATTGAGGGGCTATACCAGTGTGAACGCTGAAAATTGGGGTGATTTTCGGGATTTTTTTGGAAGAAAAGTACTCAATCAAGTGTTTCGGAAAATTAAGAATATATTTGGCTATATTTGACCTATATTACATAATTTTTTCATAGAAAAATATTGAGATCCAAGCGACTTATCCGCTGCCTTCGGAGGCGCAAAAAAAAAGTTCCTCACTGCTGACATGATTGCGGCCGATTGAGTAGCTGAAACCGAAAAAAGAAAAAATGTTAAACTGGAAGGTATTTCCTGTACAATGACGTAGTATTTTCGAAAAATCTAACAAAATTGCGTAGTTATGAAAAAAAGTCTGTTTTCTCGCCTATAAAATGGTCGTTTTTTTTCAATGCCAAATCGTCAATTTTCATCCAATCAAAAATATCCTACGTCATTGTAGAGTAAATATATTCAAGAGTACTCCGTTCAAATTTCAAGTCAACCGGATAATTGCTCTTTGAGTTACAATGTCAGCAAATTTGAAAAATCCCATTTCGAGGAAAACGCGTTCAAATATTTAACTATCGATTTTTGCAAGATAAAATGATATTCACCATAAGAACTGCTAATCAGTTCAATATTCTTGAAAGTATAAACTGTCGAAGAAGGCAAAAAAGTCGATTTTTTCAAAGTGTCACACCGGTATAGCCCCTTAAAGTTTCGAGACTCTAAAATATCGTGACCAAATGACCTACCGTTTAATCTGCGACTCCGCGGCCATAACGTAGTCCCTCAGCTCCCTCGTGGAGTTCATTATCCGCCGTAAGCTCTTTACCTTACAAAGGGATCTCCCCCCTTAACTGCGTTCATAAAAAAAACACCAGCTCAAATGTCGATTCCCCATAAGAAACTACGTTCGATTTTTCAGTTTTTTTATTTCCCCTCCCCTCGAAATCGAAGCACAGGAACTTCCCGAAGCTCCGAACTTTGATCGGACGTATCTACCTCAAAAAAGTCGACATCCTTCACCACCAATCACCGCAACGGTCAGACCTCCTCGCGGCTGCACAGTCAAAAAAAAAACTCCGCAAGAAGCGAGAGCGCGATAAAAGTGAGAGAAAACCGTCGACAAAGATCGTAACTTTTTTGCAGCTTTACCGAATCCTCGATCGACGAATGCCCGTCAAGTTTGGGAAAGTAGAGTATCCGCGTTTACCGAAATCTGCCCGTCGGTCCCGAAATCAAAGAGCTGCAGCGCGGTGCCCGATCGGCGAGACGAGAATTGCGATTGACGTCCGCCATGGAAGATTCGGCAACAACGTCTCGACATTTTATTCATCTTTTATTTTCACAACGAAACAGGGGACAAGACCCGATTTTGTCTTATTCGTCTCCGTGGCTCATTTGATAATTATACGAAATTCGGAAGATTTTCTTCATCGCGTCACAGAATGTCAAAAATGCGTTTGGGTCCATGTATTTATTTGACGCTTTGATATTTCCAATGTTGATCACGCCCTGGCGATTCCTCCCGTCACCGGTGGACCGTCCAAACGGCCCATTGCAAGATTGCAATCCCATTGCATCGAACTGAAGGTCCTCGATGATTTGTCGCCAGGTACTGAAGAATCCGGAAATGGAGAAAGATTCGGCTCGCGAGGTGAAGGATCTCGTGAAGGACGAGAAGGAGAAGCAGGGTTCGAAGGAGACGAAGGCGCGAAACAAGCGAGAGGAAAAGGGCCGTGACAAGGGAGCGGCTGGTGGTGGTCGCGACAGAGACGGAAAAGCTCAAGGCAAGCAGCAGCAACAAACGTTGAGCAGCAGAGAGCGTGGCGACGAGAGGAACAATCGCGAGACGAAGCAACAAATGTTGACGAGCAGGGAGCAGCGCGCCGACGACAGAAGCAATCGCGAGACCAAGCATCAGAAGAGGAACGAGGAGAAGAGATCTCACGGCAACAAGAGGGACGAGAAGGAGCGAGAAGCCTCGAAGGACGGTGGTTGGTACGCGAGGAAGGACAGACGCCCGGAGTCCAAGCAGGACGACGCCGCGACCGAGCCAAAGGAGCGTAAATTCGCCGACGACTCTCTCGTACGGGACGACCGGAAGTACGATGGAAAGTACGCGAAGAAGGAGAGAAAGAGCGACGCCCGAGACGAAATTTCCGACACGAGGGAGCGCAAACTCGAGGAGAAACGCGGCAAGAGTTACGAGAAGATGAGATTGGAGAAAAAGAAATTGGCGGAGAGCAAAAGGGCCGGGGGCGGCGGTGACGCGAGCGCCAAAGGAAACCCAACGAGGCCTGCGACGAGGAGAGACGAACGAGAGAGTACGGATAAGAGGGAAAAAAATTGTGATTCGCAAATTTTCGTCAAACCGACACTCGCAGAGGACACACTGGCGCCCGATGATTCGATCGGCAGCCAGGTGACGAGTCAACGCGACGACAGCGCCGACGTCGAAGCGTCGCGATCGAGATTGGAAATCGACCCGACTGCAGGTACGTGGCTAAAGCCTCATTCGCACGAGATTTAACAAAGCCTTGCGTTAAAAGCTGGGCTTGGCGCTTTTAAAACGATCTCGACATGTTTGTTCGTATGAACTCTTTAAGGCGTTATACGCAGTTGCAAGGCCAAAAAAGTCGTTTTTTTCACGATTTTTTTCTGGAAAAAGTTTTCACTTGGGCAAAACGAAAAGTATGAGGCAGCGTAGTGGCATCTTTTAGCTTTAGATTGGCATTTTTATTTTCAAAAATATTCATTAACATTGCTCCTGTAGGAAGTCTCCTGGAGGTCCCTGAAAAAAAAGTTTCCGGCGGTGAGCATAGTATCTCCGGTTTGGATTATCTAAAATGAAAAAAACCACAAAGATTCTTTTAGGGGATAGATGAATCCAGGTATTGATCGGAGGAATAGTCGAAATTTTAATTGTTGACAAAATTGTGGCTCCGGAAAGAAACAATTTCGATTTTCGACCAAATTTTTTCCGTTAAATCGTTGAAAAAAAATAGAAATAATAATCGGAAATCTTATTCCTTCGATCAATACCTGAAGAATATATCTTACAAGGTTGTGTTAAAATTGCAGACCGATCGGTTGAGTCGTTCTTGAGAAATCGTGCTTACCGACTTTGAAAACACCGTTTTGAGAAAAACGCCCTGCTCTTTCGGGCGCTTAGTTTGTAGCGCTCCGAGCGCCCTTACAAATATGTGTGTATTTCCGAAAATATTCGCTGGATCGATTTAAAATTTTTAGGGTATATTCTCACATATTTGTACATTCCAAAAACGCAATTTAGAAAAAATCGATTTTTTAAATTTCTAACTGCGTATACCCCGTTAAGGCGTTAGACCACAGTAACGGGTATAAAATCATGTGTGAATTGAACAATTTTTTTTCGTATGGAAAAGTGATTTACTCAAAATTAATTACACATCTATTTAGTATGAATATCAAGCTATCAGATTTTTTTTTCGATGTACAAAATGGCGACTACTAATACTTTCTCTTGTTCTTTTTTTTAGGCGCTCCGCGGCGTGACATTGAGCTTCCCCAATTTTTGACCCAGAACAAAAAACGTTCTCGTTAATCTACATTAGAATACCTAGAGAAGTACGTACGGAATTTAAAAAATATTGTTTTATTCGAAAGTTGTAGGTATGAGAACTTAAGAAATGAATTTTCAGTGAAAAATTTCGTTATAACTGCTCATAAACTGCTCATAAAATGAAAAGTTTTCGATTAATCAGAAATTCCGTACGTACTACTCTGCGAAATGCAATTAGGAACATAACTTTTAAATTTGAAGCAAATCGAGTAGTTTGTCGAGTAGTAAATCGAGTTGAAGTTTCGAGTAGTCGGCCATTTTGTACATCGAAAAAAAATATATATATATTTTCTAACAGCTTAATATTCATACTAAATACACTAGGCCAAAGAATTGAAGGATATTGAAAAAGCCCCCAGTTTTAGGGTCATTTTCAAATAGCTGTAACTCCTCAAAAAAATGGTCGTACAGCAAAATAAAAAAAAACAAATTGAAGGTGTTTTGAGATCTTGAGCTCAAAATTTTTTCGCATCAGCCAATTTTTAGTAGCCATCAAAAAACCAAAGTAAAAAAAAAATTCAATATTTTTGCTCATCTTTCACAGTCTGCACAGACTTTAATACATTTTTTTGAATGATCGGATTTAAAGGATCGTCTCGCTGGATTCTTCCCCTTTAATTTGAGCGGTGGGAGAGCTCTGTACGATTTTTTCTCGCTGAGTTATCGATGTTCAAAGCAAAAATGACACCTTTGACTTTGATGACTGATTACTCGGAGACTAATGGTCGCACAGAAAAAAACCAGAGGATTTTGGAAACTTTGAAGTATTCTCTATAAGATGCTTTTATCATTTTTTATCAAGTTTTCTTTATGCGGGAAAATGGATTTTTAAAAACGTGAAAAATGGCATGTTTAAGAATATTCTTTTAACTAGGGATTATTTTGCCAATATCGAATAGATTTTTAAAAAATTGGTTTTTTTATGACCTCAAAGTATCCTAAAAAAGCTCTCAAAAGTTTAAAACCCTGCGATTTTTTTTCATTGTGATCCGAATGATCGAAATTGTGGTTTTTTCCAAAAATCGATTAAAGGCTAAATCTACCACTTTTTATTCGTCTTTTCAGAATCACAATTTTTTTTCGCACTGATCCGAATTTCCGGTGCTAAAAAATGTTGATTGTTGAACAACGGGAACACATTTTTGATTAATGAAAGAAAAAAAAATATCGTTGTAAATGTATATCCCGCCTTAAAAGAAATCCCCTAACTCGGATCCAGAACTACATTGATAAGGTTATTTGATTAGGAAGAGGGTCCCCCAAATTAGCTGAAAACAGTTTGCGTGAAGCTGTTGCCGCCATTTTGGATAGCTTCTCACGAAGAACTGGTAACGCAAGTAGCAATTTTCAAAAACTTGTCCAAAAGTCGGGTAAAAGTGTACCAAATGTCCGCCGGGAGGTTACCTTCGAGTTGACCATGAAAACAGGTAACTTATTAAAGGTCACGTATTGGCCATATGGTAACTGTCCAAGCGGACATTCGGTACTCATTTAGACAACTATTTGGAAATTGTTACCTGGAAAACCATCCTGTTCGTTGTGCTCACGTGGTGTTCTTTCCGAAAATAAGCTCGCTTTTAAGGAGGAAGATTCCTTTAGGCGAGGGAAAAATAGCTGATGTTCATGATCTTTTTTGTAAAGGAAAGATTCCTTCCCTATTTTTGAGACTTAGGGTATGTTTTATTACTACTTTTGGCTGTTACATGGTTTTTTTTTATTAAGCTTTAAAAATCACGAAGTTATGGCACGGTCTTCCAAACGGGATGCGGGAGATGTTGTCAGACGGCATGACAGAATATGAACCAGGAAAAAGTGATAAATGTTGAAAATCGATTAACTGGTACGCTTTGAAACAAAAGGATTGCATTTTACGAAAAAAATTGCGACATTTTGCAATAAAGAAAATTCTTTGTTTTCATTTTCAAAAACGATTAGGGCCATGTTTTAGACAATAAGATTAGAAAGATATATACCAAATTCCATCAGAATCGGTCGATTCGTTTTCCAGCTATACGTCACGCCAGTTTTGAAAATGCAGTTCAAAAGACCGCACCATACCTTCGCCATTTTGCAAGATTCAGGGGCACCACTAGGGTGACCGCCCAAAAAAGGTGATTTTCGGGAATTTATTGAAAGAAAAGTATTGCATCGAACGTTTTGACATTTCGAGGATATATTTACGTATAAATTATGTATAAACATTAATTTTTTTGCATGAAAATATTCCATTTTCAGCGACTTATGCGACGTCTCCCGAGTCTAAAAAAAAAGTTCGCCACTGCTGCAGTGATTGCCACCTGCATAGTGCCCGAAATAAAAAAATTAAAAGAGTCCGTTAAACTGAAGGCATTGCCTGTATAATGAACGCAGGATTGTGAAAAAAATTCAAATCCAAAAAATGGCGGAGTTCTGAAAAAAAGTTCCAAATTACGCTTAAAAATCTGATGGGTGTTTGCATGGCAAATCGACGTTTTTCATCCAATCGAAAAACGGGAGGGTCATTGTATGAAGAAACAAATACTCAATACGCTAAAACAAGATTCAAGTCGATCGGATGATTTGTATTCGAGTTGGAACTGCAGCAAATTGGATAAATGTCGTTTTGAGAAAAACGCGTTGAAACGTAAAAGAGCAGCTGCGCCTTCTAAAGAGCAGCTATTCTTAAGAAGGCTGTAGATAAAAACAAATTTGAGATTCGCACTTGAAATTTTAGTATGTTATTCTCGAAGTTATAGACTATCGAAAAATGCACACGAAAAATCGATTTTTTAAAAGTGTCACACTAGTGGTGCCCCTCAACCACATTAAAAAATAAATACAATTTTTTGAAAATTCTACAGTGGCGTTACCCCTTAATGAAAAAGAACCACGTAATAGCCAAAAGTAGTTATAAAGCAAACCCTAAGTCTAAAAAATGGTGAAGAAATATTTCCTTCAAGGTAGTCCTATCGCTTCACACTAGTCATGCCACTCATCATACTTGAGACTTGTACAATTTATATTTTTAACATATTCAAAAAAAAAATTGTAATAACTAAATTTCCCATGTGTAAACTGTTGAATGAATGTTCACATTTAATTAGAAAAGTGAAGAAATAGTTATTCCAACGATTCGCGCAGCATTTCTAGGTTTGATATTTGGCAACATTGGTTCTATCTCAGTCTCTTTTTACTCAACTAGGCGAGTTTAACACCCATGCTTTTCAACGTCGATCTGTCAAAACAATGTCAGGTGCGGGAAATATAAAGCATTGTATTCGGGCCACGACGGGTAAAAAGCGTGGAAAATTTGTGTCGGCGAAATAAGTCGGTTAAAAATGAAATATGTGTAGAAATTCGAATGAGTGAGATGAGGTTAGGACTACAGTCAGCTGTTGCCTTGCTGTCACGTCTCTTTATCGTAGCAAGTGGTAATAAATCCAATACCGGAAGTTCAAATTAAACTTGATATTACATAAAAATTAGGTCAATAAGCGCAATTTTTTCTGAGAGCACTGGATTACTACAAGTGTTAAGTATGTAAATCTGATTATTTTTAAGGATCTCACGGATTCCCACTATTATATACACTTTTGTAGCGACCGGAAATTGGCTTTATGTATGTCGTCTCGGAATTCCTTAAAAAAAATACGCAATTTTAATATTTCTTTTCTCTGTAATTAGGTCGATAAACGACCCTGGAATTTTACAGAGACAATTATCAATATATTTAGTGAAGCTCAAAAAAAAATTCTGAAAATCCTATGGATTGAAGCCTGGCGATAGGACTACCTTTAAAAAACCATGAAAATCAGCTATTTTTCTCGCCCAAAGGTACTCCCCGAAAAGTTCACAAATGCTGAAAGCACGTAAGTGCTCAAGTCGAAGACACGCAATCCGAACGATTGAGTCGAATCTCCCGTTATTTCAGTGCCCTCGACGGAAGATCCTCACGAGCCAAAGGACGCGCACGCCTTCGACACGGATGCGATTTCTCGTCGTTCGAAGTTTCACGACACTGACAGCATCGACGACGACGAGTGCTCGTTGACGAAGAAACACGGCAAGATCACACAGCGGCGAAGTTCCCTGGAAAGCGGCGCCGAGGCTGGCGGCGGGGACGCCGGCCGTTTGCGACGTCACAAATCCTTGGACGGCGGGGAAAAGGACAATTTGCGAAAGAACGAAAATCGTTACAAGAGCAAGAGCAAGAAGGATCCGCGTTTGGAACGAAGGATTCGCAACAAGGTGATTCGAGTGCGAGAGACGGGCCATCGTCTCGCCGCTCTCTTTTCTCTCCAATATATCTTTCTTTTATTCATCACTAATTATCTATCGCTATAGTACACGGGTCATTTGCACCCCTTGATCATTCACTCGAGTGGCCCAAAGAGGATGAAAACGAGAAATAATTAATTTTATCGTCGCAGGATCGACCGGCAATGGAGATTTATCGTCCGGGAATGGGACGATTCAGTAAGCAACGTTTGGAGCGTGAAAAGTCGATGAACGACGACAGAGCCTCGCTCTCCCAAAGTCCAACGCCCGTTGGCGCCCCAACGACTCCTTGCTCCTCCAACGCGAAAAGCACTTGCAAACAGCAAGCCTCGCAACAGCCCTCGTCACCATCGAGCGAGGTGCGCTCGATGACGTTCAAACGCAGCGCGAGTCGCGATCTACCGTGAATGCCCAAAAAAAAGAGAGAAAAAACACGATAAACAATGTAGAAAACGCCATTGATACGAGCACCGTGTTCATCTCGTCGGCTTCGATTTATCTTTTGCAATTGAAAACGAAATAAAGGAGCCGGAAGTTACCTTTGAACGGAAGAGGGGAAACAAAAAGATTTCCGGTCAACGACGTTTGGACGCGGATTTCGTGAGCCTCGCGGACACTCTCCGTGGCGTCGACTGCGAGGACGGCGTGTCTGTGATCGAAGCCTCGTACTGTCGGTTTCGCTTCGTTCTCGTTGGCGTTGGCGTTACTGGGTCCACTGGCTTTTTTCTCTTCGACAAATTTTTCGCTGTGGACGAGAACGTTATTTTGTGAGGCGCGCGGATTTTACGACGCTGAATGAGCTTAAGGCCGGATATACATTTAGACAGGAAAAAAAGCAATATTGAGAGATTTTTTTAACTAAAAATAATTATTCTCCAATTATCTAACTTTGGGTATACTTTAATAGTATATTTAAGGCCTTAGGCCACAGTAGCGGGTATAAAATCATGTGCGACTTTAACAATTTTTTTCGTATGAAAAAGTGATTCACTCATAAAATTAATTACACATCTATTTAGCATGAATATCAAGCTGTTAGAAAATATACAGTAGCGTGTAAAAGTTTCGGGTCACCCTATTTTTCGTGGATATTGCATAGAAATACGATGGTACGGGAAATACAAAAAAATGATGACACTTATAATTGGCGTCGAGATGCTTGATATTTTTTAAAAATGTGGTATGAACCGTAATATCACTCTTCAAGAATTAATTATCCAACAGTTTTTATTTAATAACTCTGCAAAAGTATTGGGCCATATACTATTGCGTATGAAAACAAAAAACTAAACATGGTTTAGTTTTCCCTCTACAGTCAATACTTCGTTGCCATGCCCTTAGCAGCGATTACAGCAGCACATCGTCAGGGTATAGACGCAATTAATTGCGAGTTGCGATTTTGTGGCATCTTTTCCCACTCATATTGCGAATGATCGCATAATTCCGTCTTGTTGGAGTGATTCTTCGTTCCAACGCGAACCTTGAGCTCTTGACACAAATGTTCAATCGGATTTAAATCCGCTGACTGCGAGGGCCAGTCGAGAAGGCGCACTTTTCGGTTTTCAAGGAAATTCTTCACAAGACGCGAAGCATGTTTGCCCTCATTGTCGTGTTGAAATATCCACCCATTCGGTATATTTTTCTTTGCAAATGGGAGCATGGTCTTGCAATATATTTCGATACACTATAGCGTCCATATTGCCTTGGATTTCTATTAGAGGACCAATACCGTTATCAGAAAATGCTCCCCAAACTTTAACATTTTCGCCACCGTGTTTTACAGTTGGAATTTGATATCGTACATCGTAACTGGTACCTGCTGGACGTCTTACGTACATGCGACCTTCACTTCCGAACAATTGAAATTTGGATTCGTCGGAAAAAAGAACTTTCCGCCAATTCGATACTGTCCAATGTTGATATTTGTTGGCAAAATTCAATCTAGCCTTCTTATTCTTTGTGCTAATAAGTGGTTTCTTTATACCGACGCGCCCAATCAATCCCACAGCCTTCAGACGTCGGGATACCGTACTCCGACCGATATCAGCAAGATTTTGACTGCGTAATTCTTGCGAAATTATTGCTGCAGTTTTTCGCGCGTCCTTGACGCACATTCTTTCAGTGATTTTGTCCACGCGTTTTGAAGTTTTTCGTGGTCTACCACTTCGATTTTTATCACACAACGAATTTGTTGATTTATATTTCGCAATAATACGGTTTACTGTGCTTGTCCCAATAGATAGAGTATTTGCAATATCACGAGAACTCTTTCCTTCTACAAATAGTTTTAACACAACTTCGCGGACTTTAATTTTTGTGTGTTTCGCCATTGCGGCAGAAATAGAACTAATTTTTTCGTGGTTCTTTATGTTTCGAACTAACGCGAAAGAAAGCGCGGAAGAAAACGTAAACAAACGGTGTGGCTGGAGATGGTGAGACCGCGGCCCAATATTTTTGAACACTGACCGAACCCGTTCGACGCTGTACACAAACCATACACTATACAAACGAAATAATATACCACGCTGTTATGCATATCATAGCTCCCTCAAATATTTGAAATGATGAAGAGGTTCCGGCATTAAATATTGTATCGAATAACTGAGAAAAAAGGTTGGCCCGAAACTTTTGCACGCCACTGTATATATATATTTTTTTATATACAAAATGGCCGACTACTCGAAACTTCTCGAAACAGTTTTTTTCCCAATTGGCGTGACAACTAACTTCAACAATTTTCACTTGATTTACTTCAAATTAAAAAGTTATGTTCCTAATTGCATTTCGCAGAGAAGTACGTACGGAATTTCTGATTATTCGAAAACTTTTCATTTTATGAGCAGTTATAACGAAATTTTTCACTGAAAATTTATTTCTTAAGTTCAAATACCTACAATTTTTGAATAAAACAATATTTTTTTAAATTCCGTACGTACTTCTCTAGGTATTCTTATGTAGATTGACGAGAGTATTTGTTTTTTGTTCTAAGTAAAAAATTGTGGATGCTAAATGTCACGCCGCGGAGCGCCTAGAAAAAAAGATAACAAAAGAAAATATTAGTAGTCGACCATTTTGTACATCGAAAACAAAAAAATATATTTTCTAACAGCTTGATATTCATACTAAATACATGTGTAATTAATTTTATGGGTGAATCACTTTTTCATACGAAAAAAAAATTGTTAAATTCGGACATGTTTTTTTACCCATTACTGTGGCCTAAGGCCTTAAGTATACGAATCGATTTTTAAAAATTAATTCATCATCAAAATGGCGAAGCTGTGGCAGAGTGACTTTGATTTGCAAAAAAGTTCAAACATTTTTTCAGTTAGAACATGTATAGTTTCTATGTGACGGTAATTAAAATGAAGAAAATGCGAATGTAAGAAAATGGCACGAGGTTACAAAAAAAATATCAACATTTCACGCAACATTTCTGTAAAATGTGGATTAAAAGTCGTTTTTTTTTTTTCAATTTTTCAAAAACAATTCTCGTCAAGTAGAAGGTACCAATATTATCAATATTTCTACCAAGTTTCAACTCAATCGGCCTAATAGTTTTTGAGTAATCCTGCACGCCAATTTCTATAATGCAGTTTTGAGAAAAACGCGTTCGAAGTTCACGCCCGATCCGAATTCGAACGGTGAGGCACACCGTTGACGGGCTGTAATGTTTGAAGTTTTTCGAATTTCGCTTTGAAACTTTGGGGAAATATTCTACGTATACAGTTCTATTCCGCTTAAAAAGGAAAAAAGGAATCGATTTTTTTATCGTTGTAAATGTATATCCCGCCTTAAGGGCTTCGGAAAACTCACGCGTGCTCGTCCCTTTCCTCGGTGTCTTTCGTACGACGGGCTCCTCGTCCGAGTCCGAGTCGGAACTCGATTTCGCAACTCTCGAACTGCCGTTGGGAGGTTTGCCTTTGCTCTTGGCCGGAGTTCTTCTCCCTAAGGGCGAATCGACGTGTTTATGGTTGTAGCGCATTATTCACTCAGAAATTCCCTAACTTTTCCGCTTTTCCACCACGGGTTGTGAAAATATTCCGGGGAGATTGCGGTCAAATGAAGAACATAATTTTTGAAATTAAATATATGAGAATGTTAAATATGAAAATAAAATTTTGAAAAAACTTAAATTCGAGAAAATGTAAACTCTTTAAAGTAAAAAAAATACATTTAAAGTAAATGCAGATGTTCTTTATTATAAACAGAAACTTTTATGTCGGTGCCAATAAATAAAAAATAAATTTCAACACTTGTCTGTCGTAATAATTGTGTGGTTGGGTATCGACAAATTGAATGCGAATGTATATAGAGCTTTGGAGTAATTTGGTTGTCAGTTTTTGAAATTTTCAGTATTTGGCACTGACATAACTATTTTTTTGTATATAATGAAGAGAAATATAAATAGAAAAAATATATTAGGACTTTGAATAAGTTCTCGCTGTTTTCCAACAGATGGCGTTATCAGCACTGCGTGCGTGTAGTTTATGATGGTAACGCATCTATAAAGAAGTACTATAAGCAAGTTTGAAATTCAGTGTATGTCATTTCGTCTAAGTGTAAACAACTTTTTTTTCGTAGTGTTAAACATGTCAAATTTCGTGCCAAAAAAGTGTTTGTGGGGAATTTTACTGCACTATTCTTGTGGAGACTTACGGCGACCATGCTCTGTCGGAAACAAGATGCAGAGATTGGTTTAGACGCTTTAAGAACAATGATTTTGATGTGTTGAATTGCAGGTATTGCTTCACGAAGAATCATGTTATACGCTAGCTGAACTTGAAGAATCATTAGGAGTTGATCACACCACAGTTTCGAAACGTTTTAAAGCATTAGGAATGATTTTTCCAAATAAAGCATTAATTTTCACGAAAAAAAACAGCGGAGGACTTTTTCAACATCCCAATACAAAAATATTTATCTTTATACTTTTCAGTTTTTCCAAAATTCGGTTTCGTTTTTCCTAATTCTTGGCAAAAGTCGTGTGGAAAAATCCAGAATTTTCGAAATTTCAGAGAATATCCAAAATTTAAAAAAAATTCTAGAGAATTTCGAACATTCCAGAAAATTTTCAATATCCCGGAGAATTTCCAAAATTCCAGACAATTTTCAAAATTCCAGAGCATTTTCAACATTCCAGAGCATTTTCAAGATTCCAGGGAATTTCCAAAATTCCGGGGAATTTCCAAAACTCCGGGGAATTTTCAAAATTCCAGGGAATTTTCAAAATTTTAGCGAATTTCCAAAATTCCAAGGAATTTTCAAAATTCCAGGGAATTTCCAAAATTCCAGGGAATTTCCAAAATTCCAGCGAATTTTCAAAATTCCAGGGAATTTCCAAAATTACAGAGCATTTAAAAAATTCCAGAAAATTACAAAATTCCAGAAAGTTTACAAAAATCCAGAGAATTTTCAAAATTCCAGATAATTTTTAAAATTCCCTGACCTTTCCCTGCTTATTTCAGGAGAGAAGAAATTCCCTATTTTCAATATTGCAATCAGCTGAATGCAATACGTCACGTGACCCAAGCCGCAACTTTTCGATATTTCCCAATAAGTTTGTTGGCTCTCTTGTACAGTCGTCCAAAAATCACATAGAACGCAATTGCACCATCAACGCCGATATGCGTAACAGCCATGATGGTGAGTTCTCGAGTGAATTTATGGAAATTCACTATCAGAGTCGGAACTGCAGTGTCCAGCTGCGAAATTCCAGAAAGTTCACTTCCTCTCGTCGAAGAATGAAAATTACCATTTGCCGGTACGTTCTCGTTATTGCCGCGGTCCTCCTCCTCGTCGTCGTCATCGTCATCATCGTCGTCCTCCTCCTCGCTGCTGCTGTTTCTTCGAGCTTTTTGTCGGCGCGATTGTTTTCGAGTTTTCGGGACCGGAGGCGGTGGCATCGCCTCGCGATCGCTCAGCGGCTCTTTGGGCTCCTCCGTCGTCTTCAACAAATCTTGGATCTTCTCCTCGAGCTCGATACACGCGGTTTTAGCCTCGGCCTTCTTCTTCGTCTGTTCGATTATCGTTTGCAGTGACTTCAGCACAAGCTTGTGATGTATTTTGTCCTTGAGAAGAGGCAGGCTCTCCATCAATCGTCGTATACCTATTAACGAGAATTCCAATCGAAACGTTGAGAAAAAGCGTGTACTGTTGAATATTCACCGAATCGAAAGGGAAAATTGCTCACTTTTGCCGCTGAACTGAAGAAGCGAGAGGCAGTAGGAGAGATCGCGCCACTGGCGTTCGGTCGTTGCCAGAATGAAACGCGAGCACAGCTTGTCGATTATCGTGTCGATTTGCCTCTCCTTTTGCATAAGCCCCAGAATGTATCTGTTCCGAAGACCAAAAAAGGACAGTTAGCAACGCCGCGGCCACTTTTTTTTTGCACCACAGTACGAATTCCCAAAGAAATCAGCTCACTTGAGAATCTCTCGAAAGTCATTCTCCTCAAGATTCAATTCGGGATCGGTGAGTCGCGACAGTATGTCCGGCATCACGTTGTATAGCGCGTTACCCTTGTTCGACAAATCTTTGAAAAATTGCTTCGTATCCGCGCGTATTTGCTCGTCGGTGTCTATCAAGCTCAGAGCGAGCGCCGATACTTGACCCTTGACGCGAATCATCTCTCGCATTATCAGATTCGATAACATTCTCACGCAGGTACTACGAACCTTTACGCTGTCATCGCGAAGTCTGAAAGAAACAAAGAAACAAAAGTCGTCAAGTGCTTTGCGGCTGTGTGTAAGTACAGTAAAGTTGGATTTAATCGAGGCTCGATTGCTTTTGAAATTGCGTCGCATTTGTTGAACGTTATTATCTATATTTTACGTAGACATTTTACGAATATCGTCAGTAGGGCGGATCGAAGGTTGTTGAGTAAAGAATTGTTCAATTTTTTATTCTTCCAATTCGATCGTACCGTTATCTATGGAAATTATCTAGATAATGTTTGGCTTCTAGATTATCTAGATGATGTTATTTGTCCTCTAGATTATCTAGATAATGTTATTTACTCTCTAGATTAATTAAATCATGTTATTTGTCATCTAGATTAGCTAGATAATGTTTTTTGCCTTCTAGATTAGGGAGATAATGTTACTTGTCCACTAGATTTGTTAAAACATAGTGAGAAAACGTTTTCATTTTTTTTTCTTCCAATTATATCGTACTATTATGTAGATCATTTTTTTTCTAAATTAGCAAAAAGATAGTAAAAAAAGTTTTGCATTATTCTTTTTTTGATGATGTACCATTATCTATGGAGATTATCTAGATAATGTCATTTGTTATCTAGATCTGCTAGATCATGTTATTTGTCCTCTAGATTAGTTAGATAATATTATTTGTCCTCCAGATTAGCTAGATAATATTTTGTCTAGATTATCTAAATAATGTTATTTGCCTTCTAGATTGGCCAGATAATGTAATTTGTCCCCTAGATAAACTAGATCATGTTCTTTGTCCTCTGGAGGATTTTGATAATGTTATTGCTTCTCTAAATTAGGTAGATAATGTTATTTGGCCTCCAGATCAGCTAGATCGTGTTTTTTGTCATCTAGACTATCTGGATAATGTTTTTTGTCATCTAGATTATCTAGATAATGTTATTCGTCTAGATTGGCCAGATACTGGCATTCGTCCCCTAAATTAGCTAGATAATGTTATTTGTTCCCGGATGAGCTTATTATCTAGATAATGTTATTATGCTCATTATCTGGTAAATGTTATTTGTCCTCTAAATGATCCAGATAATATTATCTATTGACGATGTTATCTGCATATTCCCTACCGTCTATATTATCTAGATAATGTAAATATTATGTAGATTATTTATATTATCTGCTTGATATTAGATATTACATACATACTATAATTATCTAGATGATCTATCTGCTCAAACAAGAAATAACATTGCTCTCTAGATTAGCCTGATAATATTTGTCCTCTAGATGATCCAGATAATATTATCTATTGACTACATTATCTGCATAACATTCCCTACCATGTATATTATTTAGATAATGTAAATATTATGTCGATTATATATACTATCAGCTCGATACTAGATATTACCTACATACTATCTATTATCTAGATAATCTATCATCTAGATAACCGCGAGAAGAATGTATGCGACGAATGATTGCTTCCGGATGACAAGATACTTTTCTGAAGCTCACCTGCCGTAAATGTGGCTGGTCCAAGGTTCCACCTGATTGGGAAATCGCGTGGTCAAGTCGCATAGACCAACGAGAACGTTCGCCCTGATAGCCGGATACGGGGAACGTTCCATTATCGTCACTAGAAGCTGAAGCGATTCGACGCAGAAGGACGAGCTCACAGTCATCATTTTGCTCAGAGCCAAAACTCCCCAGGCTTGCAACTGCTCGTCGTTGTATTTGTCCGGATGACGACAAACGTCCAGTACCAACGGTCTGCCAGTCCATTGATATAGAATTATTTTTTTTTAATACCGTTTGAAAGAAAAACATATGAAAATTATTTGGCGACGGGAATTTCTTTTCGTACGTACACAAATTTAGCGAGAATTCCATTGCCTGTGACGATATCATTTTCCAGTGCGGCTATCACGAACTCGGCATCCGTGTCGTCCGCCGTGGCGCCCTCCAAAGCTTCTTCCCCGTTTGCTTCGTGAGTCGTATTTGCTTGCTATAAGAAAAACGATATTTTATTGTGGCGAAAAAAAAGAATGCGAGGAAGCGAAGTTTTCGAATGTTTCGACGTGCCTCTTTGTTGCGCAAGGTCTGCCGGGCGCTCGCGGGCGTCGATGCGCGTCTTCCAATGGACGTTGACGGCGTCGAGACCGGGTTGAGTCTACTATTCGCCGGAATTAACGCTTGCGATGATTTTAGGCCCTTCCTCAATTCGCGCAGCGCGTTTCGTCTCTTCAATTCCTTGTAAACAGCGTTATCCAAATGAACCATTTGTCGTATGGCCACGTGACCTACTATGTACAACAGTCGCGACAACAGATGAGCAGTCGGGCCGTTCGTTTGACTGGCCATTTCCTCCCGAGGCTCGCTCTCCGTTTCGCGCCTTGGCTCCTTTAGCAAATTGCTCTTCCTCGTTATGTAGAGCAACACGTCCGTCATCAGCACGTCC
Source organism: Ophion ellenae (assembly GCA_963210295.1). Classification (NCBI taxonomy): domain Eukaryota; kingdom Metazoa; phylum Arthropoda; class Insecta; order Hymenoptera; family Ichneumonidae; genus Ophion; species Ophion ellenae. The sequence continues at coordinate 33,588,960 of OY723392.1, forward strand.
GGCTTATTGGCGAGCTGAAAGTTATTCACGAATGTCACCGAGCGATGCCACGAATTAATTTGCTCGCGAAATCATTCGATACGGTATTGGAAGAATTCAATTTCCAAAATCTTTTGGATTTAGATTGAGATTTAGATTTATTATACAGAATTTGAGTTTAATTATAAATAGAAGTAATTCTTTTTAGTGAATTATTTTTTGAATTTGTTGAGAATATTTGAAAAAACGTAATTATTCATTTTGCTTGACGTTTTTTTATGTATCAACGATATTAAGGGGTTAGGATGCTGTGAAAGTTTCAGTGAACCGATAGTCGCTTGAGGCGAGTGAAATTGAAGAGGAAGGACCAACATATGGTGCGGGAATCGGTGATTAAAGGTCAACTTATTATTACAACGATAGCAATGCTAGTAAAACTTCAAACGCGTTTTTCTCGAAACTATGTTTTTCAAAACGGGCTACATGATTTCTCAACATCTAATAAACGGATTGACTTGAAATTTGGTACATTCATTCAGTGTAATAGTAGTTTGGTCTTGACCGACGTTTTTCGTCTGAAATTTTTTTCTCCATTAGTTATTAACAATAATGTAATTTCAACGCGAAAAATCGAAAAAAAAGATTCAGCATTTCTTTTTGACAATTGACACACACGATAACAAAAAAAACTCGGTCAAGTCTTAGCCAATATTGTCTATTCTAAGAAAAAAAAATGTTTTTTTTTTCGTTTTAAATCAACCGGGTAGCCAAAATCAGGAGATTTTTTATAACTTCTTAAATTATAAATATTTTTAAATTAAATTGGTGCACAACTTTGTTAATGTACATACAAATAAATATCCAAACTATTTTCCAATCACCTTCCTCATTCCTTCAAATTCATTTTTTTCAATAACCTTGATTTTCGGGTCACAGTCGCCTAACCCCTTAACAAATAAGATATTGTTATAATAGATCAAATTAATCAAATATTCTAGATCGAAATTTATAAAAGGGTAGATTTGTAAATGAAATTATTTCTTAATACTCAACATATCGAGTTTATTTTTAAAAATTGAAAATGTTTCATAATCTAATTTTCGCTGACCTTTCGTTTTTTTCATAAATAATATCGATATAACATGCATTATGATAAATCAAATTTATTAAATATTTCAGTTTGATCCAATTAAATGATCCAGTTTGAAATTTATCGAAAGAAAAATACGAATTGAATTAGAAATAAAATTAACTTCCAGTACCTATGTATGAGTGTAAATGAAGATTCTATATTTAATTAAGGCGGGATATACATTCACAACGAAAAAAAATCGATTTCTTTTTTTTTTCTTTAAACGATAGAACTATTTATGTAGAATATTTTCCTAAAGTTTCAAAGCGAAATTCGAAAAAATTCAAACGTTATAGCCTGTCAACGCGGTGCCTCACCGCTCGGATTCGGGGCGGGCGTGAACTTCAATGGCGTTTTTCTCAAAACTGCATTATCGAAATTGGCGTGCAGGATTACTCAAAAACTATTAAGCCGATTGAGTTGAAAATTGATACAAATATTGATAATGTTGGTGCCTTCTACTTGACGAGAATTGTTTTTGAAAAATTGGAAAAAATACTACTTTTTTAAGCCACATTTTACATAAATGTTGCGTGAAATGTTGATTTTTTTTGTAATTGCGTGCCATTTTCTTAAATCTGCATTTTCTTCATTTCAATTACCGTCACATAGAAACTATACATGTTCTAACTGAAAAAATGTTTGACCTTTTTTGCAAATCAAAGTCTACGGGAAGCTAGACTGCTGTAACGCTCTGCCACAGCTCCGTCATTTTGATGAAGAATTAATTTGAAAAAATGTTTTGTATACTCAAATATACTATTAAAGTATACCCAAAGTTTGATCATTGTAGAATAATTATTTCTTAGTTTTAAAAAATCCCTCAATATTGCTTATTTTTTCCTGTCTAAATGTATATCCCGCCTTAATTGAAAAAATAATATTAAATCGTTCTATTTTCATTTCGAAGTTTAAATTGTAGCCAAATTAATATTGCACTGTGCGTCACTCACGTGATATATGGCGTTTATGGCGTCCGTCACGAAAGACACGTACCCGTCGTCCTTCGTGCTAGTGAAGTAGTCCTGAACGAGCGAGACAATTTGTTGAAACATCTCATGATCATTTGGATATCTAAAAGAACGAAGGAAAAAAAATTGCATAAAGCATGGAATAAATAATACGGAATGCCTGAAGAAAAATAACTATTTCCCAGTGTCCTCTCAATCGAATTCGTTATGTCTTTGCAAGAAAGTCTTTGCGTTTTATGACCAAAAACAAAATGAAATTAACCATTCGTTTCAAGACTACTTTATTTTATTTTTGGTGATAAAACGCAAAGACTTTCTTGCCAGTCTAATATTATATTGACCTAATAGGAGTTTTTTCCGGATCGCCGGAGCTCTGTTTGATGTTCAGCAGGGCTCTGCACGTGTCGCGCGCCAGGAGCAGATCTTCCCTGGCACGTGGTCCAAGGCCGACGGTGATGAGAACATTGAGATTTCCGTGAGTGAAGAGGCTGGGCTCGGCGGTTGCCGCCATCGTCAATAGAACGAGCGCCGCTCTGCTCTCCTCTGGTCGAGTGTCCGGGATCTTCATCGAGAACTTTTCCCACATTATCTGCAAACGGGAACATCGTTGGAAAAACGAGAATACATTGAACAAGCTTTTATCTAATATACTAAAAATAGAAAATAATTATTTTTACCAAGTCAACTATATGTGACTATAAATAGAGCTTGGGACGCTCAACTTTTTAAATGTTTAATAAATTTGCTCAATTCAGTTTTATTGAACTATTTAATTTGGCACAATAGTAATTAGAGAAATTATTATCACACGTTTATATGGGGCCGGGTTGAAATTCCGAATTTTGAATGATCAGAACGCTAAAAACTCCGAAAGAATACTACCCCGAAAGATTAAAACTCCGAAAGAATTTTGCACGAAAGACCAAAGCTCCGAAAATCTAAACACCGTAAAAATAATTCGGGTACGGAAGTTTTAAGTTTCAAATTTTCAATAAATCGACGAATTATTTCAAGAATTTTTTTATTAAGGCAGGATATACATTTGGACAGGAAAAAAATAAGCAATATTGAGGGATTTTTAAACCTAAGAAATAATTATTCTACAATTATCAAACTTTAGGTATACTTTAATAGTATATTTAAGTATACGGAACTATTTCTTTAAATTAATTCATCATGAAAATGGCGGAGCTGTGGCAGAGTGTTACAGCAAGGTCGCCGCCGGAGTTGCGAATCGGCATGCAGTCTAGCTTCCCGTAGACTTTGATTTGCAAAGAAGTTGAAACATTTTTTCAGTTCAAACATATATAGTTTCTATGTGACGGTAATTAAAGTGAAGAAAATGCAAATTTGAGAAAATGGCACGCATTTACAAAAAAAATCAACATTTCACGCAACATTTCTGTAAAATGTGGATTTAAAAAGTAGTTTTTTTTTCCAACTTTTCAAAAACAATTTTCGTCAAGTAGAAGTTACCAATATTATCAATACTTCTACCAAGTTTCAATTCTATCGGCTTAATAGTTTTTGAGTAATCCTGCACGCCAATTTCGATAATGCAGTTTTGAAAAAAACGCGATTCAAGTTCACGGCCGCTCCGAATCCGAGCGCTGAGGCACACCGTTCACGGGCTGTAACGTTTGAAGTTTTTTTAATTTCGCTTTGAAACTTTGGTAAAATATTCTCCATATATAGTTCTATCGTTTAAAGAAAGAAACAAAAAAGATATCGATTACTTGATCGTTGTAAATGTATATCCCGCCTTAAGAAGTGATTTTGCGTCAATTTTGAAATTTGACTAGACAATGTTATACGTTCTGCGGCACTTACAGTCAATGCGTAGACTTTTGCTGGCATGATCCCGACGAACCTTGGAATTTCGGAACATTAAAATTAGGAATTTTAAACCGTCGGCGCATTCAAAGTTCGGAATTTCAACCCGGCCCCCATGTCAAGATCATGTCAGCGAAAGTCTACACAATTGACTGTAAATTATGTAGAACGTATAACATTGTCTAGACAAATTTCAAAATTGACGCAAAACCACTTCTTAACCAAAAAAATTCATGAAACAATTCGTCGACTAATTGAAAATTTTGAAACTTTTAAAACTTCCATGGCCGAATCATTTTGACGGTATTCAGATTTTCAGAGTTTTGGTCTTTCGTGTAAAATTCTTCCGGGGTAGTGTTCTTTCGGAGTTTTGAGAGCGTTCTGATTATTCAAAGTTCGGAATTTCAAACCGGCCCCATTTGGAATTTCGGAATATTAAAATTCGGAATTTTAAACCGTCGGAGCATTTAAAGTTCGGAATTTCAACCCGGCCCCGTTTGTACTCAGTTTCAGGATTTTTGTTTAAGAAATCTAAGGTTATTTACAGTAAATTAAATACAATTGATATGTTACCGGATTTACGTAAATGAAAGAATATACGTCTAAGTTTTGAGCGCCCCAAGCTTTTATTTATAGCCACATATAGGTGACGTGGGGAAAAAAAGTATTTTCTACTTTTTAGTCCATTGAATAAAAGCTCGTTTTTATAAATTCTATATTACATATAAATTATTTTCTACTTTTTAGTCTTTAATTGATTTTACTAGTTGGTTGTCACTAGTAGTTTACTAGTTTACGAGTTTGTACGTCAGGAACATGGAATGCTTGTAAAAAATAACAAAGACTGTAATTGGGATTGAACTCACGACTAATTGCTGCATATAAACGTTTCACATACAAACACAGTCGGCTACGAATTTGTTTGTACGCCTTAGTGAGATTTTTCATATGGATGATTAGACAACGCTAATTTTACATGAAAAGTTGAAAATGTTATAGATTGTTTTTTTTAAGTTCAATCACGCATCCTTCACCTTTTTAGATACATGTTTGCAAAATTTCAGAGCTCTACGTAGTCGAGAAGTGAGTGAAATATCGATATTCTGTTTTGCATCTCACACGGAGTCGAGTTAAACAAAAAGCTCGTAAAAAGCCGATGGAAAAGATACAAACTTGAATTTCCTGAGCGCCAAGTTCTTCGTTCGTCCGCCAAGTTACGATCAGCTGACTCAGCGCCGGGCTCTGGCCGGGCCTCAATCCCTGCAGAAGCTCGATGAGACCGTTCACCGAATTCAAGGCTTTCTGTCTCGTCGACTGTTTGGCCTCGGTTTTCTGTAGATAAATCTCACTGTAGATGCTCGCGACGTTATTGCGCACCGATTGGTCGCGACTCAGCACTTGAAAGAGCGCCTTTTGCACGCCGCTCCGAGCATTCGTGACGCCGAACTGACACGCGGTGCCGAGAAACGTGCAAGCCTCGACGGCGTCACCCGCCGTTGTCGAGAATAGCAATGTTTCCGCCAACGGTATTGCATTGTCCAATTGGTTCGCAAAGTCCAGACAGTTCTGCGGTGAATGGACAAATCCCAAGACACAAGTTAATTCCAACGAGAAGTGAAGAAGCGAGACAATCTTTTTTATTTATTTAGTAGACGTTTCAGGGTTATTTCAAGGTCGAGATCTCGTTTCAACGAAAAGCTACATCTTTGAAGCGGCATCTTATACGTAAAAAAAAACAGGTCACTTTTGTTCGAAACATTTCTAATTTCCGCACAAAAGTTACAAGGAATAAAATAAAAATTAAATAAATAAGATAAATAGAATGGGGGCAATTGCAAAAAGTGGAATGCCTGGAAAAGAGGGCCAAAGTACGTGATAGAAATAATAAAGATGGAAGAAGGAGGATGGCCGAAGGTGTGTCTTAAAGAAGTAAGAGGAATTATCAATGGAAACGAATCTCTAAAGAAGTTCGTTATATCGAGATCATGTTCCCTAAAATGTTCTTTAAAAAATATATATTAGTACTACAAATATATATATATATATATATATATATATATATATATATATATATATATATATATATATGAGGTATTTCAAGTATCTTCGAACGTTCTAAAGGCCTGACCTTCTTCAATCTTTTTCCAAGTTGGTGATGTTTTTGTATTATATATTTTGAGTACGTGGCATTTTTTTCAGATTTTTATCGGCTCGCTAACTGAGAATCATTTTATTGAGTACTTTTTTTCCAGAAAATTCCCGAAAATCACCCAAATTTTCAGCGTTCACACTATTATAGCCCCTTAAAACGACGATATTAACTGAACGCAAGCTCAGCCCAGAATGAAACTTGCACATGTTGTTTTACACTAATAAAAGAAAATTCAGTGTAAATTTCAGCAGGATCAAGGTAGTCATTGGGGTTAAAAAATGTTTAAATGGAAGATTTTTCTTTTTATTTAGTGTTGTAGTACTTGGAAAATTTTGAATTTTTTTTCCAAAATAGTTAATAGAAAAACGCATCTTTTTTGTAGAGTACATTTTTTTCATACGACGAGAAGATCACTACAGACGGTCATTCGACATTTTATCACGTGTAAAATCTTATCTCCGAGTTAGCCGAATTAGCGAGTCAATAAAAATCTGAAAAAAATGCCACGTACTCAATATTTCGTTATATGGGAGTTCGACCATATTGATAAAACAGGTAGCGCGAAAACGGGAAGACATGTATCTAATTTGTAAAAACAAACGTAAAGGAAAATAGAATGTGAGGGGGGGGGGGCTATGTGTAAACACCCTTAATGGGGATAATCTGAAAATAACGATGACTACAAATAAAATAAATAAAATAAATAAGAATAGAAAAATGGAGAAATAAAAAAAAAATCACACCAAAGTTACCATTTTTTTACGTAGAAGTCGCTGTAGAAATTTATTTTCCATTTTTAATAAACGTCCTTATCACTTTGAAAACGTCCACACTGAATTTTATGTCTTTTTAGATCTTTTCTTCGAGTCTGACCTTTTATTCGAGACTATCGCGACTCACCGTAAGATATTTAACGAGTCTGCGTTGAGTCTTGAGCTCGTCTTTGCGCTTCTTCAAATCTTTGCTCCGCGTGGATTCTTCCGTCTCGGTCGGGGCGATTCCATCTGCCCCCGGATTAGCTTCGGCGTTTTTCTGACCCGTATCTTCGGACTCGACGAATATCTTGAGTAAAAACAGGAAGAAGCAGTCTTCCTTCGCCTCGCGGGTCATTTTCGACATGTCCGGTGCGCCGGGCAGATTGCCACATATTTTCTTGAGATACTCGACAGCCTTGAGAACTTCCTCGGCGAGAAGGAACTGGCGAACTTTTTCAAAAGCCTCGTCCTCGTGGATGTTGTTTCGCTCGTTGGATTCCTCGCTATCGTCGTCTGCCAAAAGAACGCAACGTCGCAAGTCGTTAAGATATGCTTTTTTTTTGTACAGAAATTCTAATATTCCCGAATTCCCAAGAATCGAAGAAAAAAAGATCGTGTGAATTGGAAATTTGGGCGTCCCCGTAAATTAAGGGGAGGTACCTAAGTAAAGGGCGAAAAAACAGGTCAACTTTACGCAATGTGTATGCAATCCAAAGTCGTCGGAAATTGCGAACGAAAAACGAATGTTAAATCAAAACGGTCGCAATTCCGTCAAAAATGAAAATTCAAAAAAAATCCTACTTGGCGAACGAGAAAAGCTATCGAAGAATATTGTATCCAAATTTGGACAAAATCGGACAAGCCGTTTTCGAGATACATCTGGCACCGACTTTGTAAACTATGTTTCGAGATAATCGCGTTTGAATCGCTTCCAGTCAACGAATTTATTTTAAAAAATTCCCAAACATACCTCAATGTACATATTTTCCAATTAAAAAAAACCCCGTATCCAATCGAAACATTAGTTTTTGAGATAGAAATATCCGAAGTTTACCTGTTTTTCTCGCCATTTACTCAGGTACCTCCCCTTAATTCCGCCCGTGAGGTGGATTGTCTATTTTCTGAGCGAAAAAATTCCAAAATTTTTAAATATTTTTTCTCCACTTATTGGACCCATCGCTGGATACCTGAAGACCGATCATCGTCTTCTGAATCGTTCGCGAGTGTTTCGCCGATAGCTTTCCGTATATCGGGCAGCAGGGCGTTCCAGAGTTCGACTCGGTCGGCATCGCCGCGAGCGCTCAAGCTCGCGACGGCGACTTTCAGCTCCTTGAGCTTCGCGATCGCCTCCTCGAGTTGTTTGGCAAAGTTCGCCTGGTCGAGCTGCGACAAAACCAAGTTGGATTATTCGGCTAGTTCGCAGGAGGGTTTTGCCGCCCCGTAGAAGCTAATGGAGTGTAACCTTGGCGGCGAAAGGATTGCCCTGGAGCAAAGCTCTCAACAATTGGAGAGCTTGCTTGCGGACGTTGGCGCTTTTGTCCTCGAGACGCAGGCAGGCGGCTTTGAGGAGGCTGCACTGTCGTTGGAGCGGCACCGCGCCCTGGCAGCAGAGACGTTGCCATATCTGCAGAGTTTTCGACCTCACGTAGGCGTTGCTGTCGAGCACGTGTTCCTCGAGATTGTGCAAGCAATCGTCTCGCTTCTCGCGCTTCTCCTCCTCCAGATCGTCGCCCGTTAGTGCGCCGAGTACGACGGCTCCGAGCACGCCCAGGACGCAATTTCTCATCGCGTAATGCTGGCGATACGATCAAAGAGTTCATGAATCTCATTTTATAAAGTTAAGCGATCATTACAGTGTAACATTTTCAAAAAATCGACTTCTTTGCATTTAAGACGTTTAAGGTAGTTCTGCAGTTTTGGTAAAATCGTAGGAATTGGCTGAAATCTAAGTATGGTGTGGATATGACCTTCATGGACTGATGCCCAAATTCAATTCGAGTCATCGTTTAGTTCATGAGATAATTGCAATTGAATTTCAATTATCCTTAGGATTTCAAATTAAAAACACACGTGTACGCGGTACTATTGTGAGAGTGATTTAAAAAAAATGACACACTTTGACCGTTTAGTTTCGGAGATATCGACTTATGAAAAGTGGGAATTTCATTCCACACCGAACTCGGGCCCAACCATCTGTAACGGAATGGCAACAGTGTACGCTGCAGCCAGCTGATCGGCGCGTGGTCTGGGAACTCGAAGCGTGTTTTTTTCCCCGAGTTCTAGTAATTCTGAGACGGATGTGAAATAAATGTATTCTGCAAACAAATTTAATTTGTTCGATTTATGCATGTATTTATGCATGTATTTGTCTTCGTTACAGCGAATACAATTTAAACTGTCGGCAAGATGTTGTAAATCCACGATCCGACGTCCTTCGACAGCGAATTTTTGTTGCTGATCGTTGAGGTTATGGTTATTCTCATCGCGTTTAGCCGCATTTGCTTGACACACGGCTGCCACAGCTTACAGTCTTTTAGCAAGCGTGTTCTTTCTTGTAAACTTTCGTTTGTATCGCATTTGGGTTGACGTTTTCACGCTTTTTTCAGTTATGTAAAATATTTCGCGAAAGACGGATCGTAGGAAGCTCAACGCTATGAGTGCAGGAAAATCGCGCGGTTGCCACGATTATAGCGCCGCTCTCTATACGGGTATGAAAACTATCTATGCATGAGATGCGAATGTGTGGCTCATATAGAGGGTACAAGCGCTGTCAAAAAAATTACAACCAACAGCATCGTATAGGCGTTGGATGTTACTATACGCTTCGACCGAAACTTTTGGCTCATATGTGAACTTACAGAACTACCGTAAACATTTATTTTCTGTTCTTCATGAGTGCTTTGATTTGATATTTAAAAAATCAGACTAATTGGCGTATTGTAACCATCGAAAAAAAAACATTGGTTAACAAAGAGTTAACATCTTGTATAATAAATTAAATTTAGAAGTTAAATACAAGAACAAAGAACGGTGGACATTTGTCGACGAACGTGAATTAGGCTAGATGAAAGAATCGGCGCGAAAAATCGTCGCGCCATCGAATTACCTCGTTCGCCAGGTGCTCCGTAATGTCGTCAAGAATGGGAAGCACGAGGTCGGGCCTCGAGGTCGCCATAGCCTCGAGGAAGATCGATATGTTGCGGGCGTCCGCTTCACCGGGTTCGCTCTGGCCAATCTCGCTCACTGTTTCTTTGATGAAACTGACGCATCCTGTGGTCGCCACCATGTGCACCACGCCCGCGGCCAGAGGCGCCGCGAGACTGTCGCACAATTTGACCAGCTGCGCGCGTAAAATTGTAACGATACGTTGAAGGAACCGGACGAAAAAGTCGAAAAGGTTGAGAATCATCAAATTGAACGCACCTGAATTATTCTCACGACGCAAGTTATGCCCTGGTTGTATCGTTTGATCAGAGTACCTAAAATCTGTTCAATTATTCCGGTTAATTTCAGGGAAGGACCAGTATCTAGAAGTGGATAAGGGAGAAAATGGATTCTCGACTCGCCTCAAAAATTGTTTCCCTCTGATGTTTCTGCTTTGTGTCTTTGCTCTGCTCCAGCACTTTGTAACAGAATTGCGTCAGGACTCTGAAGAACAATTACGGACACGTCAAATGGAGTTTGATCATTTTCCTTTTTGCTTCATGGAGGAAGGTCTCTTCGGGTGATTTTTTAAAATCGACATTTCGTCACGATTTTAATCGACGTCATGCCGTCGATTAAAATTCAGACGCGTTCATAGAGCGAGCGTTGCGTCGAAAAAATCGAGCAATGTAAATTGATGAGGAAGCGATGTGCAAGTTTTTGCCTTACGTCGTTTGGAAAATTCTATACTCACGTTATGAACAAATCTTCCACGATTGGCGGGGTCCACAATTTGTGCAGCGGCAACTGCAACCACCTGTATATACATTCGAGAGCTTTTTCCTTCCCGATGTCCCATTCTTCCTCGGCGTCTGATCTCTTCGTAGTTTTCTTTTTCTGCGGTAGAACAAAGCATGTTTGGCAACTCGAATTTATTCCTCACCGATATTCATTCTCGGAACGTCCTCTCTCTCTCTCTCTCTCTCTCTCTCTCTCTCTCTCTCTCTCTCTCTCTCTCTCTCTCTCTCTCCACTAAATTAAAAAAAAACCGAAAACGTCGATCATCCTCACCTTTCCAATGTTGTCCCTGTCGCTGGAGTTCTTGTTGACGTAATCCTCGATGTAGCAGGAGAGCGAGGACAAAAGATAGGCATACATTTTATTAATGCAAAGGTACGTCGCTCTATCCTCTGCCCTTACGTCCATACCTCGGTCGAACAGTTGTTCCATTTCGTCGATCAGCGTGGTGGTGGCTGCAAAGCGTTTTCAACAAAAACGCAAATTGCTAATTATTAAAAACGTCTCTCTTGCCTCTGTCCTCCTTGTACTCAACCGTTTATATCTTTGTGGGAAGTTTGTTTGGGTTTGTTTGAGAATTCGGTTGAAGATGGGCAGCGTCGGTAAAAAATTTACTTTGCTCGGGTTTTTTTGGATCTGTTAGAGGATTCGGTCCAAGGCGTCGAACAGTTTGTTTGGGTCTCTTTCGACGTTCAGTCAAAAGCGTGCAGCTTCGGTAAAAAGTGAAATTGTTTTGGTCGTTTTTAGAATTCAGTCAAAAGCATCAGAGTTTATTTGGGACTCTTAGAATTCGGTCACAGGCGTGCAAAGTCGGTGAAAAATCGAATAGTATGGCTTTGCTTGGGTCTTAATTAGAATTCGCTCAAACGTGTCAGACAGTTTGTTCGGGTTTGTTTGGATCTGCTTTAGAATTCGGTCAAAGGCGAGCTGCGTCTGCCAAAAGGTAAACTTTGGGTATCTTGCAGAATTCAGCTAAAGGCCTTAGGCCACAGTAACGGGTATAAAATCAAGTGCGATTTTAATAATTTTTTTTCGTACGAAAAGTGATTCACTCATAAAATTAATTACACATCTATTTAAATGGTATGAATATCAAGCTGTTAAGAAATATATATATATATATATTCTTTTTTATGTACAAAATGGCCGACTACTCGAAACTTCTCGAACGCTTTTTTCCAATTGGCGTGACAAATAACTTCAACAATTTTCACTCGATTTACTTCAAATTTAAAAGTTATGGTCCTAATTGCATTTCGCAGAAAAGTACGTACGGAATTTCTGATTAATCGAAAACTTTTCATTTTATGAGCAGTTTATGAGCAGTTATAACGACATTTTTCACTGACAATTCATTTCTCAAGTTCAAATACCTACAACTTTTGAATAAAACAATATTTTTTAAATTCCGTACGTACTCCTCTAGGTATTCTAATGTAGATTGACGAGAATTTGTTTTTTGTTCTAGGTAAAAAAATGTGGATGCTAAATGTCACACCGCGGATTGCCTAAAAAAAAACATAACAAAAGAAAATATTAGTAGTCAGCCAAACAAACCCAAACAAAAAAATAGATATATTTTCTCACAGCTTGATATTCATACCAATTAGATGTGTAATTAATTTTATGAGTGAATCACTTTTGCGTACGAAAAAAAATGGTTAAGTTCGCACATGATTTTATACCCGTTGCTGTATCCTAAGGCCTAAAGGCGTGCAGCGTCTGGGAAAAATGAACTTTGTTTTGGTTTGTTTTGATCCTTTATAGAATTCAATAAAGAGCGCCAAACAGTGTGTTTGGGTTTGTTTTGGTCCTTTTTAGAATTCGGTCAAACACAAGTTGTATGAGGACATGTCGAGGATGAGCGCTATGCCGACGTTGCGCCAATGTGACAGTCTGCATCATCATTTGTTTGGGTTTGTTCGAATCTTTTTTTCAATTCAGCTAAAGGCGTGCAGCGTCTGTGCAAACTGGAATTTGTTCAGCTCCTCTTTCGAATTTGCTCAAAACGTCAGACAGTTTCGGTCTGTTTGTTCGAGTCTCTTTTAGAAATCATTCAAAGTACGATAAAACGCGTAGCTCTGAAAGAAATGAACTCTGGCTTTGTTTAGGTTTGTTTTCTCCACTGAAAAAAAAAATCTGTTTGGGTTTGAGTGAAGTGAACTCTGAGTGTGTTTGTTTTCGTTTTTTCCACCAACGAATAAACTCTATTCAGGTTTGTTCGGGTTCTCTTTAGAATTCAGTCGAAAGTGTCGAACGGTTTCAGTGAGTTGCAGTTTCTTGGGGTCGCTTTTACAATTCGGTCAAAGCGCGATGAAAGGCGTGTGGGCCTAATTGAATTAACTCTTGATTTGTTTGGGTTTGCTTTCTCCGCTGAAAAAAGCAACTCTGAGTTTGATTGCGCCGCCAATATATAAACTCTGGGTTTGTTTCGGATTTTGTCCTCATAAAGAAGAATAAACTCCATTTGAGTTTGTTTGGATTTGATTACCCCGAAAAAAAGGAAACTTTGGGTTTGTTAGATCCGTTTTTCTTATCGCAAATAAGACTCTGTTTGGCTTTGTTTAGGTTCAAGTGCCTCATCAAAGTAAACGTCCGATTTGTTGTTCCCACCAATAAACTCCGGATTTGTTTTGCCCACCAATAAACTCCGGATTTGTTTTTCCCACCAAAAAACATAAGCACTGCGTTCGTTTGGATTTGTTCAAGTACCGTGTAGAATTATGTCGAAGGCGCGCCGCATCTGCGAAAAGTGAACTTTGCTCCCGTGTACGATGACCGAGAAGAAAGTGTCAAAGTGTTCGAGTATGAATTGCGGTCCATTCTGATTCAATGCGGGCTTCGTGGCTGAAAAACAAACAAACGTCGCGAAGTTACGAGATAAACAAGTATATAAGAAATATAGAGAAAAGAAAAAATATTGAGAATACGAAACCGGAAGTCGTCGAATTCTCATTCGGAAATGCGACAAAAGCTGTAGAGATCTTACCACCAAGGGCCTGGAGCAATCCACCGGGTGGGACGATATCCTCCACCGAGTACACGCCAGCTCGTGATTCCAGCAATTCGTTCTTGTCTAGCGGTATGATGAATTCTTTCACTCCTGACTCGGTCATTGTCGCTGCGTTTTAGTTGCACAAAAAATTCACGCACGAATCGTCCAACGCTCGAACTGTTTCGTTGTTTTGATGTCCACGAGCAAACTTGAAACGCACATATATAGATATATATATATATACGAATATATACACGGCGATATATATATATATGTATATATTGGTAGATTATTTTATACCGGAGCGCGGAACTCTGTAAATAATTGCACTTTGATATGAATATTTCGGCGCTCAAATTCCCATTGACGCGAGAATGAGCGTCATCCACAAATATTTTGATCGTATTTGTGGTAAAGGAATCTCCGAGTCTTCGCGCCGACGAAAAGCGTCCATTTTTCCATCAACGGTGGAAATATTTAAAATCACTGCTACCAGCTTCAAGGTGATTGTCAGGCGCGCCAACCTGCGGCAACGATAATTCACGGGCGCCATTTTGTCTCTCGTTTTCTTTATGCGCGGGGTGAGTGCAAATTTTGAAGCGATGATTTTCATTAATTGTCAAATACTTACGATCTCCCTGTTTCCGGTATTGCAGCAATTACGTTACGAATAAAACGTTTTCAGCATTATTTTTATAGATGGGTTGAGGTATTTTATTGCTTCTTTTCAATGTCCACTTTATGCGATATATTACCATATCGTTCAGGCGCTTGTTATCACAGCGACCCTGGTGGTGAAAAGTTGTACCTGGACTTACGTTTCGCGGACGTTTTTTTTTTACCGCTTGCCCCAACGAGACTAGAGAGAAGGAATCGACCATGGAGGCTAGAGTGGGAGGAGGCCGATCTGTGCATTTCAAAGTGGCTACAAAAATGTGTTCAGACCGAGATGGCGCCACTATCTCTAAACCTCGAGCAGGAAGCTGAGTATCGATGTCGTGTAAGAGAGATGGAAGAGGATCGAATACGCATCCCAGCAAGCAGTGCAGCGAGATCGCGCGCAAAAGTTACCCCCTCGCTGGTCTCTTACGCGCCCATCACACAATCATAGTAGCGCGTGTCCGTGAGCGAGCGACGCTCGGACATCTTCGGAAAGAGCCGAGCGCGCCGAAGTTTCCCGACCGCTCCTTCGGCAGCTACACCACGCATGGACGCCGAGCTCGTTCATGTGCGGCCAAGCCGAAACGAAGGCTTCAAGGGAAAAAGCAATGTGAGCACGACTCGCGCGTGACGTCACCCGACGGAACGCGCGAGGCTTTTAGATGATTTCGATGCTTATTTAGCTCTTGATTCTCTGCGTTATCAATGTATACAAAAAAATGTATCGCGCACCCTGATTGCTTATTTTTTTAGTTTATACGTTAATTTAAATATAATTATGAATCCAAATTACAACTTATTTATCTTCTTAAAAATGGTTTACGCTTTACTCACACCCGTCCTTATGCCAAATAAATTATAATTAATAAAAGTAAGCGGAAATATATTTATATTCGTATTATTATATTAATTCTCATAATTTCATCAAACGATAAAGCATTATCCCCAAAAGCAAGCCAATTAACCATCCGGCCGCGAATCGTCAGTACCAGAAAGTGTATATTCTACAAGCGATGGGATGGTCCCGTTGGTAGCGTTCCTGGCTTCGGTCCGCAGAAGCGTAGGATCGTTCCTCGCGCTCATGGCTTTTTTTTTAAATTATTATCACTATTAATTCTTGTTTGATTAGTTATTTTTATTAAGTTATCATTATTATTTTTATTAGTTATCTTTTAGTGCCGAAAAATTTATCGCACACTCCGACCGCTTATTTGATTAGCTTGTACGTTAATTTGAATGTAATAATAAATCTACATTACAACTTATGTATCTTTTAAAAAATTGTTTGCGCTTTACTCACACCCGTCTCTATGCCAAATAAATTGTAATTCATAAAAGTAAGCGCCCTGTCATTTTGGTCAACCGGTTGTACAAGACAGTTGAGTCAACGTAAAAGTTCAACGGTTGCATTTGGACAGCTTCTCAACTGTTCATCTTTGAAAGTCGACCATCCTGCGTTTTCTGTGGATGGTTGACTCGATGGTTAACTCGGCGGTTGATTGGATGATTGACTCGACGCAATATATTTAATGATTAATTAAATTATACTGTCTTGATAATTAAATTGATGATTTGCGGAGAATTGAGTCATCAAACACTGGGGGGGGGGGGGGATATCCGCAGCAGATTGTGCAACGGAGTGAGGCAACCATCCAGCGAAAACAATATGGCCGCGGTTAAACAACCGTTGAATTAACCATTAGGATTTTTTTTACGGTCGACTTTATACTTGTAAAGCTGTCCAAATTCAACCGTTGATTATTTCGGTTGACTTTGCAGTTGCCAAAATTGCTAGCGCGGAAATATATTTATAGTCGTACTATTATATTCATTCTCGTAAGTTACGATTCGCGGCCGGATAGATGTGGCTTGTTTTTGGGGATAATGCTTTATCGCTTGATGATAGTATATGAGAATGAATATAATAATGCGAATATAAATATATTTTCGCTTAGTTTTTATGAATTACAATTTATTTCGCATAGGGACGGGTGTGAGTAAAGCGCAAACAATTCTTTAGACGATAAATAAGTTGTAATTTAGATTTATTATTAAATTAAAATTAACGTACAAACTAATCAAATAAGCGGTCGGAGTGCGCGATAAATTTTTCGACACTAAAAGATAACTAATTAAAATAATAATGATAACTAATAAAAATAACTAATCAAATAAGAATTAATGGTAATCAGAATTTTAAAAAAAGCACTGAGCGCGGGGAACGATCCCGCGCCCCTGCGGACCGAAGCCAGGAACGCTACCAACGGGACCATCTCATCGCTTGTAGAATATGCACTTTCTGGTACTGACGATTGGCGGCCAGATGAATGATTCGTTTGTTTTTGGGGATAATGCTTTATCGCTTGATGAAAGTATGAGAATTAATATAATAATACGAATATAAATATATTTCCGCTTACTTTTATGAATTATAATTTATTTGGCATAAGGATGGGTGTGAGTAGAGTGTAAACAATTTTTTAGAAGACAAATAAGTTGTAATTTGGATTTATTGTTATATTTAAATTAACGTATAAACTTTAAAAAAAGCGATCAGGGTGCCCGATACATTTTTTTGTATACATTGATAACGCAGAGAATCAAGAGCTAAATAAGCATTGAAATCGTCTAAAAGCCTTGCGCGTTCCGTCGAGTGACGTCACGCGCGAGTCGTGCTCAGATTGCTTTTTCCCTCGAAGCCTTCGTTTCGGCTTGGCCGCACATGAACGAGCTCGGCGTCCATGCGTTGGTGTAGCTGCCGAAGGCGCGGTCGGGAAACTTCGGCGCGCTCGGCTCTTTCCGAAGATGTCCGAGCGTCGCTCGCTCACGAACACGCGCTACTATGATTGTTATGGGCGCGTAAGAAGCTAGCGAGGGGGTAACTTTTGCGCGCGATCTGGCTATATATCATTTTGCATCTCTCTCGCACGCAGCCGACTTCTCAAGTATCATGCTGCCTTGTGCACAGTTCACTTCTCATTATTTACTTGTTCCGTCTCTGTCACACGCAGCTCACTTCTCGACGTCTTAGCAATAGTGGCGCCATCCCGGTATGACCACATTTTTGTAGCGACTTTTTTCAAGTCTCACCATAAGAGATCGGACTCCTCCCACTCTAGCCTCTTACGCGCCCATCACACAATCATAGTAGCGCGTGTTCGTGAGCGAGCGACGCTCGGACATCTTCGGAAAGAGCCGAGCGCGCCGAAGTTTCCCGACCGCGCCTTCGGCAGCTACACCAAACATGGACGCCGAGCTCGTTCATGTGCGGCCAAGCCGAAACGAAGCTTCGAGGGAAAAAGCAATCTGAGCACGACTCGCGCGTGACGTCACTCGACGGAACGCGCGAGGCTTTTAGACGATTTCAATGCTTATTTAGCTCTTGATTCTCTGCGTTATCAATGTATACAAAAAAATGTATCGGGCACCCTGATCGCCTTTTTTTTAGTTTATACGTTAATTTAAATATAACAATAAATCCAAATTACAACTTATTTGTCTTCTAAAAAATTGTTTACACTCTACTCACACCCATCCTTATGCCAAATAAATTATAATTCATAAAAGTAAGCGGAAATATATTTATATTCGTATTATTATATTAATTCTCATACTTTCATCAAGCGATAAAGCATTATCCCCAAAAACAAGCGAATCATTCATCTGGCCGCCAATCGTCAGTACCAGAAAGTGCATATTCTACAAGCGATGAGATGGTCCCGTTGGTAGCGTTCCTGGCTTCGGTCCGCAGGGGCGCGGGATCGTTCCCCGCGCTCAGTGCTTTTTTTAAAATTCTGATTACCATTAATTCTTATTTGATTAGTTATTTTTATTAGTTATCATTATTATTTTAATTAGTTATCTTTTAGTGTCGAAAAATTTATCGCGCACTCCGACCGCTTATTTGATTAGTTTGTACGTTAATTTTAATTTAATAATACATCTAAATTACAACTTATTTATCGTCTAAAGAATTGTTTGCGCTTTACTCACACCCGTCCCTATGCGAAATAAATTGTAATTCATAAAAACTAAGCGAAAATATATTTATATTCGCATTATTATATTCATTCTCATATACTATCATCAAGCGATAAAGCATTATCCCCAAAAACAAGCCACATCCATCCGGCCGCGAATCGTAACTTACGAGAATGAATATAATAGTACGACTATAAATATATTTCCGCGCTAGCAATTTTGGCAACTGCAAAGTCAACCGAAATAATCAACGGTTGAATTTGGACAGCTTTACAACTATAAAGTCGACCGTCAAAAAAATCCTAATGGTTGATTCAACGGTTGTTTAACCGCGGCCATTTTGTTTTCGCTGGATGGTTGTCTCACTCCGTCGCACAATCTGCTGCGGACACCCCCCCCCCCCCGCCCCAGTGTTTGATGACTCAATTCTCCGCAAATGATCAATTTAATTATCAAGACAGTATAATTTGATTAATCATTAAATATATCGCGTCGAGTCAACCATCCAATCAACCGCCGGGTCAACCATCGAGTCAACCATCCACTGAAAACGCAGGATGGTCGACTTTCAAAGATGAACAGTTGAGAAGCTGTCCAAATTCAACCGTTGAACTTTTACGTTGACTCAACTGTCTTGTACAACCGGTTGACAAAATGACAGGGCGCTTACTTTTATGAATTACAATTTATTTGTTTTTATTTATTTATTTATTTTTATTTATTTATTTTTAGAAGATACATAAGTTGTAATTTAGATTTATTATTACATTCAAATTAACGTACAAACTAATCAAATAAGCAGTCGGAGTGTGCGATAAATTGTTCGGCACTAAAAGATAACTAATAAAAATAATAATGATAACTTAATAAAAATAACTAATCAAACAAGAATTAATAGTAATAATAATTTTTAAAAAAGCACTAAGCGCGAGGAACGATCCTGCGCTTCTGCGGACCGAAGCCAGGAACGCTACCAACGGGACCATCCCATCGCTTGTAGAATTTACACTTTCTGGTACTGACGATTCGCGGCCGGATGGTTGATTGGCTTGCTTTTGGGGATAATGCTTTATCGCTTGATGAAACTATGAGAGTCAATATAATAATACGAATATAAATATATTTCCGCTTACTTTTATTAATTATAATTTATTTGGCATAAGGACGGGTGTGAGTAAAGCGTAAACAATTTTTTAGAAAATAAATAAGTTGTAATTTGGATTCATGATTATATTTAAATTAACGTATAAACTAAAAAAATAAGCGATCAGGGTGCGCGATACATTTTTCTGTATACATTGATAACGCAGAGAATCAAGAGCTAAATAAGCATCGAAATCATCTAAAAGCCTCGCGCGTTCCGTCGGGTGACGTCACGCGCAAGTGGTGCTCACATTGCTTTTTCCCTTGAAGCCTTCGTTTCGGCTTGGCCACACATGAACGAGCTAGGCGTCCATGTATTGGTGTAGCTGTCGAAGGAGCGGTCGGGAAACATCGGCGCGCTCGGTTCTTTCCGAAGATGTCCGAGCGTCGCTCGCTCATGGACACGCGCTACTATGATTGTGTGATGGGCGCGTAAGAGACCAGCGAGGGGGTAACTTTTGCGCGCGATCTCGCTGCACTGCTTGCTGGGATGCGATTCGATCCTCTTCCATCTCTCTTACACGACATCGATACTCAGCTTCGTGCTCGAGGTTTTAGAGATAGTGGCGCCATCCCGGTCTGACCACATTTTTGTAGCCACTTTGAAATGCACAGATCGGCCTCCTCCCACTCTAGCCTCCATGTCTCTCCATAAGAGATCGGACTCCTCCCACTCTAGCCTCCCTGACGCATCCCAGCAAGCAGTGCAGCGAGATCGCGCGCAAAAGTTCCCCCTCTCTGGTCTCTTACGCGCCCATCACACAATCATAGTAGCGCGTGTCCGTGAGCAAGCGACGCTCGGACATCTTCGGAAAGAGCCGAGCGCGCCGAAGTTTCCCGACCGCTCCTTCGGCAGCTACACCAACGCATGGACGCCGAGCTCGTTCATGTGCGGCCAAGCCGAAACGGAGGCTTCAAGGGAAAAAGCAATGTGAGCACGACTCGCGCGTGACGTCACCCGACGGAACGCGCGAGGCTTTTAGATGATTTCGATGCTTATTTAGCTCTTGATTCTCTGCGTTATCAATATATACAAAAAAATGTATCGCGCACCCTGATTGCTTATTTTTTTAGTTTATACGTTAATTTAAATATAATTATGAATCCAAATTACAACTTATTTATCTTCTAAACAATTGTTTACGCTTTACTCACACCCGTCCTTATGCCAAATAAATTATAATTAATAAAAGTAAGCGGAAATATATTTACATTCGTATTATTATATTAATTCTCATAGTTTCATCAAGCGATCAAGCATTATCCCCGAAAGCAAGCCAATCGACCATCCGGCCGCGGATCGTCAGTACCAGAAAGTGCATATTCTACAAGCGATGGGATGGTCCCGTTGGTAGCGTTCCTGGGTTCGGTCCGCAGGGGCGCAGGATCGTTCCCCGCGCTCAGTGCTTTTTTTTATTATTATTATTACTATTAATTCTTGTTTGATTAGTTATTTTTATTAAGTTATCATTATTATTTTTATTAGTTATCTTTTAGTGCCGAAAAATGTATCGCACAGTCCGACCGCTTATTTTATTAGTTTGTACGTTAATTTGAATGTAATAATAAATCTAAATTACAACTTATGTATCTTCTAAAAAATTGTTTGCGCTTTACTCACACCCGTCTCTATGCCAAATAAATTGTGATTCATAAAAGTAAGCGGAAATATATTTATAGTCGTATTATTATATTCATTCTCGTAAGTTACGATTCGCGGCCGGATGGATGTCGCTTGTTTTTGGGGATAATGCTTTATCGCTTGATGATAGTATATGAGAATGAATATAATAATGCGAATATAAATATATTTTCGCTTACTTTCTATGAATTACAATTTATTTCGCATAGGGACGGGTGTGAGTAAAGCGCAAACAATTTTTTAGACGATATATAAGTTGTAATTTAGACTTATTATTACATTAAAATTAATGTACAAACTAATCAAATAAGCGGTCGGAGTGCGCGATAAATTTTTCGACACTAAAAGATAACTAATTAAAATAATAATGATAACTAATAAAAATAACTAATCAAATAAGAATTAATGGTAATCAGAATTTAAAAAAAAGCACTGAGCGCGGGGAACGATCCCGCGCCCCTGCGGACCGAAGCCAGGAACGCTACCAACGGGACCATCTCATCGCTTGTAGAATATGCACTTTCTGTGGTACTCACGATTCGCGGCCAGATGAATGATTCGCTTGTTTTTGGGGATAATGCTTTATCGCTTGATGAAAGTATGAGAATTAATATAATAATACGAATATAAATATATTTCCGCTTACTTTTATGAATTATAATTTATTTGGCATAAGGATGGGTGTGAGTAGAGTGTAAACATTTTTTTAGATGACAAATAAGTTGTAATTTGGATTTATTGTTATATTTAAATTAACGTATAAACTAAAAAAAAGCGATCAGGGTGCCCGATACATTTTTTGTATACATTGATAACGCAGAGAATCAAGAGCTAAATAAGCATTGAAATCATCTAAAAGCCTCGCGCGTTCCGTCGAGTGACGTCACGCGCGAGTCGTGCTCAGATTGCTTTTTCCCTCGAAGCCTTCGTTTCGGCTTGGCCGCACATGAACGTGCTCAGCGTCCATGTGTTGGTGTAGCTGCCGAAGGCGCGGTCGGGAAACTTCGGCGCGCTCGGCTCTTTCCGAAGATGTCCGAGCGTCGCTCGCTCACGAACACGCGCTACTATGATTGTGTGATGGGCGCGTAAGAGGCTAGAGAGGGGCTAACTTTTGCGCGCGATCTGGCTATATATCATTTTGCATCTCTCTCGCACGCAGCCTACTTCTCAAGTATCATGCTGCCTTATGCACAGTTCACTTCTCACTATTTACTTGTTCCGTCTCTGTCCGACGCAGCTCACTTCTCGACGTCTTCGCAATAGTGGCGCCATCCCAGTATGACCACATTTTTGTAGCCACTTTTTTCAATTCTCTCCATAAGAGATCGGACTCCTCCCACTCTAGCCTCCCTGGAATCGACACTCTCGCCTCAAACGGTCCTTTCCATCGGTCGTAGAGGTGTAGTGCTCAGTTCCGCCGCAGGCGTCGCTAGTGTTCTTGGGTACCGATAATATATAGTAATACAAAACTGCATAAGGTGAAACTGACCGTGTTATGGCGGCAAAATTGTTTGCGCCTGTCAAACACATATATCTGTCGTGTACACCAGCACAGCAGCTATCGAACTATGTGTATAATAATGGAAATGACTCCTCGCGACTCAATGAGATAAGGGGAAAAAGTAATCACTCTAGGTAGTAATTATAAAACAAGTTTCAACTATTGATGGCAGTAAATTAAAAAATATATTCTTCCATGTTATTTTTGTTCGAGTTCTTTTGGGATTGGACGAGTTCTTTGATTGGTTGAAACTGCTTCAATTCGCTCGTACAACCAGATACCTATACGAAGGCAAAAGAAAAAAAATGTTAACTACCGAGGCCCGAACTCAGGACCTTCGATAAAGTAATCTAGCGTTCTACTAACTTCCCCACACAATCATTTGGCAATAAATATAATCTTCTCATATTTAAGTGATTGCCGCGCTTGGGGTTCAATTAGGCTTGACGGCTTGTTCGGTTGGTTCATCGCTTAGACTAATTCATACTTAGCTTCATTTTTAAACGTAACTAGCAAATCACGAGTTTTCATGGGTATACATATAATAAGCACGTGTTGAAAAGACAACCCCAGCATGTAGAGCCAACATTCCCGCATTCGCCCGGTTTCTTGCATGTACATGTTATTATTATTATTATTGTTGTTGTACAGAAAAACAGAGTAACGCGCATCCGAATAATAAATACATTACGAGATACATTACGGTTGGTTTATCGCTTTATTCGCGTTTCATTATAATTAGCTATATTTTTAAACATAACAGGCAAATCATAAGTTTCCATAATGAAATAACACGTGTTGTACTTATATAATTATTATATCTGATGTGCTTATTATATAATAAGCCCATGTGAATAAAACACCACGAGTTGTTTCATTAATATGTGCTTTATTAATATTATTTATATTTTATTTATTACATATATGTACACAATATTATTACATATTATAATGGAAGGAATCCCCACTTGGGTGTATTATCGTTCGGGTTCGCGTGAGAAAAACACGATCACCCCAGTTTTGTGATTGGTCGTTGAGGCGGAGCTCGGACCTTATGGCGTTTTGTATTACTATATATTATCGTTTCCCAAGAACACCAGCGACGCCTGCGGCGGAACTGAGCACTACACCTCTGCGACCGCTTGAAAGAACTTCGTACACACAGGCTAGGATGGGAGTATGGACTTCTTTACTCTAGTCTCCTTGGCTTGCCCTATGGATATTGGTCCCCGTACCCTAACCTCCACAATGGACGTCCTCGGAGAATTTATTTACGCCCGTCTGACGTCTCGTACAATAAAATTGCGCGAAATCTCGTGTATCAATGAACAATACAATTTTATGAGATAAAACTTGGACGAGATTTTCCGAGTGTACACTTTCATGTGATATTGAGATTCAGCAGTCCGTCGTCCGGTCCGCAAAGCCTCCCAAAATGGATAACATCGAATTATTATTTTTCGACACTTTTTCCCACGATATATCCGAGGTTCGTAAATTCCTTCATTTCTAGTCGCTTGAATCGTATTTCGAAGTATCAGAATTTCCATCAAGTTGAATTATTTTTTCGCAGGAGCTAAACCTAGATTTGGTACAATTTCCGAAGCCCGTGTACATAAGTGAGGTTAGGATCATTCCGCTGGGCGCGCGTGTACAAGCGGACTTTCCCGGTGGCGTACGATTGGGGTGAGTTCCATCCATTTCTCCAATATTCCGTTCTACGACATTAAGGCATTCCTTTTACGAACCCGAATATTTAAAGATTAACCGATTTTCGTCTATAATCAAGTAAAAATACAGCCTAATATACTGGTTGAATTTCAAGCCAAGTTACCGAACTTTTAACGAAAAATGATGACTGAAAATCGTCTCATTTGTGGAGATTACACACCGGCCACATTTCTATCTAATAATTTATACACTAAATAACTATAGATGTAGGACACCAACTGCTCACGTGTGTAAAAAAAATCTAAAGATTCCGTAACAATGATAAAAATCAAGGGTTACCGAACGTTTAAAGAAAATGAAAACGATAGAAGGGAAAAATGTGACTAGCGAAAGAATTGCAACTTTTTTGATGAAATTTAACGATGTCTAAATCTACTAAAGTTGCGCAAAATTTTTTATTCCAGTTTGTCGTTTTGTATGATAATTGAGGAGCCGGTGATCAAAACCCGACTTAAGCAAAAAGGCAGTGTTTAACCAATTTTGAGGTGTTTAGGGCCGAATTTGATTCAAAATATTTCGGAAGCTACTAAAAGTGCTTGAGAAGTACGAACATCTTTCAAAATTGAACGTAATGTGGACAAAACCAGTTTTATTCGCCAGCTCCTCAATTAATTGTGACTTGTTTTTATCAAGGGAGGTTTCTGCTTTGTTCGGCCAAGAAATGACCAATTTTTTATGAAAATTGAACGTAATGTGGACAAAACCAGTTTTATTCGCCAGCTCCTCAATTAATTGTGACTTGTTTTTATCAAGGGAGGTTTCTGCTTTGTTCGGCCAAGTAATTACCAATTTTTTATGCAAGCAATATTAAATACAGAAAGTTGAAATTTGGTTTTTTTACTGAGTGGTCTTTATTGAACATGATAATATTTTATAAAGTTTGACAAAACATAGTACAGAGAGTGGGAGCTTTTTTTTGCTTGTGGAAGTCCTAATTCCTGAACTGAAGAAGTAAACTGATCTGAATTCCAACAGTCAAACATGTTGTTACTTTGCACAATATTGTGTACAAGTCCAACTAGAATCAAGAAGAAAAATAAAAAAATTAAATAATAGCGAGCAATCGAAGGGGGGGTTTCGTTTTTTACCAAAAAATTGTGCAGTTTTTTGTTCATATAATAAAAATGCTTGAATACTTTTGGATAATTCTAGTTCAACTAATGCAGACGTTTGTTGTACATGTGCCTGTAAAATTCGACGACGATTGCTCATCTGGGGCATGTAGGAGCACTTCCGCAAACTTGGAAAACACGGTTTCGAAAATAACCGTGTTTAAAGTTAAACTGAAGTTTATGTGCGAATAAAATGAAAAGTTTCACAATTACACTTAATCTGCTATGCCAGGACCATGGAGTACACCATCTTCTTCTTCACAACTCTTTCAAATACAGCAAAATAAAAAATTTAACTCGTGCAACACAGTAGAAACCTTCCGTAAATACCGCTGCAATTTTTCCAACGATTTAGAAGGTCTTATTATCATACAGAAGAATTATTATCGTCTTACCAAATCTATTTAAAAAAATTTAATCATATTTATTGCTGTAGAATGTCAATTCAAACGATTTTTCATTCGAGTTCGTAAACCCTCCGTTATTTCAATCAAGACTTAAGGGGAGGTATCCGAGTAAACGGCGAGAAAAGCAGGTGAACTTCGGGAATTTTTATCTAAAAAACTGATGTTTCGATTGGATCCGGGTTTTTTTTTATTGGAAAATATGTACATTGAGGTATGCTTGGGAATTTTTAAAAATAAATTCGTTGACTGCAAGCGATTCAAACGCGATTATCTCGAAACATAGTTTTCAAAGTCGGTGCCGGATGTATCTCGAAAACGGCTTGTCGAATTTTGTCCAAATTTGGATACAATATTCGTCGATAGTTTTTCTCGTTTGCCACGTCGGGGTTTTTCATTTGATTGAACCATTGCTTCTTTATGCAATCCAAAATCGTCGGAAATTGCGAACGAAAAACGAATGTTAAATTAAAACGGTCGCAATTCCGTCAAAAATGAACATTTTAAAAAAATCCTACGCGACGAACGAGAAAAAGTATCGAAGAATATTGTATGCAAATTTGGACAAAATCGGACAAGCCGTTTTCAAGATACATCTGGCACCGACTTTGAAAACTATGTTTCGCGATAATCGCGCTCGAATCGCTTCCAGTCAACGAAATTATTTTTAAAAAATTCCTAAACATACCTCAATGTACATATTTTCCAATAAAAAAAACCCGAATCCAATCGAAACATTAGTTTTTGAGATAAAAATTCCCGAAGTTTACCCGTTTTTCTCGCCGTTTACTCAGGTACCTCCCCTTAAAAGCTTTAATAGAATGCATGTCTACTTAAGGGGAGATATACACCCAGGAGTCGGAAAGAAGGTCATTTTTGGGAATTTTTTCAAGGAAAACTATTTGAAATTTCGGATTGGGGTTTTAATTATCTTGAAGTATATACATTCAAAAATATGTTTATTTTTCTTTATTTAAAAATATCAAAAATATACAAGGATATTGTACGATCCTTGGAGCGTCGTAAAAAAATCTGTGTACACGGTACCCACTGGCGTTTCTTCAAAAATCATCTGAAAAAAAAAACCAAAAAGATTATTAAATTAGATACTATAATCTAGTACTTGTCATAGCCGATTTTGAAAATATCGATTTATGACAAAATGGCGGTCGTTTGAACATAAATAGTGATTTTTGGGCCAAAAATTAGTTATTATTTTGCCTATAAAACAAAAACTAAGTAACGGAAAAAAAATCCTATGACAAGTACTAGATAATGGTGTATAGAATAACCACAAAAAACCTCAAGGCAATCGGTTCGTTTTTTTTTCGAGCAATTTTGGGTACCGATTTGAAAAATGTGGTTTTGAGAAAAACGCGTTTGAAAATTTGGGAATGAATAAATCATGAAATTTGTCAACTTACATGGAATCATCGATACCAGGCCCATAGTGTAGGTCTTGTACGGTCGACGGAATGTTCATAGCTTCTCTCCTATATCTCTCCTTGAACCCTTCACCCCAATGAAATAATTTCCACGAATAAGAATGATATTCATAAGGAGATCGGCTAACTGCGAATCTTCGAAAAGAGAATTTTGCATGACTTGCAAACCTTACGAAACCTTAATAAATAATTTGTTATTGAAAAAAATAACAAGAAAAATTCCAACATAATTAAATTCGCCGAGAATGATTTAATGTTCTCATCCAGCAGCGTACACGTGGTATCGACCAAATCAATACACACCATAATGTTTTTCCTCCCAGGAAGATTATAAAAAAATCGAACTGGCCTATTGTCATTCGTTCTATAACAAAAAGCACTGACTCATACCATAAAAACATCCTCAATAATCAGTTTCCAAAATCACAACCGGACGCTTTTTCCTCACTTTTGAAAACTCTCGATTTCCAACCATAATTTCGGACATCCTTCTAAAAACTCCTATGTAATCACCTCAAGCTGCCTCAAAATACGGCCCTCCGTGCAAAAAATCCTTCAAAAATCCTCGCTAACCCTGAAATTCGCGTTATGATCGCTCGCTTCGTCCCGGCAGAGCCACAAATCCGTCTCAATTCGAGATCGAATTTTTCGTCAACGATTTGAGCAAGCCAGGCGCGTCGACGTTCGAATCCCTGGGTGGATTGGAGTACAAGCAGAACGTCCACATACAATTGGAATGCGAGAGGAAGCAAATTCCAACGGACGGTCTGGTCCTGCGCGGCTGGTACACGACCATCACCCTGGCAGTGTACGGTTCCCTGACCAAATCGCTGAGCAGTCCGCAGGAGATAACGAGTTCCTCCGCGACGGTGGCATTGCCAGCGGGAGCAGCGGAGCAAGTGGCGGAGAGCATTCCCCAAGCTCCGGAACCCCCGCAGGACTGGTACTTCGAGAGCACCTCGACGTCTGCGACTCCAAACGTCAGTGGGAACCCGGCCTAAGAAACAATCCAGTCCGCCGCGTTCGTAGACCAAATGATCGAAGCTTTAATTTTCAGCAGGAGACATGCGCTGCCCAGGCGCCATCACCGACGATCCAACAGATCCAGACGGTCGAGCCAACGCAGCGAGTTGCGCCAGCGGAGCCTGCGAAGTCTGAGCCATCGGGTCGATGGAGCGGCGACGAGTCTGCGTCCGGCTCGTCCGTTCCGCGCAAAGTTCCCAAGCGTCCATCCTCGCCGCCCTCCGAGTCCCTGGTGTCTCTCAGTCCGGAGTCGATATCAGCGGAGGAGGAGGAGGACCGTACGGAGCGCGAGCCCGTGGAGGTTGCTCCATCGGCGGTGGAGCCTTTCGAGCCGATTCTCTCGGACGAGGAGTTGATGGCCGACGACGTCGTACCAGCCGCCACCTCCATCGACTATCAGGCCTGCGAGACTCTCCAGGCTGACAATCTCTACGCGATAAATCCGCCCGATCTCCTCGAGCTGGAGAAATTTCCAGCCTCCGCACTGCAGGACGCAGCCACCCACGAGGACTCTGCAGTGGAGAAGATTCGCGAATTGATACGCTCCCTGGCGCGATCAACGTCGAACTTCAACGCTGCGCCAGGTCAAGAGAAGGAGTCGTTCGTGCACAATTGCGAGTCTCTCTGTTCGCTTCTCGCCTCGGTGAATCGTCTCGAAGTCGAGGATCTCCACGACTGGACGGAGATCGTGAGTGCCTCGTTGGATCTCGACTTGGCCCGTGGTCAGCCCCAGCCCGCCTACAAAGTGCGTCACGTTAAAGTTGGCGTTCGTCTGGCCGAAGCTTCGTGTTCGCTCCTCGGCGGTCCGGAGATTCTTCTCAAGGTCGCCGCGCCTCGTAAGCTCCTGGAGCTCTGTAGCCGCGAGAACGTGGCACTTCCGGTGAAGCTCGCGGCTCTTCGGGCCCTCGACGCTTCGCTCCTCAGTCCTCGAATCGTCGAGGAATTTCTCAAATCCAACGGCCTCCTTTATCGTCTCACACTCGAGATGCTCGACGAGGCGAAACTCGCGCGATTGAAGTACGCCCTCGCCTCGATGCTACGAAAGATTCACGTCTACGAGCTTCTCGAGGAATATCGCGAGAACGTCGAGCGCATCGATGAGCTTTCGTTGAACGAGTTGACGCAAACTTACGTGTGCGCGACGACACTGATGGGCCAGCCGAGGCGTCAATTGCCGGCGAGCAAACAGATGGAATTCGAGCGTGAATCGACGAGAAATCCGAGGCGCCATCTTATCGCGTATTTCGAGCATCACGCGTTGTCGCGTCGTCTCCTGCTGGTGCTGACGTCGGATAGATCGAGTCGAGCGCTGATAGCCGCGACGCGAAGATTCCTCGCGCGTCTCGCCGACACGGGTGAGGGCCTCCTCTATCTGCTGCGAGAACCGGAAGTCACGGCGGCCATCTTGAGAGCGATGCGATACGAGAAGCCCGGCGCGGGTTGCAGCCTCGCTTGGCGTTTGCAGGTTGTTCAGTGTCTCGTCGCTTTGAGGAATCATCATCATCATCATCATCATCATCATCATCATTATCAGCAACACTTAGATTCCAGCGACTGGTGGCAACCGTTGCGAAAGTTGCACACCTTTCTCATTTACCCGGAGGGTCTGCGCGCCGTGATCGCCGTCCTGCCGATGCACGGTTTCATCGACTACCTGACGCCCTATCTCGGGGATCCCGATCTCGGTGAATTCGTCGCCGAGATAATATCCGTGACGATTCGCTATTCCGAGAGGATCGAGATATTTCGAACCCGAGCCCCGACGATACTCGAGGAAACTCGCAGCAGCGGCACGCTGCGAGACGTCACGGCCCACTTGACGATTGCCGGGCAAACGGCCAATTGGAATTACAGCGACGTTGCGACGCTGGTAGCGACGGTGAGAAAATACGCGGATCGTGCGGCCTCGTTGCCTGGCGAACTGTTGACGGCGTGTAGAATATTGCACCATCTCGTGTTTCCGGCTTACGCGGACACCGATCCGATCGAGAGTTACGT
The DNA here is from genome assembly GCA_963210295.1 of Ophion ellenae. Lineage (NCBI taxonomy): Eukaryota > Metazoa > Arthropoda > Insecta > Hymenoptera > Ichneumonidae > Ophion > Ophion ellenae. The sequence goes on from OY723392.1 coordinate 33,619,359, forward strand.
CGAGCTGAAGCACCGTAACGCACTGACTCAGCTGTTCGCGGCGGACGGTTTAACCGGTTTGGTACACGTGCTGACGAGAATCGCCGCGTTCTACGAGCAGCCGCATCTCCATCGTGCCTCGTTGACCGGCCGCCGAGGACTGGCCCTGGTGGCGCTTTTGTTGCCGTGCGTCAAGCTGGTGCGCGTCCTCATCGAGCGCCTCGTCAAGTGCATGTCGACGGATTTCAAGGATTTGACCGCGGTAGCGCCCCTCCTGGGCATTTGGCCGCTCGTCGAGGCGATCCCGGTAACGACCCCGTCGCTGCGCCATCTCGCGGACGAAATAGCCGAGACCCTGTTGGCTTTTACGCGCGCCGTCGACTCGGACGGCGCGGGCAACGTCGCCAAGTCCCTCTGGACTCAAATGATCGGCGAAGTTCTCAATATGATATCCTCACGTCCGGCCAACTTCGTGCCGGGTTTGAGGCTTCTGTCGCGACTTTTGCCGCCGATTATAGACGAGAGTCAGCCCGCGGCGGCCGAGGAGACCACCAGGGCGCTTGGACTGCGCAAATTGTGGTCGGCTCATCTTCAAGCCCAAGCGGCCAATCTGACCGAGACGCTTTGCCTCTTGTGCGCCAGTTGGGACGAGCAGCTGCTCAATTTGCTGTCCACGGTGTGCAAACAGATGAGCGACTTGGCGGCACCGAGCGCCCTCGTGGTTGGACGCTGTCTGCTCGATCGAATTCTCGCGGGGACTCCCCTCGAGGCGAATTCACCGGTACTGGCTCTGTTGGCTGACCTGGTGCTCCATCCACCGGTCAAAGCGACTCTGCTAACCCTGCTCAGCCCGACCTCCAGGGCCCAAGTTAAGTCCGATCAGAAGTATCCACCGGTGGTGGAGATGATGTGCGCAACGCTCAAGACAACCAACTCGAGCAACGTTCAACTGGAGATCCTCGATACTTTTCATACGCTTTGCGACGACAAGCTGAGTCTCTTGATGACACAGCTGGACGAGACGGGCGGCGAAAATTTCGAGATTCGACTGACTCATTCGGTGCCCAGCAAAGATCCACTGCTGTCGATTCTAGCCGCCCTCATTGACCTTCTCGCCAATGCGGCCAAATACTCGAGCAACGTACTATACAGTGATATTAGGATATTGCTCAACCTTGCCGGACACAATTACGGCCTCTATCACGCGAAAAGCTGCCTCGAGAACAATCCTGGCGCACTGAGATCCCTCCTGGACCACGTGACGACGAAAAACGAGACGGAAGACTGCTCGCTCATCGTTTCGCTACTAGAGTGCCTTATGTCGCGCGACATTCCCGAACGCTCGTTGTATCTACGACCCAGCCAATTGGCCAGCCTCGTCTCCTGGGACAAGAGCGGACAACATCCCCTGGAGAAGCTGCCAGGCGCCGAGCAACTCGTCGAACAGCTGAGAACCAGCGTCGACGGCAAAGACGAGAAGGAACCCGTGCCGGAAATGCTCGAACCACTGCTGCCCACACCCGAGACACTTCTCAATCAATTCGCCCAAAGAACGTTGTGCCGCTACGGACGAACGGATCGTCCCGTCACGAGAAAACGCAACTTCGTCGATGACGCGAGCCTCGCTAACAACGAAATCGTCGATCTTATCGCACTCGCGGCTGAACTTTTGCCGACGGATTTTAATCTACTCACCGAAGCCCAATTGATCTGCGCCAAAGTGCCACCCGATGACTCCACACAACCGATACAACCCAAGGGACAAAACGAGGGCGCGGATGACTCGAGGGACTCGCAGAAACAGAACAATGTACCGACTGCCAAAACGAAACAGCCTTTCGGTGGGTCTCGAATTGAATCATTTTTTTGCACTTTTTTCAACTTTTCGAACTTTAGGCCCCATCTTGCGGGAAACAAGTCCGTCGGAAGAAATTTCCGCGACGAGGGCAAGAAAAATGTGTTGGGTGGAAGTTTGGGAGAATCTTATTTCGCGCGCCAAATTTTTGAGTCGGCGAGACGGGTTTCTTTTCAAAAGTGGCGCCCTTAGGAAGCTTTTCGAGCGACATGGGGGTGGGCAAGCAATACCAGGTGTGGAAGTATGAAACCGGATTTTTTTTGTAAACATTACACGTCTGTTTGTTTGGGTTTGTTTGAGAGAGAAAACGAATGGAGACAGCTTTCTGCGCCACATTCAATTGATCCGCGAGTTCTTGTTGACTTTGAGTATCATCTTCATCCAATAAGACTTGCAATTCGTTGTCTGCGAACTTTTTCGGTGGTTTTCCACGCTCTTCGTTTCTCACGTCAAAATCACCACTTTTGAATTTTTTGAACCACTCGAAACACTGTGTTTTGCCAAGAGCATGTTCACCGTAAACTTCGACAAGCATTCGATGCGATTCTGCAACAGTTTCCTTCAAATGATAACAGAAAACCAATGTTGTCCGCAAATCGTAGTTCGTAGGCACAAAACTCGACATGTTTGAGGCGAGAAATTCAGTTAGGAGCGTGAAAAATAGGTATTTTTCGGAATTTTTTTAGAGGGGATAAAATAATCTGATCATTTTCAAATTTGGACATGAGTCTATTATAACTGTCCAGTTAAAAAAAAATATTTTTGGGATGACCAACTAGATGGCGGCGTTATTAGGGGTCTTCGGACGCCTGTTTTCCGCGACATCCAAAAGTGCTGCAGTTGTCACTCTTTTTCTGTTGATCTGAAAAAGATTTATACCCAACCTCATGTCGTTGTTTTTAGCACCCTTAAACCTTGAACATGGGTCATTAGCGTGCGTCGCTTATTTAACTATGTTATTCCGTAAGGAAAAATCTGAAAAAGTTCGTAGGTCTTCTGTGGACTTCTAACTATGCGATAGAATTATTGCCAGCCCCGAAAATCCCTTTTTCAATAAACATTTTCATCAAAATTCAGAGGCATGCTCAACGTTGAAAGATTTGGCATGGACACAATCGACCCAAGTTCAAGGGATTAGGGTTAATAAGTGTCATTCGTTTACTGACATATTAAGGGGTAGGATATACCTAAAAAATGATGAAAAAGTGCAGCATTGAAAATTTGGGAGTCTTTTTATTCCAAAGTTCGAATTTTCGACCATTTTTTTGACATATTTGACCCCAAAAAATTATTTATTTACACGCTACCTTTCAAACTTTGGGTACCTTCCGATAATATTACTGAGAGTACTTCCCAAAATTTCATCCAAATCGGTCGATAACTTTTTGAACTACAACACGAGCAGTTTTTGAAAAAGTAGTTTCGAGATAATCGCGTTTAAAGTTTCAACATGTGAAAACTATTAATTGTAATTTTTTTGTAATTGTAATTGTAAAACTCGAAATATTCAATATTTCGAGTTTTCCTGTGGTCAGTATATTCTTTGGCTATCATACTTTCGAAATATGTAAAAAAAATTGATTTTTTGAAAATTATAAAGGTATTTCTCGCCTTAAGGTTATAGAAAGATATACCGGTGTAGGGAACTTGGGTTGTTGTGTGTTGAAAATCTTCGTCAGCTATTAGAGGGACATGGCGCTGCAGAAGCGGTTTCACTGTCCCTAAACTGATGGCTAGCACCATCTATAGGGAAATTCCGGTTTCATACTTCTACACCGTGTATGCATGTTTGTTTGGTGTTATTTGGGTTTTGTAAATTTTTGGGAATAAAAATGAGAAACTTGCAAGATGCTTGCAAGTAACATCACTTTCGTGTCCTCTGATTTTGTTGAAACTTTTTTATGTGAAAGAGTATCAAAAACTGAGAGACACGTATTTTTTTTTATTGGCGGAAAAGCCGTTTCAAGGGCTGAAACGCACCCTCGAAAATAGGGGTGTTTTTCGTTTTTCGTCGATAACTTTATCGTTCTCATCTCCAATGTATGACGCGAAATGATGTACACGAAAAAATAAGCATTTTTGCAATTTGAATTTTTTTTATATCTCCTACCGTTAAAACTTTATCGACGAAAAAGCGAAACTCTTTTAAGCGTCGAATTTTAGGAAATGCTGAAATAGGTGTTCAATTATTTGTATTGTAGAGTATTTACGCCAAGCTTCAAGCAAATCTGACCAAAAATGTTGTCTCATACAAACTGTTTCACCCCCTTAAGGGTCGAATATCGGTTTTTACCATTAGTTTGTGAGAGAATCTGGTGTAGGTGGAAAAGGAAAAAGCAACAATATAAAAATGTATTCACAAAATATGATACACATATGGGAAGGATCGAATCGACCGAGATCTCGACGATCCGCTCGTAACGCAGTAATACCACCCGAAATTACGCGTTGAAGTATAGAAATCACGCGAGAGTATAGAAATCACTGAATATCCCGAAATATTCGTTGAGGAATTTCCCGTATACAAATCAACTCTTCAAAAAAGTCTTATTTTGGGTCAAATATGAAGGCTGCGTGGTCGGAATAAGAGGCCACAGATATCGTAATATCCCCTTCAAAGTTAATATTTTGAACATCGTAATTATAAGTTGTGGAGTTGTTTTTCACAACTCACGATTGCATTTTGAACGGATTTTCATTGAAATCTCGAGGAGGAAATTCCCGGAAACAAAGTTTCTTGTAAGACGTAAAAACAAGTCGATTTAAGGGGAGGTACCTGAGTAAACGGCGAGAAAAACAGGTAAACTTCTGGTATTTTTATCTCAAAAACTAATGTTTCGAGTGCATCCGGGTTTTTTAAATTGGAAAATATGTACATTGAGGTATGTTTAGGATTTTTTAAAAATAAATTCGTTGACTGGAAGTGATTCAAACGCGATTATCTCGAAACATAGTTTTCAAAGTCGGTGCCAGATGTATTTCGAAAACGGCTTGTCCGATTTTGTCCAAATTTGGATACAATATTCTTCGATAGTTTTTCTCGTTCGCCACGTAGGATTTTTTTTGTTGAAATTTTCATTTTTGACGGAACTGCGACCGTTTTAATTCAACATTCGTTTTTCGTTCGCAATTTCCGACGATTTTGGATTGCATACTGCATAAAAAAGCAATGGTCCAATCAAATGAAAAACCCCTACGTGGCGAACGAGAAAAACTATCAAAGAATATTGTATCCAAATTTGGACAAAATCGGACGAGCCGTTTTCGAGATACATCTGGCACCGACTTTGAAAACTATGTTTCGAGATAATCGCGTTTGAATCGCTTTCAGGCAACGAATTTATTTTTAAAAATTCCTAAACATACCTCAAAGTACATATTTTCCAAAAAAAAACCCGGATCCAATCGAAATATTAGTTTTTGCGATAAAAATTCCCGAAGTTTACCTGTTTTTGTCGCCGTTTGCTCGGGTACCTCTCCTTGAATAAAAAATCGTTTGCTGAATTGCGATTGTTATTAACAGTGACACCGATGCGAGGCCGCGCCCAGTTCGTGAATTCTATGAGAAGTGGACAAGCGGCCGGTGGTGCGGGTCGAGGTGCCGATCCCTTCAGATCGCGGCCTCCGAACACCTCGAGACCGCCGTCCCTCCACGTGGACGACTTCGTGGCGCTGGAAACTTGCGGTGCTCAGCCGACCGGACCGACCGGATACAACAAACTCAGCATCCGAGGTACATGTCCGCCGAGAGGAGTCATCGCCGGCACGAGATGTCGTTCTTGGGTCGCGGAGCCTCGGTCCCCATATCTTCGATGAGTCGAGCTGCTCGATCGAGCGGTTTCTCCATATACCTCTGTGTACATTGACGACAGTTGCCGAGGATAAAAAGGCGGGGGATATACAAACGAAAGGAGCATCATCCTGGTGACAGGACAGGGCTCTCGAGTTACCTCAAGGAGGCTCGAGCGCTTCGCCGACGAATGTCAAAGAGTGATCTGTTTTTTTTTAGATATGCGTCCAATAGAAGTTTGACCTTGAAATTTCCGTGAGTTCCTCGGAATCGATTTTAAGAGCCAAATAAAAATATTCAAGTCTGGACAATTCACCGCAGCTTTTTAAATGGAGAACTAGAAATTGAGCTGGAATTGTCCATGAGGCAGTACAAAATTACAGCCGCAAATAATAGCGGCTAAATTTAATAAAAATTGTGAGCAACGCTGCTGAATTTTTTAGATTTTAAAGGTTTTTTCCGGCGAAAAAAAAACAAATTTTCAAGTTGAACTTTTATCGGACGTTCTTTACGGCTAAAAAATTCATCGGTAAAGCGCTGCGGCGCTTGTCAACCTCGAGCGCCACGTACTTTCTTCGTACGTGCAATTTTACGAGTACGCAAAATTGGCACGTCGCACACCTCAGTGAAGCTCGAAAAACGCGACGATCGCGGTGTGCTCGTTTTTTTTTTCTTCCAAAATACAAATATATATATGTACATTTACGCGTGGACAGTGATGCTCGACTAGCGTCGAGGTTTATATCTCTTGGATTTATTCTCGTCCCTTTTCACTTCCTTGCGGTCCATCTCCTTTTGCCACGTAGGATACCTCAAGTTGAATTTGGCGAAGCCAGTCTGGAATCCCGGATGGTTCACGGTTCGTGCTTTTTTCTGGAAGTTTTGTGGAAAAAAGAGTTTTGAGAAACGCGCTCAACGGAGGCGTTCGTTGTCCAGGTGGAGCCGCATAGTTTTTCAGCCGAAAGCTCAACTTGATCAGAATTTCAGTACGCGATTCGAACCACACAAACCCAAACGGATTCGACGGGAATCGGAAAAAAAAATATTCGGCGAAAATCAACTAAAAAAAAGATTTGACGAAAATCAATTTGAAAAAAGATTTGACAAAATTCAATTTTAAAAAGGTTTGACAAAAATCCATTAAAAAACGAGATTCGACAAAAATAAAAAATACAAAGATTCAACAAAAATAAAATATACAAAGATTCAATAAAAATACAAATCAACAGATTTCGATGAATGCCAGGAGAAAAAACATCAAATCCACAATTAATAATTGGGATGTTTTGAGCATTGATTTTCAATAATAATGCACAAAAATTATACATGTTGTTTAAACAAATAATTGTTTAGCAAATGATCGTAAAAAATGTTTCATTCGTTTAAATTAAAATAGTTGATTTTTCCAAATACTTAAATTAATTGAATTGCATTCTTTTCGGAGTGAATTTTTCCAGATTTTTTTTTAATTCCATTAGGATTTAAAAAAATTGTCTCAATGAGCCTGTTTGAAGATTGAATTCTTAAGGACAACGTGGGATGTTGTAAAAAAAATATTACATATTCAAGATTGATTATCCAGGCCCAAAATAAAAAATGGAGAGAAAATAGGGAAAAAGTCCGACATGCTTATAAAAAGTTAATGCAGGCAAAAAATGCACTTATTAATTTTACCTATTTGTTAAAAAATTAAATCTAAATTTTAACTTATTTCCATAATTGTTAAAAATAAATATTCGCAGCACGCATATCCGATTTTTGTCGATTCTCAAAGTACTGAAATTCCGACTAAACTTTCGGGCGAAAATGTACGCGCGATAAATCCTCAATCGCGTGCTGTTTTTTTTCCAGGACTTTTTACATGGAGTTAAAATTTTCTCCGTTGGAACGCAACAAAAATTCTTCATATTTTATTTTCCTAATCTTTATTATTATAGAAGATCTTTTTTGTATATTTGTAATGTAGATCGCTAAATGAATATCTCGAAAAATGATCAACGGATTTGTATAGGCGAAATCTGCCAAAAGAAATGAAAGGAATTGCGAAAATTTGTTTTTCGTTGCATTCCAACGCTGCAAATCTTCGATCTCGTCTTTTCACTAACTTTGTCCTTCATCATATCGTTGATTTCTTTGTGAAACGCGTCGAGGGTGCGGTACAGTTCCCAATTCGGTTGAAGACGATATTGCACCATCTTTTCCATGATCTCGAGAACGTAAGCGAAACGTAGTTTTCGGCAGGCGATGTTGATTAGTGTGCCGGCAATTACGGTGTTGAGACGATGTCCCGTTACGTTCATTCCGGCGATCAGATCTCTCGCGTCGTCCAGAGTCTCGCAACCGAGGGCCAAGATGCCCCAGGTTATTACGTCGGGACAGAGGCCGTTGCGTTGAATGTCGTCGAGGATCGCCTGAAAATTCACGCTCGTCTCTCAGAAATGGCGCACGATAAAACTGACATAACGATTGCTACTGGCCCATTCGAGATCGAAATAATTCAAGAAACGCGTAAATTGAAAAAGTCGCGAGACACCTATCGAGTAGATTCAAGCAAGGAGGCGAGATAACTTTTTCACTCGGTGCACGTTTTCAATGTGATTTCAAGGTCATCGGACGAAATTTCGGCGAGCATTTTTGGGGGAGGTTACAATTTCGGTGGCGTCAAAATAAGAAAGTGTATTTCGATAGACATTTTCACAAGGTAAAAGATTCTACTGGTCTTAAGGGGTTAGACCACAGTAACGGGTATAAAATCATGTGCGAATTTAACAATTTATTTTCGTATGGAAAAGTGATTCACTCGTAAAATTAATTACACATCTATTTAGTATGAACATCAAGCTGTTAGAATATATATATATATATATATATATATATATATATATATATATATATATATATATCGATGTACAAAATGGCAGACTAGTGGAACATTCTCGAAACAGCTTTTTTCCAATTGGCGTGACAAATAACCAACAATTTTCTCTCGATTTACTTTAAATTTGAAAGTTATGGTCCTAATTGCATATCGCAGAGAAGTACGTACGGAATTTCTGATAAATCGAAAACTTTTCATTTTATGAGCAGTTTTATACGAAATTTTTTACTGAAAATTCATTCCTTAAGTTCAAATACCTACAACTTTTGAATAAAACAATATTTTTAAAATTCCGTACGTACTAAAAAGAAAGATAACACAAAATATCAGTAGTAGGCCATTTTGTACATCGAATATATATATATTTTTTTCTAACAGCTTAATATTCATACTAAATAGATGTGTAATTAATTTTATGAGTGAATCACTTTTTCATACGGAAAAAATTCTCACATGATTTTATACCCGTTACGGTGGCTTAACCCCTTAATGATAGCTAGTCTTCCATAACGGGCGAAATTATCGCACAAATATAATTGAAAAGTCAATCCAATTGTTCCTTTTCGTGGAAATCTTTAGTCGAAGGCGGAAGTATCACAGTAACATAATAAAATATTGGGATATTGAACATGTTCTCGCTGTTTTTTTCGTGAAAATTAATGCATCATTTGAAAAAATAATTTCCAATGCTTTCAAACGTTTCGATAAAAGGCTCTGGCCTTTTTTGGCCGAACACGGCAGGACCTTCCCTGAAACTACACGCACGCAGTTCTGGTAACGCCATCTGTTGGAAAACAGCGAAAACTTATTCATCGTCATAGTAAATCAAATTGGTCTCATAATGGAAATCTTCGATAATGTGCGAAAGTATCGCACCTCCGACGCGCCTCGCGCCCACACCAGTACGCTGCCCATCTGGGACCAAAAACTCATTTGAATGCCAAATAAAATAACTATTCAAAATGGCGGAATGTCTTTTTTCTTCCTTCATCAATATCTCGAAAACTAATCTAGACATCGATTTAAAACCAGCAGGATCTTTTTCCTCGTAAAAAAAACTATCGAAATCCATTTTCACATTTGTTCGCCACGTGAATCGTAATCTCGTCCCTTTTTGTACCTTGGCGCCTTGGTAGTCCCTGCGAAGACTCCTCTTCTTCATGAGCATATTGAAGAAGTCGACGTCCAGTGGGATTCTCCTGGCCTTGGCGGTCTCGACTACCTCGCGTTCGCATTTATCCGTCTGTGGCACGAGTTCCATCAGTAGAGTCATGGTCTTCGTGTCGGGCGTCGCTTCGTCCTTATCCATGTGTTCGATGATGCCGCCGAGGCCGCCGAACAGAATCAGCCGATTTTTCTTGCGTATCGTATCTAGGTGCGTCTCCGCCAGGGCCTTTCGAGCATCCACGAGGCTTTTTTCTCCGTCCTTGAGGTCGAGTTCAGCGGGTAAATCGGATGGTCCGTTAGGTGGGCGCTCTTCGCTCGGATCACTCGCCTTGTGGGCGATTTCAGTGTAGAGGAGGCTATTGACGGTGGGCTGACTTTGCAGAAGATCGGGCCTAACTGCATCGTCCAGGCGTATCTGTACAGTGGGCGGAGCGCCGACGAGGACGTCGTCTAGCTTGAGATCGCCGAGTTTGGTGTCCCTGATGGCGCGCAGCAGAAGATTGTAAGTGAGAACGGAGGGTCTGATGGCGTGTCTGCGCATCATGTGCCAGATGACGAGGCTGTGTCTGAGGCCGGCCTCGGGGTTGGAAATGGCGCCGATGAGAAGCGAGTTGAAGGTCACCAGGTCGGTTGGTAACCGCAGATCTCTCATGTGATCGGCTAGGCTGAATGCCTCGTGTATCGCGCCGTGGCGGCCGTACGCCTTGATCATCGCGTTGTAGTGCGTCTCGTTCAGCACGACGTTCTTCTCTGCGAATTCTTGCCTTAATTCGCCGAGATACTCCAGGGCCGTCTCCGTATGATGATAATTCGCGCACGCGTTTATGATGCTCGTGTAAGTGGCGCCGTTGCACTTCAGGCCGAGTTTCTTCATCTTGGTGTATAGCGATCGGGACTGCTTGAAGTCGCCGACGACGGCAAACGCTCGAAGCAGCAGATTGTACATGTAAGCGGTGGGTTTGTCGCGATTTTCAGCCACGAGATCGAGGACCTCCAGCGCTGCCTTGAGATCGCCCTTCTGGATTCGCGTCTTGATGAGATCGGCGTAGCCGCCCGGTGACAGACGGAGACGACGCGGCACTCGCGCCTCGTTCTCCACGAATTTCTCCTCGATCTTCTCGTCTTCGTCCATCTCGACTTTCGTGAATTGACCCTCGGCTAAATCGCCGAAAACGTTTTCCGGCTTTGGCGCGGCGGCGCTCGAACAGTCGCGCACCGAACGTACCTGCAAATTCGACAGACATTTTCGGAGAATATGGAAAGTGCTGGAGTCTGCGATAAATTGTGCGCTATAAGAGGGCGCGTTTTTTGAAGTTGTGTTCTCGTGACTGGAATCGACCAAGTGACGGAACGCTCGTCGTTGGTTGTTTACACTCGCGATACACGATCGCACGCCGGCTTTTCCCGAACTCAGCGTAACGTTGAAACGCACGGTGAACATTGTTCGTCACGGCAAATGTCAACGTCGTATGTCAACACGATTGATCAACGGAAGTCTTGCGGTATTTGCATCGCGTAGGACGCTCGATGTTTGCTTTACGCCGGGATTTCGCAAATCTCGAGAAATTGGAGGTTATGTTCGTTGGGCTCGGTGGGACTCAGTTTGCAGCACGATTTTTCTCTATGGGGGTACTCTAACCGCAATAATTTGCACGAAAAAAAACACACGATATAGCGGCGATTAGAGCCTGAACTTCGCGCGATCGCGCTGGCAGCGCTGCCAGCGACCACGCCGCGAGACAAGTTTCCAATTGGAAAAAGTCGGACACTGTCGGTGATGTAGACGCGGCAGCCAAAATTCAATAAAAATAACCAGGGAGGCTAGAGTGGGAGGAGTCCGATCTCTTATGGAGAGACTTGAAAAAAGTGGCTACAAAAATGTGGTCAAACTGGGATGGCGCCACTATTGCTAAGTCCGCGAGAAGTGAGCTGCGTGTGACAAAGACGGAACAAGTAAATAATGAGAAGTGAGCTGTGCATAAGGCAGCATGATACTTGAGAAGTAGGCTGCGTGCGAGAGAGATGCAAAGTGATATATAGCCAGATCGCGCGCAAAAGTTACCCCCACTCTAGCCTCTTAATCGCCCATCACAAAATCATAGTAGCGCGTATCCGTGAGCGAGCGACGCTCGGACATCTTCGGAAAGAGCCGAGCGCGCCGAAGTTTCCCGACCGCTCCTTCGGCAGCTACACCAATGCATGGACGCTGAGCACGTTCATGTGCGGCCAAGCCGAAACGAAGGCTTCGAGGGAAAAAGCAATCTGAGCACGACTCGCGCGTGACGTCACCCGACGGAACGCGCGAGGCTTTTAGATGATTTCAATGCTTATTTAGCTCTTGATTCTCTGCGTTATCAATGTATACAAAAAAATGTATCGCGTACCCTGATCGCTTATTTTTTTAGTTTATACGTTAATTTAAATATAATAATTAATCCAAATTACAACTTATTTATCTTCTAAAAAATGGTTTGGGCTTTACTCACACCCGCCCCTATGCCAAATAAATTGTAATTCATAAAAGTAAGCGGAAATATATTTATATTCGCATTATTATATTCATTCTCATATACTATCATCAAGCGATAAAGCATTATCCCCAAAAACAAGCCAATCATCCATCCGGCCGCGAATCGTAACTTACGAGAATGAATATAATAATACGACTATAAATATATTTCCGCTTACTTTTATGAATTACAATTTATTTGGCATAGGGATGGGTGTGAGTAAAGCGCAAACAATTTTTTAGAAGATAAATAAGTTGTAATTTACATTTATTATTACATTTAAATTAACGTACAAACTAATCAAATAAGCGGTCGGAGGGCGCGATAAATTTTTCGACACTGAAAGATAACTAATTAAAATAATAATGATAACTAATTTAACAAGAATTAATAGTGATAATAATGTAAAAAAAAGCACTGAGGGCGGGGAACGATCCTGCGCCCCTGCGGACCGAAGCCAGGAACGCTACCAACGGGACCATCCCATCGCTTGTAGAATATGCACTTTCTGGTACTGACGATTCGCGGCCGGATGGTTGATTGGCTTGTTTTTGGGAATAATGCTTTATCGCTTGATGAAAGTATGAGAATTAATATAATAATACGAATATAAATATATTTCCGCTTACTTTTATTAATATTAATTTATTTGGCATAAGGACGGGTGTGAGTAAAGCGTAAACAATTTGTTAGAAGATAAATAAGTTGTAATTTGGATTCATAATTATATTTAAATTAACGTATAAACTAAAAAAATAAGCGATCAGGGTGCGCGATACATTTTTTTGTATACATTGATAACGCAGAGAATCAAGAGCTAAATAAGCATTGAAATCATCTAAAAGCCTCGCGCGTTCCGTCGGGTGACGTCACGCGCGAGTCGTGCTCAGATTGCTTTTTCCCTCGAAGCCTTCGTTTCGGCTTGGCCGCACATGAACGTGCTCAGCGTCCATGCGTTGGTGTAGCTGCCGAAGGCGCGTTCGGGAAACTTCGGCGCGCTCGGTTCTTTCCGAAGATGTCCGAGCGTCGCTCGCTCACGGATACGCGCTACTATGATTGTGTGATGGACGCGTAAGAGACTAGAGAGGGGGTAACTTTTGTGCGCGATCTCGCTGCACTGCTTGCTGGGATGCGTATTCGATCCTCTTCCATCCCTTTTACCCGACATCGATACTCAGCTTACTTCTCGAGGTCTTAGAGATAGTGGCGCCATCCCTTTTTGACCACATTTTTGTAGCCACTTTGAAATGCACAGATCGGCCTCCTCCCACTCTAGCCTCCATGGTAGTCGTGTGACAGGCATGCATATATATGTATGTTGAGCCGGTGTTTCGAATCTCTTACATGAATAAAAGTCTATTGATATATTTCGAATGATTTTCCGTTCTAATGATTTTCCACTTAACCACAATAAATAACGTCGCCATAAGGATAACAGGCGAAAGCCACGAAAGTATCGAATCGTTCAGCTGATCGGAGTGTTTAGAGCCGAAGGCTGTCACACAACAGCCAACGCTAGACAGTGGCGATTTCAAGAACTAAAAAGCAGGGACAAAACGCGTTTTCGTTCATCGTATAGGAATAGTAGGCCAGTGTCAGGGGGTTGCCTGTTACTAACTGGAGGCGATTTCGTGAGCAGTGAAGCGAGCAATATTTTAGTTACTAACTAACTGTTACTAGGATTAAGACGATATCTCATGGACCGTAAAATGTACTGTATTTTAGTACCTTACTAGTTGGTGTAAGTATTGGAGCGATACCGTGGTCAATCGCTAAACCGATGCTAGTAAGTTACTAGGCCAACGGTAGGAACAGGTAGTAAGTTACTAGGTAGTAAGTTACTTACTACCTAGTAACAGTAAGTTACTAGGCCAACGGTAGGAACAGGTAGTAAGTTACTGGGCTAACGGCCCAGTATAGGTAATTCCATCGTATAGGTAATTCCTATACGATGAACGAAAACGCGTTTTGTCCCTGCTTTTTAGTTCTTGAAATCGCCACTGCCTAGCGTTGGCTGTTGTGTGACAGCCTTCGGCTCTAAACACTCCGATCAGCTGAACGATTCGATACTTTCGTGGCTTTCGCCTGTTATCCTTATGGCGACGTTATTTATTGTGGTTAAATGGAAAATCATTAGAACGGAAAATCATTCGAAATATATCAATAGACTTTTATTCATGTAAGAGATTCGAAACACCGGCGCAACATACATATATATGCATGCCTGTCACACGACTACCAGCGCCACAGTGCGGCAAGGACATTTTGCGAACAGCATTTATCTACCAGTGTCAGGAGACTGGTAACAGGTAGTAACTCACTACAATGCTTTCTCTTCCGTTGAACACTACTCCACCCGTTGATGATCAATCTTTACTACCCTCTCCGGAAAGTCCCTAGGCAATCATCCCTCCGATTGGACACCGCTCACCCGCAACATCGCCAGCTCTTTCATTCGTCCCGTAGTTGTTTCTCCGCCCAAAAACTAATGCGGCCACCAACGCACCTGGAGAATCCTACGAGCAGCTGATTCCCTTCGCTATAGCAAGCCGGGAACTCCGCTTTTATCTGCTACGGGCTTTGAGATGACGCAAAATCGCCATTCTCTTTCTCACTCGGTTCTCCGCGTTTCTCGCATCTGCCGCAACCGCAGCCTCTTTTTACCTCACTCTCAATACCTTCGATTCCTTTATTCGATATACCGTGTACATATCATAGGACACGGCACGCACTCTTGACGAAAAAATCGGTGCAACAGCTCGGTTCCCATGGCCATGGTGAAAAGCCAACATCGACGCAGTCCGCAATAACGGAGGCTTACGGGACAAAAGTGAAGTGCAGCACAAGCGGTCTCGTGTTCCGGCCTCGCGTGTTCGCGGTGCGCAACGCGACAACCAACGAAGGTTAACCACGTCAGCTTTGAAAAGTTTACTATACGAATGCGATATGGACACATCATCTGGCATTCTTAACCCATAATAACACGATAATATCAATAAACTTTATTTTTTTCAGAATCGTAAAAGATTATGAATTTAATATTTTGCTTTTGCGAATTGAAAAAAAAACCAATAAATTCAACATTTTCAATAATGATAGCAGTAATTTTTTGTTGTCGAGAATCAAAGAATAGTAAATTTCATGCTCTTAATTAGAACAACAAATCAATCCTTTTTGCAAATGAAAAAAACAAATTGCATACTTAAAAAAACATCAACAATCATAATAATCAATCAAATTGGTTTTGCGCATCCAATAAAGCAAGTTCAATACTCTTAGTAACAATAATAAAAAGAAATAAAAAAAAATTGCGGATGCAAAAAATGGAATACTTTCAATCAAAGAATAATAAATTTCATGCTGTTAATTATAATAATAAATCATTCCAGTTTGCGAATTAAAAAAGCAATAAATTGAATACTTGAAAAAACAACAACAATCGTAATAATCAATTAAATTGATTTTGCGGATCCAACAAAACATATTCAATATTCTTAGTAACAATAATGAAAAAAAGTTTAAAAAATTTAATGCGAACGTCAAAAGCAAGAGATTGAATACTTTCAATAATAATAATAATATATAATAATACCAATCAATTTAATACCTTTAATAATAACAATAATAACAAATTATTTTTTTGCGAATTCAAAAACCATACATTTAGTACTCTCAATAATAACAATAACAACAATGATGATAATAATAATACGTTAAATCATATTAATAATAATAACAACGAATTCATCACTTTTTAATAATAATCACAATATGATTTTATCCTCAATAACAATAATAATAAATTTGATACTTTTTTTATGAAAATAATAAATTTAATACTTTTAATAATAATATTAATAATTTAAAAAAATAAATAATAGGTATGCGTATATGCATAATAAGAATAATACATATACACACACATGCGCAGATGTGTGTCAGAGCATTGGCATGCACACGTGTTATCTACGTGCTATATAGTTATAGAAAGGGCCGAGCGTTTCTCTCTAAACACACGGCCAGTCAGAACAGCGGCTGCTCTTGTTCGAGCCTGTCACACTTTCGTCATTCGCCCGAGCCGCGATAATCTCAATACTTCGTTCCCACTCTTCAATTCTCGTACAATTCGTACATTGTTTTTTATGCTTTTGTTCTCTCTCCGTCTTCAATTTATCGCGAATGTGAAATTTCCGCGAACAAAACGAGGATAAAGTTGGGTTTTGTTTTTCGGCCGTATAAGTCCGCGCGCCAAAAATTCCGAGGTGAGTACAGGAAGGTTCATTGACGAAGGAAAAATCGAAGCACTGACGAGGAGTTGTAAACAAATGAGTGGTCGCGTTGGAGCTCGGAATTCTTTGAAACAATGCGAGTGGCTACGTGAGCATTGATAGGATTGATTATCGATCAACGGAAGAAAAAAAAATTCCGACACTGTACATTACTATTGTGTATGTTCCATTGTTTTTTTGTTCTACCAAGTTATTAATTCGGAATTGCATCCATGGCTTGAATTACTTTTCCGCCAAAGTGAAGATTCGAAAGCCCCTGTTTGCGTTTGTGGAAATATTTATGGTAGTTTGTTTGGCTTTAGTTGTGTGATTTTGGGCCAGTCAATTTTTATAGGCTGTTTGGGTTTTCAATAGCAGTCTTTATGTCCAGGGTGCACCCTTTAAGGGCCTCACTCACCCATAGGCCTCCTCTTGCATTCACCTCTTTACATATATACGAGTTTCCATTTTCGTAACATTTGATATACCAGTATGTCCCTCTATTTGCGGTACCTCATTTGTCAATAACTCGAATTATTTTACGTACTCACATAGCTCTTTGGCGGGCTTATTCCTCACCGGCACCTCTAATTTTCATCTTAGTTCTTCGCTTCCTTTGTATTCCAGCACTTCAAGCTTTTCCACTACTTCCGCTCTGATTTCTGCCTTCACCGCTTCGCAGCGACAAATGTGGTCCAAGCTCTCTTCTTCCCTGCACATCCGGCAGCTATTATCTCCGTAACCCTCATTACCTTTTTTCCATACATTCCCGCACCTTATCCTTGTTCATGATTCCTTTGTTTGCCTACTGAGCTGTTTTATTGTTCCGTACAGTCGATCCTCGACATAACAAACCTCGATATAACAAACCCTGATATAACAAACCCTGATATAACGAAATCCTCGATATAACAAACCTCGATATAACGAAATCCTCGATATAACAAACCTCGATATAACGAAATCCTCAATATAAAGAAATCCTCGATATAACAAACCTCAATATAACGAAATCCTTGACATAACGAACCTCGATATAAGAAACCTCGATATAACAAACCTCGTTATAACGAAATCCTCGATATAACGAAATCTTCTATATAACAAACCTCGATATAACAAACCTCGTTATAACGAAATCCTCGATATAACGAAAGTCTCCATATAACAAACCTCGATATAACGAAAGTCTCCATATAACAAACCCAGATATCACAAAATACTCGATATAACAAACCTCGATAGAACGAAATCCTCGATATAACAAAATCCTCGACATAACAAACCTCGATATAACGAAATCCTTGATATAACAAACCTCAATATAACGAAATCGATATAACGAAATCCTCGATATAACAAACCTCGATATAAAAAGTAGATTCCCTTCCGATAGACACCCGAAACCGTGATACAACAACATAATAATATACATTATGCTCTAATTCCTAATTACTTGTAAAAATGGTTCCAATTTGAACTTTTCTCCAAAAAATATCCCTATATCTATAGTATTCATATATTTTTTTTAAACGACATTTTAAGGAACATGGTCTCGATATAAGGAACATTCCTAGAGTTTCGTTATATCGAGGTTCGACTGTATTTCATTTCTGAGTTCCCTTTTCAGTTTCTATACTCTTTGCGGTATGTCGATGTGTCAATCCTGCATCAGTTCTGGATTTCCTATTCTATTTTGATTGTTATACCCCCTTAAACGTTTTGCTCTATTCCTCTCACGTTCTGCCATATTCATCCTCCACTCCCCGCATGGCTTTGGCAAGGTCCATTCCCCACTTTGACACGTTCCCATTGATAATTCCTCTTGCTTCTTCTTTAAGGGGAGATATACACCTTGGAGCTGGAAAAAAGGTCATTTTTGTGAATTTTTTTAAGAAAAACTATTTGAAATTTCGGATTGGGGTTTTAATTATCTAAAAGTATATACATTGAAAAATATGTTCAATTTTCTTTATTTAAAAATATCAACAATATACAAGGATATTGTATGACCCTTGGAGCGTCGTAAAAAAATCTGCGTATACGGTACCCAGTGGCGTTTCTTCAAAAATCATCTGAAAAAAAAACCAAAAAGATTATAAATTCGATACTAGTACTTGTCATAGCCGATTTTGAAAATATCGATTTATGAAAAAATGGTGGACGTTTGAACATAAATAGTGATTTTTGGGGCAAAAATTAGTTATTATTTTGCCTATAAAACAAAAACTAAGTAACGGAAAAAAAAATCCTATGATAAGTACTAGATAATGGTGGATAGAATGACCACGAAAAACCTCAAGGCAATCGGTTCATTGGTTTTCGAGAAATTTTGGGTACCGATTTGAAAAACGTGGTTTTGAGAAAAACGCGTTTGACAATTTGGGAATGAATAAATCATGAACTTTGTCAACTTACATGGAATCATCGATACCAGGCCCATAGTGTAGGTCTTGTACAGTCGATGGAATGTTCTTAGCTTCTAAATCCTCGACCGTGACCATCTAGGTGTATATCTCCCCTTTAGACACACCTTCGGCCATCTCTATTATTTCCATCTGCCAAATGTAGTTTGCTGTTTTTGGATTGATTCCCATAGCCATTTTTACATATTGTCCCTAGCAAGTTTTAATTGCATTTCTGACTTTTGACTGGTCCCATCATTTATTCATGTGCTCGCGGAGGAGGAAGGCCAATTGGGGATAAAAAGTCTGCGAATGAAATTACCCAATGCACTCCTGTATTTTTCGTCTCCAGCGTTCCTTCCTATGGCCGTTCGGGCTCTTACGATCCTTTTCGTTTTTCCTGTTCTCGAAGCCTCTGTATCCCGATAGACTGAGATTGTCCTCTCGGGACGAGAATTTTCATTTCTTCCCCTCACTTTCGCAGGGCATCATGAGCAAGACACCGGTATCTACGTTGCAAGAATACACCGCCAAGCACCGATGGGACGATCCCGTTTACGTCCTGATCGCCAATAATTGCCGCAACAGGGAGGGCGTAAACTTAAACGTGTTCACTTACAAAGTGACCTGCCACTCGATGTCGGCGGTGGGGACCGCCAGCACTAAGAAGGAAGCGAAGCACGTCGCTGCCAAGGAAATGCTCAAGCTCTTGCCGACCGTCTCCAATTTTGTGCAAGCTTTGAAATCGTCCGACGGCGATCTGCACAAAATAGACTCGTATTACTTACCCGGCTCGCGCAACGTCAATCACCAGGATATATTCGTCAATTCGGTGGGAAAATTGGCTGTGAGTATACTCGGGGAAAAGTCTCTCGCTTTGAAAACAAACATTTTTGTATCTACGGGCTCTGAAAATAAGACTGATTATTTTTACTGCAAAGAAAATTGTTACAGATAATGAGATTGAAGTTTGCATCGTTTGAATGCAATGAAAATGATTATTTTGCAATTTTTCGAATTTTGTTTAGCGAATATTCGCAACGAAAATCCGTCGATCGTTTTTTAAGGCCTCAGGCCTTAGGCCAGTAACGGGTACAAAATCATGTGCGAATTTAACAAATTTTTTTCGTGGGAAAAAGTGATTCACTCGTGAAATTAATTACACATCTATTTAGTATGAATATCAAGCTGTTAGAAAAAATATATATTTTTTTCGATGTACAACATGGCCGACTGCTAATATTTTCTTCTGTTATCTTTTTTTAGGCGCTCCGCGGCGTGATATTTAGCACCCACAATTTTTTACCTAGAACAAAAAACAAAAATGCTCGTCAATCTACATTAGAATACCTAGAGAAGTACGTACGGAATTTAAAAAATATTGTTTTATTCGAAAGTTGTAGGTATTTGAACTTAAGAAATGAATTTTCAGTGAAAAATTTCGTTATAACTGCTCATAAACTGCTCATAAAATGAAAAGTTTTCGATTAATCAGAAATTTCGTACGCACTTCTCTGCGAAATGCAATTAGGAACATAACTTTTAAATTTGAAGTAAATCGAGTGAAAATTGTTGAAGTTATCTGTCACGCCAATTGGAAAAAAGATGTTTCGAGAAGTTTCGAGTAGTGGGCCATTTTGTACATCGAAAAAAAAAATTTATATATTTTCTAACAGCTTGATATTCATACTAAATAGATGTGTAATTAAATTTATGAGCGAATCACTTTTTCACACAACAAAAAAATTGTTAAATTCGCAGATGATTTTATTGCCGTTACTGTGGCCTAACCCCTTAAGAAGTCTAAGGTTGTTTCACAGTAAATTCAATACAGTTGACATGTTAACGGATTTATGCAAATTAAAGATTGTATGTCTAAATTTCGAGCGCCCCGAGCTTTTATTTATAGTCACATATAGGTTACTTGGCGAAAAAAAATATTTTCTACTTTTTAGTGCATTAAATAAAAGCTTGTTTTTCAAAAATATTTTTTTTACATATAAATTATCTTCTACTTTCTAGTCTTTAAGGGGCTCTACCAGTGTGAACGCTGAAAATTTGGGTGATTTTCGGGATTTTTTTGGAAGAACAGTACTCAATTAAATGTTTTGGCAAATTAAGAATACATTTGGCTATATTTGACCTGTATCACATAATTTTTTCATAGAAAAAGATTGAGATCCAAGCGACTTATGCGCTGTCTTCGGAGGCGCCAAAAAAAAGTTCCTCCACTGCTGACATGATTGCGGCCGATTGAGTTGCTGAAACCGAAAAAGGAAAAAATGTCGTTAAACTGGAAGGTATTTCCTGTACAATGACGTAGGATTTTCGAAAAATATCAAAATCTAACAAAATGGCGTAGTTATGAAAAAAGTCTGTTTTCTTGCCTAAAATATGGTTGTTTTTTTTCAATGACAAATCGTCAATATTCATGCAATCAAAAATATCCTACTTTCATTGTAGAGTAAATATATTCAAGAGTACTCAGTTCAAATTTCAAGTCAATCGGATAATTTCTCTTTGAGTTACAATGTCAGCAAATTTGAAAAATCTCATTTCGAGAAAAACGCGTTAAAGATTGAACTATCGATTTTTGCAAGATAAAATGACAGTGATATTCTTGAAAGTATAAACTGTCGGAAAAAGGCAAAAAAAATCGATTTTTTAAAAGTGTCACACTGGTATAGCCACTTAATTGATTTTACTAGTTAGTTGTTACTAGCAGTTTACTAGTTTACGAGTTTGTACGTTAGGAACATGGAATACTTGTAAAAAATAACAAAGACTGTAATTGGGATTGAACTTAGGATTAAGGGGTTCCGGTGGTCTAGAGCTCGAAAATCTTAGGTATATTGCGGAATTTTTTTATTATAAAAATAGAGAAAAACCATATTTTAACTTTTCAGGCCTACCATTAGGTTCATTGTGAATACAAACAAAAATTATTTTGAAATTAAAATTCTATTATTTCAAAAATACCGCTGAAGTTGACCCTCCGGAAAAATTGGACCTCGATGATGTTAGTCGTTTAGGCTCTTCTATTCATCTGAAAAATAAAACCAAAAAGATTATCAATCAGTATAATTGCAGTTATGGCCGAGACTAAAAAAAATAAAATTGAAAATTGACAAAATGGCGCGCTTTTGAAAGTGAAGTTCTAAAAATCAAGGGTTTTTTTTACTAGTTATTTCATTTTAAAAATACGAAATTATTGGAATAGAAAAATGATTCTAGTCCTGACCATAGCCATTCATGTTGTGAATAACATATCCAAATTTCAGTTGATTAGGTTGAATAGTTTTTTTTTTCTATAACATCATGCCGAAAAAACTAGTTTTGAGATAAATGACTTTAGTTTTCGGTACATATATCTCTCTACTTGCTAAATCAGCTGTAGAAGCAAGAATATTGTGAATATCCTTACGAAAATTTCACAGTATATTCTCGATCTACTATAATTTCGAAATATCAACAAAAAAAATCAATTTTTTGAAAATTCTAGACCACCTGAACCCTTAATTGCTGCATATAAACTTTTCACATACAAACACAGTCGGCTGAGAATTTGTTTGTGTGTCAGTGAGATTTTACATAGATAGTTAGATATCGCTAGTTTACATGAAAGATTGAAAATTAACGGATATTTTTTTTAAGGAGGTACGGTGATTGGAGCGAGTTCAAGATAAAAGCCCGATTTTTTTTATATAGCATTGTCGAGACCTCCGTCCATGCGTATGAGGAGTTTCCACGAGATTTTCCGTACACTTTCCGAGTTATTAATTGTTAAAGTTAGTCAATTCGTCACACGTAGACGACAAAATGTGCCTGTCCTCTCATATATCGATTTTTTGTGCTACTTGAAGCCAAGAAACACGTAAAAAAAACTGATGGTTGCGTTCGTTGAATCTTTGTGATCGATAAGGCACCTTGAATTGGAAAGCTAACCGCAGAAATAAGCAATAAATTTAGAAATAAAGTCGCAAAAACCGAATTTTTCGGAGAGCGAGACTTCTCGTGACGTAACAGCAGCCATCTTGTTCGACGTGTGGCAACGCCGGATACCCGCGCAATGTTGATTCGTCTATCGGATATTTTCAACGCGAATTAAAAATATGATTGTGCGAAGCCGTACATTCTTTAATGGATTATAAAGGGCCTTTCGTCGATATTTACTTGAAGTTCTTTTACGTACAGCAAAGGCATCTCAATTTTTCTGGCGACATGTACCTATACAACGCATCTATATATAAATTCAGCATGGGAGAACCGTCATATAAAATAAACGTTCCTTTTTATACCAGCAAATATTGTGAAAATTGGAAAAGGGAAAAATAACATAACAATCGATGAAATATGCTTTGACTTTGGACAGATTGGACATTGGACATTGAGGTTAACTTCAACGCGACGTTTTTTATTTTCAATCGCAATATTATCTTTTCATTTTCCAATTATTGTCCGTCAGAATCTACATTTGTCTCTAAACTGGACTTCAGGTACAATCCCGTTACTCTTTTGATAAACTTCCACAGTATTTTCATTCTCCATGTTGACCGGCTACAAAAAATAATAAGTCGGACGCGTGGAACCGATGACAGCCACCGAAAATGCGACGATGCTAAACGTCAACGATATGGCGTACTACTGAAGTCGAGTAGTAGATTATTAAGGTTGTTTCCATATTATAAAAATAATAGGAAACTCGAAATTCAATACTTAAAAATATTTCTCGAAAAAATAGGCCATATACATATATCTAAAACGTGGCGGTATTGCGGCGTGAAATAGACTCTAAGTTTACTAGCATGGTCATCACCGTACCTCCTTAAGCTGACTCAGCATTGTCACCTTTAAGATGCACGTTTGCGAAATTCCAGAGCTCTGAGTAGTCTGGAAGTGGGTGAAATATCGATAGTCCGTTTTCCAAATAAATGCTCGTTAAAAATTGGCTCAGTGTCCTTCAACATTGAGAGATAAAAGGATCCTCGTAGTCTCACTAAACGAAGAATCATTCGCGCCCATTGCAGGAGCACTGCGTTACGCAAAAGTACAAGAGCCCGAAGTACCGAGATTCGCCGCGGAAGGGGCCGCCCCACGTGCCGCAGTTCACGGTAACCTGTAGCATCGGAAATCTCGAAGTGGAGGCAGTTGCGAATTCGAAGAAGAAAGCGAAGCACGACGCGGCCCAAGCGATGCTCGACAAGCTGGTGAGAAACACGGGCTACAAACATTCACACGACCTGATGACCGACGACGCCCTGCAAGCGGCGCTCGAAGTCACCGAGAACATGGAAAAGCTCAACATGCTCGATCTGAAGGTTGAAAAGCCGTCGATAGCGGTCGACGTGTCGGTCAACAGAGCTAAGAGATTATATCCCAGTCTCGAGAACTACAGCGGCGTAAAGAAAACCCCGACAATGGCGAACCCCAACGCGACCCTCGGCAACGCTCATCTTATGCTGAAAAGCAGCTACGAACCACTCGTCAGGCTAGCCGCAGTCGAATTGATCAATGAGAATCAAGGCACGACCAGAATAGCCGACAAACAGCAAACCCTCGACGACGTTACGAACCTCCTCGGCTTGAGCGTCGAGTATGATATTCTCTCGAATACACCCGACCCCATTATCGTCGTTTGCAAATTGAACAGCTCGCCCGCGATAATAAACGCGGGCATTGGTAACACGTATTTGGACGCAAGGGATCAAGCGATCGCCAATCTTCTCGACTCCATTGATATATTTCTCAGCTAGCTCCGCCATCCAGTAGCTTATCCAATAGCCTGCGATTATCGCTCGTCGAGAATCAATGCTGTTACTCGCAAAGATCGCATATTCGGAGGTCACGCGTGATCAACTCACGCATTTCCTCCGAATATACGAACAAACACAAACAAACCCAAATGAATTGAATTTCACGGCTGAGAACCTGATCTTCCGTCGGAATTTCGGTACTTGGCGATTCGAGGAAAATCGGAAACTTGAAGCTTCGTCGACACTGATTTGACGAATAGTGCCCGAAAGTTATCGACGAAGCGTTTAAATCATTGAGAAATAACGAAGAATTAAAAAGTTTCTTCCCAGGATATATTGAATAGTCGATTTTTTGAATACTCACGAGTTTTTTTTCTTCAGAAACGTCACTTTTTTTTAAAACCTTCAAGTTTTTTCACGGTCGTACGGTCGATGACCCGGACAATTCTCGAGCGCGATGTGCAAAGCTTCTGCGAAGAAAAATTGAACATCCTCGATTGGTTATCTGGAATTCTTTCGTTTTGTAGAGTTTCCAAAAAAAAAATATGAAGTAACAATTCTGAAAGTGTTTATGAAATCTCAAGCGTTCAGAAAAATCGATTATTCCCTCGTTCTCTAGATGATTTTCTAGAATTTCACAAAATAAGAAATGAAGAACGAAAATTCCGGAAGAAATTTTACGTTATCGAAGAAGTCAATTATGTACTCGTTTTCTAGAAGTTAGTTATCTAAAGTTTCACAAAATGATAAATGGAATCGGTCGTTTTATAAGTTTACCCAACAAAAAAATTGAGAGAAAAAATTCTGCAAGAAGTCTCAAATATTTAAAAAAAATCACCTATGCGTTCCTCTCAATGGAAACGATTTTCTGGAATTTCATCGAATAAATAAGAGCGATAATTCGGAAAGTAATTTCAAATATTCGGAAAAATCAATTATTCGTTCATTTTCTAGAATTTCATAATAAATTTAAAAAATATAATTTTGAAAGTCATTTCACGTATTCGGAAAAATCAATTATTCGCTCGTTGTCTAAATTATTTTTCAGAATTCTAAAGAAAAGAGATCAAGTTATAAAAAAAATGGTAACGTCTTTCTCAATAACTTTTCCGCATTATTGTCGTATCGCGAAGTTTCCGAAATTCCGATCGATCACAACTCTCTTCCGGTACCTCGAGTACGCGGTGTACAGTGATATATATGTATATCCACACACACAGACACACACACACACACGCACACGCACATACACACACACACATCCATTCATTACAGGACACCCTGTGTGTATGTGTGTGTGTGTATTTAGGGTGTCCCTCTTCTCTCTGCCACCCGAAATAACTCGGCACTTATTGACGTCACAAAAAAATGTTCCAGACAAAAGTTGTACGGTGTCAAGGGGGCCATCAAATGCGAGCAATTTTTTTTTTATTTCGATGGAGGCGCTGACGCACAGTGAAGGTCACCTCCACTTTTCAAAATGGAATGGTACATTTTTTCAACCATCTTGTGGAGCACCTCAAGCCGCATAAAAAAACATTAGGGGGTCAAAGTCGTTCAAGGTCATTCAAGGTCACCTATTAGAATGAAATACAAATCTAAATATCTCGGATCACTAGCAAATATTTGCTGGTGATCCGAGATGTTTAGATTTGTATTTCGATTTAGATTTGATTTCGATTTGATTTATATTTGTATTTTATTTGTATTTCATTTGTATTTTGTCACCTATTGAAATGAAATACAAATCTAAATATCTCGGATCACTAGCAAATATTTGGTAGTGATCCGAGATACTTAGATTTGTATTTAATTTTAATAGGTGACCTTGAATGACCTTGAATGACTTTGACCCCTAAATCTAAATATCTCGGATCAATACCAAATATTTGGCAGTGATCCGAGATACTTAGATTTTCATTTCATTTTAATGGGCGACCTTGAATGACCTTGAACGACTTTGACCCCCAAATCTAAGTATCTCGGATCACTGCCAAATATTTGGCAGCGATCCGAG
Organism: Ophion ellenae; assembly: GCA_963210295.1. Lineage (NCBI taxonomy): Eukaryota > Metazoa > Arthropoda > Insecta > Hymenoptera > Ichneumonidae > Ophion > Ophion ellenae. Next base: position 33,645,981 of record OY723392.1, read on the forward strand.
ATACTTAGATTTGTATTTCATTTTAATGGGTGACCTTGAAGGACCTTGAACGACTTTGACCCCCTAATGTTTTTTTATGCGGCTTGAGGTGCTCCACAAGAAGGTTGAAAGAAAAGTAACATTCCATAAAAAAAAGTAGAGGTGACTTTCACTGTGCGTAGGCGCCTCCACAGAAAAAAAAAATTGGTCGCATTTGACGGCTCCCTTCACACCGTACAACTTTTGTCTGGAACATTTTCTTTGTGACGTCGATAATTACCGAGTTATTTCGGGTGGCAGAGATAAGAGGGGCACCGTGGATATATTTATACAGGGTGTCCTGTTATGAATGGATAATCCCGCAACTGTCGATAGGTCAGATCATCAAATGCGTAGTACATTTTTTCGACACCGCAGGCTATCAAAGTCAGATGTTCGAATTGGTTTGTATGAAAATTCTGCATAAGATCTATTTTCATAAAGCTTCCTTAACATTTAAGGTTAAAAAGACGACTTTTCAAGATGAAACAAATAACCAAGAGTATTTTTTTAAATGCCGGGTCAAAAAAGGTTTCTATTTGCAGAAATGTCATGTAAAAAACCAAAAGAAGATGGCTATCTCGAAAACCGTAGGGACTTGCACTAAACTGAAACCCCAGCATATAGTAAGACATGATCAGACTTATCAACAGTTGCAGGATTATCCTTTCATGGCAGGACACCTTGTATATATATTATCCTTCTACAAAAAGCCCTAACTTCCCGAGACACATATTTTCCCAAACGTGTCTTCGTACTGTGGGACGAACGAAATTTAGGCAATTATTGTTGGTCCAATTTGGGAACGGGTGAATTGTTGATCATTGTTGATGGCTTCGTTACAATAATTTAGAGATTACTGCGATTGCGTGTATTCGCGCACGATTCACTTCCGTGGACTTCGAAAAACTGGACATTGAAATATTTCGTTTCGCGATGTTTCATACGCCAGCCTATATTGCACGGGTGAATTCGTTCGATCGCTGTCATTATTTTTCACGAAGCATAGAGTCTACGGTACACGTTTTTTTTTTTTCATCGTCCTTTACTTATATTATGCTATACACGAATTGACGGCGCTACATTGAAATCGAGAGGAGATATTTTGTAGTACGAAGTTTACATTACTAGTATACTGATAATTTTTTTTTTGTTATATTACTCCGGGGGCCGTATTTCCTCATTTTGTATTGGTAAACATTCACCTACCCCGGTAGGTTCTTCATATCATTTTCTTCTTCTTATTATTATCATTATATGATCAAGCCGTTGCAATTGTTTGGCCAATTTCGTCCGTCATACGTAATTCTTCCTACGTTTGCAGAAGATCGTTTATAATTTAATTTTGTATTAATGTATTGAAATTATTTTCTCATTGTAAACTGTATAAATGACAATGTTTTTTCCTTATGGTAATATATATTTTTTTCTTGCAAAGTTCAATGAATGGCCGAATTTTGGGTACTTTGGATACGTAATTTATCGAGATTTATTTTCCAGTATTGTGTTGATGTGACGATACGAGACTTTATCGACGGAGTTGGCATCGCGTTTCCTTGCGATAACCATAGATGGCGATACACTGCGCTTCCGCGACTCGATTGAGTTCAGTCGGTAAAGCCGGTGCCTGTATTATCCGCAGCGCTGGAAAGGTAGCACTCGCTCGGTCGGTATTCGTTACCGATCGGGTAGTCCACTGCTTCCGATGTTTGAATTTTGGACAAATTCAATTGTTATTATCACTATATGTGTATAGAGAAAGGGATTTTGTTCGCAGCTGATTTAATTATCAATGGAGATACTGTTTGTTAAAGTGGATATAAATCATGCACGTTGAAGAAAATATTCCGAAATCTTTATTTTCCTACCAGATTTTCCCCCCTGCGGTTTCGCTCGCGTAGACGTTGAAAATTTGCCTCACATGTAGTAGACTGAGTTATATGGTATGGTTATTATGAAAAATACGTTTTCCATGTAGTTCAAAAGGACCGGTTTTTTTAAATACTTTAGTGCTATTCATAATCGCTTCACGAGGAAAAAAAACATGAAAAAAGAGTTGGATAATAATCAGAGCTAATGAAACTGTTTTACATTGAGTACTTACTGGAAAGCTTTCGTGTAAATTCTGAAGGGTACGGGCGCGCCACTGTCCTTTTGAGGCGAAGTAGATGTACCACGTGACATATGAGCGCGAGAGAGATAGCTGAAATTTTCGAACGGAGTTTTCTCGGAGATGAACAATATTTGGGGAAAGAAAGAATCGCCAAGCTCTGCGTGAGTTAAACGTACAGGGCCTGAAGCTTCGTTTTTCCGAAAAAAAAAGACTTGACCATCGATGAGAAAACTCTGTTTGAGCATTTGTGAGGTTATTTTGCCCTTGTACACGTCCTTACGAGGGAAATCGCATTCTCTCAGGTTCCACCTAGCGGATCAGGATGGAACCAAAGTGCAGGCAAGTTCTGGAAGCGTTTATTTTCACATACCAAAGTGGTTCGGGGAAGAAAGGCTTCAGCCGTTTTAAGGGGCTACATCCACCTGGAGGCCCCTTTAAAAATGACATATATTGAGAGCCTTTAAAAAATTTCACTAAAAAATACAGAAAAGCAACAAAAACATGGCCGCCGGCAGACGATGAAATTCATTTCGCGACGATTGGCGGTGGACACTCACCAGCTTAAACGGTCCATCCGAAATCTAAAAACGAAACGGGTTATTCAAGGTAACAATAAATACGAGTCGTTGACGATCGTCGATTTTTGAAATCATTTTTTTTAACAACTTGCCGACGAGTTGAAACTCGCGCATAAAAAATCTATGAAAAAAGCTGTCATTTTTACGTAACTATTAAAAAATGGAGATCGATTTTAAAAAAGTAAGATCGTCAACGACCTTTAAAGGTTTCTTATCGTATCTCCTGTGAATTTGGAAACAATCCATCAAGTGGTTCTCGCGATATCATGTCCACCGACAGTGAAAGCGCTGTTTCGAGAAAATCGCGTTTAAGGGGTGAGATGCAGGCAGAATTTTCAAAAAATTTCCCAATATTAGGTACTGACTCGTTCATAATGTTCAAACAGAAAATAATCGGTAACTAAAAACTTAGCTTAGTGTGTATTCATTCGACAAACACCAATACAATCATCTGTATTCACACAACTAAATAAATGGGACGTGTTGAATAATTAAAAACTTATCAAAAAATAAAAATACTTCTTATGTTAATGCTATTTTGAAAAAAAATTACATTAACATAAGATGTAAACGAGTTAGTACCTAATTTTGGGAAATTTCCCAAATATCATACTTACCATGATAGCTCGAAATCCTTAGACTTTGGCCTGAGGTAACCTAAATTAGATATGTTCCTAACGAGGTGACCTGTCACCCCCCTTACGGCTTTGCATCGAACTTCCTAACACTCTGTGTGTGTATGTGTGTGCGCACGCGTGCATGTGTGTATATGTATGGGTGTGTGTGTACGTGTGTGTGTGTGTGTGTATACACACACACACACATACCGCGTATTTTCATAAAGCGCACGCATTCCTCCATGTATATCTCACTCTATGTTCGGCGTAGAAAAGTAAACAAGATCGTAATTTACGTCGGACAGAATATAGTTAGGGGACAGTTATTTATACGGAGGCGATTGTTACGTCAAAGTAGGTACACACGACGACAACTGTGAGAGAAAATCGTCGCACATCAATCTCTGCGAATTTATATATGAGAAACGGTCTTCGAGCCGCCTGGGGGCGCGACCGCGCGGGACCTTTCGACGTGAACGCGTTGTGTCCACACACACGCGGGAGAGGAAGTGCAATTGCGCCTGAATAGGCATTCCCCGCGACCATAAAGGCATTTGCGTCGGACAGCGCGCTGTGTTGACGGATGTGACGCAATGGGGTAAGAAAAAAGTCCGGTTCATATCTGTATTACGTAACCGATGATATCCAAGTATCAAGAGGATTTATATATACATATATTTAGATTCTTAACTGCAATATACATTTAGGCAGGAAAAAATAAGCAATATTGAGGAATATTTTAAACTAAGACATAGCTATTCTACAATTATCAAACTTTGGGTATACTTTAATAGTATATTTAAGTATACAAAACAATTTTTTTAAATGAATTCAGCATCTAAATGGCGGAGCTGTGGCAGTGTTACAGCAAGGTCGCCGCGGGAGTTGCGAATCGGCGTGCTGTCTAGCTTCCCGTAGACTTTGTTTTGCAAAAAAGTTCAAACATTTTTTCAGTTTGAACATGCATAGTTTCTATGTGACGGTAATTATAATGAAGAAAATGCAAATTTAAGAAAATCGCACGAATGAAAAAAAAAATCAATATTCACGCAACATTTCTGTAAAATGTGGATTAAAAAAGTAGTTTTTTTTCTTTCATTTTTTCAAAAACAATCCCCGACCAGTAGAAGGTACCAATATTATCAATATTTCTACCAAGTTTCAACTCAATCGGCTCAATAGTTTTTGAGTAATCCTGCACGCCAATTTCGATAATGCAGTTTTGAGAAAAACGCGTTTGAAGTTTACGCCCGCTCCGAATCCAAGCGGCGAGGCACAGCGTTGACGGGCTGTAACGCTTGAAGTTTTTCGAATTTCGCTTTGAAACTTTGGGAAAATATTCTACATATATAGTTCTACCGTTTAAAGAAAGAAAAAGAAATCGATTTTTTGATCGTTGTAAATGTATATCCCGCCTTAAGAACAACAAAATAAAATAACGGAATTTAAAAAATTGCCGTACCGTGGACAAGTCCGGTTTTGGTCGCCAGCTCCTGATTCGTCACAGTGCAACGGGTCGAAAAGTATCTGGATTGGGCGATTTTGATTTCGATGGTTTAAATACGCTAATCAGTCCATTTTTTTAATGTCAAATCAAAGCGTTGATGAACAACAGAAAATACGTTTTTGAACGTTCATTTTTCTTTCTTTTTACATTTTTTAACGGTTGAAAATATCTTCGAAAAAAATGTGTCCTTAAGGTGTCCACGATTGTGGCCGTAAATATTAATTGAAACAAAATTTGTAAAAAAAATTATTAATCAGTATGGAAGCCGCTATCTTGCTATGGAGGTTTTTTCAAATTAAAATTTACAAAATGGCGGTCATTTGAAAAAAAAGTATCCAATTTAGCCTATTCGAATTTATCTAGTTTTTTTCGACAGTTTTTAGTTTAAAAAAATATAAAGATTTCAAAAAAGCTTCCATGGCAAGATAAATGGCGTGAAGAATGTTGTGTCAAAATTTGAAACGGATCGCTCAAAACTCTTCTTTTCAGAGTGTACACCGTTTTGAAAAACGATATTTCGAGAAAAACGCGTTTTAATTTTCGAGTTTGCACGCCGCTGCTCGAATCACTTTCTCTAAGAAAGGCTATAGCGACCGAAATTATTCGAAATCGCCCCAAAAATTAAACAGCATGTTTATAACCGTCGATAATATCGGAGAACGCAAAAAAGAAACGATTTTTTGAAAATTTTGCACTGTGATGATTCCTTGAGGTATTCCGTTCACGAACCCAAATATTTAACAATTAACTGATTTTCGTCTATAATCAAGCAACAATACACCTCAGTATACTGGTGAAATTTCAAACCGAGCCACCGAACTTTTAACGAAAAATTACGACTCTAATAATTGTCACATTCATACGGCACTTTATGGAGATTACACGCTGGCAACATTTCTATCTAATTATTTCTACACTGAATAACTCGAGATGTCCGATGTAAACGACTCTATGCGTGTAAAAAATTGTAATGTTTCCGCAACGGCAACAAAAACAGGGGTTCACCGAATGTTTAAATAAAATATTAATGAAAAAAATGTGACTAGCAGACGAATTTTAGTGATCGCGACTTTTCAGAGAAAATGTCTAAATCTACTAAATTTGCGCGAAACTTTTTATTCCAGTTTATCGTTGGGTACAATAATTGAGATTATGACTTATTTTTATTGAGCAACACTGTAATCTACCAATATAATTTACAAGGATCCTGCTTATGCCCATACAAAATACGGCTCCTCCGTGAAAGAAATACCTTAAATATACATATCATATAGGGTAAAGTGACCTTATTTTGGCATCCCACCAATTATCGATACTTCTACCTACACAGTAGTCGTTAAAGTGCCGATAATGGGCCCTTCAAGTGCCAATAATTGGGCCCTTATAGCGCCAATAGATGGGCCCTCAAAGTGCCGATAACTGTCCTTCGAGTGCCAATAATTGAGTCCTCAAAGTGCCCTTCAAGTGCCAATAATTGGGCCCTTCAAGCGCCAATAATTTGGCCCTCCAAGTGCCAATAATTGTGCACCTTACCCTATCTCTGATTAAAAAATTGAAGAGAACAACGAGGAAAAATTCCGGGAGCGCCCGGGCCGGGATTTGAACTCGCGACTTTTCAATTGCTCGTTAAGCGCTCTAACCACTTAACTACGCTAGGCAACTCACGGTATCTGTTTCGACAACCTCTATATTCGGAACGTTAAAATACATATATATGTGTATATATAGATAAAAAGTTCATTTAAAAAAATCTTGTGACTGGTGTCCTGTACTATTTTATACACAGACGAATAAAACAAAATAGATAAGTCGCTCGCAAACATCCAATACCTTGAAAAAAAAAGAACTAAAATCTTCATTCGGACGAGACTACTGTCGCTACATAAATTTCGAAAAGCTTCCCACCTCTTGAATATATTCTGTCGAAAAAAAACCTCGAGTGAGGAGGGTAAATGATTCCCACGGATAATCGTGGTTGTCGCTGCGGCAATGTCGCGAAATTTTTTTCTTGCTGTAATTTGAAAAATGACCGAGCACGTACGTGCAACGACGATCTTATTTCTCAATCAACGCAGCGCCGCTACGAGTGGAGGGTGCCGCTCCCACCGCCGGCCGTTTAGTCGTCTTGCGTCGTGGAACGTCCGCTTTTTAATCGTGCTATGGCTCCAATAGGGAATTTGCTCGTTGAGATTTTTTCAATTCTTTAACCCTGTTAGTGTGCCTTGCGTATGCGCGGTCGTATATATATCTACGTGTATTACCGGCAGCGATATATATATATATATATATATATATATATACCCATACCGGGTGTCCCATTTTAATCTTACACCCGATTTATCTCGAAAAACACTGCTCTGATCAAGTATTGAGTATAACAAAACTTTTCGGGTTGAAAGGGGGACGTTAAAAAATATTTTTGGTCCAAAATTCAAAATGTCGACGCTAAGATGGCCGACATGTTTTTTAACAATGGGATCATACATTTTTTCACAAAAACATTTATCAGGCCAAAACTAACAACCTTTGTAGGAGAAGTGTTTTGAATACGTTCCTAATTTTTAGGTTAGAATACCATTTTTTACAACTTTAGCGCTATCCAGAATGTATCGCGAGAACATAAAGTCTTCAACATCCCTAGTGTAAGTGTGCGTGTGTGTGTGTGGGTGTGAGTGTGAGTTAGTTTAGGTGTGTTTAATAACCCAAGCAAACCCAAACAAGGATTAGGTCTCTGTGGCTCGTCGCTTCGGCTTAAAAATGGCATCCTAACCTAAAAATTGTGAACGTTATCAAAAAACTTTTCCTACAAAAGTTGTTAGTTTTGGCCTGATGAATGTTCTGGTGAAAAAAACCATGAACCCATTTTTTTTAAACACGTTGGCCATCTTAACTTCGCCGTTTTGAATTTTGGAATAAAAAACATTTTTTTACCGTTCCCCTTTGAACCTTAAAGTTTTATTATGCTCAATACATGATCGGACCACTATTTTTCGAGATAAATCAGGTGTAAGATCAAAATAGGACACTCGATATATATACAGGGTGTCCCTCTTATCTCTGCCACCCGAAATAACTCGGTAATTATCGACGTCGGAGAAAAATGTTCCAGACAAAAGTTGTACGGTGTGAAGGGGGCCATAATATGCGATCAATTTTTTTTATTTCGGTGGAGGCGCTGACGCACAGTGAAGGTCATCTCCACTTTTTAAAATGGAATGGTACATTTTTTTCAACCAGCTTGTGAAGCACCTTAAGCCGTATAAAAAAACATTAGGGGCTCAAAGTCGTTCGAGGTCATTCAATGTCAGTATGGTCAGTAAAACAACGTGGTTTTTTTTAACTCTAAATACTTCGCCTTTTGTGGATCGGTGCGATGGTCTAGTGGTTAGCGTGCTCGCCACTAAACCAGCGGACCGGGAGGGCCCGGGTTCGAATCCCAGTCGCGTACATTTCGTCGTGAAATGTTTTTCTTCGGCATTTCGCGGCGATATAAGACTAGTTCCACGACTGGGGGGCGAACTCGATGACCGGCTGTATTGGTGGTATAGGTTTTTCGCAGTTTCCCTATACCCATGACAGAAATGTCATGATGAATATAATACAGAGGGGGAAGTCGGCCGGGAACGTATACCCTTAAGAATCATAAGTTTACCCATTGAGTTGCCCTAAGCGACCGAACAAGTGTTCGGCATTTCCACAGTAGTCTAACCCCTTAATCTGCGATTCCGGGGCCATAAAGTAGTCCCTCAATTTTTTCGTGGGGTTCATTTTCGGCCATGAGCTCTTCTTTAACCTACAAGAGGATCACCCCCTTAACCCTTCGACTGCACACTTCCGCCACGAACCTCTGACTGCGTATGTGGTCAATCTGACCCCAGACGTTTTTCAGATCGTTGTATTTCGGTAAATATACATTTTTTTTGTTGTAGAGACGTTTTCAGTAGTCCATGATCCTTATTTTATGGGCCAAAATTTATTATTTAAGAAAAACAAAAAATTAAGTGCCCAAACATTCGTTCAAAGTGGGAGATGCGTTGTACTCGCACGAAAAAGATCGTAATTTTTTTTTCTCAAAATATAAAAGATCGTCCTTTGAGGTTTTCAAAGAGGAAGGTTTGTAGATACGAAAAAAGAAAGTGTCGACCGTCTTTTCAAAAAGTATATTTATTCGGAGGTTTGAATTTGAGCATTTTCGGGATAGTGGAAAATGGAAAAAATCGACCCCTTTGGCAGATTAATTGTTGAAAACGTATATTTTCCGCATTTTTTTTACTTCAATGACTTATTGCAATTCACATTTACCGCAATCGATGCATAAGTACATTCGGTGCTCGTTGCACATAGCCCTCCTGCATAACGGACACTTGCTTTTAGTTTTATTATCGGCATTCTAAATATATAATATAGTATAGTAGTGCAAAATTAAAAATATCTTTGAGCGTTTTCTATCGTAACTCACTTACACGTAGAAATAAAACTCCAAATTTTACAAAAAAAATGTTTTCCCTTTCACCGCACTACTGCATAACCGGGGTCGATTCGACCCCAGGTTCTTTTTCGACAGCTGTCCTCACTACACGGGCAGTAAGATGGGGGCCGAGTGTCCAACTATACTAGAGTAGGAGTGGGGGAACATTCGAGCGCCGCACTGCGGCCGAATAGATAACCATATTTTGCGATACAGGCATTTGAAAAAAATAGGGCGAAAATGAACCAGTGCGCAGTCGGAGGGTTAAGGTAATTCTATCGCCAGACTTCAACCCATAGGATTTTCATAATTTTATTTTTGAGCTTCAGTAAATATATTAATAATCGTCTCTGTAAAAATTCAGGATCGGTTATCGGTCTAATTACAGAGAAAAATATTAAAATTGCGTGTTTTTGTGAAGAAATTCCGAGACGACATACAAAATCCCAATTTCCGATCGCTACAATAGTGTATATAATAGTTGGAATCCGTCAGATTCTTAAAAATAATCAGATATACATACTTGACACTTGTAGTAATCCAATGCTCTCTGAAAAAATTACGCTTATTGAACTAATTTTTATGTAATATCAAGTTTAATTTGAACTTCCGGTAATGGATTTATTACCACTTGTTACGATAAAAAGACGTGACAGCAAGGCAACAGCTGACTGTAGTCCTAACCTCATCTCACTCATTCGAATTCCCACACATATTTCATTTTTAAACGACATATTTCGCCGACACAAATTTTCCACGCTTTTTACCAGTCGTGGCCCGCATACAATGCTTTATATTTCCCGCACCTGACATTGTTTTGACAGATCGACGTTGAATAGCATGGAGGTTAAACGCGCCTGGTTGAGTCAAAAGAGACAGAGATAGAACTAATATTGCCAAATATCAAATCCAGAAATACCGCGCGAATCGTTGGAATAACTATTTTTTCATTTTTCTAATTAAACGTGAACATCATTAAACAGTTTACACATGGAAAATGTTAGTTATTACAATTTTTTTTTGCATATGAAAAAAAAGCGTTTTGCTCGGAATCACACACCTTGGATTCTCAATAAGAGAATCCCAATAGTTGTGAATCATCCTGTATGTAGAATATACTCACTGTTCTTGCCAAATGAACAAAGATTGTGTTCGAGCCGGAGAAGAATTTTCGTGACAACTCGCGATATATGTCGCGGGTCGTGTGGAAAAATGACTTTAGAAAGGCGGAGCCCCCGCGGGTCTTTACCGATCGACGAGTGACAATGTTTATCGTTCTATATACATATATCGGGTACCATAAGCCCCCGAACTAAAACTAAGCAGCACCCGTTTACCAAGCCGTTTGACGAATCGGCAAAAAGAAGAAAAAAAAAAGAACCCACGGGAGAAAGAGAAAAGAGTTCGTCCAGTATAAAAAGGGGGTGTTTACAGCTGGAACGACAACAGTTTCTCAAGCGACGATCTCTCGTTCGTATCATACGCATATAGAGAAAAGCGCGACCGTTCCTCGTACCCTTCGCATCATCATGAACGCTCTGGTGAGTTTGAAGGACAACGGGTCAAGTGTTGTGGCCAAAGTTATGGTTGTCGGGAATCGAAAAAAATAGCCAACAAAAAGAAAAGCTTTTCGAGAGAATTGTCGATTGTGAGTTCAAACGCAACGAGCAAATTGGGTCCTTAGAGGGCCACCGCGAGGTCAATATAAGCTGACAAATTTTCGAATGGGGCTTTCTCATAGGTCAAGCTTTTCGGGAAGAATAAAACATCGGGATTCGTGGAATTGCAGATCGAATCTACTTCTTTTGTGTGGAAACACGTTTGTCCTGTTTAGCCGCCGTAATTTTGAGCTTTCGACGAAAATTCGTCAATATTCGTAATCGGAGGAAAATTTATGATAGGACAGTACCTGGAAACGGTTTTAAAGTCGGACATTATTTGGCCAACTTTCCGGAAACGCCAAAATTACGAAATTTCAAACAGTCGTAGCGTCGGTCCTGTTTGAGTGACATAAACTTAAGGGCGCGGGGGGGGGGGGGGGGGGGGTGAAACGGATATTGATGGAATGATAGAATGCCGTTAGTTTCATCCCGATATCTCGATTAGTTTTTCCAGAAATTGAACTTGAAAAACTGCCAAAAAGAGGCAAAGAGGTATAAAATGAAAAAAAAAGTGCGGAAATGAATGTTCGGACTTTGAAATTCTGCAAAAAATCGAAAAACGATGAGAGCTCGATGTATCAGACGGAATGTCAAAGCGCAAACGATAACGAAGAGAATGAGCACGGAATGGAGTTCAAATTCGAAACGAAAAATGAATGATGGACGATTCGGTGAAGAAACTTTTTTTTAGGCGAGATGCGAAAAAAATGTGGACTTAAGGCCTCAGGCCACAGTAACGGATATAAAATACGAACTTAACATTTTTTTCGCATGAAAAAGTGATTTACTCATCAAATTAATTACACATCTATCTAGTATGAATATCAAGTTGTTAAAATTTTTTTTTGTCGATGTACAAATTGGCCGACTACTAATATTTTCTTTTATGTTTTTTTAAGGCGCTCCGCGGCGTGACATTTAGCATCCACAATGTTTTATCTAGAAAAAAAAATTCTCGTCAATCTACATTACAATACCTAGAGAAGTACGTACGGAATTTAAAAAATATTGTTTTATTCAAAAGTTGTAGGTATTTGAACTCGAGAAATGAATTTTCAGTGAAAATTTTTGTTATAACTGCTCATAAACTGCTCATAAAATGACAAGTTTTCGATAAATCAGAAATTCCGTTCGTACTTCTCTTTGAAATGCAATTGGAAACATAACTCTTAAATATGAAGTAAATCGAGTGAAAATTGTTGAAGTTGTTTGTCACGCCAATTCGAAAAAAGCTGTTTTGAGAAGTTTCGAGTAGTCGGCCATTTTGTACATCGAAAAAAAAAATTCTCACAGCTTGATATTCATACTAAATAGATATGTAATTAATTTTATGAGTGAATCACTTTTTCACACGAAAAAAATTGTTAAATTCGCACATGATTTTATACCCGTTACTGCGGCCTAAGCCCTTAAACATTTTTTTTTTACAATTTCCTATCGATGTATTTTTACCTTCTGAATACGAATTCACCATTCATTTCCCCCAAAACGTTCAATTTTTATTAAAAATAGTCACAAGTGTACAGAAACCCGTTTTTCGCATTTTCCTGCGGTCATTCTAGGCTTTGCCCAAAAACTCCGCTATATTCGTAACCGGCAATGAATTTCTCATCGGATAGACTCTTAAAATATAAAAAAGTCGATTTTTTTTGTCTCGATCTCGGAAAGGATTTCGACAGACTTGGAGAACGCCGTTGGATTCATCCCGATATCTTGATTAGTTTTCCTGGAAAGTGAACTTCAAAAATTGCCAAAAAAGAGGCCATGTGGTATGAAAAATTAAAAAAAATAGAGGGTCCCACTTTGAAATTCGGGCAAAAATCGAAAAATAGTCAGAGTTCGATGAATCGAAGGGCATTCTAAAGAGCAAACGATAACGAAACGAATGAGCATGGCCGGTCAAAATTTCTGCACGGGATAAAGCGACGTGTCAAATCGAAACAGGAAAAAAATGACGGGCAATTCAGTGAAACCACCAACTTTTGACCAGAATGCAAAAAAAATGGATTGTAAAATTTTTGTATAAATCCATATCGATGTATTTTCCAAAACCTCTAATTTACGATAAAAAATAGTCGTAAATGTATGTAATGTGGTTTACCCCCTTAAGCCTTCTATCCGGCGAAAATGCAAAAATGCGTATATTTACATTTTATCCTCCAAAGCATTACTCTTTCATAAAATTGAATGCACCCCTTTTCAATGTGGGGTGAGGGAAAGAAAAATAAAGGGGTGGTTCATCCCTTAACTTGTTTTTTTGTCAATGTACCCATGGCGGATTTCTGGTCGTTTTCAAAATCAGCCCTTGACATGTTTTTTTGTCAATGTACCCATGGCGGATTTCTGGTCGTTTTCAAAATCAGCCCTTGACATGTTTTACTCTAAGGGGTGGTTGCACCCCTCAAAACCGTCTTGCCGCCGATAAAATAAAACACGTATATAATAGTTTTTAATGCTCTACCATATCCATGAGTTTCAACAAAATCAAAGGCGGTCACCAAAGTGATGTTCCTTATTGAAGCTGTGCCTTTTTGCTTTTCTAACGAGTCTTTCTTTGTTCGACTTCAAGCTCGTTTTCACCGCCGTCCTCGCTCTCGTGTCGCCGATCTTCGGCGATGAGAGTGTCGAAGTAAACAAGAAGCAAGAAAAACGAGGCGTCGTCGATCTCGGCTACGGAGGTCATTACCTCAATGGCGGTGCTCACGCCTTGGCCGGATACTCCGGATACGGTGGATTAGGAGGTAAATTATCAAAATACGTCGAGGTGTTTTTTTAATTCATTCACTTTTAGATTTGGACTTCTGATAGTGTGCGGTAAATCACTTGATTTACGCGAGAGAGAGAAAGAGTTTTACTTTATTTAAAAGATTGCTTTATTCGCTGCTCGTGTATGTCCGGAAGGAAACGAGATATGTTGGAAAATCACCACGCACGGTCCAAAACTCGTTTCTGATTTCCGAGGAACGCGAGGAATTTTCTGCGGCTCTGCGCGCGCAGCTTTTCTGTCCGCGAAAACAAAAGTATTTTGGAGACAATGTACGCTTTTTGCATTTCTTTTACATGGAGCAGTCACAAAAAGAATATTTCTAGAATTTATTTACATTTATTTTAATATTATAATTTTATTGATTTATTATTGTTATTATCATTAATATAAACTAGTTTTTAAAGATGAAATTTCGTTTTATTCTATTTTCGTTCTCTGGATATTTTATTTCCAGCCCCGTAGTTCTCCAGTCACGGCGCATTAAAAAAAACTGGACTAATTCGAAAATAGCCGAATAAAATTAGAAAACTATTTTTTTAGATGAAAATTGGAAGCGAATTTTGGTCCATTTGAGCCCCTCTAAGATTTCCTATTACCATTTGCGGAAAAAAGACAGGCGTTTTTATAAGAGTAGAGAAGTTTAAAAAAAGGCCCGTGTTCAAGGTCGCCTAGTGAGTAAGAGACTGAAAGTAAGAAAATGAGAACAAAGGCACTTGCCTTTTTTACTTTAAAACCATTTGGAACATTAATTGTGGATGTTTCGACCGAAATCCAAATATTTCGATATGTAGAACAGATCTACAGCGCCCTTGTGCCGCATTGTCCATTTTTTTAGGTTATGGACACGGCTACGTACCAAGTGCGCAAATTTATTCGCTCCCGTCGCACGGGATTGGTCATGGATGGAACCACGGAGTTGCCGCCGCGCCCTCTGTCGTTCACGGTTACAGCAACGTCCCCGCAATTTCCAGCGTCGCTCCGTACTCCCACGGCTACAACCATCACGTACCATCGCTGCTGGCCGCGCCGTGGCGCGTCGGTTACCACGGATACAACGCTCTCCACGGTGCGTCTTACGGCAACGCGCTCCACTACGGCAACGGCTGGTAAACGAACGAAAAAAAATTAACGGATCATTCTTAAGCACCGAATTGGTACGCGCGTCCGATGGGTGCGATCCCAGCGCCAACGGCACGGAACTTCCGGTCGCTTCGATCCCACAACTTCCTCCTTCTCCTAGCCAATCTTCGATTCGAAGTATGTCTTTTATTTTCGTAGGAATCAAATAATGTCTGTAAAATTTCGGCCACCCATTGTCTTTCGATTAAATTTCATTGTATTTTATTAATCCCGTCTTTTATTTTACCGAATTTATCCTATTGCGAATTCACGCCTGTTGATACAGGTCTTGCAATTCTGATGGCCGGGGGTGACCCGCTTGTTGAGTTGTTTCTCCGAGTTCACTGCCTGGCCGCAAGTGGCTGCGGTCAAGTGTCCTCTGTGCGAAAAAAAATAGGGAGCGATTTGTTCTCCCTAACGACACCGGCGTGACCCGCTTGTTGAAGGCGCTTTTCACAGTTCACTGCCTGGCCGCAAGGGTCGCTGCGGTCGGGTGGCGGCTGTGCGAAAAGGATAGGAAGCAATTTGTTCTCTACAACGGCGCAGGGGTGACCCGCTTGTTGAAGGCGCTTTCCACAGTTCACTGCTTGGCCACAAGGGTCGCTGCGGTCGAGTGTCTTTTGTGCGACAGGATTGGAAGCGATTTGGTCTCCCTAACAGCAATTTGGATTTTTGGGCCCGATCTTCAAGAATTGGAAAAACAGCGACTCAAACGTAACGACGCCGTGCTCACGGGTAATGACGCACACTTCATGACAACGTTGATTAGCGACACTCGATCACAGCGCCGCGTGTGGAAAATGCCTCAACTAGAAAATCCCTCCGTAGACGGGTCGCCCGATCTTAAAAAAAAATTGATTAACCTTTTGCACTCAAGAGGTTACTCTCGCTCACCACTTTCCATCAGAGCAAAAAAAGCCTCGAGTGCAAAGAGTTAAGGGGGAAGATACCTTGAGGCGAGAAAAACATCGATGATTTTCATAATTTTTTCAAAAGGAAAGATTTCCTCCACCATTTTTTAGACTTAGGATATGTTTTATTACTATTTATGGCTGTTACATGGTATTTTTTCATTAATATTTTAAAGTGGCACGGTCTTCTACACTGCATCTTCAAAACTGGCGTGAGGTATAGCTAAAAAAATTATCGACCGATTCTGATTAAATTTGGTGTAAATCTTTCCAGCCGTACTTTCTAAAACATGACTCCAAATGTTTTTGAAAATGAAAAGAACAAGTATTTTGTAATTTCAAAATGTAGCCATTATTTTTTTTTTTCTCGTAAAAATCAATTTTTTTGTTTCAAAGCGTACCATTTAATCGATTTTCAATATTTCTCACTTGTTCTTGGTTCATATTCTGTGTATGAGTGTTAATGAACGAAAAATCTTCGTTGGTTTTTTTTCAAACTAATCCCGCCGACGCTACGTGTCACGCCGTTTGAAAACATCCGCCGCAATCCGTTTAAAAGACCGTGCCATACCTCCGCGATTTTTAAAGATTCATAAACAAGAAAATTCGCTGCAACAGCCAAAAGTAGTAATAAAACATACCCTAAGTTCCAGAAATGGGAAAGAAATCTTTCCTTAAAAAAATCATGAAAATCAGCAAATTTTTTCTGCGCCTAAATGGATCTTCCCCCTTAATAAAAGAAGAAGGCCCATCTGGCCATTTCCGCCGTTATCACAAAAACGGCCATGGCTGCGCCACCCGTTGGCACTTCCCCGAATCTGCATTATCCTCCGTATCACCTACATTGACACTTCCTCTCCATTCGTGCATACGCGTTGTTACCGACCGAGGGCACCGGGAACGTAGTTCCGGCGCTGCCACACCAGGTGTCGCGTCAGCACGGGCGGATGTCCGCGGACGTTTCTGCTCGATAACAATAAATAACATTGCAAAAAAGTATTATTCTCGAGTCTTTAAACGATGAGTTTCGTCGCCAAGAGTCTGGCAAGCTTCGCGTCGACGTTTCTCAGCAAATCCGTCGGAGGTAATTGAGAAACAACGCGAGAATCGTACTTTCGTATTTCCCCCGTATCCGCACCACGACTAACCTCAAATTACTTCCGTTCACTCGCACACTGCTCCATTTATTCGAAAAAAAATTTGCGTAATGCTTTTTTTTAAATATTTATAGCTATAATAAAGACAAATTTGTATTTTTTCCAGGCAATTTGTCGAGCGTCACCCAACTATGTTTGAACAAATCGTTCCAAGGTAAATCACGTAATTAATAGTTACAATTAATAGTTTTTCGGTTCCCCCGTTCTCTCGTGTGAGGATTTTGCAAGCTCGGACAACCTCATATCCAAATGCATTATTCTCGGCTGTACAAATTTTAAAAATGTGATCATTCCTACCGGGAGAGCTTTTGGTTTTTTTTAGGCTGCACTTTCAATGCACGGAATCTCTATTAACGCAACGGTGATAGTTTACGAATGAGCTTGGATTAGGGCTTGATTTTTGACAAAATACAGGAATAAACCTCTATAGAAAAATAGAAATGATACAGTGGTGAATTGCATGCCATAGTTGGAATGCAATGAAAGTACATATTTGTATTTCCTCATTTTTATTATTGTACAAAATCTTCTTTTGAAAATGCATATCGTAGAGCGCTGAATAAGAACCTTAAAGAAAAATTTAAGGGTCTTTTGTACCCAAAACCTTCCAAAATAATTGGAAGGAATTCGGACATGTAAATTTTCATTGCATTCCAACGGTGCAGACTTCAAACTCATGACACGGTATGTGTAGATTTCTGAAAGAATAGTCATTTATTTGAATACTTCCTCTGCCTCTCTCTCTTGCTTTCTCTCCATTTCTTACCTTGTAGCTCTCTGTCTCTATTTTTTTTTAACTTTGTGGTCCCGCACCTCAGTGCATCCACACGCAGCTAGTTATCTGTTAAGGGGTTAGGCCACAGTAACGGGTTTAAATCATGTGCGAATTTAACAATTTTTTTTCGTATGAAAAAGTGACTCATAAAATTAATTACACATCTATTTAGTATGAATATCAAGCTGTTAGAAAATATATATTTTTTTTTATGTACAAAATGGCCGACTACTAATATTTTCTTTTATCTTTTTTTTTAGGCGCTCCATGGTGTGACATTGAGCATCCCCAATCTTTTACCTAGAACAAAAACCAAAAATTCTCGTCAATGTACATTAGAATACCTAGATAAGTACATACGGAATTTGAAAAATATTGTTTTATTCGAAAGTTGTAGGTATTCGAACTTAAGAAATGAATTTTCAGTTAAAAATTTGGTTATACCTGCTCATAAAATGAAGAGTTTTCGATTAATCAGAAATTCCGTTCGTCCTTCTCTCCGAAATGCCATTAGGAACATAACTTTTAAATTTAAAGTAAATCGAGTGAAAATTGTTGAAGTTGTTTGTCACGCCAATTGGAAAAAAGCTGTTTCGAGAAGTTTCGAGTAGCCGGCCATTTTGTAGATCGAAAAAAAATATATATATTTTCTCACAGCTTGATGTTCATACTAAATAGATATATAATTAATTTGATGAGTGAATCACTTTTTCATGCGGAAAAAAGTTGGTAAATTCACACATGATTTTATACCCATTACTAACCCCTCAATTCCTCGAGACTAGCTTAGAGAATGTATACATTTTATTCTTATATCTATTCCTTATATAGGGTAAAAGGACCAGTAACCAGCCCCTAACCAGTAGTTAGCCGGTCTTATACTTCAATATTGCCTCAATATACGTATATATATAATTTGATATAAAGTGGCCGACTACTGATTCAGGACGGGGTACTGGTGCTCTTACCCTATTCCAAATGTGCCCGGTGGATTACTTTCTTGACTAATATATCGAATTATTGCTTAACGGAGTCGAGTCACCAAAACAATAGTGAAAATGACACAAATAAAGTTTCGAAACTTTGCAAAAACTGTTACTCAAAGAACACAAAAATAATAAAATATTCTCGTGATTGAAATAATATTTTTGATGTCCATGTTATTCGATAAACCTTTTCAATTGTCACAATGATATTAACTAATTGATATACTTTATGCGATACAACAAATAATTATAGGAATTCATTTGGTCTGTTATGCCATATCTGGGACCAAGATGTTACAAGCACTCGGTAGCATAGGGGAAGCGTGCCTAGCTTTGGGTAGGAAGGTACGAGGTTCGATTCCCATATAGGCGAAATATTTTCTTCGAACAAAAACGTTTCAGCAGGCCAGGGAATGACGAATTATGATACAAGATCACTGTAGTGGAACTCTAAATTAAGTTGATCATTCCATTTTGGTTTTTTGAAATATTATATGCATTTCTTTCTGATCAGGCAACCAGATCAGGCCCATATGTGACACATCGTTACATTTCCTAGTAGGGCCCTTTCAGGCTGCCTTATTAGTGCCCTACCAGGGCAGTCAGGCAACCTGATCGGGCCCTGATCTGGGCCCCATCGAAATTTCTACGCGGGATGTTTCGAGATAATCGCGTTTGAATCGCTTCCAGTCAACGAAATTATTTTAAAAAATTCCTAAACATACCTCAATGTACATATTTTCCAATAAAAAAACCCGAATCCAATCGAAACATTAGTTTTTGAGAAAAAAAATTCCCGAAGTTTACCTGTTCGTCTCGCCGTTTACTCAGGTACTCTGACTTGACCGTCCGAGTCCGTACCTTATGATGTTGTAGTTTGCATTGTCGGAATGCACCGAAAATTCATTGTTCTCGATTGGTCAATTTCTTTGCCCGATTTGGACTATGAAAAAACTCGAACATTTTCACATATCCTCATTAGAGATTTACGACCACAATTTCTAAAAAAACACAGGTTAATAATTCACCTGCGCGTCCAGACGGGAAAAACTCACTTGGAGCAGATAACGTGCCCTCTGACACCATTTAAGTTTTGTCTGAAAGGTATTTTGGTATCGTCGACAGCTCGAGGATACTCGAGGGAGGCGAATGGTACACCTTGCATGTATATAGCATTGAGCACACAGGCCGTTGTTGGTACTGCCGGACATCGAAGAAAGAGATGTGCGAGCGGATTTTCGTCTCCTTACGGTTACGGCAAAAAAGAACAAAAACCGCATGGAGCAAGAATCGCTCTTAGCGAATTTCAATCCCTTCGCATCAACCCGGGCACCCAATCTTTGCTCGACGATTTAGTCGACGATTTTATCCCGTTGACCGCTGTGGACACCCTTTTTTCCCTCTTTTTGTGGAGATTTAAATCTCGAAATTCGAGACACGTCAGGGGACTTCTTGGTTGACCGTTTCGCCTGACACAATAGCAGCGGGACACCTTTATACACGGGCCTACTTCGAGATTGATCTAAATGCGAGGTTGCTCGCATTTTGTTTTTATCTTTCCGGTATTGGAGCGCGACTAAATGGGGGCTTGCATGAACTTACGGGTTTCTTTTTTTTCGCCAATGAGGAAAAAATGAGTTTAAAGACTAAAAAAATGTACTTTTGGTATAATATTAATATTTTCGCGAGGCCGGATACTTTTGGCAAATTTGAAAGTTACGAAAATGAGTAGGTGTGGTAAAAATTGTTCGATTTTCGACTAAAAAAACAACTTCAATCTTTTGTTACTAGCGAATGAATAAACATATGAAAAAATGATTGATTCGTACGGTAGAAAATGTTATAAATTATGCTCTGTCGGAATTTGAGGTGAATTAGACGAATAGATTTTCGGAGACGATTCATATCGTTTCATACAATGAAGTGTTCGAAAAAGAGGCAAAAGATGAAAGGGGCCGGATCGCAGTGGGCTGATGGCGTTGAAGTTTGCATCGTCAAACCGCAACGGAAGTTTTTATTTTTTAAATTTTATTCATTTCTAGATTTTTATTACAAAGTATAATTTTCTTGATAGATTGAGATAATCTCTTATGAGGATGGAATAAGAACGTTTAGCTGATTTTCGTACCCGAAATCGGTGAAAAATGTGAGCAATAGAAAATAAATTAAGTTTCGTTGTATTCCAACGAAGTACAAACTTCAACATAAGGAAGGCTGATTCTTCACTAAAAACGTTATGACTGGAGCCATTTTTGAAATTTTCACAAAATCCTTGTTGCGAATTGAAATTGATATGCTAGGCTATAAAATTAAGCAATGAAAAAATCGTATTTAAATTTCAAGCTTATCGAGACTCCTTAACCATTATCCGACTCGATTTTGATTTTGATTTATTTCGGCGACATGATTACGACTATTTAGTTAACGGGTTGCACCTAGCTCGTGGCCGGAATAAAGAGAAATTTTCCTGATTTTTTTTCTGGAGAAACGTATGCAAGATAATGTTTTTTTTAATTTTAAGCGGGGGGGGGGGGGGGGGTACCTAAGGCGAGGAAAAAATTGCTGATTTTCATTTTTTTTAAAGCAAAGATTTCTTCACAATTTTTGAGACTTAAGGTATGTTTTATTACTACTCTTGTCTGTTACACAGTATTTTTTTATTTATTAATATTCAAAAATGGCGGAGGTATGGTCCTCTAAATGGGTTACAGCGGATGTTGTCAGACGGCGTGAGACGTAGCGTCGGCGGGATTAAACTGCAAAAAAAACCAATGAAGATTTTTCTTTTATCATTCATGCGCAGAATATGAACCAAGAAAAAGTGAGAAATGTTAAAAATTGATGAAATGGTACGGTTTCGAACAAAAAAATTGAATTTTCCGAAAAAATGGCTACATTTTGCAATAAAAGAACCCTTTTTTTATTTTCAAAAACATTTAGAGTCATGTTTTAGACAATAAGGTTAAAAATGCAGTTTATAAGGCCGTGCCATACCTCCGGCATTTTAAGAGATTAATAAAATAAACAATGCCATGTAACAGCCAAAAGTAGTAATGAAACGTAGTGGCTAGCGATGGATAATACTTTGAATAAAACATAAAGTACCGTTCTTTCACAATAAATGCCCAATTTTTTATTTTAAAAACGGCGGAGACTTGTTTGTACTCCCAATAAATTTTCAAAAATTTCGACTAGGTGTAAGCCCTTAACGGGGTCGTCTAGTGTGAAGGCCGGTTTTTAATGCTTTTTTGGGGATTTTTCTTTGACAAACCATTAAAATAAAATACTTTATAAATTGTATATAATTTTTATTAACATTTAAACAAACTTTGTGCATTTTTTGAAGTCATTATATAAAATATAGTCGGAGATACACCGCCCAACAGGAACACATATATAAAAAGAGGTGCTCCACTGCTGCCATGCTTCCGGCCGTTCTGCTGATTGGAAATAAAAAAACCGAACGCAATTTTAATCGTGAGACTTGAGGCTCTACATGGAACTAAAATAAAGTTAGAATTCCAAAAAATAATTTTTTTACGCTTAAGAAACAAAATTCAATTTTTCGTTTTTTTTTGGGGTCTATATAGCTGATAAAAAGAAAACTAACGAAGCAATCTTAATTATTTTAGTTCAACTTCTAGTTATATATGTACTAAAGATGCTGTATAAATTTGAGCAGAATCAATCAAATAGTTTTTGAGATATCATGGCAGCAGTTTGAAAAATTCGTGTTTTGAAAAAAACGCGTTAGAAAATTATTGTATATAATTCATAATAAAAAATGGTTTCACCATCAATCTGCTATGGCTGGACCATAGAGTACACCTTCCTCTTCTTCAACGAAGTCATGCAAGGCCGTTTTCTCTTCTTTTGATCTGACACACTAGACGACCCCCTTAAACTAACAGTTTTCAAGCGACAAGAGCCGCATTTTTTTTTGCCACTTCTCGCAACTGAGTAAACGCATTCTGTTCGGCAATCTCGTCGATCGTGTTCGAGGATTTCCTCACACCAAAGTAGTTCATTTCGAGCGTGAAGAAAGCAATCTCCTGTATCGTGCCAGAAACTGGGTAAAAACGGATGCTAAACTCGTGCGAAAGGGCTGGTTGAGATTTTCATCTCGAGGATTATTATCTCGGGTAACGCGAGACAAGTAGTTTGTGATTGAGAATTGCGATTAACGATAAGGAACCCTTAGCGAACTTTTTCCATCTCGAGCGGTCACCCATCCGACTATTGGCCCGGGCCACCGCGGCTGGACACGCGAGATCGCTGCAGCCGCAGATCTCCGTAGAAAGAGGGGGCAGAGGGAGGAGGTCGAACGCCGAAAAGATCTCTTTCGAATAATGAGACGAGGGAAAAAAAAGGGGCAAAGAATACCCGAAGGACAGCGGGTACGAGCGGAGGCGGCGCCCGAAAGCTCGCAAGAAAAGAACCGGAGAACCGGAATGCCCGTTTGTGACGAATGGCCAAATCGGTGGGAACATTACGGAAGGGGTGACATGTCCATTTGCGGTTGACCAGTTGTCACAAAATACGAGAAAAAAGAGCGAGCCGGAGAGAAAGAGAGAGAGAGGGAGCGAGTGAGAGAGAGGAGGGACATTCAGCATAAAGAAAAAAAAATCTCGCATCAATGAGTCTCCCATTGCGCGCCTGATTCTCGCGTGTTTGACGTTCGTGGGAAAAACCAAAAGGTTTTGCACAAAACTTCAGCGATTTTTTATATGAGGTTGAAAATTTGCATCGTTGGAATGCAATGAAAATTATTATTTTTCAATCGCTTGAACTTCTCGTAACAAATCTTCGTTACGAAAATGCCTCGATCATTTTTTAAATCGCTTATTCAGAGATATAGAATTAAAATCTGGAAATATATGTAAACAAAATATTTTTATAAAACAAACTTTTATTTAATGTATTAAAAAGGAGAAAATAATTTTGTTTTGCCAAGTCACCTATATGTGACTAAAAATAAAAGCTTGGGGCGAAATGGCGCACTTCTAGAGTGGAAAGAGAAAAATTTGCCTAAAAAATCGTCAGATCATTGTTAATAACAAATGAACTATGCAATAAAAAAAAATCCTACGTACTTCCATAGACAATGTATTTTTCAAGATACATTCAACATTTCAAGTGAATCGGTTGAAAATTGTCTGAGTGATGTTTCCGGCAAACTTAAAAAATGCAGTTTTGAGATAAACGCTGCACAGCGGCCATTTTGAAATTAATCGTCTCAAAAAAATTATTGTATACAGTCACTGATATGTATGATAAACACCCTTTTTTGTAATCTCGATTTATTTTGTAGTTTTTCTGAGAAAAAAATCCCCAAAAAGCCTATTTTTTCGGCCTTTAGAGTGGCCTAAGGCCTTAACCGCATTCATTTTAGCACAATAGTAATTAGAGAAATTACTATCACACGTTTATACTCAGTTTCAGGATTTTTATTTAAGAAATCTAAGGTTGTTTTACAGTAAATTAAATAGAATGGGTATGTTAACGAATTTATGGTAATTGGAGATTATATGTCTAAATTTCGAGCGCCCGAAGCTTTTATTCATAGTCACATATAGTCTTGGTAAAAAAAAATTATTTTCTACTTTGTGGTACATTAAATAGAAGCTTGTTTTTTAAAAATATTTTCTTTAGATACAAATTATTTTCTACTTTTCAATTTATAATTGATTTTACTAGTTAGTGGTTACTAGTAGTTTACTAGTATACGAGTTTGTACGTTAGGAACATGAAATGATTGTAAAAAATAACAAAGACTGTAATTGGGATTGAACCCACAACTAATTGCTGCATATAAACTTCTTACATACAAACACAGTCGGCTACGAATTTGTTTGTATGCGTTAGTAAGATTTTATATGGATACCGCAAATTTTACGTAACGAGTTGAAAATGTGGATTCTTATTTTTTAATATTTTTTTAAGTCGAATCATGCCATGTCACCTCTTAGATGCATGTTCGCAAAATTTCAGAGCTCTAAGTAGTCGGGGAGTGCGTGAAATGTCGATTTTCCTCTTTGCATCTCATCGAAAGTCGAGTTAAATAAAAGCTTGTAATTGACGTTCATTTTCTCTGAAATTCACGAAATCCTCAATAACAGGAATTATCAGCATGGGCCGATAATAAGGCTAATCCACTGCCGGTCAATATTACAATGACTGGTTCGGATTGGGGAAAATTTTCGGGAGATAAGGCTCTTTTCTCTCGAGGTCAATCCTTTGCAGGTTATAATCGGCTGCTTAAAGTGCCTCATGGGGAAATCTCCAATGTCCTCTCTCTTTCTCTCCCACAAAAGGAAAATGTAGATGGGTCGTATCTATAACTATCCGAATCATCCCCATGTTTGTTATACGATCTTGTTTAGTTGACGAGAAAAAAAAACAATTTTTCTGCTCCCCCTTTCTTGTAGTCTAGGTTTTGATTTTTTTCTCTTCTGTGTTTGTACTTTCCCCTTGGAAGTTTTTTTAAGCAATCGGGAATCATTTGGAATAGTATAAGTCTTTTTTTTAATCGTCCGAACTTTAGTGACTGATCCTTTCGAACCTACACTGAGAGAAAAGTCCATGGTATTCACAAAAAACGCCCATGGTAAAAGAGATAGTAAAGTTCCCTATAGTTCATTGACACCGCAATCATAATATGGTTAACTCAACTATAAGCGAAAAGTATATCTAAACATGCGATTTAGCTGGCGCGTTTGACTATCTATTATCCCCGAAGTCATTATTAACTATTGCAAAAGGCTTAACAATATAGATATGACTAGTTCAGTGCAATCAGAAAATCGGCGCACAAAAACTAATGTTGTATACTGCACGATAGGTTTTGACAGTCAACCTTCTACTATTCAATTCAAGTTGGTACAATTCATATGGTGAACATCAACGTTTGTCGAATATAATTTGTAGGAAGACCTTATGAAAAGTGGCTATTCGAAAAAAATATGGCAATGTTTACTTATAGCGAAGACGTAAATCATTTGCAGTTGGAGCAACCATGGCGTAGTAGTTTCAAGAGCTAGGCGCGTCTCACAAACTGTTCACCTCCTGTTCTTGTAGGACACAAGTCACTATGCATATAGCAGGTCGTATCACATAACATGGTACAAACCACTATTATACGGTATAAAAGTTTTGTGATGCCCCAAACATCCATTAAGGCAGTGACTTACACAAAAAAAAATTGTGCAAAATATCACCTAAATCGGAGGTAACAGCTATTCCGAAGTGCATCGGGAATTACTTCAGTCTCTTATGCTATATCTGCGATCGACATGCCATAAGCACCCCGTTGCGTAGTGGTCGCATGCGTAGTATAGGCAGGTAGATTGTAAGTTCGATCCCATGTGTAGACGAAATATTTTCTTACAAACAAATCATTACAGGAGGTCAGGAAATGACGAATTATAATTAAAAAATCATCCAGGTAGAACATTCCGTTGTCCATTGGTTTTATTTTGCATTTATGAAATATTCTATGCATTCAGTAAACGGGCGTTGATGTCTTCAACTAACACTTGAATATCATACCAAATATGGACATAGCAGGTCGTATCTGATAACATCGTACACATCACTATAAACATCGTCGCAAATCACAGGCAACATTTTTAATCAATGTATTTATATATTTCAGTCCTGTTCACTATTAGGATCTTGGGGAAGTACATTTTTGATAATGTCAAGGATCATTCATTTTATGTAAACCTACTATATTATATAGCATCGAACAATAAACGTAAGCTTGTAAGATTAGTGGTTGCGGTTAACATATGTGCTTAATTTACACAACTGCTGAAATATCAATAAACAGTGCTATACTTTCGGCAATAACTATGGCTATAAAATGTCATCAGGGAAATCTACCCATATCAAAGAGTTCTGTGACTGACTGGCTCACTGAATGACTGATTGACACATAGACAACGCAAGACCCGAATCGCTGAAGATAGAAACATGTAATTTGGAAAATATGTTCCTTAGAAGGTGTAGAGGAGCACTACGAAAGGATTTTTCGAAAAATAACATCTAAGGAGGTGAAATGGGGTGTAAAAGTTTACATGGACACTTGTATTTCTTGCGTGTATCAATGCTGGCAAAGCCATGGGCTGAAGCTAGTATGAAATATAGTTACAACATGTGACGATTATAAAATATAGAAACTACCACAAAACATAGTGACAATATGTTACTGTTGGGATGTTGAATAGGTGCGCGCTGTTTTTTTTTTCTTCTGAAAATGAATGCTTTACTTGAAAAAAATCATTCCTAATGCTTTCAAATGTTTCGAAACTGTTGTGTGATCAACCCCTAATGATTCTGCACGTTCAGCCTGCGTTTGACGTGAGTCTCCATAAAATAATGCCTCCAATTCAACACCTCAAAATCATTACTTTTGAAGCGTTTAAACCAATCTCTGCATGGTGTTTCCAACAGAGCATGGTCGCCGTAAGTCTCAACAAGAAATCTGTGTACTTTAGCTGCAGATTCTTTTAAATGAAGTAGTGCAGTAAAATTCCCCGCAAATACTCTTTTTTTTGGCACGAAGTTTGACATCTTTACCACTATGAAAAAATAGTTGTTTACTCTTTGGCGAAATGACATACACGGAATTTGAAGCTTGCTTATAGTACTTCTTTATAGATGCATTACCATCATAAACTACCGCGGGATCCGCCTCAATATTTCCTCTCCTTTCCGACGCTTACATGCGAAAGTCACTAGATTGTACTACCTAGCCTAACCATACGCGATCAAGTGACGGAAACGAGTAGTACAAAGAGAAACACGATAACCGCAAGTCTTCTCAACCCACATCGCATTCGCGTATTTTAGTTTACATCGTAGTGTACATTATTCGTTCATTAATAAATAAAGGTTCTATTGGTTGTTACGAACAAACGCTTATGTGGAACCCCGTTAAATTTTCCACACACGCAGTTCTGGTAACCCCATCTGTTGGAAAACAACGAGAACGTATTCAACGTCCTAATAGTATAAAATATAGTTACAGCATGTTACTAGTATAAAATAAAGAAGCTAGTATAAAATATAGTTACAATATGTTCCTAGTATAAAATGAAGCTAGAATATGATTGAAAACATCATACATTTCTCTCAATGTTTTTCTTTCAACTTTCCATCAAAGTTCCCGGCATCAACGCGAGTGTTTGAGGCATAAGGCCACAGTAGAATTGAAAAAAAATCGATTTTTTTTCTCGCTAAAACGGTGCTTCCTCACCATAAGAATAAGTTACTATTCGATTTATTGCAAAACTTTTTTTTTTCACCGACTTTGAGCCTATAACGTAAGCCCACCTTTGGCACGGCCATAGAGTACCTAAAACTTTGAACGCGTTTTTCTCGAAACACCTTTTTTCCAATTGGCGTGACAAATAACTTCAACAATTTTCACTCGATTTACTTCAAATTTAAAAGTTATGGTCCTAATTGCATTTCACAGAGAAGTACGTGCGGAATTTCTGATTAATCGAAAACTTTGCATTTTATGAGCAGTTTTATACGAAATTTTTCACTGAAAATTCATTCAAACACCTACAACTCAATTCAAATACCTACAACTTTTGAATAAAACAATATTTTTTAAATTCCGTACGTACTCCTCTAGGTATTCTAATGTAGATTGACGAGAATTTTTGTTTTTTGTTCGAGGTAAAAAATTGTCGATGCTAATTGTCACGCCGCAGAGCGCCTAAAAAAAAGATAACAAAAGAAAATATTAGTAGTCGGCCATTTTGTACACCGAAAAAAAAAATCTAACAGCTTCATATATCATACTAAATAGATGTGTAATTACTTTTATGAGTGTATCACTTTTTCATAAGAAAAAAATTTGTCGAATTCGCACATGATTTTATACCCGTTACTGTGGCCTAACCCCTTAATTGGCCATATATTTACTGCTCAACAGTGCACTCCGTCAAGATAAGACAACTAAAAACAATCACAAGGAAAGTACATGCACAAAACAGAAAATAAAAAATGCCTTCTTCTCGAAAACTAAAAAAATCGCAGACCATAGATGTGGGCTGATAGGACATGATACGAGGCATCTAGATTTTCCTTTTAGACATCACTTTTCGAGCCACCCTCTCTATGTAACCGATGACAAACGGAATACTACGAACTGACCACGAGCACTCAATTTATTGCCCGATATCCGAAAACGTATTAACGTCGCACACGGACCTATACCGATGCAAATGGTCAAGGAGCAGAAACGCGTGAGCGCAACACAAAGGATCGAGCGCAAGCATCGTGCATTACCACCGACGCACCGCGTCGAGTAACAAGACGTAGGAGCAAGAGAGAACATTTTTCGCAATGTAATCTTGCGCATTGATCGTGAGGAAGAATAAAAGGGTTGGCTTCACAAGCGGAGAGGATAATGGTCTTGGTGCTGGTCCTCTTGGCTCACTGTTAAGTTAGGAAGGATTAGCCGCCAGTGTGCCAGGTTTTGGACATCTGTCGTATTGACGGACCGTGGTCAGCCGGGGGCTGCGGAGGGGGGGGGGGTGGCTTCGGGCATAGAGGGACCACGAGATCTCAACGAAGTGAACAACAATGGATGGATAGTGTCGTCAGCAATGGCTCAGGATATTATGATTATTGTTATTATAGGAAACTGCAAAATGTACGTCATTCTTTCTTTCTCTCCCTCTCTCTCTCTCTCTCTCTCTCTCTCTCTCTCTCTCTCTCTCTCTCTCTCTCTCTCTCTCTCTCTCTTTTTCTCCTCGTTGGTCCGTAAGATGTTGGAATCATTTTTTTTTTGACGATGATGACGCGTGACGCTATTTTGCAAATGGCGAAATGAAGAATCGTCGAAGTATGGAAAAGTCTCGAGGGCTCTCAGAGACGTCGTTCGGTCACGTACGAAGGAGAATAAATTTTCAAAAGTTTTTTTCACGCGTATCTTATGCGTCATCGTTTTTCTCAATATATTTCTTGCGGCTAGTTTTACGTTTTGCACGGTTCGAGCTCGGCGAGAAATTCGATGGAGGAATAATTGAGAATAGATTTTTCGGAAATGAATGAAATACTGTTGGAGCCGAGCATACACTTCTCCATCGGAGGTTACATTGTTTTTTGGGTTTTTGTTCAACGGGGCTGCGTTGGCTTGGGGCCCGAAGGACCATTTTTAATATTTTTTTTTGGTGGGAGTTTTGAGATGGCGCGGTCGGAATTTTACACACATTTGATAGATAGTCTGGACGAGTTTGAGGCTTTTTATTGAAAAATGTTGATAAATAATGGAGTTATTATTATTTAAAGAAAGTGCTGCCGTTGCTGCGTGGCGAATCCGTGTAGGTAGTTCTGGCGACGAGGTTAAGGAGGTACGGTGATTGGAGCGAGTTCAAGATAAAAGCCCGATTTTTTTTTATAGCATTGTCGAGACCTTCGTCCATGCGTGTGCGGAGTTTCCACGAGATTTACCGTACACTTTCCGAGTTGTTAATTGTTAAAGTTGGTGAATTAGCCACACGTAGACGACAAAATGTGCCTGTCCTCTCATATATCGATTTTTTTGTGCTACTTGGAGCCAAGAAACACGTAAAAAAAACTGATGGTTGCGTTCGTTGAATCTTTGTGATCGATAAGGCACCTTGAATTGGAAAGCTCACCGCATAAATCAGCAATAAATTTAGAAATAAAGTCGCAAAAACCGAAGTTTTCGGAGCGCGAGACTTCTCGTGACGTAACAGCAGCCATCTTGCTCGACGTGTGGCAACGCCGGATACCCGCGCAATTTTGATTCGTCTATTGGATATTTTCAACGCGAATTAAAAATATGATTGTGCGAAGCCGTACATTCTTTAATGGATTATAAAGGGCCTTTCGTCGATATTTACTTGAAGTTCTTTTACGTACAGCAAAGGCATCTCAATTTTTCTGGCGACATGTACCTATACAACGCATTTATATATAAATTCAGCATGGGATAACCGTCATATAAAATAAACGTTCCTTTTTATACCCGCAAATATTGTGAAAATTGGAAAAGGGAAAAATAACATAACAATCGATGAAATATGCTTTGACTTTGGACAGATTGGACATTGGACATTGAGGTTAACTTCAACGCGACGTTTTTTATTTGCAATCGCAATATTATCTTTTCATTTTCTAATTCTTTTCCGTCAGAATCTACATTTGTCTCTAAAGTGGACTTTAGGTACAATCCCGTTACTCTTTTGAGAAACTTCCACGGTATTTTCATTCTCCATGTTAATCGGCTACAAAAAATAATAAGCCGGGCGCGTGGAAACGATGACAGCCACCGAAAATGCGACGATGCTAAACGTCAACGATATGGCGTACTACTGAAGTCGAGTAGTAGATTATTAAGGTTGTTTCCATATTATAAAAATAATAGGAAACTCGAAATTCAATACTTAAAAAATATTTCTCGAAAAATAGGCCATATACATATATCTAAAACGTGGCGGTATTGCGGCGTGAAATAGACTCTAAGTTTGGTCATCACCGTACCTCCTTAATCGAAAATGAAAAAACTAAAAATGTACTTTTAGTATAACCCTTCGATTGCACACTGGGTCGTTTTGACCCCGTTTCTTTTTCGTGCAAGTACGCATTTTTCAACGCATCTCCAACTTTTAACGAATGTTTGGACGCTTAATATCTGTTTTTCTTAAAAAATAAACTTTGGGCTTGATATAAGGATCATTGACTACAACAAACGTCTCTACAACAAAAAAAATGCATATGTACCGAAATACAACGATCTGAAAAACGACTGGGGTCCGATGGACCCCACATGCAGTCAGAGGTTCGTGGGGGAAGTGTGCAGTCGAAGGGTTAATAATGAAACTTTCGTGAGAGCTGATACTTTTTTGAAATTGTGATAATTACGAAAATGCCAAGATGTGGAAAAATAGCTCAATTTTCGAGCCGAAAAAACAATTTTGATAATTTGTTAATAGGAAATTAATGAACATATAAAAAAATATTCCGGCCACACGATAGGAAATGTTATAAAGTATCCGAATTTGAAGTGAAAGAAACAAATACATTTTGAGATACTCCCTTTCATAAAACGTTAATTCGAGAAACCCGTAAAAAAATGGCCAATCGCAGCGGGGCCTTTCGCCGCAGCACAGTGGGTGATCTGGACCTTTACAAAAATCGTCATAACTCGGTCGATTTTTGGGATTTTTACACAATCCTTGCTGCAAATTGTAGCTAATACCCTAGGCTTTAACTAAATAAAATTAAAAAATTGTATTTTCGAAATTTCGAGCTTATGCAGACCTCTCAAAGTAAATATATAATTTTATTCCATATCAAACGAATGTCGAATAGGCCAAGATTCAAACATTCTTTTTTACCCTGTTTTCTGATTTTTTCCATCATTAATCGCGGGATCGCAAGTCGCGGGTGCACTGCCAAAAACATTTAATTTAAATAGGATCTCTTTAAATCAAATAGGTTTTTTCCTTGTCTCAAGGCCTACTACGGTCTTATTCGTTTCAATGATATTTTATTTGTTTCGGCTATTCTTTTGAAGTATTAAATATATCCAAATTGAATAAATAAACATTCGATTTAAATAAATCTTTATTCGCTTACAATATACACTGTAAATCGAAGTGTACTAAATGCATAAAATATTTCATAAATCCAAAATGAAATGAAACACTTAATTGAGAGTTTTACCACAATGTTTTTTTAAAATCGTAATTCGTCATTCCCTGGCCTTCTGAAATGATTTTTTTCGAAGAAAATATTTCGCCTATATGGAATGAAATGTCGAACCGATCTACCTATAGTTATGCACGCTGTCCCTATGCTACCGCGTGCTTGTAGCATACTGGTCGCAGATACGGTATAAGAGACCCAATGAATTCCTTTAATTATGCGCTGTATCACATAAACTATATCAATTAGTTAATATCATTATGATAATGAGAGAGTTTGATCGAATAACATGCTACAGTTTTTTCAAACAACCTATATATATATATATAAATAATTCATCTCTCTCCACCCTCTCTACCCCCACCTCCCTTTGATGTGTGTGTTGCAATAAAGACAGACCATCAGTTCAATCAAATAGAAAAATTGGTTGACTTTACGAAAATTCTATTTAATTTAAATTTAAACAAAATTAAATAGATACCCTTACTTGATTCGACTAAATTGTTTTTTGAACAGATCAAACCGAATCACAGATTTATCAGGATTAAATAAAATATTTAGTCACTAGACGATATTGAATAGATTTTGATTTAAATAAATAAATATATTTAAAATAAATAATTCCAATAATCGAATGCAATAGGAAAAATTTGATTTCCCGAAAAAATCTAGTTAATTTAAATTATAAAAAATCAAATAGACGCGGTTAGTAAATATCAATAGAATTTTTCTGTCAGTGTTAGTGATCTGAAAGTTCATTAGTGTCCGAAGATTTTCAGGAATAATCGAGCAGCAATAATCTCTCTGTCTTCATCGTCGTCCAAAATCTCGCATCTTGTCGATTCTTCTCCGCCGGTCGAAAAAAGCCACTTTACAAAAGAGTTGTCCACTTTTGGATTTTTCCTGTGACGAATATACGAAAAAAGGAGAGAGAGGTAGAGAAAGAGGGAGGGAGAGGGAGGGAGAGAGAGAGAGTGCGAGAGAGAGAGAGAGAGAGAGAGAGAGAGAGAGAGAGAGAGAAAGAGAGAGAGAGAGAGAGAGAGAGAGAGAGAGGAAGAAAGAAGAGAATACAATAATAGTCGTATGCTGACCACCGACCGTGCTTCAGGAGACTTTGCCTCGCAACAATGTTACTTAATAAGCTTAAGAACGCACCAGCGAGAAAGAAGATTGAGCCGGAGACCTGGCGAGCTGTCGGATGTCACATAAGCTCGGGAACATCTCTCTCTCTCTCGCTCTCTCTCTCTCTCTCTCTCTCTCTCTCTCTCTCTCTCTCTCTCTCTATCTCTCTCTCTCTCCCCCTCTCTGTTTTTCTGGCTACCTGTCTCTCTTGCTATCTCTCTTGAACGGGTCCTGGGAGATGTCAAACGTTCGTCATATTTGATATTTCGCAGGACCGACCCCCGCGCGGTTCGATCCTTGCCCATTTTGTCCCAACTCCAGTGGCTTTCGCCCATTTTTCCGCTTTTCTATACCGGTAAGATTATTTGCGAAAGAGTTCTCGGCTCTTCTTGGTATGTACAGTTATATTTGCATGGGAGAGTGAGAAGTCCATTTCTTTTGGTGCTTTCTCTCTCTTGTCCTTTTCAGCATGTCTCTCTCTCCTCTCTCTCCCTCTTAGCACTGCTGTTTCTCCATCTTTCTTTGGTTTTCTCTAACTCTTCCCTTCTCCGCTCTCTCTCTCTCTCTCTCTCTCTCTCTCTCTCTCTTATCTGGTTCTCCCCTTCCCTCCCTCCGTCTGCAAAAGGTGCACCGGATAGCTCCCATATTTTTCGCATACACCTCTTGTATCCCGGTCAACAATAGAGAAGACTCAAAATTTGGAGACCACTTTTTTTTTCCCCCGGTAGAGCACACTCAACTGTGAAGTCCTTATAACCGAGTGCCCTAGCGGCCTCACTCCCATCGATGATGGCTCACTTGCCTTCCTCCTCGACCCTCCCATCGAGAATCGTTGCGAATATTTTGGGACCAAAAAAAAGAGAATCCTTCTCATTTCTAGCGAAAATAAACGATCTAGAAGAACAGGAGGACTAAATTGACACCGGCCTGTTTCCGGTTCCGAAAGACCATGAAAGTGTTGCCAACGACTTGTTTCTTAAATCCTATTAGAACTTTGTTGTTTTTTTTGCAAAATTTGAAATATTTTTGCGGTATCTCCCCAAATATGTATTTTTCGGGTCGCTATTCATTTTTTTTTTAATTCCAAATATTTTTGCGAGAAGTTCCAAAAAAACCCTATTTTTTGGGATTTTGTATTTAACTTTTTCCACAATTGCCAAGATTTTCGCGAGGAACTCTGAAAAAACCCGTATTTTTGGGGATTTTATGCTTAACTTTTTCCAAAATTGCCAAGATTTTCACGAGGAACTCTGAGAAAATTGTATTTTTGGGGATTTTATATTTAACTTTTTCCAAAATTGCCGAGATTTTCGCGAGTAACTCTGTAAAAACCCGCATTTTTGGGGATTTTATGCTTAATTTTTTCAAAATTGCCAAGATTTTCACGAGGAACTCTGAAAAAACTGTATTTTTTGGGATTTTATATTTAACTTTTTCAAAAATTGATTTTTTTAAGCCTGAAAAATGGGAAATCGTTATTGAAAAATGTTGGAAATAAGAAAACTTTCGGATCGCGTATACCAAACGCGAGTCGCACCGTTCGTACTAATTACTAACGAGCCGCATCGTTGTACCATTATTGTGTGCCTTGTTACGAAATAAGAGGTAATAATATGCCTGAGGCTATACATTTTGTACTGATAAAAAATTCCGGTTGTCTGGTACGTTACACAAAGTGATGGAACTCTATATCATCGGGTGTCATTTCCATCAGTCATTTCACAATAACTTTCCAAACCGTGCGATTCTCCAATTCGTTATCGAAATGTTATCGAAATGAACTTCAGTGTCACGTATGTACGTGTACTTATAGGAGTGCTAGGGGCACTGAACTCGACTGAAACGATTTTTTGACGCAATTCAATGATTACACGGAGAGAATTAAATGTTCAAAATTACCGCGCAGCAACGGTAACCAGATGACAACCCTGAAACTTCGCTTATTATTACTGAGTAGAACACAGATTTTCGCGAAAATAAAATGAAATTTCTTCTTCAAATAGAATATTTTACGAGATTTTCTAGTAAATTTTGATGTGTAACAAAATACGCAAAACTTAAATTAAAAAAGGATACAATATCAGCGAAATTTTACTGTGCATTTTATTATTTTATGCTTTTCTAAAATGTCTATAAAAAGTATCGTCTTTATAACAGTTATTTTAAGATTTATTATTAAATTTAATGAGTGTAATAGGAAAATGTATTGTGCTCTCGGTAAAAATTATCGTGCGCGCTTACCCTTCTTGTATAGTAAAATTTTAGCTACGTATTCGAAATTTTCTGTAACGTGAGTTAAAAAAACTTGTCGCATACGAATTATTATGTTTTTCTCATTTGTCGCCACATTGAAATATATCACGGTAATTTTTACGGTGAAATTCACGGCAAAAATTACTTTTTAATTCTCTCCGTGTATAGTGAAGAAATAATTTGGTGATGTGCACCTCAGAAACGTTGCCCGAATATATACAGGATGTCCCAGAACTGATGCTAGTCCCTGAAATCGGGGGTTGGGGGGGAAATTCTTAGTCGATTGATATAAGCATGTATGGGTCTCAGATCAACACCTGGATTATTTTTATCTTTATAACGCTTAAAGTTCATTTCGGGGGTGAAAAAGTGGGGAGAAGTTTTGAAAAATCAGTTCTAATTCGATAACTCTTTAGGAAACATTCATAATTTTTTTTCAAATGGTAACGTTTCAGCCCTTGAAAAGACACGTCGATAGAGTATTCGATCATCCATCTCCGATAATGTCCACACGGCCAAAAAAATTGTAGAAGTATTAAAAAAAAATTGTTTATTGAATAACTCAAAAACCATAGTTTTTTCGGGGAAGGTTTAAAGGTACGGAATGTAGAGAATAATTTTCTCTATATTTTCGTTTCTATGGACCACCCTTGAATTTTGTTTTTTCCAATCCCTTTCGGGGGTTGAAAATTCAAAACGAAATTGTGGGAAAACTATTGACCGATAATAAAGAGATACGAGTTTTGCACTGGGGACAAAAATGTAGCTGGGTTCAAGCTACAAATTGTTCCACGGCGGGGAATTCGTGCGGTCAATACTGTTCCCAGAATTTCATTTTTCACTTTCAACCCCCGAGAGGGGTTGGAAAATCAAAATTGAAGGGTGGACCATAGAAACGAGAATATAGACAAAATTATTCTCTACATTTCGTATATTTAAACTACACGTGAAAAATCGATTGTTTTTTAGTTATTCAATAAACAATTTGTTTTTTGGTATCTCAAAAATTTTTTGTCCGTGAAGATATTATCGGAAAGTGATGAGTTAATACTCGATCGACGCGTCTTTTCAAAGGCTACAACGTTTCCATTTGAACAAAAAATGTACGAATTTTTCCTAAAGAGTTATTAAGTAAAAATTGATTTTTCAAAATGTCACTCCACTTTCTCACCCTCAAAATGAACTTCCACGACTTCGGCGCCGTGGATAAAACTAGAGCCCGGATTTTTCTGAACATTTTGTCTCACGGCGC
This sequence comes from Ophion ellenae, assembly GCA_963210295.1. NCBI lineage: Eukaryota > Metazoa > Arthropoda > Insecta > Hymenoptera > Ichneumonidae > Ophion > Ophion ellenae. The sequence continues at coordinate 33,682,980 of OY723392.1, forward strand.
CGACCTCGTCCTTCAAGAATTATAAAAATAATATTTCCTTCAAATTTTGCTTGGGGGATGTGGGAAAGCTACTGTGCAAGTTCTTGCACAGTGACTTTCCCCCTTCAGAAAGCTGTAAGCTGTCCACTGTATAGAACTGAATAGTTTTTGAGGTTATGTTGGGCTTTTCGGCATACCAACTATCTTTTTTAATAACTGTATGTCAACACTTTATAGGCCTCCGAAGTAACTTTCGTGGTGGCGCCGCGTGACGGCTGCGGGTGGCAAAACTTGGATAGGCGCATGGCGGTTAAGTCAAACCGGCACAAACACGAAAGAGCTAGGCTTGAGCAAGCATCATCGATTGTAGATCTCACATTGTGAATGGAATGTGTTTGTAAATAAAATAAAATAGTGTGATGGAACTAATAACGATTACTTGCGGATTTCAATGTATCCTCATGACTTCCTTTCGCCCTAAAATCATATCTATAGGTATGTGACGAAGAGAATGTTAATGAAATTGCGTACATTGGCTGCACACAAATTTTTTTCTGCCGTACAACAAAATTTCTGTTTAAATTATTGTTTGCATCGCAAATTTATATAAAGGATGTTGTAATATAGGCAGAAAACTTTCGATAATCATCATGTATCGGAAGTTTGCGAAATTGTTGCTGGTGAGTAAAGGACTGCGATGAGAAAAGTTCTTTCTCAAACACGCGTCAACAATCCCAAATATGACGTGAAATGCTGTTTTTACAACGTAAACATCACACGCCGTGCTGTCATTCACGCAAACACCTGATTTAAGGTAGTACCTCCACAGAAGAGTTGAATTACGAAATGGTTGAAATTTGACATATACGTTATTTAATACATTATCCAAACATCTGTGCAATTTGAATAAGTTTGACCACCCCAAAGCTGAGATATTTACACTTAAAGTTGGCTTGGTTTACACGTAACAAATGCGTTATGATGGGCAAACAGAGCATCATTAATTCTACCGTCAAAACTAAAATTGAGAAATTGATAAAAAACGAGGATAAGCTACAGTAAGATATCACGAATAATGTGAAAAAAAAATGAGAATGATTCACCATTTAGTTTCCAAGATATAACCATGAGAAGGCTTCACAATTTTGGTGCAAAGCCTGGCAAAGCCTGGAAAAAAAACAATTGGGGCAAAGCCTGGACAGTCCCGGCAAAAAGTTTACTGGCAATGGTCGATCAAAAACAAAATACAAAATATATTTTACGGCAATAAATGATATCCATCGTATTATCTACTAGTACCGAGTCAATATTGCGTAGTTTTTAATTTTCCTCATTACTAATTAAACCAATTATCAATCCTTTAAACATGAGCATGGTATGTAAACTTTTGGTTGAGATTTTCGCAGAGGAACTACCTTAAATGGCGACCGGCATACTGCACTAGCAGACGAAAACCAATCCAAGTTTTGCCAAAACTCGCCGCAAGGGCTGCGCCACTAGAGTTACTTTGGAGGCCTACAACCGCAAAAGAGCAGCAACATCAATTTACTTTAAAAAAAATTCTTAACTGCTTAAAATAATTTTGTTATTCATTTCTACACCGAATATTTATTTTTCTCGGTTTATTCCTCATTTCAGGTTTGGAGCAAATGAGAACGATGGCGACGTCGTTGTGGCAAATGCACAGACGGGGTCCGTACAAGAAGCACAGACCGAAGAAGAGGCCGCTCGACGGTAAACCGTTCGCCAAGGGTGTCGTTCTCAAGACCCTGATAAAGAAGCCGAAGAAGCCGAACTCGGCGAACCGGAAGTGCGTCCTGGTGAAGCTCTCGACCGGCAAAGAGATGACCGCCTACGTTCCCGGCGTCGGGCACAACTTGCAGGAGCACAACATCGTCCTCTGCCGGGTTGGCAGACTCCGGGACACCCCCGGTGTCAAGATCAAGTGCGTGCGCGGTGCTTACGATTTGCAACATCCGGTCAAACCTTCGCAAAAGTAACGACCCTCCCTACGGTGGCTGGACGAGACTCAACTGATTTTTCCTCGTCGATTTTGCGAACTGCGCTCGTCAAGAGGCTGGAAACATTATTTCCGGCAGGTTTGGTTACCGATCGTACGGATGCTCCATTAGAGATCGGCTGGTCGAATAAATTTAGCGATTTAAATAACGAAAACGTGACGTCGAAAGTTTTGAAATAGTTTTTTACGTCCCAATCCGACGCCCTGGCCCTTTTGATTTTTACCTACTGCTTTTTTTCCCAGAAATTCTCTACCCGAGGAGTTTTCCTTTTTTTAAGCACCTTCTCTACCTTTATAGTGCTCACAAAGGCTCTTCGCGAATGATTTTTTCGCCTGAAAAATCAGTAAAAAACCCTTTTGGATTTTTTGGCTTTGACGAAAACAGGGATACAGAAGAGGAGACGGGAGGGTGGAAGAAAAAAGACAATGCCATAATGATGCTGATTGTCGACTGCGTTTGGGAAGACTGCCTTGGAACAATTTTATTCAAAGGGTCTGCAAACGTTTGAAAATAGCCCAGGGTCTTAAGTTCAATTTGCAACAAAGATTTTGGGAAAACTCTAAAAATTGACCGAGTTATGGCGATTTTTGTGAAGGAGGGGGGGGGGGGGGGTAGTACGATATCCGGGGCGCTAAGTTTTGACCCTTGATTCTTGATATTTGAACCAAAATAATGAGAATTTCAAGAATAAAAAAGTTGCCGTTTCGGCTTCCTTAAGGCCTTAGAAAGCCAACCTTCTTTTTTGGCTTCTAGAGAAACTCTAGAGGCCAAAAAAATTGGCTTTTTTTAGGCAAATTTTTGGAAGGTGAAAAATTTGCCTAAAAAAGGTCTATTTTCAGATAAAATCTTCAGATAATTGTTAATAACAAATGAACTATGCTATATAAAAAAAATCCTACGTACTTCCATAGACAATGTATTTTTCAAGATATATTCAACATTTCAAGTGAATCGGTTGAAAATTGTCTGAGTTATGTTTCCGGCCAACTTAAAAAATGCAGTTTTGCAGGCATGAACACCCTTTTTTGTAATCTCGATTTATTTTGTAGTTTTTCTGAACAAAAATCCCCAAAAAGCCTATTTTTTCGGCCTCTAGAGTGGCCTAACCCCTTAAGGAATTATGAGCGCTTTTATCGGTAATTGGAAATACGCCAAAATTCAACGATTGTTGTTGGCTCATGGGTACAATATCTTTATTTTATCGCAAATCATGGAAATTGACCGGGCGAGCTTCAAAGAATATTTCTTTGTTTGAGGTTGTTTGGGTTTGTTTAGTGGCATCATATAAATATCACTAAACGAAGTATTTATATGATTTTCAACGTAAATTCCGAGATTAAAATGCTTAATTTAATCATGTTCTCTGTTTATTTATAACAATAAGAATTGTTCCATATAATTACTAGACTAAATTACGAAACGATAAATTTTACATAAACTTAGAGCATTACAAGTCCGATGAGGGATGAACCGTATACAAACCAAAATCATCTAACCAGTCATCTAAATCCCAAACCCAAGTCATCTAAGTAGCCATCTAAATCCCGAATCCAAGTCATCTAAGTAGTCATCTAAATCCCAAGTAAGTAGTGATCTAAATCCCAACAAACCCAAGTCATCTAAGTAGTCATCTAGATAGTAAGTAGTAGTCACCTAGATCCCAACAAACCCAAGTCATCTAAGTAGTCATCTAAATCCCAAGTACTAGTCAACTAAATCCCAACAAACCCAAGTCATCTAAGTAGTCATCTAAATCCCAAGTACTAGTTAACTAAATCCCAACAGACCCAAGTCATCTAAGTAGTCATCTAAATCCCAACAAACCCAAGTCATTCAAGTAGTTATCTAAATCCCAAGTAGTAGTCATCTAAATCCCAATAAACCCAAGTCATCTAAGTAGTCATCTAAATTCCGCTTCGGACTCCTAGCAATTTAAAGTACAACTTCACGTTCTCCAGTCGCACTTATGAGCGAGGAAAACATGGTAGTGGTGTTTAAAATACATTATTGCCTTCTGAGACACTGTTGAAACTATAAATTTCCAAGTTACCTTGTCCGATGTTCCTTGATATTTTCAAATTCGAAAAAAAATCGTCATTTTCGATAACCATCGAAAAAATTCTAATTTGAACGCAAAATAAGCGAAATAGCAACTTTTACCACTCTTCATAGTTTGTTTATTTTGACTCGATAACCCTAAATTCACCGTAAAATCTTGGCGCTCCGGATATCGTACTCTTGCCGTGAAGGGTCGCCCAATGCGGGGTCGGGTTGAAACTCCGAACTTTGAATGCTCCGACGGTTTAAAATTCCGAATTTTAATATTGCGAAATTCAAGATGGGGCTGGGTTGAAATTCCGAACTTTGAATGGTCAGTACGCTCAAAACTCCGAAAGAATAGTTCCCCGAAAGAATTTTACACGAAAGACCAAAACTCCGAAAATTTTAACACCGTCAAAATAATTCGGCTCTGGTAGTTTTAAAAGTTTCAAAATTTTCAATAAATCGACGAATTATTTCAATAATTTTTTTTTTAATAAGAAGTGATTTTGCGTCAGTTTTGAAATTTGTCTAGACAATGTTATACGTTCTACATAATTTACAGGCAACTGTGTAGACTTTCGCTGGCATGATCTTGACATGAGGGCCGGGTTGAAATCCCGAACTTTGAATGCGCCGACGGTTTAAAATTCCTAATTTTAACGTTCCGAAATTGCAAGGTTCGTCAAGATTATGCCAGCGAAAGTCTACACAGTTGACTGTAAATGATGGAGAACGTATAAGATTGTCAAGACAAATTTCAAAATTGACGTGAAATTACTTCTCAATAAAAAAAAATTCTTGAATTAATCCGTCGATTTGTTGAAAATTTTGAAACTTTCAAAACTTCCATAGCCGAATTATTTTGACGGTGTTCAGTTCAACTTCTTCAATTTTTTTCTACAGCATTTTCCTAATTTTCCAAAAATAAAATAGTATCCGGTCTTAAAAAAGTTTTATTATAATATTCAAAGTAAATGTTGTTATTTTTCATTTCAAACCACCCTAGTTAGAACCAGAGTTTGGCGTAATTCTATTTGTAAATACGAATACGAATTTATTCACATCGTGATTTTCGTGTGACTATAAATACAAATTTATTCATGCTTCACTCATTGTTAATACGAATACAAATACAATTGTATTCACGAATATTCTGAACATACAAATAAATTCACAGAAAAAATTGTAAATATTCACAAAAAATGTGAATATTTATAAAAAATCCTGTGAATTAAAAAAAAATTCACATCAAAACCTGTGAATGCAAATGTATTTACAAAAAATTGTAAATACAAAAAAATTCACGAAATAAGTTGTGAATTTTTTCGTCTTTAAGACGAATTAAAATCAAATACACAATGATTAGATTAAAATTTACACCAAAAGTGAGTTCTTACGTATTTTGAGAGAAAACATTGCGTTGAGGCAAAGAAATGTTTGCAAAAAAAGTTGTGAGTTTCAAATATTACATTATAAATATGAAAAAGTTCACAAAATGAGTTGTGAATTTCCTCAAGTTGAAGAAAATTAAAATCGAATTCACGACAATTATATTAAAATTCACACCACAAGTGAGTTCTTACGCTTTTCTTTCCTTCCTTCTTTTCTTTAACTTGAAGAAATTGACAACTCATTTTGTGAATTCTTTCATATTTATAATGTTATATTTGAAACTCCCAACTTTTTTTGCAAAAATTTCTTCGCCTCGACGCAATGTTTTCTCTCAAAATACGTAAGAACTCACTTTTGGTGTGAATTTTAATCTGATCATTGTGAATTTTATTTTAATTTGTCTTAAATACGAGAAAAAATTCACAACTTATTTTGTGAATTTTTCCGTATTTACAATTTTTTGTGAATACATTTGCATTCACAGATTTTGATGTGATTTTTTTGTTAATTCACAGGATTTTTTGTCAAATGCACATTTTTTGTGTATATTCACAATTTTTTTCTGTGAATTTATTTGTACGTTCAGAATATTTGTGAATGCAATTCTATTTGTATGCATGCATGTGCATACAAATGCACATGCATGCATACAATGCATACAATGCATTGTATGCATACATGTATGCATTGTATGCACACATGTATGCATACAATGTATGCATACAATGTATGCATACATTTGTATGCATACATTTGTATGCATACATTTGTATGCATACATTTGTATGCATGCATGTGCATACAAATAAGTGAAGTATGAGTGAATTTGTATTCATATTCACATGAAAATCACGATGTGAATAAATTCGTATTCGTATTTATAAATAGAATTACGCCCAACTCTGGTTAGGTTAGAACCACCTACACCAATTGGTCATGCAGAGCAACCGCGGCACTTTCTTCAAACAGTAATAACTACGGCGATTTTTTTGGTCCAATTGAAAACGATATGGTCATCGAAATACCGTAATAACGATCGGATACGTCGTTCCTATTCATGCTGATTCGGTTCGGATCGTGACGACTGTATTTGCCTGACACACATTCCGCATCTCCAGGTTGAAAATGAATGAACCGCGGGCGTGTGCAACCCTTCGACCCTTGTTCTCTCCTCCCGGTGCCAGCGTGGGGCGACTTCGCCACGTTTTACCGTACAAACGCATACACATACGTGTACCGTTAGCCCGGACCACGCGTCACGATGCATAATGCATTTGTGAGCCGAGAGTCGCCAAGTGTGCACAATGGAACGAGAGGAACGTAGGGATGGATCTCCAGAGAGAGAGAGAGAGAGAGAGAGAGAGAGAGAGAGAGAGAGAGAGAGAGTGAGAGGGAGAAAATTCACCCTGCGCGCCCCTACTTTCTACGGTTATTACGGAAGGGTTGCTCCTCGCAGGATCCTTTCGCATCTGCGGAAATCCTTCTCTCTCTCTTTCTCTCTGATCCACCCACGCGACTACTGCCCATTGACCATATGACATGCTGACCAACATCCCACACTTTTCGGGAAATTTATAACGGTTCTCAGCTCCACTGAAACGTAGATATTTCCTATTATTTACGACCGCTCGATGATTGTTTTTTCACATTCTTCTTTTTCAGAATATTTCCTACTGTGGAATTTAAGGTGCTATACCAGTGTGAACGCTGAACATTTGGGTGATCGGGAATTTTTTGGAAGAAAAGTACTCAATGAAATGTTTCGGAAAATTCAGAATATATTTGGCTATATTTGAGCTATATTACATAATTTTTTCATAGAAAAATATTGAGATACAAGCGACTTATGCGCTGCCTTCGGTGGCGCCAAAAAAAAGTTCCTCCACTGCTGACATGATTCCGGCCGATTGAGTAGCTGAAACCGGAAAAGGAAAAAATGTCGTTAAACTGGAAGGTATTTCCTGTACAATGACGTAGGATTTTCGAAAAATATCAAAATCTAACAAAACGGCGTAGTCATGAAAAAAACGTCTGTTTTCTTGCCTATAAAATGGTCGGTTCTTTCAATGCCAAATCGTCAATTTTCATCCAATCGAAAATATCCTACGTCATTGTAGAGTAAATATATTCAAGAGTACTCAGTTCAAATTTCAAGTCAATCGGACAATTGCTCTTTGAGTTACAGTGTCAGCAAATTTGAAAAATCTCATTTCGAGAAAAACGCGTTTAAAGATTTGACCATCGATTTTTGCAAGATAAAATGATATTGATATAAATGATATAAATGATAATGATATTCTTGAAAGTATAAACTGTCGGAAAAGGCAACAAAAAAAATCGATTTTTCAAAAGTGTCACACTGGTATAGCCCCTTAAGGCAGGATATACATTTAGACAGGAAAAAAATAAGCAATATTGAGGAATTTTTTAAACTCAGAAATTATTATTCTACAATCATCAAACGTTAGGTATACTATAATAGTATATCTAAGTATACAAAACAATTCTTTTTAATTATTTCATCATCAAAATGACGAAGCTGTTGCACAGTGTTGCAGCAAGGTCGCCACGGGAGTTGCGAATCGGCGTGCAGTCTAGCTTCTCGTAGACTTCGATTTGCAAAAAAGTACAAACATTTTTTCAATTAGAATATATATATATAGTTTCTATGTGACAGTAATTAAAATGTAGAAAATGCAAATTTAAGAAAATCGCACACGTTTACAAAAAAAAATCAACATTTCACGCAACATTTCTGTAAAATGTGGATTAGAAAGATATTTTTTTCCAATTTTCCAAAAACAATTCTTCATTCCGTCATTTTCCGTCATTTTGATCGTGAATTAATTTTTTAAAATTGTTTTGTACACTTAAATATACTATTAAAGTGTACCTAAAGTGTGATAATTGTAGAATAATTATTTCTTAGTTTAAAAAATCCCTCAGTATTGCTTGTTTTTTTCCTGTCTAAATGTATATCCCGCCTTAAACGAGTTTTTCTCGAAGCAACTGTTATCGACGGCTTGTTGATAAAATCTTCGAAACTACTGAACTGATCTTTATGAAGTTTTAACCACGTACTCTTTACAATTATAACTATAGCGCATATCAAGGATTTTTTTTTAATTTTTATATTTACTATTTTTTTTGCCAAAAAACGGTGAAAAACACGTTTTTTTTTGTTTTTTGAAAAAATGTCCGCCATTTTGTTATTTTTGCATATACCAAAAATCGTATGATATGCGCTATAGCCATTAACATACTGAATCTAAAGCCATTTGATTTTTTTGTTTCGAATGATCCATCTCCGAGATTTCATCAACAGTGCAGACCTACAATTTTAGGACATTTTTTTAACTACCATTTTCGTCTATAAATAGTGACTTAAATAAATAACAAATTTGAAAAAATGTATTTCGAAAGTGTATTTATCAAGTGTAACAACTTTTATATCAATATCTATAATATAAACCTATCAAAAAAAATGCATGAAAATAGCCTTTTTTAGCGTCTAAAGTGAGAAGACCCCTTAATGGTCTTTCGGTATTTTTTACGCGGAGAAAACTTGGCGCATTCCATTCACATCAACTTTATGTTTTTAATTGAAATTCAATACTTTTATCGCACGGCTACGTATAATTGCTATTGAAGGCTCGAATGTACTTTGATTTTCCGCCACCAGATGTCACATCGCCATTTGACAGATCCCAATACCCTTGCGGGTTCTTACGCATTGCCCTTCCCAATCGAAGCCTTTCTGAATCCGAATCTAACCTAACTTCCGTTGCGTGGCGCAGCCGTATCAAGCTACGCTATACCGCATTTTTCGAGGGTACACGGGGAAACTGTGGAAAACCCGTACCAGCATAGATAGCTCCATTATTCTTCCGATTCCACTCTAGAGGCCGTAAAAATAGGCTTTTTGGGGATTTTTTTTCAGAAAAGCTGCGAAATAAATCGAGATTACAAAATGGCGGCTGTGCAGCCATTTTGCGATGTCTCCGCTTTTCCAAGGTCCACGGACGGACAAACAACGCCTGTCATTTTTCAATTATAATGAGCCAATGATTTTTTTTTCGATTATATATAATAACTGCTATAGAAGTACGGAGGATTTTTGCGATATATTGATTTTTGGCCAAATGGCGCACTTCTAAAGTGGAAAGTGAACAATTTGCCTAAAAAATCGTCAGATAATTGTTAATAACAAATGAACTATGCAATATAAAAGAAAAATCCTACGTACTTCCATAGACAATGTATTTTTCAAGATATATTCAACATTTCGAGTGAATCGGTTGAAAATTGTCCGAGTTATGTTTCCGGCCAACTTGAAAAATGGAGTTTTGAGATAAACGCGTTTGAAGTTTTGAGCCCGCTCGCTGCGGACCAGGCGGCCTTGTACTCAAATTCGAAAACCGAGTACTTAGAGATTTTTTCCGGCCATAATCTTTTGGGACATCATTTTTTGGGACATTAAGGTCCTAGGGGAACATAAAGAAACAAAAAAAATCGATTTTTCGAAAATTCTAGAGTGGCCTAACCCCTTAAGTATCTACACCAAGGTCTCAGAAGTATCGGCCTTCCGCTGAATGGTTGATGCTCTAGCTGATACACGGCTAAGCGGTCACCGCTCCGAGTATCGGCCATGCACAACGCTGCTTGACTGGATGGACCGCCGGAGCCGAAGTCCATCCGCAGCACATCCACCAGTGTCCGAAAATGAGAACCTCATCGATGACCATTCGGTTCTGGTTGGGGAGAAAGATGACGATGCGGCGATTGCGAGAGGGACCTCGAAGATGGAGTGAGCTCGGGAAAAATCGCGCGTTATGTGTACACATTCGCAATGCACTTCGGACAATCCGACATAATTCCCTTCGTGACGTGTGCGTCGCGTACACACCGAGGGCCCGCCCTCTGCCGCTGGTCATCCTCGCGCGGGGAATATGGCCCTGCTGTTTATTCCTTTGTTTACACGTCCAGAGCCGCATCATCCTTGAATGTCTTTTCAAAATTCTTGAAATTTATTTTTTTTCTAACAATTCTTATATTTTTTTTTTTTCGATACATTTTTACGTCAATTTTTATAATAAAAATCCTTACCCCTGAATTTTCTTGGTCCAATTTTTTTTGGAAAGATCCTTGAAAATGTCAATTTTTTTCTTCCTCATAAAGTGTCTAATAAGTATATCTTTATTTTTCAGCAATCTCTGCCGAAAAATTAAATTCATTTACGGCGGGACACCAGTTTAGGAGTACATTTTTCAGTAATTTTCATGATTTTTTTTTTTACAAGGAATGAATTAATTGAATTTTTTCAAATACTTTATACATATTTTCAAACAAATATTTTAATTTTTTTAAAGCATTTTCTCTGAGAATATGGTACATCACCCAAACTCACGTTAGACGCTAAAGAGGCTATTTTCGTGAATTTTTTTGATAAGTTTATATTATAGATATTGATATAAAAGTTGTTACACTTAAGGGGTTAGCCCCACTTGCGATTTTGAAAAAAATCGATTTTTTTTATTGCATTTTTTTGAAGTATAAGTATCTGAGAATATGTCCTGAAAATTTCAAGTCGATCCGAACGAAATTGACTGAGATATGAGCGTTGAAAGAGAAGAATCCGCGTTGAAAGAGCGTTGAAAGAGAAACTTTAAACGCGCTTTTCTCAAAATGGCATTTCTGAAGTCGGTGACCAAGATTACTCGAACACTAATGAACCGATCTTCTTGAAATTTTGAAGGCTTATTTAATACATAAAAATGTAGTCTTTAATCGTTCGATTTTTTTTTTCGAAAAAAATGGCCGTTTTATAGCCAAAAAACGGCCGTTTTTTTCGTTAAAATCGAACCATTAACTTTGACTGTCCGCCATTTTGTGAAAAATGAATGTTTTTTAAAATCCTTCGATTAAAGACTAGTTTATACTTGTATTTGACTAAATCCATCCGCATTTTTTTTTTCAGATGATCCACTTCGCCGCAATGTTGGTCACCGCAAACCGTGTATATAAAAACATTATTTCATTGACGGCCATTTGCCACTAAACAATGTAATATTTTTCAATAAAAAAATTACTGAAAGTTCTTCAAGATGTGTTCTTTAAGATGGTATATTGATCGATTAAAAAAGTTTTGTAGTTTTCTTTAAAAAAATTCATGAAAAAGGGCTTTTTTTTGCGCTACAAGTGGGGGTAACGCCTTAATTAATACACTTTCGAAATACATTTAAAAAAAATTGTTATGTATTTATGTAAACCAAACAAACTTTAAACGCGTTTTTCTAGAAACAACGTTTTTCGACGACTCGTTGATAAAAATTTTACATTTTTACATTCAATTTTTATAATAAAAATCCATACTCCTGAATTGTTTACTCCAATTTTTTTTCGGAAAAATCCTTGAAAATATCAATTTTTTTCCTTCCTCCTTATAAAGTGCCTAATTGGTAAATCTTTATTTTTCAGTAAGTTCTGTCGAAAAATTAAATCCATTTACGGCGGGAAAGCAGTTTAGGCGTGCGTTTTTTTAAAAGTGATATTCATGATTGTTTTGCTACAAGGAATGAATGAATAGAATTTGTTCAAATTTTGGGAATATTTTATACATATTTTCAGACAAATATTTTAATTTTTTCGAAGCATTTCGTCTGAAAATATGGAACATAATCTGCCGCCTATCGAAGGTCACCATCAGACTTTGCTGTTTGTGTACACTCTGAAGGCCACAGTTTTCATCGGTAATCAATACGGTTTAAAGATCATTTAAAAAATATGTTTTCCTTCTATATGAACCTAACTCTGACTAAAAAATTGAAAATTACATTTTTAGAAGTGTTTAAACACAGGCATATGATTTTTGTCATTATTTTATAATGTTTTTTGCCATACAAAATATACTTTAAACAATGATATCACCCCAAATTTAGGTTCATATAGAGCGTAATTATATGAAAAAACTAACTATCACTTTATAAAACTATAGGTTAGAAACTTTTTGAGCTAGAGTGTACACAAATTGAAAAAAAGTCGTTACGAGAAAAACGCGTTTGAAAAAAGTACCGAAAACAAAATATTCAAGGCAGTCATGAATTATTTATACTGCTTACCGGTTAATCAGCGAATGGTTTAACTAACAATTCATGGGAAAAAAATAATTGATTTTTGAGTCATCTAAATTGGTTTCTCGCCTTAAATTACGGGTATGTAGAAATCTTTTGAAAAATTGCTAGGTACGAAGTCTAGGTACCTCGCGGCGCTGCGTGAAACGTCCGAGTGATGTAAGCGTAGGCGGCGCTTATACGAGCGCCATCTTTAGTCTCGAGATAACCTCACTCTTTGTTTGGGTTTGTTTGGGTTAATAACCTTTTTGGCCGACAATTTTCCGAGACTCTTGTTAAGCCCGCCTAAACGAGCCCTTGCTCTCAAGGTGGACAAATATTTGGACTTTTCGTTTTCTTTCTGCGTTCTCCTTCCCCCTGCCCCGCCCCCCTCTAGAGATTCCTCTGCGAGAAGAACTTGCGAAAAATTGGCTCGAACTGTTCGAAAGTGCGGTGCTCCTTTTCTTGAAATTTTTCGGGACGATCTCTCGTGTCGAGCTTTTTTTTATATTACTTAGTTCATTTGTTATTAACAATTATCTGACGATTTTTTAGGCACATTTTTGCAATGTCAAAAATTCCGACAGATCATTGTTAATAACAAATGAACTATGCAATATAAAAAAAATCCTACGTACTTCCATAGACAATGTATTTTTTAAGACATATTCAACATTTCAAGTGAATCGGTTGAAAAATGTCTGAGTTATGTTTCCCGCCAACTTAAAAAATGCAGTTTTGAGATAAACGCTGCACAGCCGCCATTTTGAAATTAATCGCTTCAAAAAAATTATTGTATACAGTCACTGATGTGTATGATAAACACCCTTCTTTGTAATCTCGATTTATTTTGTAGTTTTTCTGAAAAAAAATCGTCAAAAAGCCTATTTTTCGGCCTCTAGAGTGGCCTAAGGCCTTAAGAGCGCAACGGCGGTTTGCCGATTTTCTAAGAGCCCAATTGGTCAATTACAGTGAGGGAAAATTTCGTCGGCCTCTATGGACCACAGGTTTTCGCCAGTTTCCCTGTGCCGTTCTGGAAAAATACGACATGGCGGGGTATCGGGTAACGGATTTCTCACTCTCTTCCTCTCTCTCTCTCTCTCTCTTTTATCATAGGGCGGGTCTCGCAGCAACCGGAAGTAGCGAACTGTCGGGTAAAAAGCAAAAGGGACAGAATCGTTAAGTCCCGCAAAGGGCCTACGAACAAACATTGGAAATGTAAAAAAAATAATAAAAAAAAACAATTCCGAATTTTTAAACGTCGCGGGCGGAGGTTAAAAAAATGACGAAAAAAAATGGAGAATGTTAAATCTTAAACGATTAGCCGAGCCTAGACGTGCAAAATGCGAGAAACGCATGACAATAATATTCGTAATCCGTGTAATAATTCGGTACGAGTATTGTTTTTTTTTGCCTCGAATGCCATAAGACTACGTCGTTAACTCATTTAGACATTTTTCGGAGTCAGAGAGCCCGAGGGACAAGACAGCAGTGAGCGAGAGAGAGTGAGAGAGAACGAAGGGAGAAAAGCGAGAAACAAGAAAATATAAAGTTAATCCGCTACTTCTATAATCGAGTTTTCTTCCCCTCGTAAAAGACCTCGACTCTTTTTCCCCGCGTTTTCAGTTGGCCGCAATAAAAATCGTTCCTCTTTCTTTTCACGAACGGAGCAGGGCAAGAGAGTTAAAAATTCGTGCAGAGGGGAGGGGAGCGCAAAGAAGTCGAAAATAAAATTGTACCTGGCGTATTCACGAAGGACGAGATTTGTTTGTTTTACGACCGCGATGGACGAGGATCGAAAAAATCCCGAGAGCTACGCGAGTTAATGATACACGTAGCTTAAGGGGTGCGTAAGAGACAGGAAAGGAGGGCTTTAAAAATGACCTTTGTAGGTAAAAAAATGCAGGAATAACCGGTTATTTCATTACCGTTTTCCGCAACCGATCAGTGAGTCGTATTGTTCCGTCTCGAACAGTTTACCGTGCGCGGTAAATTTCTTGCCAGTTATTGCACTCGATCTACAAAAGGTTTACTTCTTTTTGCGAAAAGAGCACGAGAATGGGCATCGATTTTCCTACCGATTTTTTTCCAAACAGGGCGAAAGAAAAGGCGTCGATTTCCCAAATGATTTTTTTGCGAAGAACGGGCATCGATTTCCTTACCGATTTTTTTGCGAAAAGAGCGAAAGGTAGAGCATAGATTTCCTCACCGATCCATTTTGCAAAACGTGTGAAAGCAGAAGCATCGATTTCCTTAATGATTTTTCTGTGAAAAATGGCAAAAGAAAAGGCACCAATTCCTTTACCGATTGTTTTGCATACAGGGCGAAAGAAAAGGCATCGATCTATTTTTGCAAACGGGGCGAAAGAAAGAACATCGATTTACGTACCGATTTTTTTGCGAAAAGTGCAAAAGGAAGGGCAACGATTCGTCTACCGATTTTTTTTTAAGTACTAGTGGACAATCATCCTACCGTACTTTTTGCAAAAAGTACGGTAGGCACCATGCCACCGATTTTTTTGTTGCAAACGGTACATAAGGAAGAGCTTCGATTTATCTACAGGTTTTTTGCGAAAATTGCGACAGAAAGGCCATCGATTTTCCAACCGATTTTTTTGCAAAAAGCGCAAAAAGAACTGCATACATTGCCTTACCCATTTGTTTTGCCAAAAGTACGAAAGCAAGAGCATCTTTTTTCTTACCGATTTTTCTTGCAAAAAGTGCGAGAGGAAAGGCATCGATTTCCTTACCGATTTTTTTGCAAAAAGTACGAAACGAAGAGCTTTGATTCGCTGCCGATTTTTTTGCGACTCCTGCGAAATGAACGGCACCGATTTTATTACTGATTTTTTTTGCAATCCGGGTGAAGGAAAGGGCATCGATTTCGTCATCGATTTTTTTTGCAAAAAGTACGAAAGGAAGAGCATCGATTTTTAACCGATATTTTTTGGCCAAAAGTGCGAAAGAAAAGGCATCGATTTTCTTACCGATTTTTTTGCAAAAAGTACAAAACGAGAACCTTCGATTCGCTACCGATTGTTTGCGACCGGTGCGAAAGGAACGGCATCGATTTTCTTACCGATCTTTTTTTGCAAACCGGGCGAAAGAAAGGGCATCGATCTTCTGACCGATTTTTTGCAAAAAGTACGAAAGAAAAAGCATCGATTTTCCTCCTGATTTCTTGCGAAAAGTGCAAAAGGAAGAGAATCGATTTCCTTACCGATTTTTTTTTGCATTACGTGCGAAAGAAAATGCATCGATCACTGACCGATTTCTTGCAAAGAGTACGAAAGAAAGAGCATCGATTTTTTTGCGACCATGCGAAAGGAACGGCTTCGATTTCCTTATCGATTTTTTTCAATACGAGTGAAAAGAAGGGTGTCGAATTCCTTACCGATTTTTTGCGAAAAGAAAGAAACAAAGGGCATCGTCCGACCGAACTCTTTCAGAGTAAGAGTTGGGTCGGAAATAGTTTTCGTTAAATATGGGCCAGGAAGAATGGCCAAAATGACAGTCGTCCCGCGTATACAAAGTTACCATCGATGGTTCTTTGAGAACAAACAAAACACGAGCGTGTACTGCAACTCTTTACCGTAAGGCTTAGTAACCGAACACCCTATACATACGCGTACTGTTCCTAAAGGAAAAGACATCTCTTCTTCTCTCGTGCTCGATTTTCCTAAACGCTCGCGCGAGCGATCTCGTTGGAGAACTTTTTGTCAGGTATATCCATGAATAGCGGTTTTTCTCCTTTCAAGTTTTTGACGACGTACTCGCGCGTCCGTAAAATGCGCGCGCGCCCTGCCGATTTTTCACTCCGCCGGGACGCGATCGCCCTGACGATCCCGTTGTCCTCGTTTCTCGTTCTACCGTGCGCACTGCCCATTTCCCTGCGAAATATCGTCCCAATCCTTTCTCACGACGTATTCACATCTTGCCGGAACGAAAGTGCCCGGTAATGCGACGTAAAAGTAAGCGAAAAGTATGAAACCCACTGGCGCAAAAAATGCCCTCCTAAAAATTAATCATAAATCGAATTTGATGAAAAAAAAAACAATTGTTTGTTCTGTTATTTAAAAAACAAACAATCAATGTTTTTTTGGTCAAATTCGACTTATAACTAATTTTTCCTTAGAGGGTGTGATTGATACTTTGATTTGCAATTTATTTTTCCAAAAAAGTTGAGGTGGTCAATATTTTTATTTGTAATTAATTTTTCCAAAAGACTCAAAACGATCGATACTTATTGATTGATATTGTATATCAGTCGAGTCGATGTCACGACGTTGGGTACAATTTCCTTTTGGAAAAACAAACCCAAATCCTGTGAAAAATCAATCGAAAAGTCCAAGCTTTTCAAAAATAATTTCTCTGATAAAATCGTTTTTTTTTCTTCAAATTTGATTCTGTTTTTGTGAGTTTTCCTGAGACTTTTTTTTGCTGAAAATGTTGACGTTATTTTAAACGCGAGCTTATGAATTTCTATTAAATTTGAATCGAGAAGAAGTGTCTTCAATTTTCAACGGCAATGAATTATTTTAAATAAATATTATTCTATTTATTCGACAATTTTTCGTTTATTTCGGTACGAATATTATTACTTATTACTTTTGATAAATATTATTTTATTTCAGTACAAATATCATTACTCATTACTTTTAATAAACATTCTTTTATTTATTCAAGAAATAGTCCTTCATTTCGGTAAAAAAAATGATTTCTCATTACTTTCGATAAATTTCATTTATTCGATAAATATTACTTCATTTCAGTATGAATATTATTTTTAGGAAATATTATTTTATTTATTCCCTAAATATTCGTTTCCTTCAAAATAACTATTATCACTTATTATTTTGAGTGAATATTATTTCATTTATGCAACAAATATTAGTTAAGTTAATTGAATTCAAATTGTTTTATTGTTTTTTTCATTCTATTTTTCGTAATGTGCCATTTTTCACTCAGAGTGGCGTGAATTAAATTTATTATCACTCTTGATGTAATTTGCTTTTTGACGTTTTATTTTATCGCCATTGTCCGGCGATTCTAGGGTCCCTATGGCATAGCACGTTTCTCGAAACGTTGCGATTGATTCTGCGATGTACAAGAGAGTATGACTTTTTCTCGTCTTTCGTCCGAACAATATATATATATATATATATATATATATATATATATATATGTCTCGGTGGGTGTTCGGGAATTCCCTGAGGAGGGCCGGAGGCGTATCGATCGAGAAATCCTTACGATCGCGTGTGACAAGTCCCGTTATGCATCCGAAGATCGCAGGCTCGCGTACTCGAGAGACTGTAGAAATTCTATTTCAAAAATAAGGAAAGGGAGAAAGAGGGCGAGAGATTTCGAATATACTTGGGGGCGTGTCGAAACGTCACAATTCCGCGAGGAATGAAAACGTTTCGGTGAAATGGTCCCGCGGGAAAGGCGCAGAATGGCAAAAAAAAATGGAAAGTCAGTTTGTGAAAAGTTTTTTCGCTCTGCACGCGGTGGGCGTTGTATGGGCGTGCGAAACCGGAAGTATAGATGCAAATCTTGATGGTCTGTTGGCAAAACTTGCTCGGTGGTCCGAGCGTTACCGAAAGATAAATTGAAAAGTAATTACCCTTGGTCACACGAGCATCGTAAAAATCATAGAGAGAGGGAGAGACTTCTCGATGGAAAAGATCCTGCGAAATGTCTTAATGTTGTATATCCGGCCGCCATATTGGATTTTTCTTTCACTCTGTGGTGGACCACGCGATCGTTTTTTTTTTGCATTTTCAAAGCCAAAATTCTGACAGGAAAAAGTAAATGGTTTCTCGATCTAGGGAACTACATGTTGGAAAGGCTAATGGCTCATCCTCCTGGAGCGTCTTCATCCTTCTCTCTGGGACTTCTTTCCGATGGACCTCCCGGTGATGACGCATACACATTGGGACATACTGTACCGCGTTTCTTCGACGCACGCACTTTTTCCCATTTATACCGCATGGCGCCAAACATTTCTTCGTCACCACATTATAGTTCGTTTCTTCCGGACACTGACGAATTCTTTTTTTTTCGTCGGTAAACATGCCCGAGTTTGTCCGGGGTGAGGGAAAAAAGGTTAGTCTCATAAATTATCCTAGAATATTTTATATATTATATATTTATTATATATAAGATAATAATGTGTGTGTGTGTGTGTGTGTGTATATTAGGGTGGCCCAAATTTGAGCTCTATTTTTTTTCCTTTGTCTCACCATCCAATTATCTTCTTTGAAGAAAAAAAAATTGTCGCGTAATCTGCGAGCGTTAAAAAAATATTTAGGGGTCGCTCAAGCCTCCTAAAAATGCAATTTTTTGCTTAAAAAAAACAATTTTTTTTGTTCACTTCTTACCTATGAATTTTACGCTTTATAATTTTTAAATTAAGCTCGCTAAAGCTCCTGCCGGCCTATGAATATTAAGTGGTCGCTCAAGAGCTGTGAAATTTCGAATTGACGAGAAGTGGCGCGAATTAGGAATTTCGAAACTCGCGAGCGACCACTAAATATTTATGACCGGCGGGAGCTTTTGCGAGATTTATTTTTCAAATTATAAAGCGTGAAATTCATGGATGAGAAGTAAACGGAAAAAATCGATTTTTTAAGCGACCTCTAAATATTTTTTGACCGCTCGCAGATTTCGTGACAATTTTTTTTCTGTTTAAAGAAGATGATTGGATGGTGAGAAAAAGGAAAAAAAATAAAGCCCATATTTGGGCCACTCTAATATATATATATATATATATATATATATATATATATATATATATATATATATATATATATATATATATATATATATATATATATATATATATATATATATATATAAAGAGTGTCCTGTTATGAATGGATAATCCTGCAACTGTCGATAGGTCAGATCATGTCCTACTATATGCTACAATTTCAGTTTAGTAAAAGACCCACGGTTCTCGAGATTTTTGGCTTTATGTTATTTAAAAAAAAATCATCTGCTTTTGGTTTTTCGCATGTCATTTCTACATATGATATGAATCGACAATAACTAAGCAACTTTTTAAAGTAATTGGCACGACATGGGCAGTACATTTTTTGTACACCGCAGGCTACCCAAATAGGGTTTTACAATCGGCACAGTACCCATGTAGGTTTCGCCAATCGAACCGTAACGGCCAATACTTGGACCAATGTTGGCGGGGCGATGATCGATTACCCAATTGTACGCCAATGCTCGGCTGAGTATTGACTAGCCAACATTGGTTTGCCAATACGAGGCCAATGTTCGGCCAAATATAGACTCGCTAATCATTGGCTTGTCGATACGAGGCCGATGTTTGGCGAAGTATAGACTCGCCAATCATTGGGTTGCCGATACGCGGCCAATGTTCGGCCAAACATAGACTTGCCAATCATTGGCTTGTCGATACGAGGCCGATGTTTGACGAAATATAGGCTGGCCAATCATTGGTTTGCCAATACGTGGCCAATGTTCGGCCAAGTATAGACTCGTTCATTATTGGGTAATCGATATGAGGCCGATGTTTGACGAAGTATAGACTCGCCAATCATTGGTTTGCCGATACGAGGCCAATGTTCGGCCAAATATAGGCTCTCTAATCATTGGCTTATCGATACGAGGTCGATGTTTGGCGAAGTATAGACTCGCCAACCATGTTTTTGCCGATACGAGGCCAATGTTCGGCCGAGTAACGCATGATCAAACCGCAATTCGTATATTGACGATTCATTGTTTCGCGTCGAAGTCATTGAGAGACGAGATGAATACTTTTTACGAGTCCATTGGACATTAGTCTTAACAACCATACTACCAAATCAATGCACTCAATGTTGGCTGATTCTCGAACGAGCTCATACGCGATACTCTGCCCATTTTTATGAACCATCCTACACTGACAGAAAAATTCTATTAATATTAACTAACCGCGTCTATTTATTTATTCTTTATTTGAATTAACTAGATTTTTTGTGAAATCAAATTTTTCCTATGGCATTCCATTATTGGAATTATTCATTTTAAATATGTTTATTTATTCAAATTAAACTCGAACTAATGAACAAATGGTCTGTCTTTATTGGAACACACATATTGAAGGGTTGTGGGGGTAGAGAGGGTGGAGCGAGAGGAATTATATATATATATATATATGTTAGATTTGGAAATTCTCCAACATGTCAGTCGATAACACTCTCTAATTATCACGATGATATTAACTAATTGATATAGTTTATGCGATACTAATAATGATGAGAATCCATTTGGTCTCTTATGGCATATCTGCGATTCAAATGTTACGAGCACTCGGTAGCATAGGGGCAGCGTGCTTGGCTATGAGTAGGTAGGTTCAAGGTTCGAGTCCCATATAGGTGAAATATTTTCTTCGAACTAATCGTTTCGAAAGACCCGGTAATGACGAATTACAATACAAAAAGAATCAATTTTTTTTTTTGGCAGTGCAGGACCAATTTTGGTGATCTATATCGGGTCACAATTATCCGCCAAGACTCGGTCGATAATCGGGCCAAGCTCGAGTGCCAATGATGGCAATCTTGACGGGGACTGATTGTTGGCCGATTCTCGAATGAACTCCTACGCGATGCTCGGCCGATTCTCATAAGCCATTCTAGGGCCAATATTGATTGCGAATATCGGGCCGCTCTTATCATCCGAGGCTCGGTCGATGATCGGGCCAAGCTCGAGTGCCAATGTTGGCAGGCTCGGCGTCGCGCATCGGCCAATCGTTGGCCACTACCGATCACCCTACATGGGTATAATGGCTCACGACTGGTTGCCAGAGAACAAACGATGGCGCGGTAATGGCTATATAAACGGGCCAGATCTGCACCATGCATGGTTGGTAATGGTAAACCATGAATGGCTGCCAAGACTTGGCCAACTATCATACGCCCATGTTGGCCCAGCAACGGCTGCCGGATCTTCTGCCGGAAATGAAAAACAAAAAATTGACAAATTATGAATATAAAAATTCTA
This sequence comes from Ophion ellenae, assembly GCA_963210295.1. Taxonomy (NCBI): domain Eukaryota; kingdom Metazoa; phylum Arthropoda; class Insecta; order Hymenoptera; family Ichneumonidae; genus Ophion; species Ophion ellenae. Next base: position 33,704,539 of record OY723392.1, read on the forward strand.
GTAGTATCTTTTTTGTTTTCTTATGCTTTACTTATGTCCATGTAGATAGAATAATCGCATTGAAAACGCTTTCTGCATTGTTCAAGTTTTTACCTTCCATCGGGATCGAACCTGCGCCTTTCGTTCTAGCGTCGAGCGCCCTACCCACTTAGCCATTCTAACACATACAGAATTCATCGTTCGTTAGTTCCTTACTTTTATGCCGATAATTTTATTCGTGACATTAAAGTTTACCGACAATTTTTTTTAGTCCATTTAGGCTGTAAAAATAACTCGCTCGTTTTGGGTGAAGTTCCGAAAAGCATACTCCTCTGATCGAGCTGAAATTTTGCACCGAACTTCCTCTCATTATCCTAAGAGAAACCGTTAACGGATTTTTGACGACTAGCAATAGTTTTCGATATATCGCATTGTAAAGTTTATTATTTCACGCCATACGAGTATATCTATATATCCGATAGATACCCCCACTCCTCCGGCCGCGCTGCTTCCTGGCAAACAGTGCTCGCCCGTATGTGCATATCACTTGCCATGTGGGATGGGTTTGTTTGGGTTTATTTAATATAGTAGAAGCGCAGTGCAATAAATAACTTTCAATATACGATATATCGAAAACTATTGCTAGTCGCCAATATCCTTTTAAAGGTTCTCTTAAAGTATTGAAAAGAAGGCCGGTGCAAAATTTCAGCTTCATCAGTGGAATATACTTTTCGAAACTTTATCCCTTGTTTTTACGCGTTACAGTTTAACGACCTGCATTTGCAAAACGCCCAAAAACAAACCATCGATGGCTGGACTAGATCTGGCAAGCCGTTCATCCGCCTACGATACCCCAATGCTGATCGCCATATTATCGGTGCGATGGTATTGGCCCACCAATGGCTGGCATAGATCTGGCAAGCCGTTCATTCGCCTACGATACCCCAATGCTGATCGCCATATTATCGGTGCGATAGTATTGGCCCACGAATGGCTGGCATAGATCTGGCAAGCCGTTTATCCGCCTACAGTACCCCAATGCTGGTCGACGAATTATTGGCCGATTATCAGCAAACCGTTTAATGGCTGAATACTAGCATTTTTGTTACGACAGGCGACCCTATATGGGACCTTCGTTCAAGAGTTAGAACCTTCACAAGGTTAAAAAAAGCGAAGTTGGCGGTCGGGCGCGCCGCCCGGTATCTATTATAAATGCAATTTTACCTTGTTTTTGAAATTTTTCAATTTTGTTAATTTTAAAATATTCCTAACCGTTCAGGCTAATGGAATAAATAATAATAAAAAAATGAAAAATTTTGACATTTTTCGCGTATATAAGGTTTTGATATGATTCCGAAGTCGATTTTGGACGTACGCGAAAAGCTACTGCTATCTACTCGATACAAAAAATGACAACTCCATGCATATTTTATACGTGTAAGGGTGATTTAGCCCTTCGCAAAAGATGCTCAGGTAAAGTCGTTAAAAAGCTTGCAAATACATTATTGCACTATTTTCCCGAAGACAAAACGTCGCGGCGAGGCGCGTAGGTCCTGAATTTCATTTGTAGACACGACTGGAAAAGCGGTTGCCGGTTTTATTGCGCGTTCTTTTACAAACGCGCGCCACGATTCTCACTCTACATATTTCTCTACCTGCCTCGCACCACCTTCCTCAACGACATCATTCTTTTCTCACTTCTACTGCGCTTTCGAACCATATTTTGGGCTTCTCGAATGAAGGGCCACACAATACCGAGATAATCGTTAGCGTTACGAGACTTCCGGTTGACGGTTGTTACGGTTTCTCGAGGCCGCAATGTTACGCTTTATTTAGTCATCGCTCGTTTTTGCGTCATTGAATTCAATTACGGTCGCGTCTCATTCTCCTGGTGTATGAAAAAGACTTGAAGAGGAGATGTGTGGCATATCAAAAGATTGGGTTTTTTAAATTCTTGGCGGTAAAGGGTGCTTAAAGATTTATACTCTTGTATTTTTTCTAGGCATTCTTGATCCTGATTTTTTTTAAATGGTAGTGGAAGTTGAATGTTTCTGTAAATCTGTAGACTTGATTTTTTTTTCTTAAACTCTTTAAGATTGGTTTTTTCTAATTGCTGGAAGTTAATTTTTTTCTAAGAACCCTTGACGTTGATTTTTTCTATAAGTTCTTACTGTTCATTTTTTCTTATAATCTTTATTAATTTTTTTTCGAAAAAACCTTCGAATCCGAATTTCATTTTTTCCAAATATCCTTACGATTGGATTTTTCATAAAACACGATACGATTGAATTTTTTTTCTGAAAATTCTTACCATTGAATTAAAAAAAGTTCTTGAAGTTTATTTTTAAAAACTTCAAATACTTATATTTCATTTTTTTCTATGAATTCTTATATTTTAATTTTCTATACATTTTTACATATAACATTTTTCTAATGGTCATGACATCTATTTTTGTTTTCTAAAAAATCCTCACCCTTCAACGTCTTCTAAAAACTCTTGACGCTGATTTTCTTCCCATAAATCCTTATATTTTAGTTTTTTTTTCTATAAGTTTTTACATTTCATTTTTCCCCCTAAAAATTCTTCCACTCGAATTTCTTCTGACAATCCTTATCCTCGATTTTTCTCTCGATTTTTCTTTATTTCTTTTCTCGATTTTTCTCTATTTCGATTTCTCTGTTTTTCATCCTCCCTCCAAAATTTCTGATAAGCATATCTTTACATTTCGCGAATTCCTGTCGAAAAAATAACGTAATTTAAATCACAAAATGACGTATAAGTCTTTTGAAAAAATCGCTAGGTACGAGGACTGAAATACTAGTAGGAAAAAACCCGAACCCTCTTTTTTGCGCTCTTTGATTTCGAAGAATGTCCTCATCCGTCTGAATTGCTTTCGTCTGCCGATATTCTCGACGAACAATATCACCGCGTGGGCTACCTACAGCGGACCAAAAATATTCGACTCGAAATTGCACGTTCGTAAAACTTTTCGACTCGTTCACAAACGACCAATGCAGTGACAAATCGTGGTTACGATTGTTTTATGACGATGCGCAAGGAGTCCCCTTGAGCGACCAAAATATATTCCGGTCTACTTTATCGTTCAATGCGGAAAAAGGTTTGAACAAATTGTCTCGCCTCGATTCCACGCTACGTTTGCGAAAAAGTCTGGAGGCCTTGAAAAGGGTACCGCAAGGGGCAGGTATATATTTTTTTTATTGTTACACCCTACTCGATGATTACCCGATCATTTCTTCGGAGAAAAGTCGCCAAAATTCCAGGACTGACATTCAAAATTCGTCGTAACTTGCTGATCATGTGTGTGTGTGTGTGTGTGTGTGTGTGTATGTGTGTGTGTGCCTCTCTCTCGCTCTCTCTCTCTCTCTCTCTCTCTCTCTCTCTCTCTCTCTCTGTGTGTGTGTGTGTGTGTGTGTGTGTGTGTGTGTGTGTGTGTGTGTGTGTGTGTGTGTGTGTGTGTGTGTGTGTGTGTGTGTGTGTGTGTGTATGTATGTGTGTGTGTAAATACTCGTTTATATTTTATTGAGAGGAATATGTTCCATAAATGATAATCTAATAACTATAAATATAAGTTTGTATGCATCCGTTGTATGAACATTTTTAGAATTTTTTTAAAGGTTTTTATATATATTATATTATCGGTAAAAATATTTATTAAAGGAGAGATAAAATACAATAATTGTAAAACTATGAGTTATTTAATTAAAATTTTATTATTACAATATAATTTTTTGTTTTCTCACTTAAAATGTTATAATAAAACTTGATTACAAAAATTGTTATATCTTATTATATTATTGATTATTTTTATTATTATTATTTCATATCCGACTTTATTGCTCCGGTATCATTGCATATTATTATTATTCTTGTTGCAGTTGTTGTTTTTGTTATTATTTCAATATGTTCGATATATTAATTTATATTAATAAATGTTTTTGTTATCATTATAATAATTATTCTTCCCTATCGCCCATTATTATAATGCGAATCGCTTATAATAATAATATTATCATTAATAATATTATTATTATTACTTTGTGATATATCTGTATGACGGACTAAATTACGTCTACTTGATGTATGTATATACGGAACTTAAAGGGGAACTCAAAAGGGGCTATTTCTGTGGGGTCTATATTCCCACAGGATCCAAAAATAATGGCAAGTATTTCAGCTCTATTTCCTCGATATATATATTCGAAGACATTCACACTGCAATCATTACTGCGCTCGGAATTTTCTTCTATCCGGAGTCGCGTAACGGAAAAGCGCACGATGCCCCGCTGACATATACCGTTCCGACTCATAGTATACTTTGCCTCAAAGGAAAAATCATAATCGATCATTCGTCGATGACTGCGTATGGTACGGAGTACAAATTTATTATGTATATAGGTATAGAGAGAAAGGAATAGCTCGTGAATTTATACAGCATGCATTCACATATATATATGAGGCATTCCCCGTCACTTCAGCCAGTAAAAAAAAATCCACAAATAATTTTGAAAAATCGAGTTACTCTATTGGAAAATATTCACCGAGTGTCGAAATAAAAAAAAAAATTCTGACGTTTTTTCTCGTTGATTACCATTTTTTAAACATTTTTCCATTCAAATGGCTGTATCTTTGGCAGGATTTGACGTATTCACATTCGTAAAAAATGAAAATGTGCGTCTTTTTATAGCCTTCCAGAAAAAAATTAATTTAGATTTTATTGAGTGAGTCGAACGTCCGTTTCCGGGCAAAATATGCAAAAAAAAATTTTCTCAAGGAAAGACACTCGTTATTTTTTTATTTTAATTTCCACGAATTGTGAATACGAAAGACGGATTTTTGGTATTTTTTATATTATGGGATTCCTAAACACCGTGAAATAACATCTATTTATATTTTTTTTATTAAAATTCGATTGAAGAGTGTGGAGCACTCCAAGGCTCCAATACATATGACATATATGTCATATGTATTTCAAAAACCTGGTAAACATACAGCGAGTGCTCCAAACTCTTCAATCGAATATTGATAAAAAAAAATTTTTAATTAAAATAGCTGTTACTTCACGGTGTTTAGGAATCACATAATACAAAAATACCAATAATACCAAAAATCCGTTTTTCGTATTTACAATTCCGGGAAATTCTTAAAAATAAAATAACGAGTGTCTTTCGTTGGGAAAAAAAATATTTTTGCATATTTTGCCCTGAAACGGACGTTCGACTTGCTCAATAAAATCTAAATTAATTTTTTTCTGGAAGGCTATAAAAAGACGCACATTTTCATTTTTCACGAATGTAAATACGTCAAATCCTGCCAAAGATACAGCCATTGGAATGGAAAAATGTTAATAAAATAGTAATCAACGAGAAAAAACGTCAGAATTTTTTTTTAAATTTCAACACCCGGTGAACATTTTTCAATAAAGTAACTCGATTTTTCAAAATTATTTGTGGATTTTTTTTACTGGCCGAAGTGACGTGGAATGACTCATATATGATTTTTATTGATTTTGAATTTCAATTCAATAATTCATATAATTTTACAATGATTGCATTTCCTCTCTTTTTCCATAAATATTTCGATCAGAAATATAATATTCAGAATTTATAATGAAACAAAAATATTCTGTAAACATTTTTATGTAAGGGAAGCATATAAACATATAATTTTATTTTTTAACATTTTTATTTATCATTCTTTTTTACTTTTTATTACTATCACTGTTTTTTTCGCTATACTATTTTTATTTTATTACTTCTAAGTGCACGTAAAATGACGTACGTTAAACTATTTTTTATCTCTGGTATTAAACAGTGAAGAAATTTAAAAAAAAATACAAACACTCAGTATAGTCTAGACAATATCATATATTTTTTCAAAATTTAATCTCGGTTTGTACTTAACGCTCTAACCTCCTTAACCCGTTTTTTTCCCTCGCTCCGAAACATTCTGCACGAAGAGAAACAATGTGAAAAAACATGCAAAAAATGACAAAAAAGATTCGAAGAAAAGTCACATCGCAGGAGGTTGAGTTATAACCATTAAGGTGAGATTAAAATTTCATCAATTTCCATTAAACCTAATACACGCCAGAGTATAATTTAAGCAAAATCGCAGAGCCGTACTAGATGCCGCGACGAAATGACGCCTTCACAATTTTACATGCAACTGTGACACACAGGAGCTCGTTGAAGCGATTTTTGTTGCACGCGAGAAAATTGAGACGTTACGCTGCCGTGTAGGAAGATGGCAAAATCCACTGTGCATACACCGTTGAATGCGAAAATTTCACCGTTAGGCCCGAGGGAAAAAAGAAAGGAGTCGTGGGAGTGAGAGGAAATATAACAATAATAAGCGTGGATTCGGAAAAATTCTGCGGTTTCGGTCCCGGCAGATGCAAATGCATTTAGGGATGAAAAAAGAACGTTCACAGGGAATACGAGAATGTACGTATACGCGCGACACCCTTGGGCGTGGGTGTCTATGTGTGTGGGGGTGTGTGTGCGGGTGTAAGTTTTTCTGGGACGAAAAATCGGAATAACGGGTTGCGGTTGTCCACCGGCGGGGAAATTTCGAGGACGAGCACACTGGCGGCGCGGCGCACCATTGAAATGTGGGTTATGTGGGCAAAGAGCAAAAATTTGTATACACGGGGAAAAAGAGTAGGCGGGCATTACCGTTTTGAATGGGAGAAGAGCGCGAGGAGTGCCGATCCGAGAGAAGAGGCCCTTTTATATATATATATATATATATATATATATATATATATATATATATATATATATATATATATATATATATATATATATATAGGGATCTGCAAATATGCGTTGGAGGATGTTGAGTCCAATGATGCGAAGGTTTTGAGGTCCCTTTAGAGGAGGCTGGATATATACATACATGTACATATGGAAAGATATCTATACACCCTTGGCCAAAAGTTGGGGCGCCCTGCAATTTTTCTTTCCGGACAAAAAATTGAATATCTCGGCCAAAAGAAATCGAAAACCAATTTACCAAACGGGGTTTTGAAGAGAATAAAGTCAGCTTCAATTTGTTTTTTAATTTTATTTTTTCGATCTTTTTTGTGTCCGGTACGTCATTTTGAAAACGGCGGTTTTTCACGATTTTCGCACTTTGCCAAGTCGTTCGCTGGACTTCGGAAAAATATAAATCTCGCTATTTAGTGAAATGATCTTCGAAGAGGGAAGTGTTAGCTTTAGTTTCGTTTTTTTTAATTTGCATCTTTTTTTCGCAGAGGAATTTAGTTTGACTTGAAAAAAAAAACGGCAGTTTTCATAAAGCCGGCATCGTGCAGCGTATCGTGAAAACTATGAGATTGAGAATATTTGTCCTAATGACTGAAAAGTTTTGTTTTGTTATTTTGGAGTTAAATTTTTGTCTACTTTTTTTGGCAACATTTTTTTTCATCTAGTTTTGGTTGATCGTCGACGATTAATCTGACTAATTTATTACCATTACATTTTTTTTGGCCGAGATATTACATTTTTTGGATGGAAAAAAAATTGCAGGGTGCCCCAAACTTTTGGCCAAGGCTGTATATATATATATAGCGGGTGTTAGTAAGGTTGAAGCAAAGCCTTAAGGGGGTGATAGATCACCTCTTTAGGAACATGTCTAACCTAAATTATCTTCGCTCAAAGTCTAAGGATTTCGAGTTATCATGGTAAGTATGATTTTTGAAAAAAATTTCAAAATTAGGGACTAACTCGTTTACCTCTTATATTAATGCTATTTTTTTTGGAAATAGCATTAACCTAAGAGGTATTTTGATTTATTGACAAGTTTTTTATTATTCAACACGTTCCATTTAGTTAGATGATTGTATTGGCGTTTGTCGATTGAATAAACATTAAGCTAAGACGCAAATAAGTTTTTAGTTACCAATTATTGTCTGTTTGAACATTATGAACGAGTTAGTACCTAATTATGGGAAATTTTCAAAAAATCATACTTACCATGATAACTCGAAATTCTTAGACTTTGGGCTAGGGTGACCTGGGTTAGATAAGTGCCAAACGAGGTGACCTATCACCCCCTTAAGGCTTTGCATCGACCTTCCTAACACCCTGTATAAGTGTTTGTTTGAGCTGATTCAAATCCTTCCCCGAGCATTATAAATGTTACATACACTCCTTCTATTTTGCAAACACATTTTTTTCTTTTTTTTTACTTGTAAGATCGAAAAAGCACTTTTCTTACTTTAAAACTGTCGAATAATCATCCCAGAATCGAAATTTGAACAAATAAAATGGTAAATATAGGAAACACGTGGCGATCTGCTTAAGGGAGGTTTGTACTTTGTGGGGCCAAAAAAATGTTGATTTTCCTGTATCAGAACGAGCCAATGAAGAGGAAGGTGTACTGTATGGTCCTGGCATAGCAAATTAGGGGTGAGTATGAAACTTTTTTTTCATTCCCACATAAACTTTAGTTTAACTTTAAACGCGTTTTTCTCGAAACCACGTTTTCCAAGTTTGCGGAAGTGCTCCTACACGCCATAGATGAGCAATTGTTATGAAATTCGCCAGGTACGTGTACAACAAACGTCTGCATTAGTTGAACAAGAATTATCCAAAAATATTCAAACGTTTTTATTTTATGAACAAAAAACTGCACAAATTTTTGGTAAAAAACTAAACTTTTCCTTTCATCGTTCACTATTTTTTTATTTTTCCATTTTTCTTCTTCATTCCAGTTCGACTTACACAATATTGTACAAAGTGAAAAAATGTTTGGTTTTTTTTTGCTTCAGATCACCTGTTTAGTACTTAGGACGTCGGCAAGCGAGGAATACGTGGCCCTCCCAGTCCGAGCACCATGTTTTTTCAAACTGTGAAAAATATTATCATTTCCAATAAATACCGCTTAGTAAACACACCAAATTTCAACATTCTATCTATACGCATAAAAGAACATGTCCTGACTGATTCATCAACGCCGAGCCAAAACCGCTGAAGCGAATTACACGAAATTTGGACAGTAGGTTGCTTTTATGACGTAAGCACTCACTAAGACGGGATTTTTCGAAATTCAACCCTGAAGGGGAGAAAAGAGGTGGCAAAGTTTGTATGAAAATTTTAAAAAATCTCGTCGGATTTACTTGAAATTTGATATTCGTGCTTCTTGGCACAATTAATGAAACACGTGTTTCAGCGTTTTTAGAAATTCAACCCCTAAGGGGAGATAAAGGGTGGCAAAGTTTGTATGTAAAATAAAAAAAATCTCGTCCAAAGATTTACTTGAAAGTTAGTATTCGAGATTAATACTACACAGTTAATAAAACACGTTAATAAAACACTTCAACACAATTAATAAAACACGTATTTTAGCGTTTTTCGAAAATCAACCCCTAAACGAAAGAGGGTGGCAAAGTTTGTACGGAAAATTAACCAATTCCGGTCAAATTTACTTGAAACTTTGTATTACTGCTCCTAGACACGATTAATGAAATTTTAGCGTTTTTGCAAAGGCAATCCTTATCAAATCAAAGCAAATCCTTAAGGGGGAAAAGGGGGTAGCAAAGTTTGTATGGTAAAGAAAATATCTGTTCAGATCTACTTGAAACTTAGTATTAATGCTCTTCCACACAATTCTACGTGTTCGTCAATGAAACTTTTCAGGAGCACATTTCATTAAGGACCACGCCGCGGGCGGAAAGCTGGTGTTTAACATTTTTCGCATAAAAAATTCGTGAAAAATAGAATATTTTTTGGTCCAACAAATTAGAAACCCCTTTAACGCGGAAGCCTGAATTAGAACGTCCAAAAAATCGTTTTTTTATTGCTTAAATCGAAATATAAACTATCCAAGAATTTATTTACAGAATTACAGAGACCAATTGTAAATATTTTCGAAGATACAAGGCCAAAAGCAGAGAGGCGATTGTTATTTGATATTGATATTTCCTCCTATTGCAAAGTTTGAAGCACCTTTTCTTCAGTTTTCCTTTTCACGATTTTTCCAAATTGGCGGGCGTGATAGCAAAAAAACTAAACGACCTATTGGATCAAACCAAAATTTATTTTCTTCAGTATGAAAATCTCTTCTAAGTGAACTAAAAAAGTCGTTGAAAAAGTATTTTTAAACAATTTTTATAGCACGTTAAAGTGTTTTTTCAAAACACATTTTGTTTCAAACCTGAAAAAAGTTATAATTTCACGATTTTTTCAGCTTTTTCTTAATTCACCCAGAAGAAAAATCTATGACAATTGAAAATTGTATTGGTTTTTTTGTTTCAGTCAAGAATTACGCGCTGCATCTTTCCCGCCGATTGGGGAGTGCAGTGACGCACATGGAATCGGCTGATAAGTCTGCAGTCATTTATTGTTTCACATTGAACATTTTTTGTCATACATTTCAAATATGCATGGAAATATACCTCAATATTTACTAAGCTCACTTACTTCTTTCCCTTCTAAAAAAAATCCCGGAAAAACGCTTTTTGGACCTTCCAAGGTGTCAACTACAAACTACAGAAAAGGTCGAAAAAAAATGTGTAATGCTTTTTTCCCCAAAAGTAAAAACATCGCAGAACAGAGATGGGGGTGTTTCGGGTGATATCGATACGAGGAATCTGGATTTTGCTTTCGACGTCAATTTTCATATACTGTGTAGATTGAGACTTCGTGACGCACATTTATCGACTAACGATACCAAAAACACAACGATAAATTTTCCTCCACCTCCCGCTGCTCTCCACTGCTCTTCCAGCAGAACAATATTGCAAATCAATGTAAGAAGAGTAATCCGGCAATAAATTCACGCAAACGGTTAAAATGCGGAGCTTGCACGCTCGTTTGCGTTCGCCGAGAGATAAATGTATGCGAAGATATCCAAAGGCAATTTGCGCCATATGTCAGTCATTTTCCCGGAGAACAAGACCATTAATATATTATCCCTTTTTCGTAGATTTTCAGGGAGGGGGTGCAGAAGTGACGGAAGCAGCACGCGTGCTGCATTTTCCTCTCTCTCTCTCTCTCTCTCTCTCTTTCTGTCTCTCTCTCTCTCTCAAAATCTTTTCCTTCATCCCTTGCTCGGTCTGCGGCCGAAGAGAAATTTTAACCCTTTCGTGGCACGCCGTAGGTCACGTGCGACAAAACGACGAGCAGAATTTCGCAAATTTCACTCGACCATTTCGCAAAGACGATAGATGGGCGGAAAGTTTGAAAATAATTTACGACGTCTTTGCGCAAATTCGCGATTCTCAGTGAGAGTGTGACGAGGCAAGAAATGCATTTTTCGTTGCAAACGCTCACAAGAGAAAACGGAAGCGAGAGAGAGAGTAAGGGAGAGAGAGAGAGAGAGAGAGAGAGAGAGAGAGAAACGTCAGATTTTCGAGGGTCGTAAATCGTCACTGAAACTACGAAAACAATGAGAATCAGCTTGGAAATATATTGCAGAATAATCTCCAGTGACCAAAAAGGGTTAAGGCAAAAGGGAAGGTTGTATACAATTTTTCCGTCATAGCTGGGACTTTTAAAATTCAACCCTTTCGATCCGAGAGTACATTCATAATAATAACAATAATAATAATGTCAAGTAGAGATTTTCTCGGCTACCGGGTCGAGTCCTGTCATTGTCCTGGAGGACCGCGATTCCAGGACCCGGAGTCCTTCTCCACAATTACGAAAAATGTTGTATTTATATGCGGCTACGTAGCCCAGAAAGCGAGAGAGAGAGAGAGAGAGAGAGGCGGGAGGATTAAGTGGGTCGAGTAAATGGATTTTCTCGAAAATCCCGTGAGTTCCTGACTCTGAGGCGGCGGAGAAATTTCTCCGATGGATTAATTTATCGAGAAATGAAAACCAATATTAACGTTGGGGGGGCTCGGGACGGCGACTTCGCGGGGTAGGAACGGAATAAGGAACGATGGGGAAAGATTTTTCCTGTGTCGAGGTTACGGAAAAGCAAGAGAGAGGGAAAGATTAATTGATTCATGTGCAATTATATGCAATGCCTTGAATTTATGGAAAATATTGAAGCAGTAGAAAAAGGGAAAAATCAGAAAAAATAAACCAAATGCAATCAACTGACACTGGTGGATGGGCGATTGGGGTTCAGATCCGGTTGGGTCAAAAATTGCATTTTTCACACATATTTTTATTCGATAGTATCACTTCTGAGTTATATTCTTTGACAATTTCGGGGCCGGGTTGTAGTTCCGAACTTTAAATGATCGGAACGCTCAGAACTCCGAAAGAATACTACCCCGAAAGATCAAAACTCCGAAAGAATACTACCCCGAAAGATCAAAACTTCGAGCGATTTTTACACGGAAGACCAAAACTCCGAAAATTTGAACACCGTCAAAATAATTCAGCGATGGAAGTTTTTAAAGTTTCAAAATTTTTAATAAACCGACGAGTTATCTCAAGAATTTTTTTTTAACAAGTGATCTTACCTCAATTTTGAAATTTGTCAATTTGAAATCAAGTGTAGACTTTCGCTGGCATAATCTTCACGAACCTTGTAATTTCGGAACATTAAAATTAGGAATTTTGAACCGTCGGCGCATTCAAAGTTCGGAATTTCAACCCGGCCCTGATGTCAAGATCATGCCAGTTCTTCGTTCAATCACTAGTCAATGCTATTTTGAAAAAGTGTGCGAAATTTCAATAAGCTCGGTGCATTCGTTTTTGAGTAATCGGGTCCACCGATTTCACAAATAGTGTTTTGAGAAAAATGCGATATACCTACGTCGCTCCCGGCCGGCCTCTCCCAACGGGGGGGGGGGGGGGGGGGGAATTCCCAAAGGCTCTCTCTCTCCTAGACTTTTACTCCGATTGACTTGAAACTTTGGGAAAATATTCTAGACATATTGTACTATTAGATAAAACAATTCAAAAAAGGATTTTTTGAAATTTCCAAACCCGCGTAACCCCTTAAACGTGTTTTTCTCGAAACACCGTTTTCAAAGTCGGTGGACATGATATCTCGAGAACCACTCGATGGATCGTTTCCAAATTTACAGGAGATACGACGAGAAACATTTAAAGGTCGTTGACGATCTCACTTTTTTCAAATTGATTCTCATTTTTTAATAGTTACGTAAAAATGACGACTTTTTTCATAGATTTGTACGCTGGAGTTTAAATTCATCGCCACGTGGTTAAAAAAAATGATTTTGGAACTCGATGATCGTCAACGACTCGTATTTATTGTTAACTTGAATAACCCGTTTGGATTTTAGATTTCGGATGGACCGTTTAACCTGGAGAGTGTCCACGGCTAAACGTCGCGGAAAAAATTTCATCTGGTGGCGGCCATGATTTTCTGTATTTTTTGGTGATTTGTTTTTAGAGGCTCACAATATATGTATCTTTGTGTTAAAAAAAGCGTTTCTTTTTCACCTACCGTTTCCCAATTTTTTTTCCAGAATTTGGCCATTTTTTTCTGGCCTCTGTAGATTTAGCCACTTAAGCAGCATTATACATGGCTTATACTCGAAGCGGTGACCGCAAATACGGGATCGTGGAGCTTAAGACGCAAGGGTGTACGTTTAAACTCAGGAAATAAATTTAAAAAAAATATATCAACATCCAATTATGTAAAATACTGAATCAGGACAAACCCATAAGTTTTACGATGCACAATATATGCAATTAAGTTATACGATATATTTAACGGATTACACTCATGGCTAAAAAAGAAAAATTGTCGTGATTTTTTTCTTCGAAAACGTGTGCAGGTATTGCATTTTTTTTTCATCTTAAAGAGTATGAGGTTTTGAGTACCTTTTTCAATGTTCGTATCGAAAAATATTTATAAATGTGGTAGATACTTATTTATAAATGTGGTGACACTTCCTGCTCGGTAACAAATCATTCGAACTAAAGAAATCACGCGGATATAGTTTTCGCATGGAATTATCTAGAGGTCGGATGGAACTTTTGATAAAATATCGATTTTTGAAAAAATTGCCACGGTTGAAAGTGAAAGTATCGATTTTCAGTGAAAAAAACGCTCTATTTTCGATCATAAAAAAAATATGCACCGAAAAAAATAATTCTTCGTTCAAGCACTGCTTTTTGCATGTGAAAGAAGCTCGCAAAATTTGAAGTTCATCGATGCACCGATTTTTGAGATATCTTGGTCACCGATCACGAAAAAGTGATTTTGAGAAAAACGAGTTCAAAGTGCGCCATTTCCCGAAACCTACCTATAAAAGCCCCTAACTCCCTCAATTTCGAACGGATCGACTCGAAATTTTCAGAGAATATTTTCGAAATGTTACATTTTAAGAATCCGCCAAAAACCAAAAGTCGAAATTTTCAAAAATTTCAACCATGTCCACGCCCTCAATACAATTGATATGATATAATAAATATAATTGATATAACCGATTACAATCACATTATATAATATATTTGTTATTATTAATATTCACCGCATAATTTAAAAAATTAAAAAACAAAATTGCGGAATCTTGAACAAGCTAAAAGTAGATGAAAAATTTAATTGAAAGTGGGGTTTATTGGAATTTAATTGAAAGTGCAGACAGTCTGAAGATTGTTCAGAGACAGCGAGAGAGAAAAAGAAAGGGAGCGAAGTACAGAGAGAGGAACAGTGTAAAGAGATGCGGAGCATTTTCATAATCTCGCAATAAACGCAAATGGATTTATTTTATAAAGAAACGGAGAATTTTCAATGCTAAGGATATATGCTGTTACCGGCGGTTCGAGAAATCTTTTCCTTCCTGATTTCCTTCATTGCCTCGGAAGCAAAGCCACCATTGTAAATAAAAAAGGGGAAGGGATGAAAAATGCCTATATATATATATATATATATATATATATATATATATATATATATATATATATATATAGGCATTTTCCATCCCTTCCCCCTTTATATATATATATATATAAGAAAACAATGCTCGGTTAGCGGTTTTTTCTTTTCGCCTCCTTTTCCTTTTTACTGCCAAAAACGCAGTTGAGCTCGCTTAAAATGGCAATGCTGTAAAAATGTTGGAGGATTAACCGCGGGAATTGTCTCCCTGGGAGCCCTTTGCGGCCCTTATTTTTATCATAAACGCGGGAGTCAAAAATTGTCAAGCCGCTTTACTATATTAGGATCGTTATTGCAGCCGCTTCGTTCGACGTGAAGGATTAACGGATTTTTTTTGCAAAAAAGAGTCCGTTTTTTCCCTTTTTTTTTCAATATAAGTACTTCGGAGCTCTCTGGATGTTAGTATAAACAATTTGACATTTTATACGTATACGTGTTTTTTTCCAGTGTGGGCGTTTTTTCTTCTAATATTTGTAGAAGATTATCCCAATGGAAAAGCTAAATAAACCCATTTTTTTGGACAGGCGATCCTTTGACACTGGTTTCGAGAATTTTTTTTTATTCTTACAGTTGACTCGGGTGGTTTTTATTTTCGATGCTTTAACAATATTTGCAGGAGATTATCGTTGTCTGAGGATAATTTTTCACTTGCGATTTTTATTTCGAGCTTATATTTTTGAGACCTTTAAGGCATCGTCCTGAATTTTCGTGGATTTTTTTGGGCATCTAATGACATTTGGGAATTATATCATTCGAGGAATTTTGCGGATGAATTATCTTTACTGTGTTGGGTTTTTTTTTTAATTGGAAAGAAATGGCAATTACTGATCCTGGTGGTGATAATTGTACGTGAGCTTCGTCGTTATAATTATCTTTGAAATTAAGAAGTAGAAACATAAAATTAAAGAGTTTAAACATTTTTTTCTTTTCGAGGGATTTTTATTCGAAATTCCGTTGTTTATTTGACCTGCAATTTTCATACATATATGTGTACATATATATATATATATATATATATATATATATATAGTTAGTTTTGGACTAAAAAAGTACGCAAAGGACAATGCAAAGTAAATGGCAAGAAGCGTACTGAATTTTGTCCAGTATAGTGTGTGCATATACATATAGGAATAAATTCGTTGATCCAAATTATTTTATTTCTCTGGGAACGAAATTACATCGATCTTATTTGAACTATTTTGAACGAGATTATTTTTTCTCTCTGTTTATATGCATATTTATATATA
This sequence comes from Ophion ellenae, assembly GCA_963210295.1. Taxonomy (NCBI): domain Eukaryota; kingdom Metazoa; phylum Arthropoda; class Insecta; order Hymenoptera; family Ichneumonidae; genus Ophion; species Ophion ellenae. The sequence continues at coordinate 33,720,598 of OY723392.1, forward strand.
CGCAAGTAGAAGGAAAGAAATCATTCCGTTCGAAATAATTTGAATAAGATCAAAGTAATTTCATTGACTCAAATGATTTCCTTCGTACATGTGTATTTATATACACATCCAAAAAGAAAACAATCATTACGTTTAAAATCATTCAAATAAGGTCAAAATAATTTCGTCGTTCAAAAATATTTGATTTCTCTGTGTTTATGTGTATGTGTGTGTGTATACAAAGAAAGCATTTCTTTTAGACAGATGAAATTGATAATTCAGAGGCCGCCAACGAGGTATCGAGATAAAGCACCAAAACATTTGACCATTCCGAGTAGTCGTTAGTTCGATGGAGTAAATAATTCTTAAAACAAATCAATAAAATAATATTCAATTTTTTCAATGAATAGTTCGTTTGCATACCCCAACTGAGGATTGAGTCAGCCCAAACAAACCCAAACAAATATATTCTGTATTATATATATATATGCGTGTGTGTGTGTGTGTGAGGTTTTCGACGTGAATCCGGTGGACTTTTTCCCTTTTTTTATCTGATTCCATGACTCTAAAAGACACCCTGATTTTTGTTTATATTTTTCGAAACAATCCTTAGTCAGAAAAAAATGTTTTTCTCCGAAACAAAACGCCCCGATTTAAAAATCTGAAAAAATTCCCAAAAATGCGTGATTATATGTAAAAATTTTCAAGCTATCACCCGCAGTGGAAGTATGATTTTTTCTGTGCTTTTTGAGCGATTAACGTTAAAACAAATCCGAAAAATTCAAGAACCGCTTACTTCGGGCGGATACTTAAATATTTTGATACCCACAATGAATTTTTTTGACCATTTTTGAATAACCAAATTACAATCATGGACCTTGAACAGTTACCAGTCCATTTTTCGGATTTTTCAAAACGTTAATCGCTCACAAAGCACAGAAAAAATCATACTTCCACTGCGGGTGATAGCTTGAATTTTTTCACATATAATCACGCATTTTTGGGATTTTTTTCAGATTTTTTTATCGGGCCGTTTATATATATATACCGAATAAATCTAACAATATCCCGATTGTTTTCCCCTTTTGTTTCGATTTCGAAAAATGACGTCGAAGTTTTCACTCTTAGAATGCAACGATTTTTTTCTTCATTTTTCTTTTATTTATTTCACGCTTATCCAAAGCCTTCATTTTTTTGCAAATTGAGGTCATGGATCTAGAGACCCATCATTTTGAGAATTAGAATTTTTTTCGAATAAGTTCTAATTCTATTATCATTTATAACTCTAAATTCTAATTCCTAATTCTCATTCTAATAATTTTTGTTAGAATAAGAATGCGTAGAAACGTTTGATTAATTATTGCAGTTAAAAAACAATCGAAAAATCGAAAAGAATTATTTTTCGTTGCTCATCAACGATGTTTAACGTAATTTCGAAATATTGCTAAATAATTTCGAGCGTTCATTGAGCCACGAAAATAAAGGGCAAGAAAAAACGTCGCAATTCCTTCATTTCGGGGGGAAAAAAAAGAAAATTCGCTGGTTGGCGATTGACGCGTGCCAGTCCCACTACCGAAAATTTCATTACGCGTACACGGGTCCGCGTAGGAAAATTGCTCGGACGCATTGACCATAATGGCCACTCGCCCCCACCACGAAATTTCCGTCCCGAAAATTGTCTCCTACTCCCGCAGGTCAAAGCCCGTGGTACCTCGTGGGGCACAAGGGGGTGAGGGGTATATATAAGGGCCCGGAACATCCCTAACTCGCATTAAACGATTTACCGTCGAGCCGTGCTCGTGTGCACCTTCGATCGCGAGTTTTACATCCTCGAGAAGGAAGTCATTTGCGAAACTTTGTCGGATCGACGAAAAACGTGAGAAAAAAAGAAAGAAAGAGAGAGAGAGAGAGAGAAGAGTAAATCGAGTTTCGAAAAACAGTCGAATACGAAGTGAGAGAGAGAAAGATCGAAAAGTGTGTTGTGATTTCGAGTGACCACAATAGTGACCTTGGATTTGAGATTAGGTAATGTATAAACACTTTTTTTTGTTGCTTTTCTTCTTCGTAAATTTCTCGTACACGAGCCGAGAATTTCTTTCACATTTTATTCTCTTCCGCGTTACGTAACTTTCACGACAAATCGCCTTCGATCGCACCGCTCGATCGTCGATCGAACGTTCATTTTCGAAAAACGGCACCCGTGACATTTTTGCATCGTAGATTCTTTCGAAACGTTCGGCAAAATCGGCAACGAAATTCCCGCTTGGAAAGTTGTCCCGCGAGCGAAGATTTGGAGAATATCGAAATTTCGTGCAACGAGATCCCGATAATGTGTTTCGAAATTGTCGTCATTAAATAGACGATCGTAATTTTCAACGTGAAACTATTTGTAGAGTGCTTGAAAAAAAAAATGTCCCTGCCAACTATCTATGGCTCGTCGTATACCTTCGTATAATTTGTATAAATATGCCCTCTATAATTTAATCCATAAAAAAACGAATTTTACGCGTAAATGGCATAAAAAAAATGATTTTCATGATTTATGATTTTTTGACGTAATTTCGTCTGGGTTGCGTTAAATTTATGTGAAACAAAGTAAAAACACGTTGGGTCTCGAATTCGAGTACCTGGGCTCGTCTTGGTCGCGATCGCGGACGAATTAGGATTTTGCATACGAGATAAAATGACAAAAAAAAACATAAAAGCTAAAAAAAAAGATAAAAGATAAAAGGTTTCTAAAATAAACATTCAAAAGATATAAAAATCGAAAAACCGAAGGAAGTTACTTAATAATTTTAGCGTAATTAATAAAATTGTGAAGGTTTCCATTTGTCGGAGTAATGTCCACAGATAATTCATAAATTTTTCTCTCCAACCCTTTCGCAATCGTTCCCCGTGACTCGACGACTAATTTTCACCTCAATTCCACAATTTGAAAATTTCGAATATAGGTTAAAAGCCCGAGTTCAAAATCCTCCCATTTTGGTCCGGCATTCCACTATTTCCGGTTCGCGATGATAAAAAAGCCTCCCTACGCGACTAAATCAAAGGCTCGATTCCCGTGCGCTCGACTGATGGTCCTTTTCGTTACAGAATATCCGAGGGTGTCTATTGGCTCGAGATAAAGCGCGAATAATGGACAGCCGTCTGGTAGCGATGGAGGATCAAGCGTTGGACTTCACATCGACGCCGAAGAGAGTTACATCGCGCGAGCAGAGTTCATCGTCGGATTCGTCGCCAGTGTTGGATCTCTCGTGTAAGAAGCAGCAGAGCCCTCCATCCTGCACTTTGAGTCCATTATCGATCGAGGCGATTTCGAATCCGCCCTCGATCGAGAATCCTCACTTGGATCACAACGGCAGTCGTCACGAGGACGATCACGACTCGGAAGATCATCAGGCTCATCTCGAGGCTCAGCTCGCAGCTCAGCATCGCGCCCACGACAGTCGTTACGATTCCGACGAGCGTAAGAGTCCTTTCGAGGGTCGTAATTTCATGGTGACGCCGCCATCGGAGGCCGATTCACCGCGAAAGCCGAAGTACGAAACGATTTACGATCGGATGAGCGCAGGCGTAGCATCCATAGTGTCATCGAACGACGAGAATGCGTTGTCTTCCCGTTACGCCATGTTGCCCACGGGTATCGCCTTGCCCGGCTGTCCGGCGGCCATCTTGTCCAGCATCGTGATGCCTCAAAATGGCGTCGAGGCGACCCCAGCGCTCCAGTTTCCCGTCTCCACCACCGGCATTCCGGCCGATCTCGAAATTTCCGCAAACGCCCAGCACGAGGTAACCTCGAAAAAGGCGCCGAGGCCCTTCAAGGCATATCCGAAGGATCCTCTCACCATGAGCATCGGCAGTCCTGAGCTCGTTTACGATCAAACCTCGACCGAGGCCTACTCCGAGTTTCGCAAGAGGATGCTCGAGTCCGTAAGACGCACGAACGAGGGCACCAACATCAAGATGCGCCGCGTCACCAAGAGTCCTGGACTACCGACGAGCACCATCATGGACGAGAAAGACGCCGCCTACTGGGAACGAAGGAGAAAGAACAATGAGGCTGCCAAGAGATCGAGGGACGCGAGACGAGCCAAAGAGGACGAGATCGCTATCAGGGCTGCTTTCTTGGAGCAGGAAAACATGAAGTTGAAGTACGAGCTTGTTGCACTCAGAAACGAAACGGCCAAACTCAGATGTATGATTTACACGAATTGATACTCGTCTCGTTGGATAGTTATTTATAGTCATATATCGTTGGTTAAGCTCGAAGATTTCGTACATAGTATATATATATATACACAGAGAGTGAAAATTATAAGGTGACCGTGTGTTTTCAAGGGTCTTGGGCAGAGCTTTTGCAATCGAGAAAAATACGACCTTCAATGGTTTTTCAAGTCCCCTTCAAGCAAAAATACAAGGTATTTTTGTGAAGATTAGTATTAGTGAAAAAATATAACATTTTGGAAAAAAATCAAAGTGACATTTTGAGTATAGCAGAATGAAGATCATTCAATTCCAAATACACTCCAAAAAAACTTTTTTTGTGTATCTCGTTATCGAGAAAAAATCATCGGAGATGCATTTCAAAATGGAGTCTAATTCAATTTAAAAACAAATTTTTTTTAAAGAGTTTTTCGTGGTCGGAATTTAATTATCTTCATTCTGCTAAACTGAAAATGGAACTTCGTTTTTTTTCCGGAATGTTAACATTTTTCTGGCGAATACTACTCATCACAGAGATACGCTATATTTTTTTTCAAGAGAACTTGAAAATATATTAAATATCGTATTTTTCTCGGTCGGAGAATATCCGCGCCGGATTAAAAAAAAACATATAGTCAGCTTATAATTGTCACTCTGCATATATGCACACACATACACGCGCAAGGGCACATAAAAATGTCCATTATATTTAATTGAATATCGGTTCAAAATTGTAGATAGATGGGGCCACGGAACGGTAGAATATTGTGATCCCCAGAGTTATCGTCCCCAAAGAGTAACTCTCTAGTTACACCCTCGCTTTACTGGTTTCTTTATATAAATATATAACATATATAAAAAATATATATCGATAAAGATAATAATTGTATAGTCTAATATTATATATATTGTACTGTACAATTATTGTTGTTATTTATATATTTTTGAAAATAATAATAATTTCTCTCTCTCTCTCTCTCTCTCTCTCTCTCTATATATATATATATATATATATATATATATATAAATATATATATATATATATATATATATATATATATATATATATATATATAAATCTACATGTTTGTGTGTAAAATTTATATAGCACAAATATCTGAATTATTATAATAGTCATATAACATAATATATATTTTATAAATAATATTATAGTGTATTATATATATATACAATATATACAGATATATATGTGCAAGCATTATTATATCATATATTGATATTGTATGTATGTATATATTATAATATTATATTATATCTAATATGTATTATATTTTATAATCATTATTGTTTTTCGTGTATAGTTTATATATAAGTTTTACATACAAACGTATACGGTACCGATCAAAAGTTTTCGATCACTTTGGATAATTGCAAAATTATATTTTTCTTGTTTAATTCATTTTATAAATCTATATAGCAATTTCGTAAAATAAGAAATAAAATGAATTATATTATCCTATTATAATGTTGCAATTATCCAAAGTGATCGAAATCATTTGACTGGTACTGTGTATATATATATATATATATATATATATATATATATATATATATATATATATATATAAGAATTCTCGCATTCACTAAAAAATTCTTAGTTACCTTTCGTGGACGATAAATTCGGGGATCGCGCTGGTATACCCACAGAATGACAATGCGAATTTGGGTCGATCTTGGTTTCTCAAACATTTCGCAATTTTCTCAACGCCTTTCGATGTAAAAAAAAAACGAAAAAACAAAAAAAAAATCGTTCACGCAAAAGATTGATTGCTTTAGAAAGTAAAATTCGTCTCGTTCGAAAACTCGGGGGAATTATCCCGAAATATTTATGGAAGAATTCAAAAAATTGTCGATCCAACTCGAGTACAATTCGAGAGTTGGCGATGTGAACAAAAAAGGGAGAAAAAGGAAAAAAAAAACAAATTGTATTGAACGATTTTTTTTCGCCGCGTCGCCTTGTCACGGACAAGGATCTTCGTCCTCGGGATATCATAGTCAGTAGACCTTAAGTGTAAATAGTTATTATCGAAATTGGGGAAACTTGTTCTTGAGGGGTTCTTTTTTTTTTCATTTTTTTTCCATTCCCGGCCCTTCGTTCTCCCGCGAGTTATTGGAACGAGTCCGTTCGGCGATGTGGATTTTTCACTTTTGTACATAGGAGAAGAAGAAAAAGAAATACTTTGTTGCAATATTTAAGATATATTTATAAAAATAAAGACACGATTTTTAAGAAATTGTTGCCGTTTTATTTCATTGCGTTTAATAATATTTATATTATTTTAATATTTTGTAATTTATACTGATATATTAATATACTTAGTATTTTATTGATATATTAATATATTAATATATTTGGTAATTTATGTTAATTTAATATTTAGTAAAAATATTTAACATTGCACGATAATATTAATACTACTCTGGTTCCGAATTTGTTTGGGTTTATTTGGATTTACTTTTTTGTCACTTTGCTACGATTTTGTTTGTGTCTGTTTGGGTTTGTTTTCTCGTACCTTCGTTACGAGCTCTTTTCGGTTTCATTTCCAACTAAGTTTCATCGCTGACTCTACGATCCGGTAGTTCGTTTAGCAAGTCCGTCAAACCACCACTCTCCAGAATGTTTTTGGCCCCACGCATCTTCCGCAACAAGATATTCGCGTCCACGCAGCGTGCCGGCGCCGCTGTGTATCCTTCGATCCCCAGCGCCGTGTGTCGTTCTCTGGCGAACCACGGAGCGGCACCGTCGCCCACGAACCTCAGGCGGACGCCCTCGTCGCAGGGTGGAATTGCTTCCGCCGGAAGTACCGGAGCGTCTTCTCCATCTCGGGCTGCTTCGCAACCTTCCAGCATCTTGGAAAGGGCCCGATCGGCTGGCCTCGCTCTGGACTCGTAGCGGAAGTTGTCCGGAAACCTGTGAATCGCTGCGCAGTGACTGCTGCGCTCTTGAGGATCTGCGAACCTTGCGTCACACTCCACGACGTAACATTGATACTGCAGAGAAGGAGCAATGTAGCAATAGAGTTCGGGCTTGATAAGGATATATATACATATATATATGACTTTTGGAAAATTTCACAAAATTTTACAAACACATTTCACAAAATTTCACAAATTTCACTAAACTGAAATTAAGTTTTACTAAACCGAAATTCCAGCATATAGTAGTGATCTGACCTATTGACAGTTGCAGGATTATCCATTCATAACAGGATATTGATAAGGGCATGATAAGGATGTGTGCGTATATATATATATATTAGGGTGGTCCTTATTTGGGGTGTTTTTTTATTCTACAAAAAATTGGGCGATTTACAACGATGACATTTTCAAAGTACCAGCGCGTCAAAGTTGCGTGTTGAAGTAAAAAATCATCATTTAACGAAATAAATGGATTAATAAATAATATTAAACGATTAGATATACTTACATGGGTTTTTACAAATTGTATGAACTAAGAATTGTTACATCAAATACATCTTGTAACTTGTTTAAAACAATTAAACCATTGTGCGATTACAAATTGATAGACGAATGAATTTCTGAAGTATCGTTGAACAAATTCAGGAATCATTTGTGGTACCTAAGTCCAGAAACTATTGCACTGGCATTGTTTGATGAAACATTGTCGAATGAAACGAAAAGACAAATGGTGTCTAGGCTGAGCATCATTAGCGACGAAATAGATTGTCCGAAACGAGTGAAAGTACCTGACATTGCAAGTTTGCGTAATTTAACTATCGAGTCATTCGTTTCGTCTCAAGCGCGGAAATTTTTCGAACGTTTTGGCATAAAACAAGATTTTTTAAAGAGTGATCCAACACAGTGGCCATAAGATCATAATTATAAAACAGGACCGAAAAACACGGACCGAAGCTGAATCCTTAACGACCTATTATAAAACAGGCCTTCAGCTGGTAAAACATCTAAAAGTTGTAAACGATACTGCGGAGAGATCAGTTAAATCAATTCAAGAATACAATGAAATTTTATCGGAAGATGATGCGCAAAAACAATTAATTTTACAAATTGTATCCGAGAATCGAGCGCAATTTCCTGATGCTCGGAAACGTACCCGACTAAGAGATTTATAGATTATTTAAACTCATTGTACCATAGTTGTTTGATCTAAGCTGTGTAAATAAAAATGCAATTGTAAATTCGAGTAAAAATAATCTGTCTTGTCATAATTACTGCAACGACATGTTTAATGTAACAATTCTTAGTTCACACAATTTGTAAAAACTCATGTAAGTATATTTATTTGTTCAATATTATTAATATATATATATATATATATATATATATATATATATATATATATATATATATATATATATATACATCCTACTATATGCTGGAATTTCAGTTTAGTAAAAGTCCCACGATTTTCGAGATTTCGGGGTTATGTTATTTTTATAAAATCATTTGCTTTTTTGTGAAATTTTCCAAAAATCATACTACGATAACTCAAAATCCTCATATTTTAGACGAAGGTAACCTAGGTTACATATGTTCCTAACGAGGTGACCTATCACCGCCTTAAGGCTTTGCATCGACCTTCCTAACACCCTGTATATATTTGATATTTTAACATATAAAAGCAATCAAAAACTCACCATGGGTCGTTTCCGCGACAAGATTTCGAAAAAGCTGTCGTGCGTTTCCTGTATATGGATCTCGAGTAGTCGGGCATTAGGCCTCGTAGTTTTGCACTCTTCGCAGGTGTACCGATGCGAGCCGTTGTAGTGCACCTCGTAATCAGCGAGGTTGCGAAAGAACGTGTCGCAGTTGGGCGCGTTGCATTGAAACTCATCTATTCTGTTGAGAGGCCATTGGGATATAGAAGAAAACAGACTGTTGCTCATAGTTCTTTGAGGTTATGTAGAGTAACCTCGAACGTGTCGAAATCTTGGGAAAAAGGGATGGGGGATGGTTAGGATTTTTAGGAGCTATAAAAATATATATTTGCTCACGAACGATGACAGAGATCTTCGTCGTCTTCGACCGTGATTCCAACTCTGTGAAAAACTTTGAACGTCTCGTAAGTGTCGCTGAAAAAGGGATCGTCGAGGGGCAAACGGCCGACGCCGGCTCGCTGCAATAAATTGTCGATACCGTTGCAATTCATGTTACGAGCGAAAGGAAAACCTTGGAGAAAAATTGTTTCTTTTTGGCAAGGCGATTTTCGCAACGTTTCGCGACTATTAGTAGTTCAAAGATGATGTATATTTGGGTTTGATGGGGGTCGCATATTTACAAGCGACAGGTGACAGCTGGGCGAGCGGCGTCTGCTAAGTGGTGCGCACGGACGCCGCGGGGGAGCGCCACGCGTCACTGGAATGGCACCGCGGAGTAGAGGAGTCTCTAAACTCATGTGAGTACTTTGGAACGTACGCAAAATGGGAGAAATGAGGGTTCCAGCCAAGCGGCACTGGTGTAGATCGCAACCGATATGTTGTCTATATGTGGATGTTCTTTTAATAGGAGCATAACCTCAATTTGTTTTTGATATTGAGCGAAGCATGAAATATAAATACGGGTATAATGTGAAGTATAAAGACGGTGTAAAAATGAAAAGTTTTTAAGGGGCTACACCCAGTTTTTGAAAATGTCGATTTTTGGTTTTTGACGGATTGTCTAAATACAACATTTAAAAAGTATTCTCTGAACATTTTAAGTCGATTCTTTTAACATTGGGGGAGTTATGATCGTTAATAGGTAGGTTCCGCGAACCGGCGGATTTTAATTGCGTTTTTCTGAAAATGACTTTTCCAACATCTGTGACTACGATATCTCATAAATCACTACACCGATCAAGTTCGAATTTTACAAGCTTCTCTTTCAAATAAAAAAGCATTGCTTGATGGGAGATTTTTTTTTCGATGAATAGTTTTCTTTTGTCAACAAAACATAGCGTTTTTTCACCGATGAAAGATACTTTCACTTTGGACTGAGGACATTTTTTTTAAATCAATATTTTATTATATCCTTCGTCTAAGGACTAGATACTTTCATGCAAAAACCAAATGCGTTTGATTTGTTGATTTTAGATGATTTGTTTCCGAGCAGCAGTGGTCACCGCGAAAAACTTTTTTCAAACAGCGGTCTACACAATCCATTGTATATACCACGTTCATAAATATTTTTCAATACAAAAATTGTAAAAGATACTTAACACCATACTCATTAATGTAAAAAAATTGAAAACCTGATAACCTTTTCCATGAAAAAAATCGCAAAAATTCCTCTTTTTTCGGGCCACGAGCAGGTGTAACCCCTTAATATGTTGTTGGCGAAACTTCATAATATGTATATATAATGTAAATTTCTGATACTTCTCTAGTGTCCTCCATTATCGGCATGTGCCATACAATGTGGCATACAAAATAATTGATGATTCAAAAGAGTACCAATCTGAATGCAAATTGTTTACATATATGAAAGTTTTTTTTGTTTTTCATATACTTACGATTTTTGTGCTCCTGTTTCCGGTATCACAGCGATTACGTTACGAACCAACATTTTCAGGATTATTTTGAATAATGAATTACTTGTTGTATTGCTTCTTTTCAATTTTTACCTTTTTAGGGTTAATCGGAGTGTCGCGGTCCCTTTTACTTGGTGCTCTGTCTATTACTATATTGCTCGGTCGCTTGTTATCGGAGCGACACTGGTGGTGAAATTTTGTACCTGAACTTTTAACATCTTCGCGGACGCTTTTTCTACCGCTTTTCCTATGAAGTTTGAACTCCTGTTTTCTAACCTCCATAGATCAATTCTTGTTTTTACCTAATGAAATGCTTAATTAGTAAACTAACAAAAAAAAATCGGAAAAATGTGTTACGTTTGTTTTTTACACTGATTATTCATGCTCGAATGAGAAGAAGAAGTAATATGTTCATGTTAATTTTTTTCGGACTCCCTCTTCGCGAACTTCCGTGAACCGTCTTGCGGCCATTTTGTCGTTTTTATTACTTGCACGAACCCTTTTTTTTTACAACTACATATAATTACTCCACCAACAAACGGGTCTTTAAGTTGTCGAGAATTTCCGTCATCTTACTTTCCAACTCTTCACGACGTTCCGTATCCCTCCTCTTGTCCTGCAACACACAAGATGAAATCCTCATCTTCGTAAAATCGAAAAATAAACTTGAGGAACTTTGAATCTAATGGAGCATTGAACGAGGATCGAGATGGACATCGAGAAAATTCGCACCCTCCGTGTTCCCAGACTGTTTTATTCGTAGGAAATAAATAGTCGCCCACAATCAGGCGCCATAACCTAAATATTCGAGAAATTAAACAATCTTTACGTCAACAACGCTCATTCACTCGTAACAACTTTTCACGTAGTAAATCTGAGTACAAAGTGATTGCCCGTCGGACAAGTCCTCGAGGACGCAATAACAATAAAATATTCGTCGGGTTGTGAGGTTATGTTCGTACGACACGATCACTGCACAACAAGATGGCGCCTCTTCCGCCTGCTAAACATCTATTTCGATCTGCTAAATGATGTAGCCAATCAATCAATAATCCATTATCTCCTTGATACCAATAAATGATTACTTCCAAGTTGATCTTCGATAAAAAAATTTACTCGTATTAACCGGAAACTCCAACATTTCTTCGAGCCGGAGGAATATTTTGGTGAACGGAAAAAAGATGGTCGCTTCGAATAAAAATAAACCGAGTGTATCGCATATAGGTGAAAAAAATTTTGCAAGAATGAAGAAAAGACGGGAAGAAAAATTGAAGAAAAAAAATTGGAAGACGAAATTTAAAAAGAAATGGAAGAAAAAATTGAAAAAAATGAAAGAAAAAAATCTAAAAATGGCGCGTAAATCCAACAAGTCGAACGATTCCTTCGGGACTCAATTGTTTTCTCTCCGATACTTTGATCGTCGCAATTTTGTTTCTGTACTCGTTGACTCGAACTTTTTCGGTGTCTGTTTCCGGTTCGTTCGTGAATTCCGTCAGTACGACGTCTCTGCGATAATTCGGATCCTGCTTCTGTTCGACGGGCAGTAACTTCGACAACTCTTCGTTGTTGGCATTTTTGAGTTTCGATGCGATTCCCAGCGACGAGGCTTCTTCGTCGCTCTTTCGTCGACCGGAAGTTACTCGACCTTCAAGATCGTAATCGTCCTTGCTGAGGCCGAAGAATTCTCGAGCACTTTCGGGATCCTCGAACGACCGCGGCCGTACCGGAAGTGGGATAGCTTCCTTAGTACTTCCGTGGTCTCCGGCTCGAGATTCCGTCACTTCCGGTTTTCGGGATTTCTCATTTGGCTTTAGCGCCTCGTAGGCTCTTCCGGGTATATCCTGGTGATTGGCATGCCGACCCGCACCGTCCGGATTTTTTGCTGCGATTTTTCGAAAATCCTGCCAAGGATTTTTCGATCTTTGGTCCTCTTTTTTCGAATTTCGAGGATCCTCGTAATGCTTCCTAATGATGGAGAAATTCGCTCGAACGCGGTTCACCGGAAGTCTGCCTGGAAGTGTTTTTGTTTGGTTGGCGCGATTCACCGAAAGTTTGTGGCGCGCCAATTTTTCGGACATCGAAGTTTTGTGAGTGGGCGCAACTATTGAGTCACGCGAGTATTTATTGTCGGCCATGTTGAATTTTCGTAATTCGTCGACGGACGGTGTCTCGAAAGTCGGCTTGATTTGTCTGTAATCATTATTATCGGATGGTCCGCCGAAGTACTTCTTGTAGATGCTCGGTGCCCGGTTGGCCACCGGTTTAACGTATCCATTGTGAAAGGACGAATAATCTGGTATTTTAAGGATTTTCGTGCTCTCGGTACTGTCAAACGTGAAATCGAAGGGTGCCGGCCATCCTCGAAACTCTTTGTCCTCACCCTCGTGCAGTTTCTTTCCGGTCAAACGCTCTGGTAGACCCACTTCCGGTTTTGCGTAATGTCTACCTTGAGGCTTTTCCGAGGCCACTTCCGGTTTGCCAATTGCAGCTTTTTGCGAATTTCCCGTCGATGGATACCCTTCCGGTTTGTCGTTATTCTTGCGCAACTTTGCCGGAGACCGGTTCACTTCCGGGTGCTCGCGATAAGGGATTCTCGATCGTTTCGGAGAACGATGCACTTCCGGGTCGTCTTCTTCCGACTGGCGTTCTTGACGATGCTCCGGAGAACGATGCACTTCCGGTTCGTCTTCACCGGACTCGCGTTCACGCAGATGGTCCGGGGAACGATGCACTTCCGGTTCGTCTTCTTCGGATTCCCGATCTCGTACGTTCTTCGGAGATCGATAAACTTCCGGTTCCTCTTCCACGGACGCGTGGCCTCGTTGGTTGTCTGGAGAACGATGCACTTCCGGTTCGTCTTCTTTGGACTGGCGTTGGCGCAGATTCTCTGAAGAACGATACATTTCCGGTTCGTCTTCTTCGGACTCCCGATTTCGCGAATTCTGCGGGGACCGACCGACTTCCGGTTCGTCCTCTTCGGACTCCCGATCTCGCAGATCCTGCTGAGATCGATCGACTTCCGGTTCATCCTCTTCGGGCTCCCGATCTCTGAGATTATCTGGAGAACGATGCACTTTCGGTCCGTCTTTTTTGGGCTCCCGATGTTGTAAATTCTCCGGAGAACGTTTCTCTTCCGGTTCACTGGCCTCCTCTCTCCTCGAATTTTTTGACGCTCGATATACTTCCGGCCTCCTGTCGTCCTGCCGATTTTCTTTGGGTCTTGATTTCAAACGCTTCGTCTTGCCATTCTTCAATGTTGGATCTGCTGTTTTTGGCAACCCTTCATGCTCGCACACGTACGGGACGGTCCTCGCGTAGGAATCGTATACCTGAGATTGTTTTTTGCGCGGTGAACTTTCGCTTGTTCTCCCGGACGAGGCGACTTCCGGTTTCTTCCGGTGTCGGTCTTTCGGGCGATTTTGCGCCTGCTCGTAATCGTTGTACTTTTCAGCGGCCATTTTTTCGTGTGGTACCGTCTTCCGGTGCTTGACCTGATCGCGGCTGGACAAAATCCGCTCGGCAGTTCTCTCCAACTTTTGCGGATCGTACGATATCTGCAGGGGCCGGAAGTAGGGGTTGTACTTGACGAAGTCGATGCTTTCGGGGGGTGCAGGCTCCGCGGGCTGGTTGGGATGCTTTTTGGAAATTTCAATCCTGTCTGCGGACGTCTCCGAGGACTCTTTCGCCTCTTCGTCATCATCATCATCATCATCATCTTCATCATCACCATAATTTGCAGCATCCTCTTTCTCCAGGGGTCCCTTTTCTTTCGTCACTTCCGGCGCTGCAATCTGAACGTACGAGGTGACGGTTGGCTCGGCCTTTTCGTCCTCCAAAAAAACGTCACCAGCATTGTCCCCGTGACTTTTTTTCCTCACCGGAGCTTCCCCCCGTCCTGAGTAGCCCGGGCCACGGTACGCCTCGTTTCCCTCGTCGCCCGATGGACCGTATTCCTGTTTCAGTTTTTTGAAAGTATCAGCCTCGGGTGCCTCAACGTACCGATAATTCAGCCACCAGGGTTCGCTGTTCCTCGGTGACTCCAGGCCCAGTATCCTCCGAGAATCGTAAACCACCGTTTCCGGTTGTCTGTATCTCTCGTAGTAGTCGGCCAAGCTGTCATCGACTCGTCCATCGTGGCCCAAAATTTGTCCGTAGCTGTTACGAATTTCGCCCCCGGGGTTGCCGAAGGGCGCGTCGTAGCCGCTTATCGGTAGCCGGCTGCCGAATTCCGTCTGCACCAGGGGTAGTTTTTGTGGTGAAAAACCGAAAGGATCTCCAAAGCCAGCAGAATCATTGTTTCTCGAGTTCCGGAAGTCTCGGAGGTCCTGATGACTTTTGTAGGGTTCGTCATCGTCGTTGCCATTTTCGTAGGCCTCGTGATCCATGCCGTCTTCTTCCTTAGAAGGCCGAGGTTGTTTCCGCGTTTGGTACCGTTCGCGAGAATCTTCCTGCACCTCGTCATCATCAGGTTCCTCATTGTCGTCCTCTTCGTCCTTCTTGTAATGTTTGGAGTCTTGAGAATGTTTCTCACGATCTTCCCGCGAGGCGTCTTCCTCCTCCTTGCCACTCTCATCCTCCCGCGAGTCTTCGTCCGCCGCCATTTGGCGTTGCGGTCCGCCATTTTGTGCACTCTCTTCGGAGCTCTCGTCGTCGTAATCGCGATGCTTATTGCTCTGCTGCTCTCGTTCTTTCTTCAGCCAGTCGGGCTCGTCGACGTACGTGTCACGATTGCCTTGCGGAGGATCCCTCCTCACGTCCTTGTCGTCCTGTATATCTTGGCTCTGGTAGCTCCCTTTGAAGGTCGTCTGCTGGGTGTGTCTGGGTGCCGTTGCCGGTAGTATCGGCTGCAGATTGGGCGCGATCGGAAGTGGTATTTGCACGAAGAGAGGCGTCGCCAGGCCGACGAAGTTCGTGCCACCGGAAGTCGAGGGTTTGCTCGGCGTAGTTTGGACAGATGGCGCTGCGGTTGTCGGCCCGCCGTGGAAGAGTCTCTCATATTGTCGCAAGTGGCCCAAGAGGTTGGAATTGTTGCCGAAGTTGACGACGCCGGTGAGACGGAGGGTTTCGCGTTGCCTGGGCGTCACTGGGGCGTTTCCAGATGGCGCCACGGGCTTTTGGGCTTGCTGGGGGAAGCGCGTGGGTGGATTCGGTTTCTGCAGTATCGTTGGGCGGGCCGGGGGCACTGCTGGGGGCGTTGGGGCTACTGGGGGTGGTGTGGCAAAGCCGGGAAATGTGAAGACCGTCGCCGGCGCAGCTGCGGCCACGCTGGCTGTCGTATTCGGATTAGGAAGTGACGACACCGAGACAGGCGACACCGTGTAACCAAAAGCTTCCGCCAGACCCTGGAAAATCACTCCCAGGGCTCTTCTGTCGCGTGGTCTCTCACTATCGACATCGGGCATTGAGCCGTTCATAGAAGCGTTTCGAGCCAACGACCTTGGCGTCTGGTACCCACTGTAGCTGCCTGGAGGACTTGCGGCCCCGGGTTCTCCGGATTCGGTACCAACATTTTTCGCATGGGCTGCCAGGCTCGAAGACACCAACAGCAAAAGAACAAACCGCACTAGGCTCGTCAACAACATCACTGGGGAATTTTCTACCGTTGAACTTTTGTCACTTCCGTCAACTACTTCCGGCGAAATTCATCGTATCTTCCCAGGATCACAATGACATATTCTTCTTCGGAACTTTCTTCAATATTGTTCGAAAAAACAGCAAAATTGGGACAACCCAATTGCGCTCCGACGGACCGAAACGGACCCAGACGCGTCTGGGACACCCTTGGAGGCTTCGAAAGGATTCCCTTTCTTGGCTGGTGAACACTCGGCAGCTTTCCAGAGTCCTTTCGACGCGAGATCTCTCTACCGACTGGCGATCCACCTTCGTCGAAACCCCGATAAACAATGGCCGGCCTTTCGATTGAGGCGGGGGCGAGGACATCGCTCTCAGCGGGCCGGGGGACGAAGGATAACAAATTTTGCATAACTCCGCGTGACTGTCGTGAAATTCGAATGTCTTGTGGAATAAAAGAAACCGAAAGTGAGCGAAGGAGAGTTTCACTCGGCGATTGTACGACGACGAGGGCAACGACGACGATGACCGCGACGACGAAGAGTCCCATAACCGCTTATTTGGACCAAGTGAAGCGCGAAATCGCGGACCCCCTCAGAGCCGAACACTTATTGCCATATAAAAAAAAAAAACAAAAAAAAAAACAATAGCGCTGACAATAAAAAAGCGCGATTCGCACCGAGACAACACGGTGACGGAAAAATCGCTCGTTGTTAATCGATTCGTGAACATTGTGCAATATCGCGCCTCAATTGCTGCGGATGTAATTGCGGGAAACGGTACAGAAGAAATTCTTCCATGACTATTCGGAACAAATCGTAATTTTTTCACTTCTTTTTTTATCGCTGTACTTTCTTCAACAGGATATAGTGTTTTACGATTGGAAATAATCATTTCCGGTCTTCAGTCTGGAAATAATTGTTTTCAGTCT
Organism: Ophion ellenae; assembly: GCA_963210295.1. Classification (NCBI taxonomy): domain Eukaryota; kingdom Metazoa; phylum Arthropoda; class Insecta; order Hymenoptera; family Ichneumonidae; genus Ophion; species Ophion ellenae. The sequence continues at coordinate 33,737,790 of OY723392.1, forward strand.
GCAGTGACGTTTTGCGAATCTATGTGCCTGGGGCAGTTGGTGCTCGTCGCACTGTAATTGAAACCGGGTCTTTGAGATTACTAATTCATTTGATGAAATAAAAAATAGCTTAAGGGGTTAGGCCACTCTAGAGGCCGAAAAATAGGCTTTTTGAGAATTTTTTTTTCAGAAAAACTACAAAATGAATGGAGATTACAAAAAAGGTGTTCATCATACATATGACGATTTTTTAGGCAATTTTATAATATATATAAAATATAACAATATAAAAAAAAATCCTACGTACTTCCATAGACAATGTATTTTTCAAGATATATTCAACATTTCAAGTGAATCGGTTGAAAATTGTCTAAGTTATGTTTCCGGCCAACTTAAAAAATGCAGTATCGAGATAAACGGTGCCCAGCCGCCATTTAGAAATTGATCGCTTCACAAAAATTATTGTATATATTCACTGATATGTATGATAAACACCTTTTTTGTAATCTCGATTTATTTTGTATTTTTTCTGAAAAAAAAATCCCAAAAAGCCTATTTTTTCGGCCTCTAAAGTGGCCAAAGGCCTTAAATGATGTATTATTCATGATTTATTATTACATATTTCATATTTAGCTTGATATGTGTATAATAATTATAATAATAATGAATAATAAATATTAATAATAAATTAAAAATATAATAATAACAAATATAATAATAAACAATAATAATATTTAATAATAATATAAATAATAATGATAACAAAAGTTTATAGTAATGTACTAAATATTTATTATTTATCGAAAATGTTGATATATTTCGAACTTAATTTCGGATTTAAAAAAATTTTGCATACAATCACAATTAAAAAAAAAATGATTCATATACTTTTATTATTTTTTCAAAAACCATTCGAAAAGCACAACGAAATGAAAATCTATCGAAACATTAGAATAGTTGTGAAGAAGAAAAAAAAAGTTATATCCGCATCTTATTCGGGTAGTCGACTGTGAACGAGCGCGCGTAAGGGAAAAGCGACACGATTAACGGTGCATAACGAAAAAAAAGGTGTACCATACAGTCTAAATTTCATCGAAGCTGTACAACGACACGGGAATGTGGACCGTGGAAATTTCTGTAATCGAAACGCGACTTCCCTCATCGGAGTATAAACGCCTGCGATCTATAGAAAAAACGTACGGAAGAATCTATTTGCTCTGTTTGTTCTTTCTTTAAAATTAAATTCCGAGGGGTATGTTTCGATTGATCGATCGACGGCAAATTGCCTCAGCGACACCTGAACTTCTCGGGCGCGATCCGCATTGGCGTGACGACGAATCGACTATGCGCCAGGTTGTTTAATCTTAATTTCTTACGTAAGTAAATATAAATATATATATATCTTGAGGGAGAGAGAGAGAAAGAGACCTTCTATGTACATAATAAATTTCTCTCTCTCTGTCTCTCTTTCTCTCTCATCTTCATTTTCCGATTTTATTTCACTATTTTTTATAAGAGAAAAATAATAAAAATGATCTCTATAAATATAATCTTCAAAATATAAATTTATAATAAATACCAGGAGATTATATATTATAACTTTTTCATTTAATTTTGTTGAAGATTTTTCTTAATTACATATTTATATTTAAAAACATTTATTGACGGAAATGATTTTTATTATTTTTCGTTTATACAAAATAGTCCATTCTTTGTTATTTTTAAAATCTTTTCATGATCTTTAGTCTATTTGTATCTCTCGTTATTTATTATAAATTTTTGTTTTATTTTACAAACGTTTTTCTTTAGTGTAACTTTGTAGTTTTTAAAGATTTTATTCATGAAGGTCACTTTTATTTTTTTTTCTCTCATCAAAAAATAATAAAATAAAATCCCAAAATTAAGAAAATCGGAAAGAAAGAAAGGGCCTTGTTATGTATATAATGGATCTCTCCCTCCCTCTCTATCATTCTTTCTTAATATCGGATTATATTTTATTATTTTTCATAAGGAAAAAATAGATAAAAATTATCGTTATCATTAAAATCTTAAAAATACAAATTTATAATAAATAAAAAGAGAAAGAAATAAAATAAAGACAAGAAAAGAGAGAGAGAGGGTGAGAAAGGGAGAGGGAGAGAGAGAGAGAGAGGAGAGAGAGAGAGAGAGAGAGAGAGAGAGAGAGAGAGAGAGAGAGAGAGAGAGAGAGAGAGAGAGAGAGAGAGAAGATTCATTGTGTATATAATTGATTCTCTCTCTCTCTCTCTCTCTCTCTCTCTCTCTCTCTCTCTCTCTCACTCCCTCTCACCCCGCTCTTTCTCTTTTCGTACGGAAGTTATTTATATATATTTATGTATAAATAAATAAATTGGGAACATTATCAAGAAACGGATTCACTTTCTTGATCGCGAGTGGGTTCGAGCCTGCACGCCTCAACGTCGTTAAATTACGATAGTGGAGGGTGAAAGTATTACGATATATCCGCGGGAGTTCGTTAGGCTTGGGGCGATCTCGTGCGTTCCCTATTCGGTATCACGCGAGACCATTGGTGGTAAATAGGATTAGACTTTTTTCTGACGTGTCCGAGATCAACTGCGCGACGAGACGAGGAAAAAAAAATCATGGCGCGTGCCGCGCTTTTTTTCTCCCTCGATCTCTTCGCGAAAAGAAGTTCTGCCGGCCTCGCTTGCATATACGTAATATGCGAAAAAATTCATGAACGTTAAGAAAAAAAAGAGTATTTTATTTTATGTGAAAAAAACAAAACAATTTGTCGAGGAGAGGAATATTGAGCCGATGAGATCATTCGAGCCGTCCAGTTGATATTATGTGTATTCGAGACGCTTTAAAAAAAAATTTCACGCTTTTTGCCATTTTTTTCTTCATTTTTTATATTTTTTTCAACTATTATTACAATTTTTAAATATTGTTTCCAATTTAAAAAATATTTTTTACATTTTTGGTACAATGAAATTTTTTTTTACAAGTATTACAATTTTTTATACATTTTTTCCAATTTTAAAAATATTTTTTACATTTTTGTTACATTAAAATTTTTTTTTTACAAGTATTACAATTTTTTTTACAATTTTTTACAATTTTTAAAATATTTTTAACATTTTTAACCATTTTTTTACGGAAAATGAAGCGATTAAATACGTTCACGATAAAAATCGATCAAACTTCCTCGTTCGAGTCTTTGTCAAAAGCAAAACTCGGCGAGAAAGTAGGAAACGCACCGACCACATGTACAGCGGTACATGAGAATCGCGAACGCAAGCAGCGACGACTTATTATGACTCGTTCGATCGTGTGTATGCGTACTCGCGTCACCTTCGGCCGCACCGCCTGCTATGCGGGCTCTCGCCGGAAGTTGCAAACCCGATCGAATAATTGGTTAGGCAATGCAATGGAAAAAAAAGCGAATGCTACGTAAACCCTCACAGTGTTTGTGGCGTATATCGTAATGTTGAACATTTTTTATTATTTCTTCATTCTTCTGAAAAATCTTGTTTCGCCGAATCCCAATGCTCTTAAGGGGCCAGTCAACTTTGAAAATGTCAAAAAATCGAAAGCAAGCAAGACTTGAAGAAATCGACGATGATGAGCAATCAGAAGGGATTTTCTATGGTGCAGGAATTGCCGATTGAGTTTGGGTAAAGTTTTTCATGGTAAAAACTTCGAACGCGCTTTTTTCGAAACAACGTTTTCAAAATCTAGCTCCATCGTACCTCTAAAACTAGTTAACCGATTCTCTTGAAATTTGAACCACATATTGTAAACATGATTCACAACAAGATGACCCTCAATGGTTTTAAAATTTTGATTTTTAACTCTTTTTTTTGCGAAAAAACGCGTTTTTTTACTTTGTTCGTTTTTCATCTGTCATTTTTTTATTTTGTGAGAAAACTTTATATCCGACGGTCATTTTGTAGCTGGTATCATAATGAATCTAATGGACTTTGCTTTGTTGTTTCCGACACGCCGTTGCCGAGTTGTGATGGAGCTACCTAGTCCACCTATTTTTGAGGCGCTACGTTAAACTATAGTTTTTGTATTTAAAAATGAATAAAAATGAATAACATTTTTTTTTATATATCCCAAGACTTTATTTATCAAGCCCAACGACTTTTAAATTCATATCTTTTATAAAATCCTTAAAAAATCGAGAAAACAGCCTTTTTCGTGGCTCCAAAGTGGACTGGCGCCTAAAAAAAAACGTTCGAGTGGTTTTCGTAGCCACGCAAAAATCGGGGCGATGGAAGAATGAAGAATTTCCGTTGCACTTCATTGCAGTCGGTGCCCATTTTTAAAACGGAACACCGCGAAAAAAGCTTTTTTGTTCAAAAATTCAAAATGGCGACGTTGACACGAATGACATGTTTTTAAAAATTGAGATCGTGCATTTTTTTTCACCCGAAAGTTTGTCAGACCAAAACTAACAACTTTTGTAGGAAAAGTCTTTTGACAATGTTCATAATTTTTAGGTTAGAATACCATTTTTTTTACGATTTTAGGGGTATCCAGAATGTACCACGAGGAGGTAAAGTCTTCAACATTCCTGGTGTAAGTGTACACTTTTATGTGGATGTGAGTTAGTTTGGCTGTGTTTGGGTTCGTTCGATAACCCAAACAAATCCGAACAAGGATTACGTCTCTGCAGCTCGTCACTTCCGTTACCAAACGAACCCAAACAAACTCACACGCACACATTTTTATTTCGGTCAAGGCGTCGACGCACGGTGAAGGTCACCTCCACTTCTTAAAATGGAACAGTACATTTTTTTTCAACCATCTTGATAAGCACCTCAAGCCGCATAAAAAACATTAGGGGGTCAAAGTCGTTCGAGGTCATTCAAGGTCACCTATTAAAATGAAATACAAATCTAAATATCTCGGATCACTACCAAATATTTGGTAGTGATCCGAGATATTTAGATTTTTATCATCGACACTGACCTTGAATGACCTTGAACCACTTTGACCCCCTAATGCTTTTTATGCGACTTAAAGTGCTCCGCAAGATGGTTAAAAAAATGTACTATTCCATTTCGAAAAGTGGAGGTGACCTTCACTGTGCGTCAGGCCATCAAATGCGACCAATTTTTTTTCGGTGGAGGCCAGGGCCTCTACCGAAAAAAAATTTCAGTGTTAATTTCAGTGTTCGAGAAGGCCGTCATACTGGACCACCCTATTTTTTTTATCGGTGGAGGCGCAGAAGCTACGTCAAGGACAACTCCACTTTTTTAAATGGAATGTTAAATTTTTTTCAACCATCTAGTGCAGCACCTTAAGCCGCATAAAAACATCAGGGGGTCAAAGTTGTTCAAGGTCGTTCAAGGTCAGAATCGATTATACAAATCTAAATATCTCGGATCACTACCAAATATTCGGTAGAGATATTTAGATTTGTACTTCATTTCAATAGGTGACCTTGAATGACCTTGAACGACTTTGACCGCCTAATGTTTTTTATGTGGCTTGAAGTGCTCCACAAGATGGTTGAAAAAAATGTACTATTCCATTTAAAAAAGTGGAGCTGACCTTGACGTAGCTTCAGCGCCTCCACCGATAAAAAAAATAGGGTAGTGCAGTATGACGCCTTCTCGAACACTGAAACTTTGGTCTGACACATTTTTGGATATGATCAATAGTTTGAGTGCTATTGCTCTGTAACACTTTATGTGCCTCACCCTGTATATATATGAGTTATTCCACGTGAATCCGGTGGACTTTCTCACTGACCCCCGCCAATTCGATTTAGTTTTTTAATCTGATTCCATTGACTCTAAAAGACACCCTGAATTTTTTCACATTTTTCAAGCTACCCTTAGTAAAAAAAAATGTTCCGAAAAAAACGCCCCGCTTTAAAAATCTGAACAAATTCCCAAAAATGCGTGATTATATGTAAACAATTTCAAGCTACCACCCGCAGTGGAAGTATGATTTTTTCTGTGCTTGCTGAGCAATCGACGTTAAAAAAAAATACGAAAAATTCAAGAACCGCTTACTTCGGGCGGATACTTAAATATTTCGATACCCACAATTTCATACTTCCACTGCGGGTGATACCTTGAAAATTTTTACATACAATCACGCATTTTTGGAAATATTTTCAGATTTTTAAATCGGGGCGTTTCTTTCGGAGAATTTTTTTTTTTGACTAAGGGTTGTTTGGAAAAATGTAAAAAAAATCAGGGTAGCTTTTAGAGTCAATGGAATCAGATTTAAAAAAAATTAATCGAATTGGCGGGGGTCAGGGAAAAAGTCCACCGGATTCACGCGGAATACCTCATATACATATGAAGTGTACCTAATGCACTAACTTGGGATCAACTTGTATCACGCTCGAGTCTCCGAACTATCTCGGTTACGTATACTTTTGCAAGATTCTCAAGATGGGAGTGGCTGTGAACCTCGACTCGTCAACCAGGATCGAGTACCTCCTAACTAGATTCGTAATGTATCTCGCGAATACACTACTCGTCGTGTCAATGTTCGTAAACACGCGCGTACGTAATTTTTTTTCGGTCTTTCCTGCAAAATGTCTGAATCCCGATTTTGCCATAATTTGACGGGACGGGAACAAGTAGGTGTGGAAGGAAAAGTCGGTATAAAAGAAGTGTAAATTTGCCGGGAGAGCACATCAGTCTCGACGTCAAAGTCGAAGCAAGAGTCGGTATGAAGTTGCTGGTAAGAACGTGTTGATTTTTTTTATGGCTTCGGATCATGGAGCAAAACGCCAAGTGGATACGTCGTTGTGTTGATTGTTCTATTTTTTTGCCGATCTCGGTTGTGGATATTTGATGATGGAATACGTTTTAACGGTTTTCAAATTTCGATTCGAATTTATCGGCAGTTGGGTATTTCGAGATTTGGGGAAAATTGGGAAATATTTAGAACTAAGTTTTTTTGCACACTGATTTCGAATAATAATGATGCCAAAAAGTTTTTGAATTTTTCTTCGAACAGATCATTGTTGAATAAATAATGCGTACAAAAAATGGACTTTATACGTAGCGATTTGGTCGATTTTTCGGAGTACTTATGACTTTTTTCAAACTTTCCTCTCTCTTTTAAATCTTTTTCTGAAAATTGTGGAAAATGGATCAATAATCACGGTTTTTTTTTGTAGAAAAATTTCAGAAAAAGATAATTGATAAAAAAATGTCGTCAATTTTTTCGAATAGTTAAGATTTTTTTTCGATTTTCCTCTCCTTTGAGATTTTTAAAAAACTTTTACAAAATGAACCAACGGTTGCAAATTTTAGTTTTTTTTTTATAGGGAGGTTCAACTCTACCCTCAAAAAGTTTCACCGTCATTGAACAAACATTTTTTATAAATACAACCTGTAAAAAAATCGAATAGCAAACTTAGAAAAGACAATGTCGACAAAGTTCACGAGAGATTAAGAAGATTGATTATTTTATTTTATTTAAAAAAACCACTTTGTCGACGAATATTGAGGGGATAAGATTCGTTTGAACTTTGCAGCTGATATTGTCCCTCGCCACCCTGGCCCTGGGCCAACAAGTCTTCCTCGGTGGAAAGTCGACCGAGAGCAATGACGTTCCGCAGGCGACGACGGTTCTCCAAGCTGAACCGGATGACGCGGGGGTACGAGCACTCGGTGAGAAAAAGCTCGAGAAGAGGAGTCACGGATGGGGAGGGTGGGGAGGAGGACACGGCCATGGCTGGCCATCGTAAGTTAATTTTTTTAACTCTACGTTTTTCAAAGCCTCTAATGAACAATTTTTTTATCACGAACAAGTTCAATCAAAGGGGTGGTAAAAAGCGACAAAAATTTCTTAACCACGATGACGGTGCCTTACTTTTCTTAATCTTTAAAGGTTTTTTAAATGAATTTTCCGAAAGACTGCAAAAACTTCGTTTGGGTTTAGTTGACGTTTAGTTAATTTTGATGCATTAATTTTCCATGACGTTGCATTGGTTGTTGCTGCATTAATTTTGAACGACGTTGCATTAATTTTTGATGTATTAATTTTCAATGACGTTGCATTGATTTTTGCTGCATTCATTTTGAATGACCCTGCATTCGTTTTTAGTGCATTCATTTAACATGACGTTGCATTCATTGTCTTGAATAAAAAAAAATTTTCTCGAAAATTTTAAAAAAAAATTGGTTTTACGTGAGTTCGTTTTGGTTTGATTAACATAGAGTAATTTTTATCAATTCACTTTATCAACGCTTATAATGAAGAACTATATTTATGAAAAGAAAATTAAAATAACCGTCAAAGTCGGAGTCAAAATTAGACTGAAGAGGGGTTCAAAATTGAATTAAAAATTTTTTGATCGGGATAACGTTGCACTGATTTTCTTAATTTTTATCCGCGTCGCCCGAGACTGAAGAAAAAAAAGCTTTGGCTTTGTTTGGACTTACGTCTTTATTATCGTGAGTTCATTATTTTTACTTCCCTTTTTCGAAGATTATAATGAACAGTTTTTTTCATTACGAACAAACTGAATTAAAATAAGGCTAAAAAAAAGAAGAAGTTAAAAAGGTCGTCGCTCACTTATCAACCCGGCACCCGATCAGCCCGCCTCGCCTCGAGCGAGCCGAGCCGGTGATGCTACGGAGTTGACAAGTGAGTGCATATGTACGGAAGTCCATATAAGAAATGACAACCGCTCGAGGCAAGGTGGTACTGGTCGGGTGCTGGGTTGATAAGTGAGCGACGACCTTAAAAGGACAGTAAGAGGGCTTAAGAGCTTTAACATTTTTTTGGACAATCTTCCGAAAGAAAAAAAATTGTTTGTGTTCGTTTGTGTTTGATTGGGCTCATCTCACACGGCTTAGAAAAATCGCGAAGCCTCAGCATCAATATTACTCGATCACGAAAAATTCGAGGAACGAGGAATTGATAATCCTTCCAGGTTTTAGTTTATTAAATACTCAATGTAATTTTATATTTATTTTTATTTTTACTTTATTCGATTATTGGTGAATTATCAATTGTTATTGTTTAATTATTTTTTCTTTTATTTCATTAGATCATTGATAAAATATCAATTGTTATTTTTTAATTATTTTTACTTTGATTTTATTACATTATTCATGATTTATCAATTATTTTTTATTTTTTCGTAATTCTTGTCTTTTTTTTAAAGCCATAGCCACGATTTCGGTCACGGTTACGGCCACGGTCACTACGGCGGGTGGAGCGGAGGTTGGGGTGGTTGGGGTGGCCACGGCTGGTACGGGGGTTGGTATCCCAGTTGGCCGTTGTGGTACGGTTGGCACGGTGGGCACGGATCGCACAGTGGTTGGCACGGCAAATGGTAAAGAAGATTCTCGAAATTTCTGCCGTCGGCAACTGTTGGGAGCTTCACGAGAGCCAAACGGAAAATTAACGAATTCTACCTTTGCCACGCCTGGTAACACATCCCGACCGATAAGCGCGAGCTCTGCCTTACCGACGGTCGATATGTTATCCACGGGCTCGTTAGTGTTTGTTTCGGAGAAATTGCACTCGGTACGAGGAAAAAATCGGATAATTGACCGATAAATTTCCCAAAGAGCAGAGAAATCCACGAATTGGTAAAAAAATTGTACGTATCAATTAAAATAGTGTAAGATTGTTTGCCGCCCGATATAGATTCCCGAAGTAGAATTCGTGGTTGGCGATGTAATTAAAGATTTTCGTGACACTCGATTTCCTGGCATCGAATGATATTCCCCAACGCCAGCCCTCATCGTTTTTTAGTAAATAATTTCCAAGCTCGTGTATGGCGATAATGCGATAAAAAAAACTTTTGTCAAACGACGAAAAAGTTAAAAAAATGTAAACAAAAATAATAAATATTTCACGTGCTTCGGATGTAATTTTTTTTCAAATCGTCGATTTGTTTACCTCCAGTCTTTTCTGCATGTACGTCGCCAATATTTCCTCGCAGGTCGTCAAATTTCTGTCCGTTTCCTGGTGCGCACCGCGTTTCCAATTTTCAACGAAGGTCACTCGTTAATTTTCCACGATTTAGGGTTTGAAAATATATTTTTTATCGACTGAAGAAACGTACCCTGAGGATGTTCGTCAAGTGTCTGATTTTGAGCAACTTGGCTCGATCCTCGTCCAACAAATCGACGACGTTGCCACCTGGCCCGAGCAAATTGTTCGCCGACATTTTCAAAATTCGCGAAAGCCGAAAATCGCAAGTCCTGTTTTATTTTTACTTTATTTTTATTTATCTTCTACTTGTGGAGAGAGTCTGTTTTTCTTTGTCCAGCTGATCGCGGACCAGAGCACTTGTGACGATGTGTTCCATTGTGTCGATGTGTTTTTGGTTGGTTGCCTGGATACGCGACGAGAAATTACGATTGTACAGGTCTTGCAGGTATGGGCAACTTGGGCTGGCAGGTGACTCGCTTGGTGAAGGAGTTTTTAGTTACAGTTATCGCCGCAAGGGTCGCTGCTGTCTAGTGGCGCTGATCAACGTAACCTTCAGATGTACATTATCCGCCACTGTGCCACAGCGTGGTTGAAGGCGTTTACGATTCATCAGTGTTGTTGGATTTTCCGTTCCATTGCGTGTTACGTTTTTCACTAACTCATTGGGTTTTGCAGCGTTTGCGACTGGGATATTTTGGATTTGATGGAGGTTAGAGTCCGGGAGTTCAAACTGCTTTGAGGCGACCGCAAAAGTGTGAAGAACAAGCGCTCCTGCGAAGTGGCGCTTGTGTAGATCGAGTCCAATATGTTGTGTATATGCATATGTTAGTTTGATGGGTACATAACCTCGAATGGTTAGGCTACTATGAAAATGGGGAACATTATTTCGTTCCTTGAGGCAACTCGAAGTGAAGAGGAAGGTCTAACATATGGAACAGGAATGGCAGATTGAAGGTAAACTTATAATTGCTACCATGGAACTGCCAGTAACATTTTAAACGCGTTTTTCTCGAAACTGTGATTTCTTTAACGGTGTACACGATTCCTCGACATCTAAGTGAACTGATTGACTTGAAATTTGGTACACTTATTCAGTGTAACAGTAGTTTAGGTTTGACGGACCTATTTCTTGATTTGTTATTAACAATAATATCATTTTTCCTCGAAAGATTGAATAAAAAAAATTAAAACTTCTTTTCGACGATTGAAACTCGATAACAAAAAAAAGTTCGGTCAAGTCTTTATCTATTTTGAGAAAAAACTGGTTTCTTTTGTTTCGAATCAATCGGGTAGCCAAAATCAAGTACACCGTTGAGCCCTCACGTTCAGAGGGCCTACAGGAGATTGTTTATAACTTCTTCAATTATCAATACATTTTCACGAAATTTGTTACACGACTTTGTTAATGTACATACAATTAAATGTGCAAACGATTTTTCAATTATCTTACTCATTCCTTCAATAAAGAAAAACAAAATAACCCTGATTTTCGGATCGTCAGAATTAAGGGGTTAGGACAAATAAAGGGGTTATCAGCCTAACCTCTTCATTTTTAACCTTGCTAGATGAATTAGTTCTTTTATTGCTGCTTTTCTAGTTTGACTTTTTTATGGTTAGTGACCACAACATCGGGGTGGCGCGACCAGTTTTACTTTGTGCTCGGACTATTACTATATCGCTCGCTCTTTCGTTATCGACGCGACCCTGGTGGTGAAGCGTTGCACTCAAATTTTTACATTTTCGCGGACACTTTTCCTGCCATTTCCACTATGGAGTTTTCCAATCCTGTACTCTAACCTCTCACTCGTTCTCCATCCTTTCCCCTCGAAGGGCATTCGCCTACAGCGACACTTGCGGCCAATCAGTGAACTCCGAAAAGCGCCTTCGTCAAGTAGTTCACAGCCCGCGGTCAGAACTGCAAGACCTACATCTGCGACCATACCCAGCGCGGGCAAACACGACGTTTGCAGTTTTCTACCTTTCCCATAGAATCGAGAATTAATTACTCACCGGGGGCGTTCTCTGTATCATTTTGCGATCAGGATAAAGTACATTTCTCCATGACGAGTCTCGTGATACCAATCGGCGCACGCTTTCATTCATCAAAAAATAATTTCAATAAATACGAAAGCATCAAACTACGAGGTAATGAATATTAATTCTCTCGACACACTCGTCAATTACAAGATTTTCAGAATTATATTCTCCGCAAACTGAGGGATAAGGGTATAACTATTTATATCTTAATTTTACACGTCCGACATGAGTGATGAAAGGATCAATATTTTTGAAAATCAAAAAATAAAATCGGTCGCCGAAATTCGAATACTACTCATCGTCATATGGGACGCTAAATTTTGTAACCTTTTTACCCGCCTTTGTATTTGTATCTACATTTTCCATACATCAATATCTTCATCAGTGAGATATTTTTATATGTATATATCTATATCTACATAGATATTTTCATATCTATAGATCTGTATTTACATAGAAGTATGTCTATTTATCTTATCTATGTAGATATTTTTATAGATCTATGTCTATATCCTCAATCCTACCCATTGTTATTTAGTACTCAACATTTTTAAACCATTTTCCGAATGTTCAGACGTTGCCCTTTAATTGTCCTACACCTTAATATCTGAACCCTTGATATCTTTATCTACATCTTTTATATATCAATATTTTTGTCTCCATAGATACTTTTATACCTATATCTTATATATATATATATATATATATATATATATAAGATATAGGTATAAAAGTATGTATGCAGACAAAAATATTGTTATAGCAGATAAAGATATATAGATAAAAAAATATCTTTATCTACATAGCTACTCTTATATCTAATTCCTTATCTACATACATATTTTGATATCTATATCTTTATCTAAATACATAAGTTCATAAGTAGTATTCAAGTGGCGCTAAATTAAGAAAACGCGTAATGAAAAAGTGGAAAGACGAGCGGTATTGTAAAAAGCGAAAGCTGTACATTTGGAATAAACGAATCTATCTTTATCGCAATACATATTGTGATAACTATTTTTTTTTATCAACATAGATACTATTATATCTATGTATTTTCACATGTATACACATTTTTATATCTATATGTCTTTATCTGCATAGATACTCTTATATCTATGTAACTTTATCTACAAAGATATTTTTATATCTATAAATCCTTATGTGTATAGATATTTTTGTATCGATACTTATATCCGTATGCAAGTTGCCCTTGAATTTTGCTGGTCCAATGGGTTTTCTTCTGATTTGTTTCGGCTCGTCATTGAGCACCTTTTTCATCTTCGTTCAAATATTTCCATCCTCTCTCGCCTCGTAAGATGACTCGTTGAACTTTCGTCCCCTCTTTCACGTTTATTTAACGCGAACCCACCGTGTAATGGCGAATACACTAGAATGGAATTTCGCGAGGGGTGAGTGAGTGGTATCCTCATCCCGGAATGGTGAGAATTCATCTATATATATATATATATATATATATATATATATATATATATATATATATATATATATATATATATATATATATATATATATAAAAATAAAGGGAATAGGGAGAGGAATTAATGGGGGTTAACCATGAGCATTCTTGCGGTATCGGAGATTGCCCCGGAAGTGGACACTGGTCATTGTATTGGTCCTGACTCCGTGATCGGGCGAATGCACAGGGCAGCATCCTATTGTCCGATGGACCAGTTTTTCCCTTGACCAACCTGGTCTACTCGACCCATCAACGCTCGTTATACATGCACGTGTATGTAAATACATATACAGGGTGATTCACAACTATCAGAGTTCCCTTGGTAAGCATATGAGGTGGATCATGGCAAGCAAAATGCCTTTTTCAAAAATATGATGCAACAAAAATTGACCGAGATATTCGCGTTCAAAGTCCAAGTAGCAAGCAATGGCACAGTAGTTGCTCACGCGCGGAACGTGCGAGTCGGACCGAGCACGGCTTCGAATCCATTCTCGGACAAGTGAACGTTTTTTTTCCTCAAAATTGTCTTTTTCGGTAAAAATAATGTCAAAAAATGGATAATATTATTTAATAATTTTCGTTAATTATTTGGTACTTAAGGAACAAAATTGCGCGTAAGCAATTGCCGCGCCATTGTTGCCTCGGAATTTAAGGGGTTAGGCTACTGTGACGAGCCGAAAATCAGGGTTGTTCAAAAAGAATAGTTTTGAAGGCATAAGTGAGATGATTGAAAAATCGTTTGGACATTGATTTGTATGTTATTTATTATATTTATATTTATTTGTATATTTGAAAAGTTGTGTGCCAAATTGCATTAAAAATGTCAACAATTAAAGAAGTTATAGACAATCTCGTGGAGGGCTCAAGGGTTTACTTGATTTTGGCCATCCGATTGACCCGAATCAAAAAAAGAGTTTTTTTCTTTAAATAAATAATATTGGCTTAGACTTCACCGAGCTTTTTTTGCTATCGTGTTGTAATAAACAAAATTTGAAAAAAAAATCGATTTTTTCGTTTTTTCGAGGACAAATGACATCATCATTGTTAATAACTAATGAAAACAAATTTTAAGAAGAAAACCGTCGGTCAAGACTAAACTACTATTACACTGAACAAGTATACCAAATTTCAAGTCAATTCGATCAGTGGATGTCGAGAAACCGTGTACACCATTTTGAAAAAATCCTTCCAAGGAAAGAGCATTTGAGGGGAAACGCGTTGAACCTTCGGGCGAGGAAAAGTTTGATGATTTTCATAATTTTTTTTAGAGGAAAGATTCATTTTCAATTTTTGGGACTCAGGCTATTTTTTATTACTAATTTTGGCTGTTACGTGGTATTTTAAAAAATGATTCTTAAAAATGGCGGTGGTATAGCACGTCTTCTAAACGGTTTGCGACGGATGTTGTCAGACGGCGGCAAGAATCTGAAAGAAGAAACAACGAAGATTTTTCTTTTATTAACACTCATATGCAGAGTATGAACCAAGAAAAAGTGAGAAATGTTGAAAATCAATGAAATGGTACGCATTAAAACAAAATGATGGAATTTTCCGAAAAAAGCTACGTTTTGCAATAAAAAACACCTTTTCCATTTTCAAAAACATTTAGGGTGATATTTTAGACAATAAGGTTTGAAAGATTCAGACCAAATTCCATCAGAATCGGTCGATTAGTTTTTTAGCTATACGTCACGCCAGTTTTGAAAATGCAGTTTAGAAGACCGTACTATTCCTCCGCTATTTTTTAATTTTAATTTTTTTCTGAATACTATGTTTCAGCCAAAAGTAGTAATATATACATATAAAAAGAGCATGTCCTGACTGATTCATCAACGCCGAGCCAAAACAGCTGAAGCTAATTACATGAAATTTGAACAGTAGGTTGCTTTTTTGATGTCAGCATCCATTAAGAAGGGTTTTTTTCGAAATTAAACCCTTAAGGGAAGAAAAGGGGTGGCAAAGTTTGCATGGAAATTGAAAAAAATCTTGCCGGATTTACTTGAAATTTGGTATTCGTGCTTCGTGATACAATTAATGAAATACGTATGTCAGCGTTTTTAGAAATTCAACCCCTAAGAGGAGAAAGAGGGTGGCAAAGTTTGCATGTAAAATTAAAAAAATCTGGTCAGAAGATTCACTTGAAACTTAGTATGAAAGCTCTTCAACGCAATCAATAAAACACGTATTTTAGCGTTTTTCGAAATTCAACCCCTAAACGAAAGGGGGTGGCAAAGTTTGTACGGAAAATTTAAAAAATCGGGTCAAATTTACTTGAAACTTTGTATTACTGCTTCTAGACACAATTAATGAAATTTCAGCGTTTTTGGGAATTCAATCCTTAAGGGAAAAAGGGGGTAGCAAAGTTTGTGTGGTAAAAAAAATATCTGTTCAGATTTCCTTCAAACTTAGTATTAATGCTCTTCAACACAATTCTAAGTGTTCCTTAAGGGGTTAGGCCACAGTAACGGGTATAAACTCATGTGCGACTTTAACAATTTTTTTCGTGTGAAAAAGTGATTCACTCGTAAAATTAATTACACATCTATTTAGTATGAATACCAAGCTGTTAGAAAAAATATATATATATTTTTTTCGATGTACAAAATGGCTGACTACTAATATTTTCTTTTGTTGTCTTTTTTTAGGCGCTCCGCGGCGTGACATTTAGCATTCACAATTTTTTACCTCGAATAAAAAACAAATTTCTTCGTCAATCTTCATCGAAATACCTAGAGAAGTACGTACGGAATTAAAAAAATATTGTTTTGAATTTAAGACATTAATTTTCAGTGAAAAATTTCGTTATAACTGCTCATAAACTGCTCGTAAAATGAAAAGTTTTCGATTAATCAGAAATTCCGTACGTACTTCTCTGCGAAATGCAATTAGGAACATAACGTTTAACTTTGAAGTGCATCGAGTGAAAATTGTTGAAGTTATTTGTCACGCCAATTGGAAAAAAGCTGTTTCCAGAAGTTTCGAGTGGTCAGCCATTTTGTACATTGAAAAAAAAATTATTTTCTAACAGCTTGATATTCATACTAAATAGATGTGTAATTAATTTTACGAGTGAATCACTTTTTCATACGAAAAAAATTGTTAAATGCGCACATGATTTTATACCCCTTACCTTTTATACCCCTGTGGCCCAACCCCTTAATGAAACACTTTAGGAGCACATTTTATTAAGGAGCATTCGACACAAGTCTACGCGAGCGAAGCCGCGGGCGGAAATCTGGTAAAACATACCCCAAGTCTCAGAAAGATTGAATGAATCTTTCTATTTGAAAAAAAATCACGAAAATCAGCAAATTCGTTCCTCACCTCTCGTATCTTTCCCGTTGAAGTTTTACTAGCAGTTCTATCGTTGTAATAATAAGTGCACCTTCAACCCCGATTCCTGCACCATATATTGGACCTTCCTCTTCAACTTGAGTTGCTTCAAGCGACGAACGAAGATTTCGTCACTTTTCCACTAGCTTAAGGTAGTACCTCCACAGAAGAGTGGAATTAAGAAATGGTTGAAATTTGACATATACGTTATTTAATACATCATCCAAACATTTGTGCAATTTGAATAAGTTTGACCACCCCAAACCTGAGATATTTACACTTAAAGTTGGCTTGGTTTACACGTAACAAATGCGTTATGATGGGCAAACAGAGCATCACTAATTCTACCGTCAAAACTAAAATTAAGAAATTGATAAAAAACGAGGATAAGCTACAGTAAGATATCACGAATAATGTGAAAAAAATGAGAATAATTCACCATCTAGTTTCCAAGATATAACCATGAGAAGCCTTCACAATTTTGGTGCAAAGCCTGGCAAAGCCTGGAAAAAAAAACAATTGGGGCAAAGTCTGGACAGTCCCGGCAAAAAGTTTACTGGCAATGGTCGATCAAAAACACAATACAAAATATATTATACGGCAATAAATGATATCCATCGTATTATCTACTAGTACCGAGTCAATATTGCGTAGTTTTTAATTTTATTCATTACTAATTGAACCAATTATCAATCTTTTAAACATGAACATGGCATGTAAACTTTTGGTTGAGATTTTCGCAGAGGAACTACCTTACCCCCTTAAAAAAGCGTTTTTCTCGCAAAGCCCCACCCTGTGTGTTCATCAATGAAACCCTGATAGTTGTGAATCATGCTGTACAGCGAGTACGACAGAGCAGCATCCCATTGTGGCTGGACCAGTTTTTCAGAGCTGGTCAGCGAGCCCACCAAGTGTCCTGTCAGTACACCCCAAATCCGGGCAATCGAGGGCAGGACCCCGGCACGCGAGCGCAAACAGGTTTCTCTGTTTTTTTTTCTTCGCGTTTTGTCTATCTCGGTTCATCCCCCAAATCTTATTTCTCGGCCGTTTAGCGTCACCGGGATGACCGGGCGGTGAAAAATGGATCATGCTCCAGATCAGGTGGTAACTGGTCCACGGGAGATCGAGATATAAATGGGTATGTAAATCGTCCATGGGAATCGTCGATATCGTCATCCCTTAGCAGGGGGGGGGGGGGTGAAACACTTTAGAGAGGAGCTCAAATATCAGGTGGATGAAACGGGTCCAGTGAATAAAATTTTTTCGTTCAAAGACTCGGAGTATTTTTTATCCAGCGTTTAATATGGGCAATGAAAGCTTAAGGGGGAGATCCAGTCTTCCGATTCCACTGTAACAGTGGAATTGGAAGGCTGTAGGAGTGAAATATCGACATTTTTTCGCACAATAATACGTGGGGGTAAAAAATAAAAATGAGCGGTCACCCATCCGAGTATTGGCCCACGTTTATTGACCCGCGCTTTATTGACACTTGAAAATTGTTTCAGCCAGTCACAGACTAAGAATCATCACGGTGGCACACTTGTTATTAATTATTACAAATGACAATTTTAATCGAAGGTACATGGCCTTTAACCTCGGGACTCGTGTCTCTCTCGGCGAGACCGAATTAATTAAAGAGACACCTGTTATACCCGAAGAATTCGAGCCTATGTACAGCTGGCGCGCGGCTTATCATGTCTCGGCGATTCCACCCTACCTTGCAACCCTTTCCGGATGGGGAAACTCGAGAAAATTTTTGCTTGGTGTGGATTTAAGGGGTTATATACAGTCAACATTTTCGAGAAATTGATTTTTTAATTATTTTTTTTTCGTAATGTACATATATTCAATTAAGTACACACACAGAAAATTTCTTGTCAATCCTGCGAATATTCTCGAAGTTACAGGCACATTTGTAATGACGTGTCAGACCGTTCGAAAGTGCTTTTGAAACTTTAAACGCGTTTTTCTCAAAACTGTGTTTTTAAAATGGGTGAGTGAGATTTCTCGGAAACGGCTGAACCGATCAGTCTCAAATTTTAACACAATCTTTTGAAGTATATTTTTTAGTAATTAATCGAAGGTTTTTTCTCACCGATAAATATTTTCCATTTTATAAACAATTTAAGGCGTAAATTTTTGTTAAAAATCAATTTTTTTTTAGAAGCCGCCATTTTGTCAAGAATGATTATTTTGCTTATTTCTTCGATCAATTACAAGATAATCCATTATATTAACGAAATATTTTCGGTTTTTTTTTCATTTTAAATTATCCAGTCCAGAGACAGCGTGCTCACCGCAAGACGACGTTTTTTAGAGGTGTTCCCGGAGATCAGCTATAACAGCTTTCAAAATGATTATTTTTGCAAATAAAAAATGTTAAAATACAGTTAAAAGTTACCATAATATATGTACAAATGTTTACGTTGATAGATTTAAAGGTCTTCTCAAGAAAAATTCTTGAGAAATCGATCTTTTTGGTCCTTCTGACTGTATATAACCCCTTAACGTTTGTCAATGGATTTCCGTTCTGTCATTTTTATACTTTCGCGTAGATACACTAATAATAATTAATTATTTAATTAATAATAAAAAATGATATGAAGTATAATATATTATGTAATACAATGTGGAAAATAATGATGAATTATATAATAATTAATGAATAATGAATAATATACTAATAATGATTTTCTATAAGTATTGTACCGATATACAGGGTGTCCTGTTATGAATGGATAATCGTGCAACTGTCGATAGGTCAGATCATGTCCTACTATATACTGAAATTTCAGTTTAGTGAAAATCCCACGGTTTTCGTGATGAAAATCATCTGCTTTTGGTTTTCGCATGCCATTTCTACAAATGATAACTTTTTTTGACCCGGTTTTAGAAAAATACTCGTGGTTATTTGTTTTATCTAGAAAAGTCTTCTTTTCAACCTTAAATGTGAAGGAAACTTTATGAAAAAAAGATCTTATGCAGAATTTTCATATAATCCAATTCGAACATCTGACTTTGATGGCCTGTGGGGTAAAAAATGTACTACGGAAATCGTGCCAATTACTTTTAAAAATTGCTTAGTTATTGTCAATTCATATTATTTGTAGAAATGGCGTGCAAAAACCAAAAGCATATGATTAAAAAAAAAATAACATAAAGCCGAAAATCTCGAAAACCGTGGGACTTTTACTAAACTGAAATTCTAGCACATAGTAGGACATGATCCAACCTATCGACATTTGCAGGATTATCCGTTCATAACAGGACACCCTATATAAACCGAGTGAGGCAACAACTATTAGCAGTATGAATATTTTCTATACTATCAGACTTAGGAGAAAATTTTTCCTACAAAAGTTGCTTAGTTTGAGAGAAGTCATTCAGTGGTGGCAAGGAAGTTTATCCAGATGGAGGTGCTTCGGAGATTTCAGGTCAGCTCCATACTTTAAATGGGCTCACCATTTTTTCCCCATAATTTCATCGAAAAAAATATTAAAAAAATCACCCACCAAATTTCAAGTTAATTGATCAAGATTTAGTATAGAAAGTCGATCCACTCTTCAGCATTTCAATCGTATCATCATAACAATTTTTCCATAATATGTTAGAATTGTTGAAAGAAGAAAAATTGCAAGAAAATAAATAATTGAAATAAAATAAAAAATTCAACGAAAAATTCAAAACATTCAAAGAAGAATGGATAATTCTTCCATAAAAGAATTAACAATTCTTTTTTGAATTTTTCCATTCATATGAGGGCTACAATAACCAGATTTTGATAATTCTCTGTTATTTTTTTCAATGAGCAGATTTTATTATAAGGCTTCACTATAATATCTTGTAGCAGAAGATGGCTGTCAAATTTGCTATAAAGAGAGATTGGGAGATAGAGAGAGAGAGAGAAAGAGAGAGAGAGAGAGAGAGAGAGAGAGAGAGAGAGAGAGAGAGAGAGAGAGAGAGAGAGAGAGAGAGAGAGAGACATAGATAGAGAGAAATTGGTTGATTAATGAACTTTCTTATGCCCTAGCAGCCTAGGGCAAATTTAATTCAGCAGATGAACAGAAAATAGTACAGCGGATGATGCAATAGCAATGCAAGATCTATATAATAACAAATAAAAGTAATGATACAAAAATACTACAGTAAAAATAAAATATAGATTCTATATAATCAAAATAAAAACTAACGAAGAATTAAAAATAAAAATAAAAAAATGCAGAAAAGAATACATTAGAGATGAAAAGATACTATATAATAAAAAATATAAACACTATAAACTGTGCAAATTAAAGTTAAAGAGAAACTGAACTATCACCAATAATAACCAGTAATAATAAGAGAGAGAGAGAGAGAAAGAGAGAGAGAGAGGGGGGGGGGCGGGGATAAAGAGACGATCCCCGACACAAGAGACTTCCGGCAAGATTTCCTCTCTCGTACACGAGTCCCCCATCCCTCTGTAGTGATCGGAAAACCTCCGGTTCGCGCGCTCGTTAATAAACGAAATGTTCCCTTTTTACCATTTTCACGTGGAGTCTCACAAGGAGAAAGGATGTGTCTCACGTGCGGAGGCCGCGACAACGACGGGGATCCCGTTGAAGCTCCTTCTCGCCAGGGGAGGCTAGCTCGTCCCGCCATAATACGCGAACGAAAACGACCCTATCGGAAAGTCGTAAAGGCGCTGCGCGCTTTAGATCCAGCTCGTAAATTAGGATCGGCGAAACGCCGGACTATCACAAGGCTCTCTCTCTCTCTCTCTCTCTCTCTCTCTCTCTCTCTCTCTCTCTCTCTCTCTCTGTATAAAATGTAAAATAAATAGCAAGACAATATTTTTTTTCCTTTTTCGAGAATACCAAGAACATTGGTATACATTTATCGAAAACAAACCCAAACAGCCCCACGGAGAAGCAAACATCACAAAAAAAATTAACGAATAAAAAAAAAGAAAAAATGAAAAGCATAAAAATAATTCCGAAGAAAACATTTTTTTTATTTTATATTACATGTTTTTAAATCTTTTTTTTTTCATTTTCAGGAAATTTCAAATCCATTTTGAATCAATTTTTTACATTTACATTTTTCAAATATTTTTTTTTCCTTTTTCCAAACGACCAAGAACATTCGTATACATTCATCGAAACCAAACCCAAACAACCCTACGGAGTAGCAGTATGAAACAAAAAAAAATAATCAAAACAAATCAAAGAAAAAATGAAGAGAATTAAAATAATTCCGAAAAAAAAACATATTTTGAAATAATTTTTTTTTTTTTCATTTTCATCAAT
>OY723392.1:33764815-33930970 GCA_963210295.1 Ophion ellenae
TACAGTGGGTCATTTTGACCCGGACAAATTTGAAATAAAATGCCCACGTTCCCAAAATTGAAAATTTAAAATAATTTTTACAACAATTCAATTGTATGCCTTTCGAATTCTAATTATGCAGACATATTGAAAAATATTTAAAGCGTTTCCCTGATTTTTTCAAATAAGAACCGACTGAAGGGTTGGTGGTAACCGGTGTATGACGTACGATCCGGGTCACATTGACCCAGTCTGGGTGTCAAAAATTCAGTACCTGGGTGTCAAAATCATGGCCAAATATAATTTTGGCCTTTGGTTACCGAATTTATCGGAAACGGCTCAACCGATCAGTCTAAAATTTTAACACAATCTTTTCAAGTATATTTTTTAGTGATTGATCGAAGGTTTTTCCTCACCGATAAATATTTTCCATTTTATAAACAATTTAAGGCCTAAATTTTTGTCAAAAATCGATTTTTTTTGAGAAGTCGCCATTTTGTTACAAAATATTGTTTTGCCTATTCCTTCGATCAATTACAAGATAATCCATTATATCAACGAAATATTTTTGCTTTTTTCATTTTAGATGATCCAGTCCAGAGATATCGTGTTCACTGCAAGACGCCTTTTTTTTTAGAGGTGCTCCCGGAGATCAGCTATAGCAGCTTTCAAAATAATTATTTTTACAAATAAAAAATGTTAAAATACAGTTAAAAAGTGTACAGATATTTACGTTAATAGATTTAAAGGTCTTCTCAAGAAAAATTCTTGAAAAATCAATCTTTTTGGGCCTCCTGACTGTATCTAACCCTTTAACATAAGAGGTATTTTTATTTTTTGACAAGTTTTTAATTATTCAATACGTCCCATTTAGTTAGTTGTGTGGATACAGATGATTGTATTGGTGTTTGTCGATTGTATACACATTAAGCTAAGCCGCAAATAAGTTTTTAGTCACCAATCATCGTCTGTTTGAACATTATGAACGAGTTAGTACCTATATTTGGGAAATTTTCAAAAAATCATACTTATCATGATAACTCGAAATCCTTAGACTCTGGACTAAGGTAACCTAGGTTAGATATATTCCTAATGAGGTGACCTATCACCCCCTTAAGGCTTTGCATCGACCTTCAACACCCTGTATATTCAACATTGAACCATCAAGGTTTGATGAAAGGCTACGAATATTGGGTGGCGAATGAAGAGCATTGCTGCCAACCTCAATGTCTGCGAAGTCGCCGTATTCCGGCAACACTTAAGGGGATATACCAGTGTGAACGCTCAAAATTTTGGTGATTTTTGGGAATTTTTTGGAAGAAAAGTGTTCAATTAAATGTTTCGGAAAATTAAGAATATATTTGGCTATACTTGACGTATATTACATAATTTTTTCATAGAAAAATATTGACTTCCAAGCGACTTATGCGCTGGCTTCGGAGGCGCTAAAAAAAGTTCCTCCACTGCTGACATGATTCCGGCCGATTAAGTAGCTGAAACCGAAAAAGGAAAAAATGTCGCTAAACTGGAAGGTATTTCCTGTACAATGACGTAGGATTTTCGAAAAATATCAAAATCTAACAAAATGGCGTAGTTATGAAAAAAAGTCTGTTTTCTTGCCTATAAAATGGTCGTTTTTTTCAATGCCAAATCGTCGTTTTTCATCCAATCAAAAATATCCTACGTCATTGTAGAGTAAATATATTCAAGAGTACTCAGTTCAAATTTCAAGTCAATCGGATAATTGCTCTTTGAGTTACAATGTCAGCAAGTTTGAAAAATCTCATTTCGAGAAAAACGCGTTTAAAGATTTAGCTATCGATTTTTGCAAGATAAAATGATTAGAGATACGGTCTTGAAATTTTTACAGGATATTCTTGAAAGTATAAACTGTCGAAAAAGGCCAAACAAAATCGATTTTTTAAAGTGTCACGCTGGTATAGCACCTTAATATCAATTAATGGTAATAATAAATAATTTCGTGACATAAATATAAATAGCCGTAATTATAAAGGATTCAAAATTGTATCCTGAGTTGTATAAAACATTCACTGACGCACTTTCTTCCTAATAGTCATCGATAATGACCTACTTTTTCAAGTTGCTAGTAACACAAAAGTTTTTCTGATTCACGCAATAAAAATATAAAAATACACAATTTTGCCCTTCAATTATATATTTTGACAAAAAAAAGCATCTACAGAATAAATCTATACCTCGTATGCATTTTTGAGGTTCATCGAAAAAAATATTCATAAACCGTCATGCGACTCTACTGGACCGCTACAAAAATCATATCCGCGGCAAACAAAATATATACACCCATTTCTTTCATAACTAAAAAAAATGGTTTCTCTCGCGGGAACTTTTTTTCCTCCTCGCATAACGTGTTTTTCGGTCGGATACATTTCAAGGATTCGCCGTGAGGATGTAGCGCGCGACGAGTTCAGCCTCCCTCGTCTCCACGAGGTCCTGTGTGGAGACTCCGAGCACGTAGACCAGGACACGGTAGGAAGTGAACGACGTCAGACGTGCATGTATATGTATGAATGTACGAACGTCCTCTCAGCTCGGTAAAAACGCGAGCATAAAAAAAATGTCCTCTTTAGAGGCTAAACGAATGATGGACGGATGAAAGAAGTGGCCAATGTGGGCTTGTTCCGTCGTCTCGTGTGACACACATGTCAACCCTCAAACACATAGTGAGCCTTTGTTTTCTCTTTCCTTTGATTGAGTGCCTGGTTTCAATCGTACATTTTCCTTCTCTCTCTCTTTCTCTCTCTCCTCTCTCTCTCTCTTTCTCTCTCTCCTCTCTCTCTCTCTTTCTCTCTCTCTCTCCTCTCTCTCTCTCTCTCTCTCTCTCTCTCTCTCTCTCTCTCTCTCTCCCCCCCCCCCTCCCATCATTTTATTTCATTTCTTGCTCCTCGTTCCCTCTTTGCGCCCCTGTGTGCCTCCCTCAGCGTGCCTCGTCGTTCTCTCCAGCGCGGCTGCAACTACCCGTCGAAAATTCTCAAATAAAAACAGGAAATCCAGGCAGGTGGATTCCCGTCTTCAATATCCAGAGTGACAATCATACGGTGAACGAGAAAAATAGAATTATTAACCCTTCGACTGCACACTTCCGCTACGAACCTGTGACTGCATATGGGGTCGATCCGACCCCAGACGTTTTTCAGATCATTGTATTTCGTCAAAAATGCATTTTTTTTTGTAGAGAAGTTTTTTTTTTGTAGTTAATGATCCTTATTTTCTCGCTCAAAGTTTATTTTTTAATAAAAACAAAAATTGAGTGCCCAAATATTTGTTCAAAGTGGGAGATCCGGTGAAAAATACGTACCCGCACGGAAAAGATCATAATTTTTTTTTTCGACGTTTAAAAAAAAGTCCTCTGAGGTTTTTAAAGAGGAAGGTTTGTAGATGTGAAATAAAGAGTGTCGACCGTCTTTGAAAAAAATATATCCATTCGGAGGTTAAATTTGAGCATTTTCGGGATAGTGAAAAAAGGAAAAAAATCGACTACTTCGGCAGATTAGTTGTTGAAAACGTATATTTTCCGCATTTTTTAAACTTTAATGACTTATTATTATTCACATTTACCGCAATCGACGTATGAGTACATTCGGTGCTCGTTGCACATAGTCCTCCTGCATAACGGACACTTACTTTTAGTTTTATGATCGGCCATTCTAAATACATAATTTAACATAGTAGCGCAAAATAAAAAATATGTATGAGCATTGTCTATCGTAACTCACTTACACGTGGTAATAAAACACCAAATTTTACAAAAAAAAAAAATGTTTTCCCTTTCACCGCACTACTGCATAACCGGGGTCGATTCGACCCCAGTCCTGTTTCGACAGCTGTCCTCAGTACACGGGCAGAACGTAGGATTGGGGCCGAGTGTCCACCTATAGAGTAGGAGTGGAGGAAAAATTCGAGCGCCGCGCGGTGGCCGAAAAAAATAATGGGGTCAAAATGACCCCGTGTGCAGTCGAAGGGTTAATTGTTTTTCAAGTCGTCGGTGAAAAAAAAATATCGCGTACTTTTGTGACGAGTAGTATTTGCCAAAACAACTGGGCATTGTGGGAAAAAAATTGACTCTCCACTTTGAGTACAGCAGCATGAAGATAATTCAATTCCGAACGCGAAACACTCCTGAAAAACTTTTTTCGTTCATTCTGTCATCGAGAAGAAATTGATCAAAGATGCTTTTTAAAGTTGATAAATGCAATTTAATTCCTTTGGAGAAGAGGAATACTTTTTGTAGAAGTGTTTTGTATTCGGAAATGAATCGTCTTCATTCTGCTCATCTGAAAATGGAGTTTTCATTCATTTCCAGAATGCTCATTTTTTTGGGCAAATACTCATCACAAAGATACGCTTTATTTTTTTCTGAGAGGAATTGAAAAAAAATTAAATATCATTTTTTTTGGGTTCCGAAATTTCTGCGCCGGTCAATAAAAAACACATAGCTGCATGATAATTGTCACCCTGTGTGTATATGTGCAATATCATGATTATACTCAATATTTTTAGTTGAGTTTAATTTCAAGGCGGGCCAAAAAAAATTTCAAGTTGAAATATATTACTAAAACTTTCAATCGCGTTTTTCTCGAAATAACTTTTCTCTACCTCGCCGATTTTCAATTTTAAAAACGAAAATTTTCGTAATTGCAGCAGCTATCGCTGTACGTAGTTGTTTTTTATCTAGTAATTTTCAAGCCCCCGAATATGAGTAAAAATAGCGCCAAAGATACACTTTTTTAAAAACACCCGCTATTTTGTCATTTTCTTTCTCGAAAAAAAGGGCCACGTGCATCGAGAACTACATTTATATAGATTATAAAACTTTTTTATTCGTATTTATCAGATCAACCATTGTCAGGTTATCGATCTGGCCGTTGGACCACTTGTTTTATTCAGATGCTCTATTATACCTCAAAAACGTCGTTAATTTTTATTTTACTTTTTCATAAGAATTTACACAAAATAAGTTCGATGTAAGGTTAATAATATACCTTTTTACCAAATCCCAAGTAAATAATTTAGTCGACAAAAAATTTCGGAAAAACGACCTTTTTTCGGCCGGTTACAGTGGTGTCTTCCCTTAAATATATATTTATTATGGAACACACAAAATGTATAAAAAAATATTAAAAAACACAAATAAAAAATTCGCGAAAAACTATTTATAATTATTGCATATATATATGAAATATAATAAATAAATAAAATATATATATATATATATATATATACATATATATATATATATATATTTATTTATTTATTAGATTATATATATATATATATATATATATATATATATATATATGTATATATAGGAACGCGATTCTTCTTATTTTATTCACGGCGAATAGAATTTGGCCGGAAATCCAGTGAACTGCGGTGATTCACCGGAAAGGGCCCCAATGTTTGTCAAAACCCCAGTCGCACACCGGAGATTCGATGAAATTGGAAATGTTCACGTTTTTCTGCGTAAGCGTACAATTTTTCTCCTCCTCACATCCCTGCTTCTTCCTCTTCATCTTTTTTTTCGTCATTTTTCTTTCGGGACCGCAAGATCCCGTGTCCGTTTTTTTTTACTTCCAGCCAGAGGGGTGTTAAATTCTCTGTGAGATTCGATTGGTCGTCGTCCGTCCCAGAGAGAGAGGGAGGGAGAGGGAGAGGGAGAGAGGGGGGGGGGGAGAGGTAGACGTAGGATTTCCGGTCCGGAATCATTCGCGAGATGGGCAACGCGAATTTGTGGTGACGTTCGACGATTTTTTTTTCTCGTCGCCTCCCTCTTCGCACCCTCTCGATTTATTTCGTATTGCATCTGCGTGATCCGATCGCGATAGTTTGCACGAGTGTCAATTCTCCGTGTCGATCGTTCAAATATTTATTTGCCCATTTCGGCGCGTAGGTACTATGCTGATATATATACACACACACATATATACATATATACATATACATATGCACCACCCGATCAAGTCTATAAATTACGATTAATTATTTATAAGCCCCGATACATAAAAATTCGCATTGAAGATCAAACTTGTTAGGCTTTCACATACATACATATGTATATATATACAGGGTGTCCTGTTATGAATGGATAATTCTGAAACTTTCGATAGGTCAGATCATGTCCTACTATATGCTGAAATTTCGCTTAGTAATAGTCCCACGGTTTTCGAGATAAAAATCATTTTCTTTTGGTTTTTTCGCATGCCATTTCTACAAATGATAACTTTTTTGAATCGGTTTAAAAAATAGATACTCTTGGTTATTTGTTTTATCTAGAAAAGTCTTCTTTTTAACCTCAAATGTTGAGGAAACTTTATGAAAAAAGATCTTATGGAGAATTTACATACAAACCAATTCGAACATCTGACTTTGATACCCTGCGGTGTAAAAAAATGTACTACGCGGATCATGCCAATTACTTTTAAAAGTTGCTTAGTTATTGTCGATTCATATCATTTGTAGAAATGGCATGCGAAAAACCAAAAGCAGATGATTTTTTTCCAAAAAATAACACAAACCCCAAAATCTCGAAAACCGTGGGCCTTTTACTAAACTGAAATTCCAGCAGATAGGAGGACACCCTGTATATATGTATATATATACACACACACGCATATTTTGGGTTCCTTGTATCCATGTAACGTTGGCCATGAGCACATTTGGCTGTTTTGAGGACGCGCCTCCAATTTTCGTTCAAACGTATCGTTGAATTTGGTGCCGGGACGGTCCTTGAAATGACCTTCATATAAATATGCTTACTTTTATCTAAAGCTGATTCTGAAGCCATGAGGACACTCCTCGAAGTCGAATGTCTTCAAAATCACCTTTCCTCACATATATATATGTGTGTGTATATATATATATATATATATATATATATATATATATATATACAGGGTGAGGCACATAAAGTGTTACAGAGCAATAGCACTCAAACTATTGATCATATCCAAAAATGTTTCCGACAAAAGTTTCAGTGTTCGAGAAGGCCGTCATACTGGACCACTCTATTTTTTGTTATCGGTGGAGGCGCTGAAGCTACATCACGGTGAACTCCACTTTTAAAAATGGTACATTTTTCTTTCAACCATCTTGTGGAGCACCTCAAGCCGCATAAAAAAACACCAGGGCGTCAAAATCGTTCAAGGTCATTCAAGGTCACCTATTAAAATTAAATACAAATCTAAATATCTCGGATCACTACCAATTATTTGGTAGTGATCCGAGATATCTATATTTGTATCATCGATACTGACCTTGAACGACCTTGAACGACTTTGACCCCCTGTTGTTTTTTATGGAGCTTGAGGTGCTCCACAAGATGGTGGAAAAAGAATGTTCCGTTCCATTTAAAAAAGTGGAGTTGACCGTGACGTAGCTTCAGCGCCTCCACCGACAAAAAAAATAGGGTGGTCCAGTATGACGGCCTTCTCGAACACTGAAACTTTCGTCTGAAACATTTTTGGATATGATCAATAGTTTGAGTGCTATTGCTCTGTAACACTTTATGTGCCTCACCCTGTATATAGACGTCCGGAAATATCCGAAAAAATATCTACCCGAATGCACAGGGAAAGATAAAGAGAGTAGCCTTATCCGAGAATTCGCGTCCACCGTAGTCGCGGGAGAACGAGGGTCCAGATCGACGGACGAGAGGGACCGTAGGGGGTTCATCGAGACGCGGGGTTGAACCGGGAAGGAAAATTTATAGCGTCTTTCGCGTGAGGCCGCGGGAATGAGGGTGGAGAGCCAAGAGAAGTCGTAACAGCCTATATATCTTATATATATATATATATATATATTATTATGTATATATGTGAGTGAGTATATGTGAGTGTATATATATATATATATACACTCACACATTTACTTAACAGCATACCTGTATATACGTATAAGTATATAAGTATGTTTTATATACCTATACGTAAGAATGGCGACCCCTATGACTCCCTTTCACAGACTCAATGTTTTCTGCAGGGCAAAGTCGGAAGTCGAGTCGAACTCACCCCCTGACCCTCCCCTAGCTATAACAGAGAGAGAGGGGGAGGGAGAGGATCGAAAGAGAAGGGAGGATAGAAAGAGAGAGAGGATCGAAAGAGAGCTAACCGGTCCGTTCTGTCTGACGCGGTGGCCAGGGAGACTAGCCCCAGCTCCCATACGTCTTGGCTAACGGAGTCGCGAAAGTTTCGTCCTCTCCGCACCGGTCGAAAAAAGTTCCCAAAATTGTCCTCAACTGTTTTGCCCAAAAAAAAAAGTTTTCCAATTCCCAATGATGAAGGGACTCTTTGGCCTTCGTTGTCGTTTGTCAATGACTACTCTTGGATGTCGCACGGGCGCGAAGAATCCTCGCGTGCTGGACAATTGAAGTTCCGTATCGGGGGTAGATTTAGTTGGACCGGAGAGTCCCTCCATTTTCCGAATGGACTTCTGACCCGGCTATCCCTTGACGCGCGCGCACACGCACACACGGAGACGGATATGTACCCAATTCGTGGGAGAATTGAGACCCGGGGGATGCTTTTTATTAGGCGCTTTGCCCGAAGATCACTCGGTGTATAAACGAGTGAGAGACGAAGCTTATATAGTTGGGGGTGGGTTTGTTTTTTTTCGATGTATGTGTGAGGAAGTGTTTTGAAGACATTCGAGCTCGAGAAACGTCCTCATAGTAGCCAGTTGTCCCCATACTCAACGTTGTGTAAAGTGTAATGGCTTCGAAGTCACCTACGGATTGGTGTAAGCATGTTTATGGAGAGGTTATTTCGGGGACCGTCCCGGGAAGCGAAATCTACGAGTTTGAAGAAAATTTGTGGGGTGGCCTCAAAACAGCCGGGTGTGCTGGTAGTCAACATTGCATAGATATGGTGGGCTCATAATACCCTTTACCCATCCATTTGGTCGGTCCGTATGTGTGCGTGTGTGAATGACGGCAGAAACCGGGCTTACCAGTGGCCCACGTTGAACGGGGGTAGTAGGGAACAACCCTCATTCGCCAAATTAACTGCGTCGGACGAGCCGTATCGCACCCCCTCCTCTGTCTGCTACCCCCGAAAGCCAGTTCACATTTTTTACGCTTCCTTCGCGAGCTCTGGACGGGGGCCATTTTCCGTTGGATTTTTTTGTTGTCCCTCGTATACGCTCGAATACCACGCATGTAGGATTTGTTGGTATTTCCTTCATTCCTCTTTGACGGTCTTTCTGCCTGTTGGGGCTTGATTTCTGGTGGCGGATGGCGAAAAATGGGACGATTTAGTGGCCGTTCGGTTTACTGGCAGAGGAATTCGACATTTCTGCTTGATAATTTTAGGCTTTAGGGTTAGGTACCATTCCGGATGCTACATTCTTGATCCAGGGTTTGTTTGGTTCGGGGGTGGTCATTTGGTACGCATTTATGGTTGAGTACCATTTGGATGGTACGTTTTTTATCCACAGTTTTTTTTATCATTGGGGTGGTCTTTGGTACTCTTTCAGATTTGGGTATCATTCGGGATGGGTGTTTTGGATACAGGTTTTTTTGCTCGGGGGTGGTCATTTGGTACTTGTTTAGGGCTGAGTACCATTTGGGGTGGTGCGTTTTTTATCCAGATTTTTTTATGCTCGGGGGTGGTTGTTTGCCACTCTTGTGGGGTTGGGTACCATTCGGGGTGGTGCGTTTTGGATCCAGTTTTCTTTCTCGGGGGTGGTAGTTTTGTACCTTTACAGGGTTGGGTACCATTCCGGGTGGCGCATTCTTGACCTAGGCTTTTTTTTGGTTCGGGGGTGGTCATTTGTTACTCTTTCAGTTTTGGGTACCATCCGGGATGGTGCGTTTTTTATCGAGTTTTTTTTTGCTCGAGGGTGGTAATTTTGCACTCTTTTGGGGTTGGGTACCATTCGGGGCGGTGCGGCTTGGATCCAATTTATTTTGCTCGGGGGTTGTAGTTTTGTACTTTTCCAGGTTTGGGTACCATTCGGGGTGGTGCATTTCTTATCCAGATTTTTTTGTGCTCGCGGGTGGTCATTTGGCACTCTTTTGGGGTTGGGTACCATTCGGGGTGGTGCGTTTTTTATCCAGATTTTTGTTTCCTTGGGGGTGGTCACATTTGACACTCTTTCAGGGTTGGGTACCATTCGGGGTGTTTTCATTTTCCATCCAGGGTTGTTTTTTGTTCGAGGGATTAGAAATTCCTTGAGGAGGACGTTTTTCGTAGGGGATTTTCTTTTCTTTTTTGCAGAGAGCTTGATAACAGGCGTGATAAATTTGGTTTCTCTTAACGTGTGCCCCGTTGATTGCAATTATTTAATCAGAGCAGTAGCGACAGACGGAGTCAATATTTAAATCGTTATTGACAAGGGGTGTGGGGGTAGGCGAAGGGTTGCAGCCTTCTGGGTACTTGAGGATTCCTCTGTCTCGAGAAACTCAGCCTGCCTTGTTTCGCTGCTCGAGCAATCGCTGATTAAGGCTCGAATCTCATCCGGTTGGACAGCTGAGATTTTAATCGGATTTTCTAATTCGATGGAATAAAATTGCAAAACGAGGAACGTTCTTTTTCTCGATTTATCCTGTAAATCAATGAACCGACATTTTCGTCACAAGATCCGATATAACTTTCCGAAAGATGGTTCGCAAAAAACTTGTTTGCAAACGAAAAGTGACAAATCGAAAAATGAAAAAAAAAATAATCAAAATTGAAAGTTAAAAAAATATTTTCTGTTTTGAATTTTTTTCAGTTCTGGAAGTAATGAAATGAAAAAATATTACAATACAATATAATACAAAAACTCCGCCGATCACATAGTTTTTGCCGACGAAAAGTGGCGAAAAAGAAATAAAAAAAGTACAAAAAAAATCAATACTGAAGGTTTAAAAAACACATTTTTTTTTCATTTTTGAAAGTGATAAATCGCAATCTCAAAAATGGAAAAAAATACGAGAACGATGGTTGTATCCATTTTTATTGAATTAGAATCGAATTAATTCCGGCAATGCGCATGTTCATCGAGAATAATTTAGCCCACTGTCGTTGAGGTCAGACATCCGGTGCCCACGCGATCTCGATTCGAGATTATAAACTTGGCTCAATAGGTGATCACGTGGAACGTGATTTAGCAATTTCGAATATACCGATCCACAAATCCATACGGTCTGGCGATCGCGGCCAAGCGAGATGGATCGGATCGAAGATTCTCGAAACCCTATCTCCCTTACGCGAGCGCGGTCTTCAGATTGAGTATAGTCCAAGTCTCCCCATGGGCGAACCACTACTAATCCAATTCCTGAGATCCCACGACGTTAAGGTTTCTCTCTCTCTCTCTCTCTCTCTCTCTCTCTCTCTCTCTCTCTCTCTCTCTCTCTCTCTCTCTCTCTCTGCTGTTGGTCTCCGATGGGAAGACGAGAAAGGATGTTACTGCGATCGGTAAGGGTGGTAAGGGGTTGCAAGAGGCGGATTACCCGCAAGCGAGAGGAAAAGCGAAATAA
The DNA here is from genome assembly GCA_963210295.1 of Ophion ellenae. Lineage (NCBI taxonomy): Eukaryota > Metazoa > Arthropoda > Insecta > Hymenoptera > Ichneumonidae > Ophion > Ophion ellenae. The sequence continues at coordinate 33,776,289 of OY723392.1, forward strand.
TACATAAGTGTAATTTATTTCGAATTATTGCAAGAATATATATATATTTTTTATAGAATATATGTAACGTTACTAGTTTAATAAAAATTAATAATAAAATAAGATTAATGCCGACGTAATTTGGGAATTGCTTTTATGTATGGGCCCATATGAGCTTGAAATTTCGGAATATACGATTTTTTTTTGGTAATTTTATAGTATATGGTCTTAAGGGGCTATATCAGTGTGGCCGCTGAACATTTGGGTGATTTTCGGGATTTTTTTGAAAGAAAAGTACTCAATAAAATTTTTCGGAAAATTAAGAATATATTTGGCCTATATTACATAATTTTTTCATAGAAAAATATTGAGATACAAGCGACTTATGCGCTGCCTTCGGAGGCGCCAAAAAAAAAGTTCCTTCACTGCTGACATGATACCGGCCGATTGAGTAGCTAAAACCGAAAAACGAAAAAATGTCGTTAAACTGGAAGGTATTTCCTGTACACTGACGCAGGATTGTCGAAAAATATCAAAATCTAACAAAATGGCGTAGTTATGAAAAAAAACGTCTGTTTTCTTGCCTATAAAATGGTCGTTTTTTTCAATGGCAAATCGTCAATTTTCATCCAATCAAAAAAATCCTACGTCATTGTAGAGTAAATACATTCAAGAGTACTCAGTTCAAATTTCAAGTCAATCGGATAATTGCTCTTTGAGTTACAATTTCAGCAAATTTGACAAATCTCATTTCGAGAAAAACGCGCTTAAAGATTTACCTATCGATTTTTGCGAGACATAATGATTAGAGATACGGCCTTGAAATTTTTACAGGATATTCTTGAAAGTATAAACTGTCGAAAAAGGCAATAAAAAATCGATTTTACGAAAGTGTCACACTGGTGACCCTTAGCTTCAATTTGCAACCAAAATTTTGTAAAAATTCGAAAAATTGACCGAGTTATGACGATTTTTGTGAAGGATCGAAATCTATTAGTTCGATTCACTTCAAATTCACACAGAGTATATTCTTGTATGACAAGCTGCTTTTTTACACGTTTTTATTTGTTATTTATGAATGAAAATCATTTTTTTGTTGATAATCGAACGTTTTTTTTACAGCTCGCCATTTTCGTAGTTCTTAAAATGTCGAAAAAAGTATCCGGTCGAATCCGGTTGAAGAACTATCCGGCCAGAACTACCTACACCGATTGGCCATGCAGCAACGGCGGCATTTTATTTAAATAATAATAATTTAATAGTTTATCAATATTTTTCAACTGAAAAAAAAACCCAAGCTTTGAAAGACTATGTATGACCTGCGTGTAAAATTTCAACCTTGTCATGCCAATACTTTCATCAGAAAAAAATATTGAACATCGAACTGTTTTTTGGCGAGGGTAGTTTCGATTCTTATGAGGAAAGCCCATATACGGACGGAGGGCATTAGTGTAGGGCTACGGATAAAATAGAACAAGGCGAAGGCCGAGAGGGAAAGACAGCCCGCGAGTGCTGAGCCAGCAGAGAGGACGCCAAGGTATAATATCGCCTATGCAAATAGCCTTTGGACTTGAACCGGTTGAATATACTTCGGGGCTCGTGTCTCCCTTGCTCGCGGGCTCGCTTTATCAAGTGAAAGTTACCCCCGGCTTTATACGGACTTTATACGCAGGAGTCACGGACACTTTGGAACGTCTGTGGACAGGACACGAATGAAAATGAAAATTTTGATTTTCCAGGGGTTTAAACAATTTTTCCAAAAAAAATTCTGATAAAGGCGAAATTGAGAAATTGGCGATTTTATGGGGACGAACATTCATTCGGAATATTAATTGTTGCTCTAAAAAAAGTTGCAGTATGATCGTGGTGTTTGTTCATTAATTGGTAATTATAATTGTAAATAGGATCATTGGGGGATGATATTTTTTAATCTGAAAGTGGCTCGAGGGGTTTGGCTGGGTCGAAAAATTCTGAGAGGCATTTTTAATCGGTCACTTTTATCGTAGAGTAATTCGTGTATTGTTAACTAGTGCCGCGTGCCACTATTTCCGGTACGAATGTTTGTTTTCTTCTTTGTTCGAGCCTGCATATGCTAGAAATTAAGAAAAAAAAAAATTTCCATAATTTTATAGCCTAGATTTTGAACTTTAATTTGGATTTTTTTTTGGTGAAAACTCGAAAAATTGAATGCGTCATGATGATTTTTGTGAAGGGTCAGATCACCTGCCATTTACCCTTTTTTCTTCTACGTTTTTCTCGAACAGTATGTTTTACGAAACATTGCAAGTCATATTTCAAAATCTAGTCATCCGTTTCGCTTCAAATTCGGACAGAGCATAGTCATAGATAAGTTTTTTTCATATGTTCATCCATTTGTTAACAATAAATTATTGTAGTCCTTTTTTAGTCGAAAAACGATATTTTTTATTCAGCTTGCCATTGTCCTAATTTTCAAAATTTCAAAATTTCAAAAAAGTATCCGGTCTTATATTACGAAAGTTCTATTATTATAGTAGAAGTACATTTTTTATTTTTCATTTCCGATCGCCCTAGTTTCCAGAACCACCAACACCGATTGGCCATGCAGGAATGCTGGCACTTTGTTTAAATAATAATTACTGCCTTGCTCATCAATATTTTCCAATGAAAAAAAAACCTCAAACTTGACAAGACCATGTATCAATTGTGTGGAAAATCTCGACCTCGTCATCCCAATACTTTCATCAGAAAAAAATATTGTAAATCGACCTGTTTTGAGTCCGAAGTAGATTCGTTAGTATATTACTAAGATACTACTAAGCTTTAGAATTTCGTTTAAAAATATTAAACGAAAAATTGATTTACTAGTAGACCTGTATATATATATATATATATATATATATATATATATATATATATATATATATATATATATATATATGTATATGTCTATTACTCAATTAAATTTTAGTTAAATATTTTTAGACTGAATTCTAACTTTTAGTAGTATATATAGGCAGTAGTGTATACATATAGTCCTGCTCATAAGTTTACTATATTTCTACAATTTCGATTGTCGTCTGAAAATTTTTTACTCAAAATTAATTCAGTAGTAGACATATATATATATATATATATATATATATATATATATATATATATATATATATATAACCCTTATATAGACCATATATAGTTGACCTATTTGTAGTACTAAAATACTACTAAATCTTCGCTACTGAAGTTTAAAATTTATTGTTAGTTTAAAAATATTGAACTAAACATTAATTTAGTAGATATATATATATATATATATATAGATATATATATATATATATATATATATATATATATATATATATATATATATAGTCGCAACGTTTTCTATTTTTTCGACGAATTAATTTTTCTCTTTCTCTCTCTCTCTCTTTCTCTCTCTTTGCGTATATATAAAAAGTTTCTTTGTCCACTAGAACGCGAGCGAGAGCGACGGCGCGAGTGAGGGAAAGAAAAGGTCCATAATTTGTTGCGATAACACAGACCTTAGGAGAGTCGTCACCCCTCGCGGGTGTCTCCATCCCTTATCCAACTTTGCCGAGCGTGCGCGCGCGTGAAAAGTACATCAGTACGAGACGCGAACGAAACACACCGCGTAGTATATCTTTTCTGCTTTTCTTATATTCTCTGCCTATCAGCTTTCCACTCGCTCTTTTCCTCCCTCTCGGTGTATTACTCAAGACTGCGTCTGCTCGTTGAGAGTTTTCTCTGCATCCCTCCCTTGCCCACCCCCCTCCACCGCTATTTCTCCCTCTCAATCCCCGGCCCTCTTTCTCGCACCTGCGGCGAAACTTTTGCCGAGTACCGCACACGGTGTACACGAAGAAGGTTGCCTAATTTTATGGCTCGTTATTTTGGCCTCTGGTGAATCCGCTGATTGTGGCGCGCGAGGGTTTGTTTTACCGGAAGTCGTGAAAGATCGCGCGCCATGAGATTGGGCCGGAGAAAGCGATCCCCGAGGACAGAAAAATAAACATTATTCTCGTAAGACTGTTTTTATTTTTATTTCTTTCGATCGCATTACACTACGTTTCGATCGAAACTATGTTTTGTTGAGACACTTTAAGAGCAAGGGGTGGGTTTTTGCGCCCTTACAGTCAGCAAGAAGGGAATAAACGATTGATCTCTGACTGTAGAAAATTGTACATCACTAATAATGTATAGATATATATTATATTAATTTGTTTACTGATGAATTATATTATTGACAATGCATAATTCCTCATTACGATTTTTATTCAAATTATTTTATCGATAGTTAAAAAAACTAAAGCATATTTTGTAAATATTTAATATATGATCGTTGAAAAAGATTCAAAAAAATGTTACCAAAATAAATCTGAATAATTGTGTGATTATATATATATATATAATATATATACACATATATTATATAATTGACTAAATAGATTGAATTGAAAAAAATATTATAAACTGAAAACACAATAAATTTGAAGAATTATGTGCATGTACATATACACACACATATATATGTATATACATTCACATGATTCTTCAAATTGATTGCATTTTTATTTTATGGTTTTTTTATTTTCAGAGTATTTTATAGTATTTAACAATAATTTGATTCAATATGTTATATTAGATAAAATTCTATGCAATCTAAAAAAACGAATAATTATTCGTGTAGTGCCGACCGTTTGAAATATATATATATATATATATCACGATTTTTGTATGAATATTTTTTTGACCATTTAACATGAATAATATTATAAATATATAAATTCATATAACAATCGTGATATATACATACATATATATATATATATATATATATATATATATATATATATATATATATATATATATATATATATATATATTCAACAATAATTTTATTCAATATGTTGTATTAGATCAAATTTTATGCAATTTAAAAAAACGAATAATTAGTCGTGTACTGTCGACCGTTTGCAATATATATATATAAATATATATCACGATTTTTATATGAATATTAAAGATGATTAAAAATACTGAAGCATATTTTGGAAACTTTAAATAAATAATCGTTTAAAAACTAAAAAAATGTTAACGAAATAAATTTGAAAACTTGTATGCATATTTTTTTAACCATTTTTACATCAATTATATTATGGATATATAAATTCATATAACAAACTGTCGATGGGTCAGATCATGGCCCACTATATGCTGGAATTCCAGTTCAATAGAAGTCCGACGGTTTTCGAGATTTTGGGCTTTATGTTATTTTTTGAAAAAAAAATCATCTGCTTTTGGTTTTTCGCGTGCCATTTCTACAAATGATATGAATCGACAATAACTAAACAACTTTTTAAAGTAATCGGCATGAAAATTCTGCATAAGATCTTTTTTCATAAAGTTTCCTTAACATTTAAGGTTAAAAAGAAGAAGAATTTTCTGGATAAAACAAATAACAAAGAGTATTTTTCAAAAAATCGGGTCAAAAAAGTTATCATTTGTAGAAATGGCGTGCGAAAACCAACAGCAGATTTTTTTATCTTGAAAACCGTGGGTCTTTTACTAAACTGAATTCCAGCATGGAGTAGGACATGATTTGAACTATCGACAGTTGCAGGATTATCCATTCATAACAGGGTACCCTATATATATATATATATATATATATATATATATATATATATATATAATGGTTAACGCCACTTGATGAATAATTCGGATTTTCATACTACACATAATTTGAATCACACAAAATCTCAAAAAATGTTATTTTATCATACAATAAACAAAATATATTAAATTTAAAAAAATACTATATACACGCACGGAAAGAATTTCGTGTCCCGTTGCGCGCCGTCAAAGGGGTGGGGCGGCGGTCGCACAAGGGTAGCTGGACGATGGAAACGAGTCTCGTGAACGAACCGAGAAGGAAACTCGGAACGAGAAATGGCAATAGGAGGAGGAGAGCGCGAGAGAGAAAGGACAGGAAGGGTGAGAGTTAAGGGTGGAAGTCGCGGCAACATCGGTAGTAGGGGATGCCTGGGGTTAGCCCAGAGCTAGAGAGAGAGACGAGGGTAGGACGTTTGAGGTCAGTTCGGGGCGGTTTTTTTCGACCCCTGGCTGCTCGTACTGACAGTGTGCTACCGAGAGAGAGGGTAGAATGGAGATAGAGAGAGATGAAGAGAGAACACGTCTCGCTCAATACCGGAGTCTACCCCATCGACTGACCAATGCTCGGCCTCCACTCCCCACCACCTTCGACCGCTGACCAGCCTGGGGATTGGTGGAAAGTCTTCCTAGGGGTTACCTACACACATACAATCATGTACAAACTTGCGTTTACTCACTCACGATCCCGGCCAGAGACGCCGGGAATCGAGAACGTATTCTCCGTCTCTGCGTATCCTGCTCGCTCTTCATTCCCCGTTTCAACCCTCCCCAGCGCTTCGATCGAGGATCGCCGACGTCTTTGCCTTCAGGGGAGGGTAGGGGTTTGCACTTTTGAAAGATCGATTTTGTTGAGATCTTTTTTGTTTGTCTTTTCTTATAGTTAAACATTTCAAGAATATAATCCCAAAATTCCAAGTCAATCAGAGCAAAATTCTCGAAGTTATTGACTATTTAGTCCCGCTCCTCCAATACTGTAGCTCCGACTTCTCTAAACTTCAAACGCGTTTGTCTCGAAACGACTTTTTCAAAGTCCGTGTTCACTGCCATTTGAAAACTACATGACCGATTCATTTCAAACTTGGTACACACTTTCTACATATAAAATACCTCCCCCCAACGGTTAGTTTGAGATTTTTTTTTACATCGAGGGGGTTTTCCACCCCCAAAATGGCGGAATTTTTCTTGAAAAATAGCAGTTTTCACTTTACATGACCACCAAAAATTTAGAAATGAAAAAAAAAATTATTAAAGACCGTTGGGGGGAGGATTCGATGATATTTTGACTAAATTTTAATGGTGCTTTATTTCAGATAATTTCTAGCTGAGATACAGTGAACACCGCAGATCGTGTTTTTCCAAAGGCGTTCTTGGAAAAGCTTTCTCACCGGCTTGTTTGTGGATATTTTCGCGTACAAATTTTACGGAATGTTCTTGAAATGACACTTAACTATGTACAAAAGGTTTCAATAAATTTACTCTATCCATATAAATGAAAAAAATTCGCAAAGAAAATGTTTTTTTTTCACGCAGAAACCCCTACCCTCCCCTTCATAGTCCAGTGAAAGAGATGAAAACCCAGCACTTTTTAGCGTAGACCATGAGTTTTTGACTGAAAGTTGCATACTGAAAGTAACCCCAATAAAATGTTTACCCTCAACTCGCCCCAACCCTAAGAAATAGGGGTGGAATACTTAAAAATCGCCGGATCTCGATAATTCATACCCCGATCAAAAAAGGTTTCAAACAAAAGTTGTTTGGAATAATAAATTTCGTATAAAGTCATCTGACGTCCAACCCTCTATCTTTGAAAATAGCGGCACAAAAACGATTTGAAAATTCGGGGTTGATGCGTGTGCGAGCGGAGTAGACATATCGCTCCGTCCTTGTCTGGGTCAGTGGTCCTCTCCTGTTTTTGTGCCGCTATTTTGTGTGCCGGGCTATTAAGGGGTTAGGCCACTCTAGAGGTCGAAAAAATAGGCTTTTTGGGGATTTTTTTTTTCAGAAAAACTACAAAATAAATCGACATTACAAAAAAGGGTGTTTATCATACATATCAATGACTGTATACAATCATTTTTTTGAAGCGATCAATTTCAAAATGACGGCTGTGCAGCGTTTTTGCGATGACGTCTCCGTTTTTCCAGGGTCCACGGCCGGACAAACAGCTCCTGTAATTTTTTAATTGTAATGAGCCAGTGAAGTTTTTTCGATTATATATAATAACTGTTATAGAAGTACGTAGGATTTTTCGATATATTGATTTTTGGCCAAACGGCGCACTTCTAAAGTGGAAAGTAAAAAATTTTCCTCAATCTGATAATCTGAAGTCAGATAATTGTTAATAACAAATGAACTATGCAATATAAAAAAAAATCCTACGTTCTTTCATAGACAATGTACTTTTCAAGATATGTTCAACATTTCAAATGAATCGGTTGAAAATTGTCTGAGTTGTGTTTCCGGCCAACTTAAGAATTGCAGTTTTGAGATAAACGCTGCACAGCCGCCATTTTGAAATTAATCGATTAAAAAAATGATTGAATACAGTCACTGATATGTATGATAAACACGCTATTTTGTAATCTGGATTTATTTTGTAGTTTTTTTGAAAAAAATATCCTCAAAAAGCCTATTTTTTCGGCCTCTAGAATTTCTTTAGAATTTCCTAGGGTTGGGGCGAGTTGAGGGGCAACATTTTATTGGGGTTACTTTCAGTATGCAACCATCTACCTTCAGTGAAAAATTCATATCCCATAGACCACCAACGGCGATCCACACAGGTCCGGAAACACTGCAATGGGTGGGGTTGCAAACATTATTTTACTCCCCGAATATTGCATTTCAAGGGATATTATTGTTTAATTATTATTAGAATTGGATTATTATTATTGTATTATTTTATTATTATTGATTTATGATCATTGCATTATTTTATTATTATTGTATTGTTTTTATTGATTTATTTTTAATATTGTGTTATTTTTTCAAAATTTATTCAGTATTATTGTATTATTATAATTTATTTCCACTTGTATATCCTTTCGGGCTTTTACATTCTCCGCTCCGTCCTACCTTACTTCGCTTGCACTATTCTAAAACTTAGATTTCGAATGACAGATGCATTATTGCATTGTATTTTTATTGATTTATTATTATGATTATGATGATTTTTCTTCAATTAGTCGTTATTGTTATTTTTATTTATAGTTTCTTATTTAAGAGGAAATGGAAAGCGTAGGGGGGAGCAATCTGGTAAGCCGTATGCCATGGAAATGTAAGGGAGGTGGAAAGAAAAACAAACGAGGCATAAAAATGAAGATTGAACAAAAAATTCAACACGATTCATCTCTTATTACCATGATAAATTCTTCTAGATTAATGAATTCATTATGAACGCAACACACGCTCTTAGTTTAATTTATTACGAAGCTATTACATCTTTTCAATCGCGCTAATTCATTATTAAAATAACTGATATGGAAATGCAAGGGAGCAGGAAAGAAAAATAGAAAGAGGCATGAAAATTAAAATTGAACGAGAAATTAAATACCGTTAGATATTGGAAAGACGGAAAAAGGGGCATGTAGACCGCCAAATGTAAAATATGCAAGCAGGCAATTGAAAATTTTAGACGTATATTTAGAAAATTAGACTAAGAAATAGTACATAAGCTGGAGCGATAGTTAGAAAATAGCATGGGGTTAGAAATCGACCGGAAAATAGAAGCGCAATTGAAAATGCAACCGGTAAAGCAACTACGCGATTATATCGGGCACTTTGAGAAAATAGCAGCTAGGATAGACATAAGAAAGCCAATGTAAAATCATTCTCGGAAATTAAAAAGGCTGGGCATTTATGTGAACACCCTTAAAAAGGGTATACATTTAACCATACCACTACATTTCTTCTTCAATTAATACATTATTATTATTTCATTTCTTTCTTCATTTATTAAAAAAGGAACATCATCGATTCACCTTACTGTTCTTACGTACTAACGATCGATCTGATAGACATTCGATTGGCATTGTACATACAATAATAATAACAATAATAATTTGATTAGCAATAAGCGGCTCAATTAGTTTAATAGACAAGTAATAATGTTTCTTCTCAATATGAAAGGAACGTTATTAATCACTTTATTTATCTTACTAACTACTAATCAATCTCATACAATTTTTATTGGCAACCTGTCCATAAAAATAGTAATACTAATAAGATGAAGTGCGTTGCCCGAAGTAATAAAATCTTTAAATAATATTAATAATGATAAGAAAAAGTGCGTTGCCCGGAGCATTAAAATCTTTCAATAATAATAATAACAATAAGAGGAAGCATGTTTACGGGATCTATGAAATCTTATAATAATAATAATAATGAAAGATGAAGATCGGGCGCGATTGAAAAGTCAAATGAATTATCAGTATCGCATCGACATGTACGAATCCTTCTGAAAACATATTTAACAACGAGACACCCGCAGTATTCGCGGATGAGTCGCGCGAGTTTGCACAAGATGATATCGGGATATCCTTCTCACTCCTGGCACTTTGACGATAACACACACACACACACACCTATCCACACACACACACCTACACACACACACACACACACACACACACACACACACACACACACACACACACACACACACACACACACACACACACACACACACACACACACACACACACACACACACACACACACACACACACACACACACACACACACACACACACACACACACACACACACACACACACACACACACACACACACACACACACACACACACACACACACACACACACACACACACACACACACACACACACACACACACACACACACACACACACACACACACACACACACACACACACACACACACACACGCACGCACGCACGCACGCACGCACACACACACACACACACACACACACACACACACACACACACACACACACACACACACACACACACACACACACACACACACACACACACACACACACACACACACACACACACACACACGCACACGCACGCACACACACACACACACGCACACACACGCACGCACACACACACACACACGCACACACACACATGCAAATGTAGCCTGGTCGAGCTTTCGTTAGCTGCCCACAGTTTCTGGCCCTCTCCTCCTCCTCCCACGCCGCATAAACCAGATGCGAACTTGAAACTCTGCCAAAATTCGGATCGCCAAAAGCTCTCCTGCCCCACAGTTCGACCAAAATGTATTAGAGAGTGGCATGGCCGGGCTAGGCGGGATGAAGAGGGCTCGGCGGAGCTCGGGAGAGGGAGGCGGAAGAGTAACGTATAACACGACAGACTTAAAGACACCTTTAAAGTTTCGGAAACTCGATCGGTATCCACCCGGCGATGGGTATATATATCGGGATATCTGACAAAACCAGAAGGGAGAGAGTGAGATAGAGAGCGAGCGAGAGAGAGAGAGAGAGAGAGAGAGAGAGAGAGAGAGAGAGAGAGAGAGAGAGAAGCTCCGTGGTTACATCGCGACAGAGAGACGAGAAATCGTGCGGCGAGAACAACCAGCCCGAGCGATCCTTCAGCCCTCCTCGGGAGGGATGAAAATCCATGGCCAACTCCACTCTTGGAAATCGAAATTTAACGCTAATTGGGATTGATTTTTTTTCTTGGCACGCTGGCGCGTGAAAATTACTTTGACGTAATGAAAGTTTTTTCACTCATATTTTATGTGTGTATATATCTATATGTCGTTTTTTATTTTATTTTTATTTCCGGAGTTCCAACGTTCACCCTGGAGGGTTTTCGTATTACCTTTCCCAATTGAAGCCTTTTTTTATCACTCCCTATCCGCACTTGGCTAATCTAACCTAACGTTCATCCGCAAGAAGAGACCTTTAGGCGAGGAGAAAGTGCAGATTTTCATGGATTTAAAAAAACTGAAAGATTCATTCTCCATTTTTGAAACTTGGGGTGTGTTTTGTTACTACCTTTGGCTGTTACATGGTATTTATTTTATTGATATTTAAGAATAGCGGAAGTATGGCACGGTCTTCTAAGCGAGTTGCAGCGGATGTTGTCCAACGGCGTGACACGTAGCGGCGTCGAGATTGATCTGAAAAAAAACCAACGAATTTTTTTCTTTCATTAACATTCATACGCAGAATATGAACCAAGAAAGAGTGACAAATGTTTAAAATCGATGCAATGGTACGCTTGGGAACAAGATTAAATTTTCCGACAAAATAGCTACATTTTGCAATAAAAAATACTATTTTTTTATTTTCAAGAACTTCATGTTTTAAACAATCATCATGTCATGTTTTAAACAATGAGGTCATAAAGATTTGTACCAAATTTTATCAGAATCGGTGGATTAGTATTTTAGCTGTACGTCACGTCAGTTTTGAAAAAGCAGTTTAGAAGACTGTATACCATATCTCCGCTATTTTGAAGATTAAGGCATTAAGCCACAGTAACGGGTAGAAAATCATGTGCGAATTTAACAATTTTTTTCGTTTGAAAAAGTGCACATCTATTTAGTATGAATATCAAGCTGTTAGAAAAAATATATTTTTTTTTCGATGTACAAAATGGCCGACTACTAATATTTTCTTTTGTTATCTTTTTTAGGCGCTCCGCGGCGTGACATTTAGCATCCACAATTTTTTACCTAGAACAAAAAACAAAAATTCTCGTCAATCTACGTTAGAATACCTAGAGAAGTACGTACGGAATTTAAAAAATATTGTTTTGTTCAAAAGTTGTAGGTATTTGAACTTAAGAAATGAATTTTCAGTGAAAAATTTCGTCATAACTGCTCATAAACTGCTCATAAAAAGAAAAGTTTTCGATTCATCAGAAATTCCGTACGTACTTCTCAGCGAAATGCAATTAGGAACATAGCTTTTAAATTTGAAGTAAATCAAGTGAAAATTGTTGGAGTTATTTGTCACGACAATTGGAAAAAAGCTAAAAGTTTGAGTAGTCGGCCATTTTGTACATCGAATAAAAAAATATATACTTTCTAACAGCTTGATATTCATACTAAATAGATATGTCATTAATTTTATGAGTGAATCAATTTTTCATACGATAAAAATAGTTAAGTTCGTACATGATTTTATACCCGTTACTGTGGCCGAAAAAATAGGCTTTTTGGGGATTTTTTTCAGAAAAACTACAATCTAAATCGAGATTACAGAAAAGGGTGTTTATCATATATATCAGTGACTGTATACAATAATTTTGTTGAAGCGATTAATTTCAAAATGGCGTCTGTGCAGCGTTTATCTCAAAACTGCCTTTTTAAGTTAGCCGGAAACATAACTCAGACAATTTTCAACCGATTCACTTGAAATGTCGAATATATCTTGAAAAATACATTGTCTATGGAAGTACGTAGAATTTTTTTTATATTGTAGAGTTCATTTGTTATTAACAATTATCTGACGATTTTTTAGGCAAATTTTTCACTTTCCACTTTAGAAGTGCGCCATTTGGTCAAAAATCAATATATCGAAAAAAACCTACGTACTTCTACAGCAGTTATTATATATAATCGAAAAAAAGTCATTGGCTCAGTATAATAAAAAAATTACAGGCGCTGTTTGTCCGGCCATGGACCCAGGAAAAACGGAGACGTCACCGCAAAAACGTTGCACAGCCGCCATTTTGAAATTAATCGCTTCAAAAAAATGATCGTATACAGTCACTGATATGTATGATAAGCACCCTTTTTTGCAATCTCGATTGATTTTGTAGTTTTTCTGAAAAAAAATCCCCAAAAAGCCTATTTTTTCGGCCTCTAGAGTGGCCTTACCCCCTAATGAAAATTAAAAATTCCATGCATTTACAGCCAAAGTAGTAATAAAACATACGCTGAGTCACAAAAATGGTGAAAAATCAATCAATGGAAACCTATCGAAAATAACACAAAAAAATCTGCGCAGCTCTTTATATTTTTCCTTACACATGGAGAAATTTGTCGACGAGGGTCGCGTAGAATATTCGCGGGGCTCGTTTTGGCAAGAAGAGATTGGCGGCCGGCTGAGCTCGCGGAGGAGGCGCGGGGGGGGCGGTATTGAGAGCCAGGATCAAAGGAAGAATTATCAGGGTCCGGAGAGGAAAAAGGGAGAGAGAGAGAGCGAGAGAGAGAGAGAGAGAGAGAGAGAGAGAGAGAGAGAGAGAGAGAGAGAGAGATAGATAGATAGATTTATTAGTGCACTAGGACCAAGTAGGGTCCTCTGGCACGCAATCCTCATTTTACATACTCCTCAAGGATAATACAAAAATAAAAGAAAGGCTCGATACAAAAACAAAAATAGATGACTCTATATAATGCAGAAACAATCTTAAAAAATAATAAATAATAAAACGGAAGAACAATATGAACAATAGTACGCAGTAAGATATACAAACTAAGATGAGATACAAAACTGAGAAAAATAATAAGGGACAAGAAGAAAGACAAGATAGAGGAGCTAACCACTCGAAACCCTACATCATCTACATAATACCCTCAGCAAGCATTTTCTTTACTATTTCTTTGAAATCTGATTTCCTCAGAGACATGATTTGTGAAGGAAGTAAATTGTACAAATATGCCGCAGAGATATGAAAGGCATATCTTAGATATTCCGTACGGTAACGCGGTATTGATATGGGCTCAAGGTTTTTCCTTAAGACCATGCCCTTTCTTCTCTCATTTCTTTTGAAAAGCGACCTAAGATATGCTGGTCTTTCTGTGCGAAGAATCTCAGCAATTGTGCATATCATGAAGTACTTTCTTCTAGAATCCAATCGGAGCCAAGTAAGCTTTGCCCAGTATGGTGTAACATGCTCAAACCATTTCAGATCAAAGATATATCGCACACACGAATTTAGTGCAACCTTAAGGATTTTGTTGTACGTTTCAGCTATTCCATTCAATAGACACGAACAGTAATCAAATACGGGCAAGATCAAGACTGAAACTAGTTTGGCCCTTATATGTCTCGGAAGAAAATTTCGACATACTTTGAGTTGGTAGAGACGAGAATTTGCTTTGTTAGCTATATTGATAGCTTGCTCCTTCCAACACAGAGTATCATCTAGCCAAATCCCTAAAATTTTTACTGGGTTTCGATACTCGATCACAGAACTGCCACTTACAATACTAGGTAACTTTGATAAGTCTAGTGCTCTAACAAAGGGGCGGCTTCCAAGTATAATAGCATTGGTTTTATTATCATTTAGTACCAGTCCATTGAGGTTAGCCCAAATTCTGACCAACATAATATCCATGTTTACTTTGGATACACAGCACTCTATGTCTGATACATGACACCTTAAGAAAATTTGTAGGTCATCTGCGTAGATGTTATAGTCACAGTGCGAAAGAGCGAATCTAAGATCTGATATATATAGCATAAATAGTAATGGACCCAAAACTGATCCCTGAGGAACGCCCGATTCCACTGCTGTCCAGCCGGATCTTGTAGCATCAGGCCCAAGAACAGCTTGTAACCTGCCAGTTAGATATGATTTCAACCAGCGTACTACAGGCCCAGAAAAGTGCAGCTCGTTGAGCTTCCTTAGAAGCACTGCATGATTCACCCGATCAAATGCCTTAGAAAAATCAAAAAGTGCCATAACCGAGACCATTCCCTGGTCTATACCTTGGCGCACATGATCACAGATACGCAATAACGCTGTTTGGGTGCTGTAACCCTTCCTGTACGCAGATTGTAGAGGATCAAAGAGATCATTGTTCTCTAGAAAAATTGTGACTTGATCCGCAACGATGCGCTCTAGCAGCTTTGCCAGAGCACAAAGAATTGAAATCGGTCTATAGTCTGTTGGTGAGATTGGCGATTTAGTCTTTGGTATCGGTTTTATTAGAGTCTTTTTCCAGATGTACGGGAAAATACTATGCGAGAGTGAGAAATTAAAAATGTGAAGTATCATTGGTAGGATGGCCGGGAGGGCCATCCGGATGACTCGTAAGGAGATGCCATCAGCACCAAGAGCTTCAGATGAAGCGTGCTGAATTACCTTTATTAATATGTCAGGGGAGATGTCATGGAAGTAAAAGGCAGAGTCATCATAGCCCACCGTATGAATCTCATGTGTTATCTGCAAAGTTCCAGCTTTACAGAGATTAGTAGATGACAAATACTGATTGAGTTCATCAATAGACACGGCAAGTGGGTGGTTGTCACCTCTTGAGCGTAAAATACCTAGTTGACGCAATTTACCCCACGCCGATCCAGCATCCTTGACACTATCAAAGGCCTCACTAAAGAATTTCGTCTTGGCTATTTTTATCATATGCTGCACCTGATTTCTAAGCATTTTAAATTTATTGTGAAATACAGGGTCCTTGTTACTTCTCACATACCGCTTCCAAGCTTTATCACGTTCATGCATCATGCGCCGAATATTCTCTGTGAGCCAGGGCGAAGGGCCTCGCTTACATACGAATCTCCTTACTGGTGCATGCTCGTCAAGACAGTCAAGCAATATAGTATTTAGAAAAGACACTTTAAAGTCAACCGACTGCGAGTCAAAAAACGATGACCAGTCGACAGCTATTAGATCAGACATAAAAGCCTGCTGATCAAAAGAACGGAAATCTCTTTTAACTATTTCATCACGAATATCCTCGGCAGCCTTATAACAGTATTCAATCCAAATGCAGTCATGTCCCGATAGAGAGACAGGGTCTTGACCAAAGGCAACTATTTTTTCTTCTCTGTCAACTATACTATGGTCTATGTGTGTGTGTGATGTACAAGTGTGATGGGTCGCCTGATAGGGTATCAAAAATAGATCATTCATGGCTATAAATTGGACAAGAAAACGGCTATCATGGTTATTGGCGTCAATGTTTATATTCAGATCACCCATTACGATAAAATTGTTGTAGAGTGGCTGTAACTTATTACATAAGTCAGTAAAAGTCGAGAGTTCCTTAGTCTTGGGAGATCTATACACAACTGAAACGAGAGTCCTTGGCTCCTTTGAAGGATGCACGTCAAGAAATAAAAACTCCGGACCATCCGAAGTCAATCCAGATGATGATGATATAACATTAGCCTTAAGCGAACGATGCACATATAAGGCAACACCACCACCAATACGATCCAATCTATCACGTCTAAATATTTTATAATCTTTCAATTCAATCATGCTATCTGGTACATCCTGTTTAAGCCACGTTTCGGAAATACATATAATATGGCAAGAGACATGTGAAAAATATTCTCTAAAAGTTTCTAAATGATCTTTAGCTAATATAGACTGGCAGTTCACGTGCGCCACACTAAGATTTCCAATATACTTTGTTTTTGACGGGGGAGCCATTTATGAATACTCAATAAGACTAATTTTCTCTTCCAATCGCCGCTTCAAAAGCGGGCACTTTTTACTATCCATCGCAAAGTGGTTATCATCCAGGTTTGACAATTTACAATTGATGCAACGAGGTGCGTCTTTTTTATGCCTACAATCTCGCATCTCGTGATTGCCTGCGCAATGCCCACATCGAGCATTTCCACGACAATTGCCGGCTATATGTCCGAAGCCCAGACATTTGTAGCATTGCAACACTTTAATATGATCCTCAATGGGGAACGAGTTCCACCCAACGAACAGCCGACCTCTAGTTAAAAGAATGTTGCGAACCTTTGCTGTTACTTCTATTATAATATTTCTTGTTGATCGTCCTCCTCTTGGCTCGAACTCGTAAACAACGCGTACAGAGTCCTCAGGCTCATCTGGCGCGTTCGCAACGATAACTTGTTTGGCAAGTTCATCAGGTCCAACTTCGGTTGGTACAAATCGAACTAACATCCTAGGTCTCAAGCCACAGTGCTCTTTGACCTCTAGACCCGCACTCTTCAGCGCTTTGAGCGATTTGAGCTTGTTCAGATCCACAGTGTCGACTTCTAGCCTAATTCCCTTATCTCTAGCTCGTTTTACGTTTACGACTTTCATGTTAACATCGGCCGGATTTAACGCCTTAAAAATTGCAGCCTTAGTCATATTCGAATCAGCAAATTTTTTTTCTTCATTAGCCATCGGACCAATAAACACGTTTTTTATCTTTGGAACCATCAGAGAGGGCCCATTTGCAACCTTTACGCGATCCTTGACAGCCTTGCCAGTTGCGACACTAGCATACGTACGCATATCTTCTAATCTTGCTTGATGTCCGCGATCAAGCTTCTCTATTGCAGTATCTACAGCTGTTTTGACCGCAGAGCGAACCTCATGCTTCATAGCGCTTTTTATAGAGTTAACAGATTTCAATACGGCAAGAGTCTGGAGATAGGCGGCCGCTAAGGCATCAATAGCATCCATATGCTCATGCAGGATCTCCATGGCCATTTGCCTCCGCTCCATACTATTTTTATTCGAAAAAAGGTCACCTGTGAGAGTAGAAACTCCACTTTTTAATGAAGATTTCATCCTTTCGACGTCCTTCTCAGAAAACGGCGGTGAAAAGCTTAGGGGCTCCTCACATAGCGATTCCCCATCACTGTAATCCTCGACATTATGATCCATTTGGGGTGAGATTGCCATCCTTCTCGAAGATCCCGGAGAGAAATCATCTTTATCAGCACTGAGTCGGAGCTTGCTCCTGAACGCCATGAGGCGCCTCGACCAGCGCCGCAATCAGCCGATAATTGGTGTGCTATCGATCAATTGGGATCCTTCCCGATCGATAGGTCAATAGGGCAGGGGACGCCAAGAGATGGCGCCACCTATATCCTTGAACTATTTTCGGCAGCGTAACGAAGTATCTGATTATAGAGTGTTGACTGTAGCAAATTCGGTGAAAGACGCGTCGTTCCGGGAAGCCGGTGGATACTGGTAATGTTAGCCAGGTTAGAAAATCCGTCAATGTTTTCCACCGAATTATCCGTGCACATATAATGCACAGAGTGCAGATAATATCAGCATCGGTAGAAAGCAATATTGTGCGTGCTTTAGTGCTAGAACAAAAATGCCCAAGGGCAGAAGACAGCAGAACCGGGTCCAAGAAAGAAGAGCAGAAATTCACAGAAAATATCACGTCTGTTCAGACTCACCGTTGGAGAGAGAGAGACTCTCCAGAGTCTCCAGAGAGAGAGAGAGAGAGAGAGAGAGAGAGAGAGAGAGAGAGAGAGAGAGAGAGAGAGAGAGAGAGAGAGAGAGAGAGAGAGAGAGAGAGAGAGAGTACGCGCGCGGTCCGGGATTTTGGTCCCGGAGGAGACTTACCACATGTAAATAAGGACCCTCTCTTCGCCGCGTATCCATATACATGTACAGTCCTCTGTGAGGATAACGCTACCTGACTATATGGAAGATGCTGTGTATACCTCGCCGCGGCGCATCCGGGGCTCGATTCTGTCCTGCGTAAATAACATTTTTCCGATATAGCGACGGAATAACTCGCTCCTATATCCTGTACTTTGCCTCAACGCGGTACACACGCGAAGTACATACGTAGCATAAGCACATACGGTGTAGGATTGTGGAAAAAAATGTCGCGACCGTTCGGCTCTTCCTCGCTTTGTGCTCCGAAAACGTATACGTACGTGATATAATTATATAGGCGGAAATTACATTTTGAACCCGTTATGTCTGTGGAATGTTGGCTATCGGTACATCCGGCTGTTTTGAGGCCGGCCGTTGAATTTCCGTTCGAACGAATCGTTGAGTTTGGGGGCCGAGAATGGTCCTTGAATTGATCTTGATATAAATTAACTTATATTTATCCGAAAGTGATTTTTGAGACACTGAGGTTTACATGTCGTTGAGTAGGAGAGAATTGGTTAGTATGAGGATGATCCTCGAAGGAGAATGTCTTTAAAATCAGTCTTTTTTTATTTATCTTTAAATTGTTTATTTACTTTTTTCTTTTTTCTCTAGTTTAAGATTGATCTTCTCCTTTTTTATTTAATTATTTTATTTGCTTATGTAATAAATGCGAAATTCGTCGTCTTTTTTAAATTTTATCTTTACTTATACTTTTAATTGTTATTTTAACATTCATCTTAATTTTGAAATTTATTTCATAGATTTAAAACTCATTTCCTTTTTCTTGTTTATCATTTATGTTCATTTTTGAACGTTCTTTCTTAAATGCATTCGATATTTATCTTTTTTGTAAATTTAAGATTAATCTTCTTATTTTATTTAATATTTTCCATTGTTTATGTAACAAATTTGAGATTTGTGTTCTTTTTTATTTCGAATTTATCTTTTTAAAAATTTTTTTTATTTCATAAGATTTATCTCCTTTTCTTTATTTAATATTTATCTTAATTTTTTCTTTATCTATTTAATAAATAGAAGATTAATCCTCTTATTTTCTTTTTAAATATTTTTCATACGAAGAAATGTTTAGGTTCGAACAAAGGGAATATTTTTTCTGGCGACACGAGGACTTCGTATATTCGCGGGGCGAATAGTCGCATGTGCACAATAAAAGTACGAGATGCACAACAGAGAGAATGATAAAAAAATAAATAATAATAACGAATAGGAGGGAAGTATAGTTTTTTTGCTTCGAATATGGCAGCATCCGAAAAACTGAGGCCCCGTTGTCCATCGTTTAATACTACCCCTGCGGTGTATCCCGAGGGAGAACGAAAGAGGAAAGTTATTTTTGTTTCTCTGTCTTTCTTCGGGAGTTTTCTTTTTTCTGGCTTTTTCCTTGTTCTTCTGGGCTGGCCTTTCTGCACTTTTCTGCTTGTTTCTCTCTCTCTCTCTCTCTCTCTCTCTCTCTCTCTCTCTCTCTCTCTCTCTCCCTCTCTCTCGGAGAGCGTACTACGTTTCAAAATGTATGCAAAAGACCGGAGCACAGCGCGCATCCTAACGCGGGTACAATCCCGCTAAGAGAGAATCAACCCCTTTTTTCATTTTGATATACCGCAGGGTGTCTCCCTTATTCGTTGATTTTACGAGCCGCAAAGAAAAATCTATAACTCACTATATATATATATTTTTTTTGAGGGTGTATATTAGGGTGGCACAATTTTTAGCTCTATTTTTTCCTTTTTCCCACCAGCCAATTATCTTCATTAAAGAAAAAAAAAATTGTCGCGAAAGCTGCGAGCCGTCAAAAATATTTAAAGGTCGCTCAAGCCTCGGAAAAACTCAAATTTTCATTCTAAAAACGATTGTTTTTTTCGTTTACTTCTCACCGATGAATTTCACGTTTTATAATATTTTAATTAACCTCGCGAAAGCTCCAGCTGGCCAATGAATATTTAGTGGTCGCTCAAGAGCTTCGAAATTTCCAATTTACGCCAATTTTCTTTTACTCTTCTCAATCATCAATTTGACGCTTTGTCATATTTTCAAAACAATTAATCCTTTTTCCTTTAGAAACCGATTTATCGAATTCACCTCACAATTCTAACCCCAGAATTATAATTTTTATTCCCTAAAATAATTTTTCAAAGCTCTTGTCCGTAAATAAAATTATAGGTCGTTTTATGTGTAAAACTGGAATTGGCAGCTGTTTTCCGCGCATCGTAAGACGTCCCACAGTTGGTCTCGTTAGTCAAACTGCGGACCAATAGTAGCTGTACTCTGTAAAGAGCGACGCCATGATACAATAATACATGATAATACATAATAACACATATCGTCTAATTGGTGTTTGTTACAAATTATTATAATAATTTATTCAGAAAATGTAACATTTCACTGTTCATTTTGTTTTTATGCTACAAGAAATTATAGTGCATGCGAGATTTTTTTTGCGGAAATTGTAAATTGCGAAAACCTTGAGCGAGGCTAATTTGAAAATTATAAAGCGTAAAATTCATGGGTGAGAAGATGACGAAAAAAAATCGATTTTTTAATGCATATTTGAATTTTCGAGTGGCTTGAGCGACCTCTATATATTTTTTGACCACTCGCAGTTTCCGAGACTATTTTTTTTTCTCTGAAGCAGATAATTGGATGGTGAGAAAAAGGAAAAAAATGAGTTTAAAAGTGGGTCACCCTAAAGTGTGCATATATATATACATACATACATACATATATATATATATATATATATATATATATATATATATATATATATATATATATATTGCAATTGTTGTTCTTTTCAGCGGTAAAATAAACACGACCGTGCTCATTCGAACCGACTCTATCACCTTTTTACGCCCGATTTTTCAACCCCTCGAGAAATCACCCTCGTGTTTGGTTAATTCCTGAAAAAAATAAACGTGGAGATCGAACTATCATTGATGGCATTTAAACCGTCGGGGAGCGCGACTACTTTCGATCTTCGGAATGTTCAAGGGTAGAAAAAAAAGTCCTGTATTTTGCGTGGTTGCGCGTAACCAAACATTTTATTTTATTTCGAATTTTTTGTAATTTTTTAATAATGTTACTATAGAGAGCTTCGTAACTGCCTTTAAAAAAATCTTTTTCGCCTAGTGTTTTTATTTATTATTTGAATTTATGACATTCTTATTTGATCGTTTTTATTATTTATACTTGTGTCCTTAGGTCCATGTAACGTGGAAAAAATTAGCATCGTATTTCGCTTACCCAAATTTCGTGTTTTTGATTTTCAATTGTTATGTTATTCAAATGAATTTTTATTACTTTTCGTTTTATTTTTTCATCGATTTATTTTGAATTTTCTTGTTTTTGAATTATTTTTTCGTTCATCGCTATTATTTATTTTTCGAATTGATCACATCGCCAATTATTCGTTTTTATTATTTATGATTGAATCTTACAACATTTTTTATTTACAGGATTGGGTTAGTTTGGTGATTTTTGTTAATTCCTTTTTATTCACTTTTATTTACTTTTCATTTCTTCTTTAACACAATCATCCAAAATCTTCTTCTGCACAATTTTTTCGTCTTCTTTTTCTTCCCCATTTACCATGTCTCTTTTTCAAACTCTCGGAAACGCACTCAGCAATAATTTACATAACCAAAATTATCGACATCTTACAGAGCCCTGATTTTAAATCACGAAAGAAAAAACTGCGTTTCGTTGGTTCACGAATGAGGCTCGATGCGGCAGAAAATTCTCACTGTGATCTGCGAGAGGGTTTGCCTTTTCGTGAGACTGTACCATAGCAGAGTCCGGCGGCCGGCGTAGTTACCATCGATTCGTGGTCGCAACTGTTTCCCCGTTTAAAAAAAGAACGCCTCAAGTCCTCCACCCCCGAAGAGAGCTTCCTCGCTCTCTAGCCTCGCTGTTTCCTTCGCCAAGAGACATCTTTCTCGACATATATTTCTGTTTGTCCGACGCGTATACCCGTTCTATATGTTGGGGACTGCGGGGGAGGAGGGCATATACGCCCTTTGTTATATGTATGTATGTATGTATATATATATATATATATATATATATATATATATATATATATATATATATATATAGTTTCCTCGTATCCTGAAACTTGTGTAACCCCAAGAAGAGCAAGACCAACACGAGAACGACGATATGTCCTTACATCGATAACGTGGCACATTATTTGAGTTACTGCAGCAAAAAATTCGCGATTTTTTATCCAGCACGCAAATTTCATTTTCTGTAATTACGCTTAAATTATTTGTTGTTGTTTATGGTCATGTATAACATTTATTTTCAAGAATTTTTAACAAATTTTGATATAGCGATTTTTTCGAATATGCACTTATGATGTTAAACAATATTCGATACGTCATGACATGTATGAATATATATATATATATATATATATATATATATATATATATATATATGTAATTGGTTATAATATAAATGAGGTATTCCACGTGAATCCGGTGGATTTTTTCCCTGACCCCTGCCAATTCGATTGATTATTTTATATCTGATTCCATTGACTCTAAAAGACACCCTGATTTTCTTTTACATTTTTCACAAGAAACCTCAGCCAAAAAAAAAATTTCTCCGCAAAAGAAGCCCCGATTTAAAAACTGAAAAATTCTCAAATATGCGTGATTATATGTACAAATTTTCAAGCTATGACCCGCAGTGGAAGTATGATTTTTTCTGTGCTTTCTGAGCGATTAACGATAAAAAAAAATCCGAAAAATTCAAGAACCGCTTACTTCGGACGGATACTAAATATTTTGATACCCACAATGAATTTTTCGTATTTTTTTTTAACGTTAATCGCGCAGAAAGCACAGAAAATATCATACTTCCACTGCGGGTGATAGCTGGAAGATTTTTACATATAATCACGCTTTTTTAGGAATCTTTTCAGATTTTTAAATCGGGGCGTTTTTTCGGATTTTTTTTTAGTAAGGGTTGTTTTGAAAAAAGTAAAAAAAAATTATGGTGTCTTTTGGAGTCAATGGAATCAGATTTAAAAAATCGAATTGTCGGGGGTCAGGGACAAAGTCCTCCAGATTCACGTGGAATACCTCATATATATATATATATATATATATATATATATATATATATATATATATATCAGATGTTCGAATTGGTTTGTATGAAAATTCTGCATTAGATCTTTTTTCATAAAGTTTGCTTAACATTTAAGGTTAAAATACAAGACTTTTCTAAATAAAACAAATAACCAAGAGTATTTTTTGAAAAACCGGGTAAAAAAAAATTATCATTTGTAGAACTGGCATGCAAAAAACCAAAAGCAGATGAATTTTATTTCGAAAACCGTGGGACTTTTACTAAACTGAAATTCCAGCATACAGTAGGACATGGTTTAATCATGGACAGTTGCAGGATTATCCATTCACAACAGGACACCCTGTATATACATATATGTATATCTATATCACGATTTTTAAATGAATTTTTATATTTATAATATAATCGATATAAAAATTTTTTATAACATATTCAGATAATTCTTAAAATTTATTTCGTTGACATTTTATACACACACACACACACACACACACACACACACACACACACACACACACACACACACACACACACACACACACACACACACACACACACACACACACACACACACACACACACACACACACACACACACACACACACACACACACACACACACACACACACACACATATATATATATATATATATACACACACACACACACATATCGGGACGTTTGATATGTAAACATGCATAATCAGGATAAAAACCATTTCCCACATGTATCCACAAATAATCCTTGCTGAGAAATAATTTTACGGAATTATTTATTTTTTTATTTTATTATTTATTTATTTTTATTTCCGATTATATATGCTGTAAATTTTCAACAACGATTCAACAATATTCACACTGGTGTATCATTTTTCTAATCTACCCTTGTGAAGTATTAAATATGTTAAATACATATATATCTACACGTATGGATAAAAAGTGCGTTGTTGTTTATATTTATAATTAATTCACGCGAACGTACATATATAAAAGTCATTTTTTTAAACTGTCGAAAAATAGTTATATAATCGTTTCTTGAGGTATTTTTTCAAAATGAATATATAGAAATATACGCTCGAAGGATTTTCGAGCAAAAAAAATTTTAATAACAGTTTGTAAATCATAAATTCGCAAATAATATGATTCTGTAAAATGACTTCCTCTCATTATTTGAATAGCAAAAAAAAGTACGTATCCGGTATGTCAAAGCAATATTTTTTACTTTGCTCGCCTTTGTTTTCCGGTCCCGTTCGAGAGTCTCGAGATGCATCTGTCCTCTTTCCCTTTTTTGTTCTTTTCTCGCATATATTAGCGAAGAATGGGAGGAATGCGTATACGCGAAGCGTAGCACGCACCAGCGAAGAGGGAAAAGAGTGGGCTCGATGGTAAGGGGAAAATAAAAAGTGAGCGAGGGATTGAGCGAGAAGGGAGGAAAAAATAGAGAGAAAGAGAGGAAGAGGGAGACGAAAATTTTATTGGCTCTGACTTGGCGCTCTTCGAAGCGTTTTCTCGTTTGCCTCGCAGATTTTCATATGTTCTCATCCACTCGGAAAATTAGAATACCCACGCACCGTCGCCGTTTTCCTCCCCGTCGCAGCAGACTACCCCATGCACCCTATCGAATTCCTCTCTCAATTTTAGTTTCTTTTTACCACCAATATCGGAGCTATCGTCAACGTGAGTCCGGTCAATCCAAACAAACCCAAACAAACTCGAAATGTTCGAGAAATTTGTAAAAAAAATGGTAAAAATCTTAAAAAGGCAAAATCAAGCAATTTTTTTACGTTTTCTTCCAGCGGCTCTCCCAAATCCAAATTGTCACTTCACTTGTTCAACCCCACACTCCCAAGTTCCCTTCCCAATGCCCAATCGTATCGCCAGGAGGGCACAGGGCAACTGCGCAGAACCGTCCGAGCGGTCATCTCGCCGGGCATCGGCCTACGTGGTACAACAGCCGAGATTGCCGTTATATCAAAAAAGGACGGAAGCTTTTGGAACCGAAGAATTACGAGCACTTAAAAGTCAAAATTAAGCTACTTTTTTACGTTTTTTCCTAGTGGCTCTCTCAAACTCAAACGAACAAATGTCACTTCACTCTTTCCAACCCCCTCCCTCCAGTTGCCTTCCCAATGCCCAATCGTGCCGCTAGGAGGGCACAGGGCAACTGCGGAGAACCGTCCGAGCGGTCATCTCTCCGGGCATCGGCCCACGCGGTTCAACAGTCGAGATCACCATTACACTTAAGAAGGATGAAAACTTTTGGAACAAAAGAATTACGAGCGCTGAAAAGTCAAAATCAAGTTATTTTTTTACGTTTTCTTCCAGTGACTCTGCCAAACCCAAATTGTCACTTCACTTTTTCCACCCCCCCCCCCCCCCAACCCTCCAATTTTCTTTCCCTAGAGCCAATCGTATCGCCAGGAGGGCACAGGACAACTGCGCAAAACCGTCCAAGCGTTCGCCTCTCCGGGCATCGGCCCACTGAAAAGTCGAAATCGAGCTATTTATGTACGTTTTCTTCCAGTGACTCTGTCAAACCCAAATTGTCATCTCACTTTTTCCACCCCCCAACCCCTCCAAGTTTCTTTCCTAATGCCCGATCGTATCGCCAGGAGGGCACAGGGCAACTGCGCAGAACCGTCCGAGCGTTCACCTCTCCGGGCATCGGCCCACGCGATTCAACAGGCGACATCGCCGTTATACCCGAGATGGACGGAAACATTTGGAACCAAAGAATTACGAGCACTGAAAAGTCAAAATCGAGTTATTTTTTTACGTTTTCTTCCAGTGACCCTGCCAAACCCAAATTGTCACTTCACTTTTTACACCCTCCCACCTCCCACCCCGAGTTCCCTTCCCAATGCACAATCGTATTGTTAGGAGGGCACAGGGCAACTCCGGAGAACCGCCCGAGCGGTCATCTCTCCGGGCATCGGTCCACGCGGTTCGACAGCCGAGATCACCATTACACTCAAGAAGGACGAAAACTTTTGGAACCAAAGAATTACGAGCACTGGGCTGCTTTTTGTCTTCGTGGTCATCAGCCTTGGCAGTTTCCGATTCGACAATGAAAAATCGTTTTTTTTTCTCTTCCTTTCTCTCTCATGTAAGAAAAGGGGGTTGGTAACCGATGGCTCCGACGGCAGGATGGCGAGGAAACGACGACGAGGCGAAAAAAAAACGGAGACCAGAATGTAAAAAAGGGACATCATCGGGACGCCTTGCGTGGACAAGGCTGGGGAACGTTGGTTGGCGTCATCTTGGAATAAGAAATCGTACATTTATACGCGAGGGGGGTGGGGGCAGCTCGGGCATTATCTCTTTTAGGGGTTGCGATACTTCTGTTTTCCGCTATGGCAAAGTTGGCCACAGAAACAGGCGTTCCTTGGGGTCACGAGGCTGCTCGGGAGGACACGCACATAAAAAACATATTTCGAGCTTGCCGTGCGGAGAAGAAGGAGCGCGTGAGAGGACGGCGGTTCTTCGTTCTGGACCGCGCGTACCTATATAATATATCAAACGGGCGATCGATATGGAAAGTGCGAGGAGAGAAGGAAAAGTATGGCTTTTTCTTCTGGCTTCTTGGGAATGCAGGACGCGCCATGGCTCAGCTTCGAATCCTTCGAAATGGCCACGCCAAGTCTTTTCTTTTTATTACGGGGACAAAGAAAAAGCGTAGGAAGCGGGGAACTAGTTTCGTTTTGCTATTTTATCATTTTTATTCTCCGTGACTTTTATATTTCACATCGACAGCCATATTCGTAGGTTTTATTTATTTGTTCGAAGAGTTAAATAATATTTGTAGAAACCATCTTTTTTTTGCTTCGAATCATTCGGTCGAATTATCTAAATTTTATCTGTTCTGTAAAAATAATGTATTTGATAAACTTTATTTATTTTCCAAAAAAATATTCGCGGCGCCTTATCTAAGTGTAATCTATTTTCTAAAAAATAATCTATCGTATGATGTTGATCTATTCGGAAAGAATTTAAATTTTTAAATTTGAGCTATTTTCTAAAAAAACGTATCTCTTTTCTAAAGTTTGTCTATTTTCTCACAAAATCATTCGCGGTGTTTTATCAAAATTTTATCCATATTCGTAAAGCTTTTCTATTTTATAAATTTTATCTATTTTCCGAAAAATTCATTCGCGGTGTCTTATCTAAATTTGAGCTATTTTCTGAATAATAAGCTCTTTTCTCAATTTGTCCTATTTTCCCAAAAAATCTTCCACGGTGTCTTATCGAAATTTGAGTTATTTTCTAAATGTTAAGCACTTTTCTAAATTTGTTCTCTTTTCCCAAAAAAAATTTCACGATGTCTTATCTAAACTTAATATATTTTCTAAAAAAGTATTCTCAAAATTTTATCAATTTTCCACAAAAATAATCTTTTTTGTCAAGTTCATCTATTTTCTTTTCAATCACGCCATTTTTTTATGGCACATCGGAACTACGAAAATCACTAAAATGTTTTTAGGACCCTCATCAGAGATTTACAACCCAACTCAGTAAATATGTTTTGTGATAACGACAAAAATGAAGGAATAATGATAAAAAATTTCAAAGATCGTAATTTGCGTCGCGTTTGAACGATAACAAATGCAATACCATCGTGAATGTTTTAATAAGCATTCCTTGGTGATTAGGTCTCTATACATATATATTTCTCGTATATAACTAATTGATAAGAAATGCAAAGGAATATATCCACTCATTTATATTTTATATATATATATATAAAATAAAAAATAATTCTTGTCGCATCCGAGCGGTGCAGAGTTTGACATTTTCATGGCTGCTTTAATGAACATTCCTTTCCAATCAGTTATGTATATATATATGTATATAACTAATTGGAAAGGAATGTTCATTAAAACAGCCATGAAAATGTCGAACTCTGCACCGTTCGGATCCGACGAGAATTATTTTTTATTTTTTTCTAATGCAAATTACATATGAACGGCTCAATGAATAATAAAACCTTGATCATCATAAAAAAGTGTAACGACCCACGATCTATTTTTACCCACAGAAAAAATGTATTTGACGATTTGACAGCCTGGAATTTTATTCAAGTGCATGGCAGGAACATCGTGTAGATATGGAAGAGTGGAAAAAGTTTGTACTCGGACTTACCTGCATGGTGACGTGTGGTTCGTGCGAAGTCTGGCCCAAAACTGGCAGCTCGTTTCGAGGGCCCAAAAGGGGTGACTTTTCAGGGCCGCTACGTATCGCTGCCAGGTAGGATACGGAAGTTTAACCCCACTCTAAAACGCGACTCGTCGGTTAAGAGAGGAAGGGAGAGAGACAGAGTGAAAGAGTGAGAGAGAAAACGAATTCTCCCTCTAGAGGAAATTGACATGAGTCGATCTCCTCCGCCCGATATATGCCTGAGAATTTTCGTCCTGTCGGATCATTGGGCATAGGTCAGGCAGAAGTCTATCCGCGAGGGAGCGGAGTACAGAGAGAAAGAGAGACAGAGAGAGAGAGAGAGAGAGAGAGAGAGAGAGAGGGGAGGGGCACAACTTTTGGATATACGATAAACATTGACTGGAAGGGCTCGAAAAAATGTCTCGACTTCGAGAGATTCGAGCTCAAATCCTCTGGCAATGGAAGATCCTTCGACCTCTCTCTCTCTCTCTTGCCTCCCCCCTTTTGTTCTCTTTACGCTCCCCTTTCGCTCGACTTCTTTGTTCCATGCTCCTGCTAGTGTCATTTGAAAAAAAAATCATCTCTAAGCTGAGCATGTCACAAAATGAATAAATAGATAAATAAATAAATAAATAAGTAAATAAATAAATGAATGAATCAATATGTAAATAAATGAATAAAATGGTGGCGAGTTTATAAAGACGAAAGTAGACACGCAGTGAGTGCACCAATCAGCAATAGTGAAGGGCATACAATGGCGTAAGGGTGCGGACGAAGTGACAGTTGATACAACAGAATCTACCCCTATTGGGTCAAGACGAATTGCTGACGGATATCCTAGATAGAGCTGAAGAGTGTCCCGAGAAATAAGATATTAGATCGATGGAAAAAATCGTCATTGCGATTACTTTATCATTATTACTTGAAATCCATGGATTCCAAATAGACAACCGTTGAATGTCTCGCCATAAGGGGAGATATACACCTAAGAGCCGGAAAAAGGTCATTTTTGTGAATTTTTTCAAGGAAAACTATTTGAAATTTCGGATTGGGGTTTTAATTATCTAAAAGTATATACATTCAAAAATATGGTTAATTTTCTTTATTTAAAAATATCAAAGATATACAAAGATATTGTATGGTCCTTGGAGCGTCGTAAAAAAATCTGCGTATACGGTCTGGCGTTTCTTCAAAAATCATCTGAAAAAAAAACCAAAAATATTATTTAATTAGATACTGTAATCTAGTACTTGTCATAGCCGATTTTGAAAATATCGATTTATGACAAAATGGCGGACGTTTGAACATAGTGATTTTTGGGCCAAAAATTAGTTACTATTTTGCCTATAAAACAAAAACTAAGTAACGGGGAAAAAAAATCCTATGACAAGTACTAGATAATGGTGTATAGAATAACCACAAAAAACCTCAAGGCAATCGGTTCATTGGTTTTCGAGAAATTTTGGGTACCGATTTGAAAACCGTGGTTTTGAGAAAAACGCGTTTGAAAATTTGGGAATGAATAAATCATGAAATTTGTCAACTTACATGGAATCATCGATACCAGGTCCATAGTGTAGGTCTTCTACGGTCGACGGAATGTTCATAGCTTCTAAATCCTCGACCTCGACTATCTAGGTATATATCTCCCCTTAAAAAACAGGTCCATCCGGATGTCACTGGGGTTTTTTGTTTTTGTTTCACCGCAAATTATTGATCGCTCAATGGGGGGGCTGAAGGTAAGTCCGAAAGGGCTTTTTTGTAAGAAAAAGGAACAAAGAGATTCAGCAGCCTCTGAGGAGAGATCATGGCGAGAGTCTCTTGTGACATTGGGGGATGTAGCGAGAAGCAGGAGGCGCAGGGATAGAGAGAGAGAGAGAGCGAGAGAGAGAGAGAGAGAGAGAGAGAGAGAGAGAGAGAGAGAGAGAGAGAGCGCGTATGTCTGCGAATTATTCCCTGGTTCAACGACGACCTGCGAGGAAGGATAAACGAGGGGCAGGGGGCGAGGGGTTGAAAAGGAAAATGTCGATGAAAATGGAAGAAAATGTTGGTAATACGAAAGATGATGATAAGACGAGTAAAAGTAGCTTGGTACGTACGCGGAACAATTTCAAAGGAAGAGAGAAAAAGAGAGAATCCTTTTGCTACGTCGAAGGGATTTTTTTTTCAAACCAAGGGATTTTTTTCGAAGCTCAAGCTCGAGAAAATCCTTTCCTTGCACGATGCAAGCAAAAACCGCGAAAGATTTTCTCCTGGGTCACTCATGCACGCTTTTCCTTTGAGGATGATCAGCTACAAATGACTTTTTTCATCATCGAGTGGATTTCAATCGAAAAAAATTGTCAATAAACTGGTAAACTCGAAAAACTGGATTTGCCAGTTCTTCGCTTTTAAAAACAGAGACGAAGAGTAAGGGAAGCTTGTGCCTGGTGTAAAAAAATGAAAAAGGGATCGAGAGATCCTCCATGCGTGTGAGGATTTTTTTTGCTGCCTTTTTTTTTACTTTTTTGGTAGAAGGGCGAGGGTGAGGCAGGAAGGGGAAGAGAGAGAGAGAGAGAGAGAGAGAGAGAGAGAAAACTTTCGTATTTTTATAAAGCCAGGGAGTACACGATGAAGTACAGTGGTATTGGTAAGCCTGGAGAAAAGTAGCCCTGGATAAGACGGTCGTATGTATTCTTATGGACCACCCTGTTTATGGCTTGCAATTTATTTCGAAATCGAACGTAATGGTCTCACGGTTTATGCTGGGGCCCTTCACCACGTTTTTTTTCGTCCTCTCTCTCTCTCTCTCTCTCTCTCTCTCTCTCTCTCTCTCTCTCTCTCTCTCTCTCTCTCTCTCCATACATATATCCCTGTTCCATATTAGGCAAGGGGATGACTGCATAAAAATTTCAAGCGGGTACAAAAATGGCGAAGGTCCACGCTGCATATCTATTGCGACATTTGACATTCGCCTTTGGTTGGCTGGCAATTCTATTTTTTTTTCCTTCAAAGCTCCTCGTCTTGTCATCCATAAATGAAAATTGCAATTGAGGGTGTCCGACACCTGCCACCTTCATATAGCACGAAGCATAGATATGGCAGTAAAAAAAAGTCTCAACCCGCACAGTTACATCATCGATGGATTTTTTTTCTCGCGTCGTGTGCTTTGTGCACAATGGAGTGTATCTCTGTTCATCGGAAAATCATCAGAAGTTGATTCGTTTATGAGAAGGTTGAGGTCGTATGGTTGGACAAAAAAATTGGTGCTTTATTTTGTAAAAAATTGTCACGAGGAATTTTCTGTGAAACAATAAATTGATCGATTAAGGCCTTATATACGCGATTTCGCGATTTTCGAAGGTGCTTTTCTAGACGCGGTTAAAAAAAAATGACGCATATATTGACAACATTTTTTTACAGATCATTTATGCACATGGTTAAGTATATGTAAAAAAAAATCAAAAATATTAACAAATGGCGGAGATATAATATTTTGTTGCGCGCGCGTTGATGGTGAAAGTTCTCGGCATCGATGTGGGTGTCTGAAAAAAATGAACATATTTATAATTGCATAATGAATGTATCTTCAGTGTGAACCAACAATACAATGAAAAAAATTATTATAATAAAAATTCGGAACTTAAAATTTGTTTACTCAATTTTCTGTCGGTAGGCCGATAGGTGATGATACTAAGAATATGTTGCAACAATTTCAAAGCGATCTGAACTTTCGTTCAAGAGTTAGAACTTTCACAAGGTTCAAAAAGGTGAATCGTGGAAAAACGGCTTCTATTATCTAGCTCTAAATGCTGTAACTTTAACAATTTTCGGAATTTTTCAATTCTGTAAAGCTTAAAATATTTCTAACCGTGCAGGCTAATTGAATCAAAAATAATAAAAAAATGAAATTTTTTGAAACTTTTCGCGTATATAAGGCCTTAATTGATCGATCAATGGATCAATAAATTAATTAATCGAGACGTACATTAGGAAAATATTATTGTAAAAATATATTCTTCCCTCCCTTTTTTATTGACGAATACACTTTAACCCAAACAACCTCCAATTGATTTATTTACATTTGTTTTTCTAAAATAAATTGAGAATGCTCCCAGGGCCAATAAATTGCCGCCTAAATTTCGAGGTTACGATATCTCCGACTTTCTGCGGCCAGTGGATTTGAATATTTGTGCAGAGGCGTACACGGGCGAAGGGCGAGGGTGGCGTCGTGTGAGATGGACGAAAAAGGGAGCGGTGGTGATTCTCGGTGTGAAGCGATGACACACAGGGGGAGGTTTTTTTAAAATGGCCGCTGCCACACGTAGATAAGAAGGTCTAGGAGGGCGGTGGAGGGGGAGGGGGGGGGGCACGCGCGCTGCCCTGTCCACGAAGGGCTCTCAGCTCCTCGCGCGGTCTCTCGCGACGAATGGCCCGTCAGAACTCTCGTAAATCAAGCCCCAAGAAGAGGACACTCGTTTTTCACCGTCTCTGCTGCGCCTCGTGCTGCTCTTCCGAACAAACTCTGTCTTTCTCCAATGGGCTCCGCCCGAGAAAACCTGCCACGCCGGCAATCAGCGTTTGAATAATGTAGGTATTAGGAGAGAAAGAAACTTAGATGTTGGGAAAATTGAAAGAATTCGCTCGTTTGGCTGCGAAATCAATATTTAGCGGATCGAGAGCGCGCTGTGCATCGTGCTGTGCATCGTGCTGTGCTCGTATTACGAATAATCCTAAAACGTGAGTTTCGTACGTTTTTTTTTCAATTCACGTACTGATTTCAATTGCTAGCCAACTTTGGATCCTCCTTTTCGTGGTGACGTGGTCTGGGATTATGGGGACCAACGCCAAAAGCGAGAACATTCATCGACGGAACGAATAAGGCAATCAGGCTTGAATAAAAATACAATCAGAATCGATCATGCATTTTCCTATTGGGAGCAGCATCCTTTCACGACGAAATACTTTACTGAAGTTGAATATACATTGGGTTGATGCCAAGGTTTGTCGATTTTTAGCTCTAGGTGTTTGTAGAAAAAAATGAAACAATCGAAACAACGTAAAAACATGCATTTGAAAGAATTAAAAACTCTATCTGACTCTAAATAAACATCATCAGAGGATATACGATTTTCCTAGGTCAGTTTTGATCAATCGAAGGTTTGCTTGAAGTAATGATATCGTTTAATCGAATGTCAAGCGAAAAGCTAATGGATGGAGAGCGCGCTGTGCATCGTGCTGTGCTCGTATTACGAATACCTTCAAAACATGAATTTCGTACGTTTTTTTAAATCCACGTACTGATTTTAAGTCTGAGTCGTTATTTTGGATCCACCATTTCATGGTGACGAGGTCCGGGATTTTGGAGTTTGAGGACAAACTCCAAAAGCCCAAATGTTCGTCGACGGAACGAACAAGGCAATCAGGCTTGAATAAAAATACTATCAGACGCGATCATGCATTTTTCTATTGGGAGCAACATCCTTCTACCACCAAATAAAATACTCACGTTGAATGCGCATTGGCTTCATGCAAAAGTTTGTCCATTTTTGGCTCTTGGTGCTTGTCCAGAAAAAAACGAGACAAACCTAACCAAACTAAAAAATGCATTTGAGGGAATAAAATAGTCTATCTTACCCTACTTAAAGGGCTATACTAGTGTAAAACTAAAAAAAAACGATTTTTTTGCCTTTTTTGACAGTTTATACTTTCAAGAATATCCTGTAAAAATTTCAAGGCAGTATCTCTAATACTCCCCGAATGGCAGCCTTCTAAAGAGCAACCGCTCGTAGGTATAAAATGCCCCATCTGCTGTTTAAACGCTTTTTTCTCGAAATGAGATTTGTCAAACTTGCTGACATTGTAACTCAAAGAGCAATTATCCGATTGACTTGATATTTGAATTGAGTACTCTTGAATATATTTACTCTACAATGACGTAGGATATTTTTGGTTGGATGGAAATTGACAATTTGGCATTGAAAAAAACGATCATTTTATAGGCAAGAAAACAGACGTTTTTTTCATAACTACGCCGTTTTGTTAGATTTTGATATTTTTCGAAAATCCTACGTCATTGTACAGGAAATACCTTCCAGTCTAACGACATTTTTTCCTTTTTCGGTTTCAGCTACTCAACCGGCCGGAATCATGTCAGCAGCGGAGGAACTTTTTTTTGGCGCCTCCGAAGGCAGCGCATAAGTCGCTTGGATCTCAATATTTTTCTATGAAAAAGTTGTCTACTATAGGTCAAATATAGCCGAATATATTCTAAATTTTCCGAAACATTTAATTGAGTACTTTTCTTCCAAAAAAATCCCGAACATCCCCCAAATGTTCAGCGTTCAAACTGGTATAGCCCCTTAAACTTTATCAGAGAACTGTCTGGAACAATCTGTCCGTAAAAAGAAAAGTCTATTTGACTATAATTGAACTTCAACAAAGAATTTAATCAATCGACCATTTGCTCGAAGTGATGATATGGTTTGATCGAAACTCAAGCGGAAATCCGAGATTGAACAAAAATTTCATTACCTTCAAACAATCCAATTTTTCTCGGCAGTACTTTCGTTCGCACCGATACTTTCCCAATAGAAAACCGCGCTAAAAGTGTTCTTGAACTTTTTTTTCAATACCCAACATGCGAAATCAAAGTTTCCGTAACCAGGACTCGCTGGCAAGAGTATCCGTTGTCGCTGAGGGATGCGAAGAGGGAGGAGAGAGAGAGAGAGAGAGACTAAATTTCCTCTCTCCTTACTCTTCTCTTCTTTTCATGGATCGAAGCTTCGTTAAAGGGTTGTTTCATCCCTGTGACGCCAACGTTTCGCGCTGCAAGGGGCTAGAGTTACCAATTTCAGGTATACAACCATGGCTCCGCGTAAATCAATAGCTGACGGTCGTAAGGGCGTAAGTGACGCGATTCAGCACGTATATATATCCGTGCGATATGAGCCAGGGATGAAGAGTGGGACGAAAGAGAAAGAGAGATAGAGAGAGAGGCCGGGAGGTGAGCAGCAAAGGGAAAAGGGTTAGCTCCGGGAAAAAAGGGCTCGGTGGCCGTTACGCAAAACACCCTTCCTCTCTCTCTCTCTCTCTCTACGGAAAATTTTAAATATTTGAATTAACCCTCCTTTCGATACGTCGAGGCAAATCTCGAGGTCCTTCTCGCAAGGTCCTGTATACCTGAAAACCACCCCGCGTCGCCCATTATTTTTCATCGAACCTTTTTTGCATCTGCGCATATACTCTTTCTCTTTATTCCGCGTCGATATAATGTTTCCCCCGGCGACAAATAAAGCCTCTCTCCATGTAAAATTATGTTAATGGATTATCCTTTGGGCAACGGGAAAAAGGGATCCAGGTATACCGAAGAGAGAAAGAGGGAGGGAGGAACCAAGAGATGAAAACGAGAGTATGTGTGGATATATGCATATGTGTATATACATATATATTTATTTATTAAGGGACCGATAGGAAAGGGCGAAACGGTGCCAAGGGTTCCCTTTTTTCGTCCCTTGCCTTTGAATTTTCCTCACGGATGTAGGTCGACATTACCCATATGCAAAAGTGGTTCTTTTTTTTTACCTGAGTGCGCATATGTATTGTATACGTACACGCGTGCCAATGTGCCAATGCGTGGCCGTGCGTTAGCCAATATACATTCACGATTTTTTTTTATATGGCAATGTGATGCTTTTAATGGCAGCGTTTTTACGTATATGGCAATTTTCATTTGAGAAAGTCGTGGTATTTCGAGCTTTCGAGCCCAATGTATTCAACATCACCTTTAGATAAATGTGTATAATATGTGTATGATAACAATAATTATAACTTGATAAAATTAATAGGACAATTTTTTGTCAAATAGACAAAATTTTGCAATTTATTTAATTTAAGTCATTTATAATATTAATACATTAATTATGGAAAGAGCTAGCTCCTAATTGAATAATTGAAGCTAGATTTATAGGACAAATGATAGAATTGGAAGAAAATTATAATTTATTGTAAGGTATGCCCTCTGGCCCAAAATCAACGATTCATTTGAAAAAAAATGTAAGGGTGGTTAACCTAAACCTAAATTTTAAAATACAGTTAAAAGTTACCATAATATATATATATATATATATATATATATATATATATACAATTTTAAAATACAGTTAAAAGTTACCATATATATATATATATATACACAGGTTGTTAGGAAGTATGTTAAGAGGTTATTACAGTCAGGAGGCCCAAATAGATCGATTTTTCAAGAATTTTTTTTGAGAAGACCTTGAAATCTATTAACGTAAAAATTCGTACACATATTATGGTAACTTTTAACTGTATTTTAAAATACAGTTATATTACAGTTTAAAATACACACACACACACACACACACACATATATATATATATATATATATATATATATATATGTGTGTGTGTGTGTGTGTGTGTGTATATATATCATGCAGACGACATTCACCTAAAAGTGAAGATTCCAAAAGCCTACATATGTCGGAGTATGAACATAAATGCACATGGTCTGTATTACGTGGCCATAGATCAGCGACCTATTCGGAGCTATATGTTTATATATATATATATATATATATATATATCTACAGGGATGCATGTACATGAGGGATGCGCCGCACACCGAGAACGACAGATGGGGTTAAAAAAATTGTGAAAAGGATTAGGGATGCGGCGAATTCGATCGAAGGGCTAAGAGAGATCAAGAGTGAACGAGAGAGAGAGAGAGAGAGAGAGAGAGAGAGAGAGAGAGAGAGAGATTCGAGCACTTTCAATTTCGGTTACCCGCGCGGCTTTTTTTGTCTCGCGCGATGTATGCGTCGCGCGACTCAACACTGTGAGATATTCCCGCATATTATCACGGGGAGTCCGCACGCGCACCCTCGAGGATAAGCCACAGCCGGAGGCCCATCGGAGCCCCGCTGCTTCCATTTCTTTGGAAAATCTTGAATACGCGATTTCCTTTTTTTTTTCCTTCCTCTCGCATCCCTTTGGGATTAGAAATCGCGCGATATTGGCAGAGAATGAAGGCTGATTTTTTTCGAGGGCCCGTTTCGTGCAAGGTTGGCGTAGGTGGTGGCGGTGGTGGTCGAAAGTGGGATTAGTTATTTGAGAATTTTTTTCTAACATGAAGAGTACATTTTCAATTCGTTAAAAAATATACGGTAGTTAAGTGAATTTTCCGAAAAATAAGCCTAACATTTTTTGTTTTCCATTTTCTCATTTATTAGGTTATAAATTATATTCAGTCGGGGGAAGCTGAAATCCACGCTCCCCCCCCCGCTATCAAAAGTTATGGGGTTTTGAAGTTCGCGGAAACACGTGATAAAATAGGGCATTTTTGAACATTTCGACGCCCATATTGGGTGTATCTGGGTCCCAAACCCAAACAATTATAATTATTTTTTGCTCGTAATAATTATTCGTCGAAAAGTCACTTATCTAAAGAATTACCAAAAATATTTACACAAAATATGGAGTGAAGCTTTTTTGTTGGAGAACATGGTGGAGGGATTTTATTTGGATGTAAGGGTGGAGTGTCACGATGTCGGGAAAAGGATAGAAAAAACTTTTGGTTAGATTGAGGTTGCAGCGAATTTTTTAACGTTTTTAAATTTTTGTTGATATTCATTCAATTGTTGGCATTGAACAAATTGATGGGACGAACGATTAAGGGCTAATATAAGCCATTTCCTAATATATATATATTATTGTTATTTTTATTGGTAGTTATTATTATTATTATTATGAATAGTAATTCCATTATTATCTCTTAATTATTGATGATACCAATTAATTAATCGTACTTGTATGCAAAAATTATTAGCATAGCTCATTACAAAGCAATGCTCATTAAAACGATTATTATAGGGTAAAGGGTTGTATCGTTGAAGTGCAACAAAAATTATTATTTTTATTCCACTCTGTTTATTATCATGAAAAATATGTTTTCTATTTTGGGCTTGTAGATCTCTAATAACGATGCTAAAAAAAAGTTCGAACGATTTTCGTAACCGCCAAACTTGCCAAAATTAAATATAAGCAAATGAAAAATAACAAAATTCACAGTGCATTGAAAAATCAACGTTATCCAGTGTCTATGTTTTTTTAAATAAAATGTATGAATTTATTCAATTTCAATCATTTAACTAATTCAACTACTTGTGAAATCAACTGAAATCAACCAATTCGTTGATTTGCATTACTAATTCAATTTTATCCATTTGAATTGCTAGTTCATTTTTATTCATTTCAATTACCATTTCAATTTTATTCATTTCAATTGCTAATTCAATCTTATCCATTTGAATAACAAATTCAATTCTCTTAATTTGTACTACTAATTCGATTCAATTAATTTCAATTATTATCTCAATGTTATTAATCAACAAATTTATTGGAATATCTAAATTTACGTATTATTTTAGGGAAAAAAATGTCTGTGACTGTTGATTTTGAGAAAGTTGACGGGACAAAAATAATGAAATAACCGGGTAAGACCTTTTCCCCAGATTCTCCACGTTTTCTTTGTCTCTGTGATGAAAAAAGTCAAAAATTCAGGCCGTCAAGAGTAATCGCGAAAAGGAGACGTGATAGATGGTGCGTACGAGACGAGTCCCAATGCTCGAAGGAACAAAAGCCAAAGTACGAAGGGTTGAAGTCGTTCGATGCTCATTTATCCGAATCAATGATAAAATCTCTACTCGTCCTCTCGATTCCTTTATTTGGATAGTATTTTCACGGTGGAAGTTGCGGCGATTCGAGTGGGAGATCGCCCAATTTTCGCGGTTGAGATCTCGTTCGAAGTGGTTCGTCGGTAACGATCGACCCTTCAACCCTTGTATTATTATTCGCACCCGTGAGGGCTCGCCAAAGGCGTTGGACCGAGACACTCCTCTCTTTCTCTCTCTCTCTCTCTCTCTCTTTCCCTCTCTCTCTCTCTCTCTCTCTCTCTCTCTCTCTCTCTCTCTCTCTCTCTCTCTCTCTCTCTCTCTCTCTCTCTCTTCGCGCGTCTGGCTTATTTCACTTTTTCGTTATCGCAAGGGCCCCAGGGCTCGCGAGAAAAGATTCCGATCGGTTACGAGGATTCTTCCTCCATACAAATATACAGGGTGTCCTGTTATGAATGGATAATCCTGCAACTGTCGATAGGTCAGACCATGTCGGACTATATGCTGGAATTTCAGTTTACCAAAAAACCCACGGTTTTCGAGATAAAAATAATCTGCTTTTGGTTTTTCGCATGCCATTTCTACAAATGATAACTTTTTTACCCGGTTTTTTAGAAATACTCTTGGTTATTTGTTTTATCCAGAAAAGTCTTCTTTTTAACCTTAAACGTTGAGGATGTATTGCCTGTACATTCCCTACCAAAAGTGAGTTTCGGCGAGAATTTTGAGTACTTTGCGATGAGATTAGACTTTTTCAAAAATCAACTACATTGAAGATGCTAAGAACATTAATTTCTGGCCATAATAATGCAAAAAGTTATAAGTAAATTGTTGAAAAAAATTGTTCAACAAATGTCCGGTGAACTACTTTTTTTTATGTTATAAAATTAATTCGTAGATTTTTCTGAATAGGTATGAATTTTTAAAGAATTTTCTTTCTATTTTCATTTTAATTTTTCTAATTGAAAAAAATGGGTGAAAAGTCACAAATTTTCAATACGTTTTCGGAGCAATGTGTCATATTAAATTCAAGAAGTGTCCGGGGTATTGAACGAACAGTGTCATAGGCACAGCCTCTGAAAAATTCCAAAAACGGGATTTTCGAAACAGAGAGGAAATTCTTTAAAAAATCATATGTATTGAGAAAAACGATTACAATTCATTTAATGTTATGAAAAATTAAGTTAACCAGGATTTTTTTAACAAATTTTATTTTAAACAATTTATTTATACATTTTTGGCATTCGTATTATTCAAAACCGATGTTATTAGCATCTTCAATACGGTTGATTTTTTTCAGATTTTAATGTTGTCACAAAGTACTCAAAGTTATCACCGAAACTCACTTTTGGTAGGGAACGTACGGGCAATACATCCTTAAGGCATCCTTAGTTTATTTATAAATTTTTGGCATTCTTATTATTCAAAACCAATGTTCTTAGTATCTTCAATACGGTTGACTTTTTTTCAGATTTTAATGTTATCACAAAGTACTGAAAATTTTCACCGAAACTCACTTTTGGTAGGGAACGTATGGGCAATACATCCTCAAGGCCTTAGGCTAGTCTAGAGGCCGAAAAAATAGGCTTTTTGGAGATTCTTTTTCAGAAAAACTACAAAATAAATCGAGATAACAAAAAAGGGTGTTTATCATACATATCAGTGACTGTATACAATAATTTTTTTAAAGCGATTAATTTCAAAATGGCTGTGCAGCGTTTATCTAAAAACTGCATGTTTTAAGTTAGCCGGAAACATAACTCAGACAATTTTCAACCGATTCACTTGAAATGTTGAATATATCTTAAAAAATACATTGTCTATGGAAGTACGTAGGTTTTTTTTACATTGCATAGTTCACTTGTTATTAACAATTATCTGACGATGTTTTAGGCAAATGTTTTACTTTCCACTTTAGAAATGCGCCATTTGGCCAAAAATCAATATATCGAAAAAATCCTACGTACTTCTATGGCAGTTATTATATATAAACGAAAAAAATTCATTGGTTCATTAGAATTAAAAAATTACAGGAGCTGTTTGTCCGGCCGCGGACCCCTAAAAACGGAGACGTCATCGCAAAACGCTGCACAGCCGCCATTTTGAAATGAATCGCTTAAAAAAAATTACTGTATACAGTCAGTGATATGTATGATAAACACCCTTTTTTGTAATCTCGATTTATTGTGTAGTTCTTTTGGAAAAAAATCCCCAAAAAGCCTATTTTTTCGGCCTCTAGAGTGGTCTAACCCCCTTAAGGAAACTTTATGAAAAAAGATTTTATGCACAATTTTCATACAAACCAATTCGAACATCTGACTTTGATAGACAGCGGAGTAAAAAAATGTACTACGCATATCTTGTCAATTACTTTGAAAAGTTGCTTAGTTATTGTCGATTCATATCATTTATAGAAATGGTATGCGAAAAACCAAAATCAGATGATTAAAAAAAATTAACATAAAGCCCAACATTTATAACAGGACACCCCGTATATATATATATATATATATATATATATATATATATATATATATATATATATATATATATATATATATATATATATATATATAGGGAGCTAGGAAGGATAAGGGCGTGGATCGGCCCTTTCCTGTACTTCGTCGGTTGCCAGTTGTGACCTTTCATTCTTCATCTAAGGGACGTATATGCACGTCAGAGGTATTCGCTTTTGGCGCACCCGCGTGCTCACAGATCTATGCGGATAATTCACGAACGCGTTCGTCC
Organism: Ophion ellenae; assembly: GCA_963210295.1. Classification (NCBI taxonomy): domain Eukaryota; kingdom Metazoa; phylum Arthropoda; class Insecta; order Hymenoptera; family Ichneumonidae; genus Ophion; species Ophion ellenae. Next base: position 33,818,936 of record OY723392.1, read on the forward strand.
GGATTCAAGGGCTCTCGAAGATCCTCGCTGCCTGATAAGGTATTCAAAGCGATTCGGGTATTCCGAGGGTAGAGAGCTTGGCTTTGGGTTTTTTTTTCTCGCGGTTCTCCTTTTCTCGGTCTCTCCTTTTTTCTGGCCATCTCTTGGGAGCTTTTTTGCAAGCTAATAAATCAGAGAAACGGCCACTGCGTGGCTGGACTCCAAAATGTCCTGATCGTCCTGATGAAGCAGCTGGAACGTTTCTTGGAGTTCCAGTGCTCTGGGAATTTGAAAGGATTAGCTGGTTGATCATGCTGGTCGTTTTTTGGTGATTGTTAGTGGGGGTGGATGACTTCCGGGCAGACCTCGACCGGAACTTTGTCGATAAGGGCTCGAAGACAAAAATGGACCTTGGGCTGAATAAGGGCTCGGGCAGCATGGGACTGGAAAATTCATTATAGATTAACCGTTTTGTATCGACTAAGTGCTTGGCCAATTCGTTTGGGTTAGAGATAAAAAATGGCCCAATTTCAGGTCTTGGGACGCATCTATTGGGACCAATGTCCGGTCCTATCGATCTGTCGACGCCGTTATCGATGCAAAATTATCCGCTGATTAGGAATCTTCCAGTCGGGACTTGGTCCAAGCAAAACTTTTTGTTCAGCGAGTGTTTAAGGGGTGAGATGCAGGCAGAGGCGTGAAAAAACGAGCATTTTCAATACATTTTTTTTTAATAGTAATTAAGTTTGTTTTACAAAAGTGGTTACACGGACTTTTTATGTTATATTTCAACTTGACTTGTACAAATATTCAAAGAAAAATATTGATTATTTATAAAAATATCGCGATCTTTGTCGGACACCCTTCGGCATGTAGTGCTTTGCGGTGACCATCATGAAATTTTACTGGATCATCTGAAATAAAAAAAATTAAAAAAAAAAACAAAAAAAGCATTAGTTTAATAATAAATCTAGTCCTCAATCGAAGCTTTTTTTTATTTAACAAAATGACAGATAACTTTCGATTTTCGACCTAAAAATCGCTCGTTTATTGTTTTAAAAAAATATAAATTTTCAACAAAAATGAAAATCCTTCGATTAAGGACTAGTTTTTAATGCTATCAGTAAGCACACCAAATTTAATCAAAATCCATCGAGTGGTTTTTGAATTATAGTGGTTACCGTCTTGAAAAACATCGTTTCGAGAAAACCGCGTTTAAAGTTTTCCGATGTGGATACAGTATTATATGTTCGTAAAATTTTGAGCTCGATGGATAAAGCTAAACTTTTTGAATGTATTTTCACCCGCTAAATCCGAATATGACAATTTTTTGCCGAAAAGTCGAGCACTCAATTGTTTATAGCCAATTGTTAAAACAATTGTTTAAAAGATTAAAGTTTTTCGGAGTGAATTATTATTTTTTAAATATTTTGGGCAATTTTAAAACGAAAGTATTCTTTATAAAATTTTGCTAAAGTTCATATTTTTTTAGTAATAAATTTTCGAAAATTTCTGAAAGAGTTTTTCAATTTTACACTTGATTTATCTATAGAAATACCAATTCAAGAATTACTTACATCGAATCATCAATTCCTGGCCGATACAATAACGCTTCTGCCGATATGGAAGCTTCCAAAATATCAATTTATTGTTGTCTTCGAAGCATTCTGCCTTCCCGGGTATTATCGTTTGCGCGTTTGTCAGCCGCTACCTGCCATGGGGACCCGACGCCGCTTCACTAATTGTGGGATATCCCGGAAACTATTCATCGGATTGACTTGGCATTTTCAGGCAATATTTTCGAAACATCATACTTCAAGAAAATGTTTTTAAAAAATCGATTTTTGCAAATTCTGACTGCGTCACACCCCTTAAACGCGGAAATCGATCTCCCGGGCTAAATAAGGGCTGAAGGGGCTCGGAAATTTTTGATCACCAAACGGTCTCGCATCGACCTTCCCTTTTAAATTCATCTGGGCGAAGAATAAAAAATTAACTGATGAGCCTGCCACCGGAAAAATCATTTTCCAGCTGACAGGCCCTTAAATCCCTTAGCCCATGTTTTTCCAATTTCTCCTCGGTAATATTTACGTTCAATGGATAGTAACTCTCAATTCTCACTATCAAGTACACTGGAATCCAGCGGTCATAAATCGGCAAGCCAATATTTCCTTTTTTCAATTCGCGAGGGTCGAGGGCGTGCTCGCTAATCGACGTTTCACGAGGCGAAGGGGATGACGTTCCGCATTTCGTGTAAATACATCGCAACCTGTGCAACAGATCAAGCGCCGTTGATCGTCGGATTAAAAGTCGAAACGGGTGCGCGCGATCCCCAAAAGTCGAATGAACGACGAGGAGAAAAGAGAGTCGAAGTGCAGCGAAAAAAAAGGGAAAAAAAAACGTTCGTGTCAAGGGTCACAGTGGGAATCAGATATCGGCTTATTTTGGCGTCGTTATTTGGTACTTCTTTGTCGTCAAATTTATCCACGGTCCTCCACGAAACGCCCCTGTTTTGGTGTCGGTTTTCACGTTTTTTTACCCAAAACCACCCCTGCTTTGGCCCAGACCCTTCTATTCATTGTTAGCCCTCTCTCTCTCTCTCTCTCTCTCTCTCTCTCTCTCTCTCTCTCTCTCTCTCTCTCTCTCTCTCTCTCTCTCTTGACTGTTCGACTATGCCTGCCCTGGCCACCACTTTTACACGTTCTCGCTTTTCTGAAAAAGGGAAGAGGAAAAAAAGAATCACTGCCAAATCCACCCCTGGCACGATTGTGTTATACGAGAGAGAGAGAGAGGGGGAGAAGGGCAGTCCTCGACTTTATCGCTCGGCTGTGAGACAGTGCTTATAGGGGCAGGTTGGTCACTGCAGGTACCTCGTGCCGAACAGAAATCGCCCGCCTGTCGCTATTAATCTCCCCCTTTTTTGGAAAAAAAATCCTACAATGAGGGAAAAAAATTCTTACGTGTCAGGTGCAAGTGGGGGATGAAAAGTATCGATTTTTTTTTGCCCAGGCAGTCTCTGTGTATCGATAATAATGAAAAGTGTTGCGGGCCTTGTAAACTTGATGTATGATCGTTAATGATAAATCTTGTGGTGAGAAAAAGGATCATTAATGACAAATTCAGGGGGTTAGTGTATGTCATCTGCTTTATTAATAATTCACGTTCAAAATTGTGACAAAAAATAAATTACACCTTTGACTGTTGGGTTTTATCTCAAAATGAAGGCAGGTAAATTATTTTTAGTTATTCGTAATAATGGAAATGAAATATAAGGCAACGCGAATTAAAAGATTACCAATACGATAAAATTGAAACAAACATTGATTACTTGAAATTCAAAATAATAAAAACATCACCTATACTGATAGGAATAAAATGGAATGAATACACAATGACCACGTGAATAACAAATTACCAATAAAATACAGGGCAAATAACATTAACATTTGAAAGAAACTAGGAATAAAATTGAAGGTATAACGAACGAGGAAACTAGAAATAAAATAACATTAAAATAACAATAAAATTGTTTAACAACTAGGAATAAAATGAATAAAAAATTACCACATGAATATATTACCGCATGACCAATAAAATTAAGTTAAAATAGCAATACAATTTGGAGGAAACTAGGAACAAAATTAAAAGTATAACGATTGAGAAAATTACTCATAAAATAAAAATAATATTTTTTTAACTGAGAATAAAATAAAAAGTATAATGAATGAGAAAATCACCAATGAAATCAAATGAAAATAAAATGAGAAGGAAGGTATGTAAATGAGTACAAAAATTACCAATAATCTTGTGGTTAAGGCGGAAACACCAATTACAAATTTGAAAAAAAAATCGATTTTTTTTTCTTTCCATAAATCAATAGTTCAATGTCTTAAGAATATTGTGTCCAATGTTTAAAGCGAAATTGAACCGATTTTGATGAAATTTGTCACACATCTTCCCTGTGCCATCAGTTTGTCGATGAACCTAAATAATATTTTAATTCAAAAAATAAAACGTACTTTCGCCCTTGAATATAGCAAAACCCTCATGAAGAATCACAAAATTGACTTTATTAAGCTGTCATTTCGTGAATTCTGCATATATTTCCAAAATCCTGCTTCACCGACGGCGAAGAGTGGTACCTTTAAGAATCATTTCAATTTTTTTTTTATTTCAGACAATTGAAGCGCGAGGGACACCTCCAGCAGTGCGGAAACTTTTTGGGCGACTTCCTCTGAACATCGATTCTCACACGACTGGCAATTTGCATTCAAAAAATAAAAATAAAATATTTTTGCATACTCAAAATATCAAATAAAAAAAAACACAATGTCACAAATTTCCATGAGTATTCTTTACATGAAAAAAAAAACCTGAAAAAAAAACGGAAAAACGAATGTTTTACCTTCTAAATAGTCTTCCCCCCTTAAGACGTCTAGGGTATCGAACAAAAAATAACCTAAGACAGATAGTGTCTTATGAGGCATCCATCAAAGATTGGCAGAAAAAAATATACATTATATTTCTTATTTAAAATCAGTATATCGTAATGAATTGAATCGTCAATAAAATCTGCAACTAAAAATGGTAGATCCAATTTGTTTTCGTTTCAATCGGATACGACGTATAATTAGCCTAATTTTTTTTGCTGGAAATCTTTTAGTTGAAGTTTTGATCTAAACGCTGTTGACCAATTAGGGCTCTGGAATTTGAAAAAATATATATTTGCCAAGAATCCTCTTAAGGCATGCTGAGGAGGACTTCACTATTTGAGGTGAGAGGAGGGAAGAGAAAGAGAGAGGTGAAAATGAACGAGAATCCAAACACGAGCCCTTGTGACCGAAAGGGTGCGCGAGGGTGACCGAGCAAAAAATAAGCCAGACCAGTTTTTCCCTCCCTCCTGGGAAGGGCCAACCCACACCACTCAAGACAAAAAGTAAAAAAATCTAACGAAAAACACGATCGTGATACATATGCACCATCAAGGGCAAATACTCATCATAATTGTGGGCCGACAGGGAAAAAAAGGTGAAACCCTTAACTTCTGGCACGTTTCCTGTGTTCCGATCACGTGGGTGCGCCGGGGGGAAAAAAATCGTGCGCGAGGGAAGAGACCGAGCGAGAAAAAACCAGGTGCCGAAAGTACGGAATTAGTTTCACCGCACGTACGGGAAATTGAAAACTGTAAAACGTCATCTGCGCCACGTTCAACCCTTTATTCCTCTCGGATACCGCACCCCTGGTGCATAGTCCAAGAATACACAGCGTGGCAAATTAAAAAAAAAACATAGACCTAATCGTGATATTTTTATTCATTGATGACGAAATATTTTCTCTGCATTTTTCCGACGTATGCCCTTTTGGGTTTTGTACAATCCGTTTCATCTTACTTCAACCCCATATTTGAGGCCGTCGCTCTGCGGGTCCGGAATTGTCAGTGAACAGATCATTTATTTTTTCAATATTTTATCCAATAGCAAACACTTCGAAATTCGTAATTACTATTTTATTAAACAAATATGCTCATTACGTTGATTTATTTTTATTTTTGATCATTACATGAGTTTAGAATAGAATTCATATAATTATTTATATTCATAATTTACAGAACTGTCAGTGAAGACATTTTTTTTCAATATTTTATGTATTAGGATACCCTTGAAATTTACAATTTCTATTTTATTGAAGTAATATTCTTATTACGTTGATTTATTTGTTTTTGTTTATTATCAACTCTATTCACAATTAAATTCATATTATTAGTCATAATTCACACTTATATTTATATTTTACGAAACTTTCGGTGAACAAATTCTTTTTGTTTCAGTATTTTCTTTATCACCAAACACTAAAAAAAATGTTTGGGTTTGTTTGCGTCGAACAAATGTACGTATTATATTTATTCATTAATTTTTTCATTATTTAATAAATTCATAGTTAATTTCATGTCATTATTGATACTTTACATTTGTATCATTACATTGTTCAAATATTTATTTATTATTTTATTTAAAATTCCGTATTAAAAAATGCATTGATCTTTATATTATTTTTCTTTCGCATTTCCATGGCACGTTGCGTTCTGATTCAATTTTATTTCGAATCTAATTGACTCATTTTTAATTCAGTCATTTATTTTCTCCGAATCCACGAAAAAAAACTCATTGTTTTTAATCTTGATTCTCAAAAACGTATCATGTCAAATTGTGATTTTGAAAAACTTCATTAAAATATGGTGGTGAAATTCGTTCAACATTATATTAAAATAAGAGAAATATTTTTTCGAGTGATTCGCAATTGTCGTTACCATAAAAAAAAGATCAGACTTTCAGCTTTCGATTCCATCAAATGAAATCATACCACAAATATTTTCGATTTTCGTTCGCTTTGCATACGCGGAAATTCCAGGTAGCGAAAAAACTTGAAGCACAGGGTCCGTTGGGGCGATTTTTCGTAACAAGCAATCCCCAATTTTGTCGCGCATGAGGATTGAATTACGGATCGTCGTTGCGTACGGACCCAAAAAAAATCATCCCTCAAGCATATGCATCGCAGGTATAATTTTTCCCATGCACACACACGTGCTCACGAATTCACGCATCGAATGGACCGGAAAAAAAAAGAAATGGTATCGTTTGTAGAGAGAAAAAGAGTGAGAGAGAAAGGGCGAGCGGGATAGAGAAGAGTTTGAATATAAGGGCAACCCTTTTCTACCTGACCCCCACCCGAGCAGCCGTCTCATCTCAGGTAAGATTTTTCAAGGCCCCTATCACACCTCCTGCGAGACTATAGGAGTGCTCCATGGGACTTGAGTCCCACTGGGGACCTCCAGTCACCAACCGAGTGCACGATCGTCTGGATCTCACATTTTTCGTCACAGACGTAAATTTTCCAAGATAGTCAATCGAGCCAAGTGTAATTAGTAAATTAACGTGTGATTGGGGAGCAACTTTTTTTTGTGTGTGCACTAGCGACGCTGCGCATGAACCGTTCCAAACGTCTTGCGACTTCCGGGGTGAGTTTTACGTTTATTAGGAATTTTATTAGGCAGCATATCATGAATCTAATTTAAAAATTGATTGAGAAATTTATTAGGGAATTAAAAAATTCGAAAATAAATTAATTCAGAAATTAATTAGGGAATTGCCATATAATATATGCTAAATATAATATATTTAGCAAATAATTCCCTAATTTATAAAGAAAATAATTAAGAAATCTATTAGGGAATTAGTTCGAAAATCTATGAAGAAAATAATTAAGAAATCAATCAGAGAATTAGTTCGAAAAATTATAAAGACATTTATTAGACATTTGTTTATTTATTAGGATTTATATATTTATTAATTAGGATTTAGGATTTATTTAAGACATTTATTTATTACGATTATGAAATTAATTGGAAAATTTGTCAGAGAATTCTTTCATAAAAATATTGGAAATTTCGATGAAAAATTGATTAAACAATTCATCAGAGAACTAATTGTTTTCCTAATCAATTGAATATTCATTACAAACCTCATAGAGAAATGCCCTATCCTAATGAATTCAATATTTATTGGGAAGATATTCCTGAAGAAATTGATTAGGTAATTAGCTTGAAAATCCGTCAGCAATTCCAATATCATAATTACCGGAAAATTTGATGGGAAATTTATAAGAAATTCCATGACGAAATCAATTATTAAAATCAATAGAATATTTATTGTCAATCTCATCCAGAAATCTCATATCCTAATAAATTTAATATTTATTTGAAATTTAATTCGCTAATTCATCCGGACATTCGTGAATTAAATTATTGAGTAATGTAATGGAAAATTTATAAGAAAATTCATCAGGAACTTCATTATTATCCTAATCAATTGAATATTCATTACAAATCTCATAAAGCAATGTCCTATCCTATTAAATGTAATATTTATCAAGAAATTCATTTAAAAATCCTATTATCACCTTAACAAATGTGACATTAATTACAAAATCCATCTACAAAAATGCCAGAAAATATTCACCCCGAAAATTCTCAAAATTCCTACAACAGGAATCGAAAAAAAATGGCGGTCCATCGACCACTCATCATTAGGGAATGACGTCACCCTGTCGAATGAATCGATAACTGGTGCGTCGTGAATAAGTGGGGCCGAGGATGCAAAATGGTGAAGGAATATAACGCAAAGAGCGAGTGGGAAATAGCGAGAGAAAGTGAGACAAAAATGTCGATGCAAGAGTCTCAGCGAGGGGTTGGAAGCTCACGAGAGCGTCTGTGCGAGATGTATATACCATAAATTGGAGTGGATCCGATGCTTGGTCAGCATCGGTGAAACAGAAAGCGGCAGAGAGAGAGAGAGAGAGAGAGAGAGAGAGAGAGAGAGACCGATAGAGATAGATAGAGATGGAGAATGTACGGAGGGGGTAGGTCACCCCACGGTCCAGTGACGGTCCAATAGGGTGGAGCTAGTATTTTTTTTCTTTTTTTTTTATCGATGCACACCACTACCGGGGGTAGATTCGAGGGGGGTCGAGGAAGAAAATGGCGGACTCTCTGCACGATTTGTAAGGACCCCCTGCTGGACTCCTATACATAGAAATTACGCTTTCATATGTGTGTATATATATATATATATATATATATATATATATATATATATATATATATATATATATATAATTTAACATTTATCGGAAAATTCATTAAAAAATGTGTCATTAAATTCCTGATAGGTTTTCTAAAATTATCCAAACTTTTTAGGAATAAATTTGACACATATTCGATAATTAGGAACTTCATTATTATTCTATCGAATTCAAAAGTAGCAAATCTATACATATACATATATAGATTTGGTCATTTGAATTTAATAGAATACTAATAAATTTATTAAGAAATTTGATCATTTCATTATCTATTGTATTTTATTATTTATTAATGAATATTATCGTTTATTAATACAATTCATGAAACAAATTTATTAAAGAGTAAGGAGGTTTTTTTATTATTTTATTAAATTCAAGTTAGCAAATATATATATATATATATATATATATATATATTTGAATATAATACAACATATTAAACATAAAACTTGTTCCTAGTAATTTGGAAATGATCAGAAAGTCTACAAGGGAATTAATGATATCATTTTTAAAAATGAATTTCTCGATAAATATATTTCATCTATTAGGATAATAAAAAATGTCTTCATAAATTTCTAATAAATATTCATCTGATCAGGATAAACATAAATTTCATGGTGAATTTTCTTATAAATCTCTCATCGAATTTATACGATGTGAATTTATTAGGATAATAAGAACTTTCTTGACAAAATATCTAATAAATATTCATCTGATAAGGATAAACATTAATTTCCCGATGAATTTACTTATAAATTTCCCATCAAAAGGATTTTCAATGTCCTTTCTCTCATACATGGGTGTCAGAAGAACCCTTCATATCTACGTGAAATGGGCCATCAGCTCATCTGGCTGTTTTGAGGACGGTCCTCGTCGTCGACGTCTTCAAAATCCCCTTTTCCCTTATATACACATGGAGAACGCAGACTCCATATTTTCTCAGTAACAGCTTGTCCATTACTCGACAAATAGTATCTATTTTTTGTTGTTTTTTTTCTCAACGTCGAGCGTGCCCGGATAAAAAGAGGTGTCGGAGCCGGAAGCGATGGGGCTGATTTTTTTAGGGGTGGGTTCGATGACCGAGCGATATTTCTCGAGTTCGTTTTTCAATCAGAGAGAGAGAGAGGGAGGAAAGAATTCTTATGGAAGAGAAAGATTGACTCCCGAAGAGAAAGGTTATTCATTTTCGATATAACTCCGAAACTTCCGGCCGCACTTCCGGTTGCCCTTTTTCCTTAGCTTGATTTGATTCGACGGACAGACGTATGCTCTCCGCTTTACTCGCGTTTCCTTATCGCCTCGTGGTATCTCGAGTTTCCAACAGCTGCACTCCGCGAGGTCGATCGATTAATCGACCTTATTATTGTTTATTATTACCTCAATTCAATATCTCTTTATTGTTTATTCTCGAGGCAACGAAATTATCGGACAGAGCGCTAAAAAAAGGCCTTGAGCCGATAAAATCGCCTGTTCAATTTTTCTAAAAGTGTTTCCTCAAGTTGAGTGCGATTAATTGTTCAAATTGACGGATGCTTTTATCGATCGATCGATTCGATACTGTCGTTCCAGGTACACGAGACCGTAATAATAAAAGCGACGGAGCTTCCGGTGTTTGCTACCGTAGGTCCGGTTTTTGACCCGGAAGTGGCACCGGGGCTGTAACCCCTTTTTTTGTCCTCGGCACTTTTATTCCTCGGGATCGCGGTGAACACGACAAGAAACGAGTAATCGAGTTTCTTGAAAACGAGTTTTGACGTGGGTCGACCACGTGGCCACACTCCAAGGTTCACCCAGAGGTCGATCAATCCCGCCTTAAACTTTACACATATACAGGGTGGATCAATAACCATTAGCACCTTGGATGTCTCCGAAACTATATGGTTCGCGGAAATATTTGCTGAAATGAAATTGCACAGTACGAAAGGCGCCATCCGATAGCGATAATAGTTTTTTTTGCAGGTGGAGGTACTTCGGACATTTGAAGGTCAACTCCATTTTTTAAAATGAACCGGTATGTTTTTTTTTCTGTATCATGAAAGAGGAGTTTAAAACGAGTTCAACGACCCATAACATAAGGTCATTGAAGGTCACAGAAAGTACAGAAAGGCGACAATACTTACAGTTTCGGTGGTAAATAAAATTACCGCGTTTATAGTAAGTGTTCGAAATGACGACCATCAGTATCAATGCAACATTGGCTTCTTTTTTCGATTGATTGACTTGCAAGTTTTACAACGTTAGAACTTATTGGTGCACAGGCTGTAACAATTCTTTGTTGCATGTGGTCAAGTGTAGTTGGTACTTCTTTGTACACTTTATCTTTCAATGTTGCCCATAGAAAGAAGTCTAAAGGTGTTAGGTCTGGGGAACGACCTGGCCACGATATTGGACCGTCGCGTCCAATCCAACGATTTCGAAATTTCTGCACTTTCTGTACTTTCCATGACCTTCAATGACCTCATGTTATAGCTCGTTGAACTCTTTTTAAGCTCGTCTTTCGTGATACAAAAAAAAACATACCGATCCATTTTAAAAAATGGAGTTGACCTTCAAATGTCCGAAGTACCTTCACCTGCGAAAAAAACTATTATCGCTATCGGATGGCCCCTTTCGTACTGTGCAATTTCATTTTAGCAAATGTTTCTGTGAACCTCATAGTTTCGAAGATATCCAAGGTGCTAATAGTTATTGATCCACCACGTATACAGGGTGAGGCACGTAAAGTGTTACAGAGCAATAGCACTCAAACTTTTCATCATATCCAAAAATGTTTCAGACAAAAGTTTCATTGAAGGTCACCTACTAAAATGAAATACGAATCTAAATATCTCGGATCACTACCAAATATTTGATAGTTATCCGAGATATTTAGATTTGTACCATCGATACTGACCTTGAATGACCTTTGACGACTTTGACCCCCAATGTTATTTATGCGGCTTGAGGTGCTCCACGCGATGGTTGAAAAAAAATGTATCATCCCATTTTAAAAAGTGGATGCGACCTTCACTGTGCGTCAGCGCGTCCACCGAAATAAAAAAAAAATTGGTCGCATTTGATGGCACCCTTCACACCGTACAACGTTTGTCTGGAACATTCTTTTGTGACGTCGATAATTACCGAGTTATTTCGAGTGGCAGAGATAAGACGGACACCTTGTATACATCTACAGGGCCATAGAAGGTTAAAATGTGCCAATGGAACACTAAATCCTATTATTTTATTGTTTCATATAAATATATACAACACCAGTCAGAGGTTTTTGATCACATTGCATAATTGCGAAATTACATTACAATAATATAATTTATTTATTTGCTTATTTTACGGAGATACTATATAGCTTAACAAAGTGAAGTATATTATTGTAATATCATTTTGCGATTGTCCAAAGTGATCGCAAACCTGCGACTGACTGGTACAGTATATATACATGGAGCAAACTGTATTTGCACGCCCTGTTTTTTCTGAAACAACCCTCCGACAAAAGTAGAATATCTTTGTAGATCATTCCGTTTGATAATTCATTTCACATAAATATAAGTACTGTATATAATTCTATTGTTATTATAATATAGATTATGTATCTTACTGGAAATCTGCAGAAATAATATCTAAAAAAATGATAATTTCATATATTGGTATTATATTTTAATATTCATATACAAAATATGTTTTTACGGAAATCTCTAGCAAATAGATATAAAACAATAAAAGTATACAGTCCTTATTTTACCCAATATATATATAATATTGATAATAATAATAACAATTAAAACAGCGACGAAAAATGTCAAAAAATTACCTCTAAAGTGACAAGAATCCAAAAAACCGGGGAAATTTCAATTCTCGCATGCAAAACATTCCGAAAAAATTGTCAAAAGGAAGCAATTCCGAACGTTATCCCTACCCAGCGATCCCAATTATCATGATGATATAACGTGTACAAAAAATGAACTATCTCGATCTCCAACGCCTCACCCAGCGCAACGCCGGGTGTGATCCTTGGCATGGTGACCATAAATCTTGCAATTGACGCGTTCATGAAAATCGAATATCAATTTTCAATTATTAATAGTTAAGGGTCATTGAACTGCCAGTGCGCTTCTCTCTCTCTCTCTCTCTCTCTTTCTCTCTCTTTCAAGTTTCGTCAGCGTTTGAGTGAGTTACGAAAACGAGCTTCGGAATATAGTTGAGAGTCAAATGACTCCATGTACATCGGAGTCGTTTCCCTCCACCCCCCCAACCCCCCCTCCAGAGTTTCGACCAGGAATCCGATAACGAGAGTAGCAACGTTATTATTACGATAGCTAGTACGCAGGTACGTTGTTATCACGATTCAGCGGATTGTACTGGATAACATAGTGTGTGCGTCTCAGTGAGAGAGAGAGACAGAGAGAGAGAGAGAGAGAGAAAGCCAGCCACCCGATTGAACGGAGTCTCTCGATAGACCCAATACAAATGTACATAAAGGACAATGCGCGATAGAACTCGTGAAAATAAATATATCGAGGCACAAGAAATATCAATGTGAAGATACGAAAAATTCTAATTTTACCTTACTCTTCTTTGTACACGCTTTGAATATAGGTGGGCAGAGCAGAGCAGAGCAGAGAGAGAGAGAGGGAGAGAGGGAAGGAGAAAGGAGATTCTCTACAAGGCACTCTCGTACCTTTGGAATCCTTGTTATCCTTGTTATCTCGAGCGAGAGCCAACAGTACAGGACGAACCGGAAAATGTGTATATAAATAAATACATATACATATATACCTATTTTTTTTGTGAAATTTATATATTTATATACACATTTTCTGGTTCGTCCTGTACTGTTGGCTCTGGCTCGACATACATATATATGTGTGTATGCATATGTATACATATATGTTCAGGCATTTATATACCTAGCGAAAAAATTTCGCTCGAGAGCACAGCGAGTCTCACCGGGGCGTCTCTTGGTGTATCTTTTGCGATGGTACGAAATAGCCCTGGGCATTGCACTGTGGCTCTCGTTATAAGAGCTTCAATATCTCTCTCTCTCTCTCCCTGTCTTCTTTCCTTTTTTCTCACCGGAACTTGTCTTCTCTAGCTTTTCGAGAGAAAAGCGGGCTTTCAAATTCCGATCAAACACTCGCAAGTGTCCAATTCCGAAGGACAATAACGTTGCATCGTTTTGGCAATAATTGGTAATTTTTTGTTTTGGAAAAGTAATTGGTAATTTCGAGTTTTTGAAAAGGAATTGGTAATTTGTAGTTTATGAAAAGTATTTGATAAAATATAGTTTTTTAAAAGTAATTGGTAATTTTTAGTTTTAGAAAAGTAAGTGGTAATTTTTAGTTTTTGTAAAGTGATTGGTGATTTTTAGTTTTTGTAAAGTAATTGGTATGTTCGTTTTTTTCAAAAGAAATTTTAGTTTTTTTTTTAATTTTTAAAAGTACTTTGTAATTTTTAATATATTTGAAAAGTAAGTTGTGATCTTTAGAAAAGTAACTTGTGATTGCTCGAGTTTAAAAGGAAATTTGTAATTTTTTTATATTTTGAAAAGTAATTTCTGCTTTCAAATTCCGATTAAACACTCGTGCATGTTCAATTCTGAAGGATAACAACGATTAATTTTCTCGCCAAACGTGTAATTTCTATTTAAAAAAAAAGTAATTTGTAATTACTCGTTGTTTTAAGTAATTTGGAATGTTTAATTTTTTCTAAAGTAATTTATTATTGGTTGTTTTTTAAAAAGCAATGTGTAACTTTTAATATATTTTTAAGTAATTTCTAAATTTTTTTTTTCTTGGAGTGACAAAATGTATTTTGTCCGTTCTCACTGACGAACATTCGTAAAAAAGTTGGATGCGTTTTTTTTGTACAAATTCCTCGCAACGATACTCGAATCCGGAGAAAACGTGAGCACGAATTTTGGCTCGACTTATTCCGTGGCCCCTCAAAATCCACAACGTTGCGAGAGCTTCGACGAATAGAGCTCACTTCCTCGCACATGTGAGGGACGATTTCCCGTTGCGAAAAGCAAACTTCAAGCACAAAACATCACTTAGAGGGTCGGGGGTGGACGACGGGACTGCGCACCTTTGCGCGCGATATCCTCTCCCGAGAACCACCCCTTCGCGCAAACACGCTAATGGAGCAAGCCCTCGTTTTTTTTTTCATTCCGGTACATACTACACATGCCCGAGTCCCGACGTCTGTGCAATCGTGCACACCTCTCAGCATCATCTGGAGATGATCGAAAGAATATGAATATGCCAACCCTTCGAGAGTGGCGGGGGACTGAAAATACGTGATAATCGACAGCTCTGCACGCAAACTTTTTTTCTTTCTTTTTTTATGATGAATATATATATATATATATATATATATATATATATATATATATATATATATATATATATCTCTGTCAGACCAAATCTTATCACCCCGACATTTGCAAAATCAGAGAACAAGAATTTTAGATTTTTCAATCACATTTTAATTCTGGTCTTAATTATCATCATCATCATCATCATTATTTATTATTCATGCTGATTTCCCCGACATTATTGAACAGAAATGCCATATTTAAAAATGTACTATTATTATTATTATTATTATTATTATTTATTGAATTTTTTATTTATTAAATTATTAAAATTATTATTAAATATTATGAATTTGTTAAGTTTTATTAAATTAAATTTATTGAATTCAATGTACTATTATTGTGATTATTTGTTATCATCATCAGTGTTATGTTTATTATTGTTAGTGTAAAAAGTGCAATTATTGTGATAATTATATCTATTTATTTAGTTTCTGCAATTGATTAAAATTTTGTTCAAAGACAAATGTTTTATTTTAGTGATTAAAAATCGCTTTCCATAAAATGATACTATTATCATCTTTTTTGTTATTATTATTATGTTTATTATTGTTAGTGTGGCGAATGCAATTATTATGATTATTATATTTATTTATTTAGTTTCGTATTATGAATTAAAAAGAAATTCTAATTCATTATTTATTTATTGTTATTATTGTAGTGATTATTATTTTTCACACTGACATTTCCAAAATCAATTAACAGAAATTGCAAATCTTTTTATAATTTTTGTATGATATTATTATCCTTATGATTGATGCGATTATTATGACTATTATAATTATTATGATGATTTTGTATTTGTACGTATGATTATTATTGTTATTCTCATGACAATTATTATTGAATTCATAAGCATATAAGATTCGATCAGATGAAATTGGATAATCGTTAAATCGATTTGAAAATTGATTCGACTGTGAAATTCGTGATAGCTCGATCGCATGCCATTTATCCCCGCGACGTAAAATTTCAACCCCCTATGAGGCGGAAAAAAAAACATTGTGTGTCTAAGTTACCTCACGACCTTCGGAATCACGCTCGAAACGCAATGCCGAAGCTCCGCAGCGACGGGACCTTTTGAAACGCGAGAAATTATTGCGAAAAAAGGCGCTCGCTTGGAAATCAGGTCGCGGATGAAAAAAAAAGGGTTGAAAGGGTTTTTCGAACGCGTTCGAAGAGACGAGAGAATGCGCTCAGGTATAGAGTAGGAAGACCGGAACGAGCCGGAGCGAGAAATAGAGGCCAGTTTTACAACGCCATATGTTTGCTCTCTAACAGTTTTGGGCCGCGTAAAAATTCTCGTGCGAAGAGGAAATATTTGTGACGATAGAGCCCCCGTGAAACATGTTTTTTTTTATCGTCGAAAATTTACGCAGTTAAATAATTGTTTGTCTCAAGTTTCAGATCTCTACGGAGATCGATAAACGTTAAGTTCGAAAAAGACTTTTCTTTATTTTTGTGGAAATAAAATGATGGAGAGATTTTTTTAAAGTAATTTTTTACTATTAAACTCGGGATGGGATGAAAAAACGGAGGCGCGCCAAGAAAGTAAATTTTTTGCTCCAAAAAAGTAAATCTCCCTGCAAATTATGATTGTAATTTTTATTTTTTGGGCTTTTGCTTTGCAACAAAAATGTATATATATGTATCGAAAATTTTATATACAGTCACGATAAATGCGTTTAAAAATAGATATGAATCTATTGTGATTTCTTTTTGTTTGCGATTTTAATGTATACTTATTAAAATCACAAATAAAAAGGAGAAATAAATAAAAATATGGGGTATTGTTCCGAAAAGAACATACCTTCGATCAATTTGAAATTTCGCGTACCCATATATTTTGACCCGCTGATTACGAATATGATAGTGAAAATACCCGTAAATTTGATTTTCAAGGTCAAAACTCACAAAAACTGATTTTTCAAAAAGTTTTTCTATTTTATCGTAATAAATTTGGATCCTAGGGAAAAATAGTTTTTACAAAAGTTGTAGCCTATGAATAGATTGATTTTTTATGTTCTATACAAGTTTCGTCTAAATCCAATCTGTTTGGAGAAAAATGGGATAATGCTCCGATAAGTGCATTTTGCTAAACTCCATTAATTTCGATATTATCTACTTACGCACTTTACCGCGGGAAGGTTGGAGTTTGTTTGTTGTGTTGTATGTTGTTTGGGTTTGTTTGTTGTGTTCTGTGTTTGGGTTTGTTTGTTGCGTTGTGTGTTTGGGTGTGTTTGTTGTGTTGTGTGCTGTGTGTTGTTTGTTGTTTACGTATGCGTATAGTGTTAAAGATCTAACTGCAACCTTTCCGCGATAAAGTGCGTAAGTAGGTAATATCGAAACTAATGGAGCTTAGGAAAATGTACTTTTCGGAGCATTATCCCATTTTTCTCCAAACATATTGGATTTAGACGAAACTTGTATAGAACATAAAAGATCAATCTTTTCATAGGCTACAACTTTTGTAAAAACTATTTTTCTCTAGGATCCAAATTTATTACGATAAAATAGAAAAACTTTTTAAAAAATCAGTTTTTGTGATTTTTTACCTTGGAAATCGAATTTGCGGGTATTTACACTATCATATTTGTGAGCACCGAGTAAATACACATTGGTACACAACATTCCAAATTAATCAGAGGTATGTTCTTTTCAGAACTTGATGCAAAATATCTATATATAACAATAAAAAATATATTAATATATTCATTTAATATGTATGTTAGATAAAATCGCAATAAAAACGACAAAATCACAATACATGTATATCTATATCGCATTTTTCTTTTAATATACACTGGGAATGATAGAGCACAGTGAGTCTAAATTTTCCACCCCCCAAAAAACACAAAACCCATCCACACATACGATTTAAAAAATGTTTAATTAAAATTCTATTTGGAATGTAAAAAGTCGATTTAAATTCTGAAATTTTCATGTTGTACTTCTTCTTTGCAGGCAAAGTTAATACAAATTAAAAATTCGACTATCGTCGCTGTAGGAAAATTCATCCCCTATCCATGGGGGATGAAAAATGCGACGTTGCCAATTTTGTATACGAATCGAAGGACGAAAAAAAACGGGAAAGGTCGAGACGATATATTTGAATTTAAATTCGGGTTTCGGTAAATATATATCAAGGGGTAAATTTGGTCCCTCGGCGAAGTCCCTGGGAGCTCGAAGACTCTTCTGGTCACTTCGGATGCAGTTTTCCGTCGCCCCCGCTTCTTCTCCGTGTCGTTCTTCAATTTTTGAACGCGACAGGACCGGAGGCAAGACGATGTGTGGTGTGGTGTGCGCCTCTCCCACGGGACATTGCCTGAGCATTCGCGAAACGACGAGGGACGACGACGACGAGGACGACGACGATATTCTCGTAGTATTATAGAAAGTCCAAATAAACTTGTACGGTAAACGTATATTCGCGGTAACCTCTTATCTAACGGAAGAAAAAAGAAACAAATGGAAGGATAATTTATAAAAAAAAAATTATACCGCATCGTATTGGCAAAAGGGTTTCTAGATTTTTTTTTAAATTCCCTTTTTGGGAGGGTTAAATATTTACCTGGGTCCAACAGTTTTTGCCAAAACTGGCAATTTCCAAACTATTATTAAGCCAACAGTTTAATTGTTATTTTTTTGCTTCTCCTGCACTGTTCGTTTTTTTCGACTTTTAATCATTTTTCCGATTTTCTTGGCCACTGATTATTTTTTTGGTATTCGGGAAAAGGTACTTTATTAAACATACACTGAACTAATTTCGTGTAAATTTTTATCGGGGAAAATAAAAAATTAATAACGTTATTATATTGACAATGGTTGGGCCGAAAAATAAAAATAAAACAGTTTTATAATCTGTATACCTAAATGTAGTTTTCGTTGTATGTAGCCGTTTTGCGAAAAACAAATGGTTCACAAAATGTCGAGCGTTCGAAAAAAAGAGTTATTGTGGCGAAATTTTTACTTGTATTCGGGGTATAAGAAGACTAAATTTTGCAAAAAAATCGGCTACCCACAACGATAGCTACTGCAATTACGGAAATATTGTTTTTTTTTTTAAATTGTAAATCCGACAATTATAGCTAGAATTATGATTCGGGCCCGGTCGGGAAATGTCGGTTCGAGAAAAACGCGATTGAAAGTTTTAGTATACGTAAATCGTTGTGCTACCTGCTCTCACTAAATCGGCTGTAACTTGGTCAATTTTCAATATTTCAACTTGAATTTTTTTGCACATATTCTTGAATATGTGTACTTTGAAAAAATGCAAAAAGTATCGATCTTTTTAACCCGTCACAGTGGTATCAGCCTTAGAAAATTAAAAAATTCATCCAAAAATTTGTGAAAGTGTCTTCGTGGTCGTCAGGATAACTCATGATAGCTTTATCTGAAATTAAAAAACCAATTTTTTCTGTTAGTATATAAGTATAGCTTGTGCTTGAACGAAGGATTTTAGAAAAATTAAAATTCGAATTTTTGGCAGAGTTGTATGCAAAATAGTTCAATTTTTGGTCCAATTCACACCACGTATAGCCTTGCAAAATTAGTTGTAATCGAAAAAAACCCTTCGTTCAATCACTAATCAATGCTATTTTGAAAAAGTGTGCAAAATTTCGATAAGTTCGGTGCATTAGTTTTTGAAAAAATCGTGTCCACGGACTTCAAAAATAGTGTTTTGAGAAAAATGCGATTACCTGCGTCGCTCCCGGCCGGTCTTTCCCAACGGGGGAAATTCCTAAAGGCTCTCTCTCCTTGACTTTTACTTCTTCAACTTAATACTTTGGGAGAATATTCCGACATATTGTACCATTAGATAATAAAATTTAAAAAATGCAATTTTTCAAACATTCAAACCCACGTAACCCCTTAACATTTGAGGTTAAAAACAAGCCTATTCCAGATAAAACCAATAACCAAGAGTATTTTTTTTTTAACCGGGCCAAAAAAAGTTATCGTTGAATGGCATGCGAAAAACCAAAAACAGATGAGTTTCATCTCGGAAACCGTGGGACTCTTACTAAACTGAAATTCCAGCTATAGTACATGATCTGACCTATCGTCAGATGCAGGCTTATTTATTCATAACAGGACACCCTGTATATAAAATAGTTTAAAAAAGTTCAAAATTGTTTACGAACGGACCATTAAAGTTTAAGGCCGGATACCACTGTGACGGGTGAAAAAATCGATGTTTTTTGCATTTTTTCAAAGTACACACATTCAAGTATGCAAGAATATGTGAACACCCTGTATACAGGGTGTCACTCTTATCTCTGCCACCCGAAGTAACTCGGTAATTATCGACGTCACAAAAAAATGTTCCAGGAAAATGTTGTACAGTGTGAAGGGGGCCATCAAATGCGACCATTTTTTTTTATTTCGGTGGAGGCGCTGACGCACAGTGAAGGTCACCTCCAATGTGTAAAATGGAATGGTACATTTTTGTTTCATCCGTCTTGTGGAGCACCTCAAGCCGCATAAAAAACATTAGGGGGTCAAAGCCGTTCAAGGTCATTCAAGGTCAGTATCGATGTTACAAATCTAAATAGGTGACCTTGAATGACCTTGAACGACTTGGACCCCCCAATGTTTTTTATGCTGCTTGAGGTGTTCCACAAGATGGTTGAAAAAAAATGTACCATTCCATTTTGAAAGGTGGAGGTGACCTTCACTGTGGGTCCGCGCCGCCGGCGAAATAAAAAAATTTGGTCGCATTTTATGGCCCCCTTCACACCGTACAATTTTTGTTTGGAACATTTTTTTGTGACGTCAATAATTACCTAGTTATTTCGGGTGGCAGAGATAAGAGAGACACCCTGTATATTTGAAAAAATTGTTTAACGCATTTTCTTCGAACGTACGAGACGATGGAAAAACCCCTAGACGAAGGGGGTCCGGAGCCATTGCGGAAGAGGATGCTCGCGGATGTTCTCAGGAGAGCGCGAGCTGAATGGATGGGGTGAGTTGGAAAGGGGTGGCCAGGGGGTCGTTCCGCTCACAGGCTATCCGTACCGACGCTAAATCATTAATTTGGCCACCCCGAATATATCGTTTTTTTTTCTCTTCGCCTCCCCAATATTTTGCTCTCGCTCGCTCCGTCATTGCGACACAGGTAGGGAAACCCTTTTTTCCGTTCCGAGAGTGCAGGTATGTGCAACCTTTTTTTGCCTTCTTTTTTGTCCCCCGTACACATTTCGCGCTAGTTCGAAGACAAAAAAAATCAGCCCTCGGTCGAGATCGACGACCCCTTCTCACGAGCGGCAAAAGAAAACACTCCGCACTGTCATATCGGGGCACTAATATATTTTTGATCGATACCGAACTATATGTATAGGGGAATGGAGCGAAAAAAAAGGTGAGAGGATGAATCGTCGATCGTCACTCTTGGGGCACCCGTTTTCCCACGAGGCTGGATTTATGAAGACGAACGAAAAAAAAAAAACCGTTGTCCAAACAAACACACCCATATGTGCGCGAGGTGACTCGCGAGCGCATCGAGAGGTGCTCTCGAGCAAAGCTCGTCCCTCGGAGTGCATCTGAATAAACAATAAATAAATAAACAAGCGGAAGGATCGATAAATAAATTAAGGCTTCAGGCCACAGTAACGGGTATGAAATCATGTGCGAATTAAAAAAAAAAATTCGTATGAAAAAGTGATTCACTCATAAAATTAATTACATATCTATCTAGTATGAATTTCAAGCTGTTAGAAAAATATATATGTATGTTTGTTTTTCGATGTACAGAATCGCCGCCTACTCGAAACTTCTCGAAACAGCTTTTTCCAATTGGCGTGGCAAAGAACTTCAACAATTTTCACTCGATTTACTTCAAATACAAAAATTATGTTCCTAATTGCATTTCGCAAAGAAGTACGTACGGAATTTCTGATTAATCGAAAACTTTTTATTTTATGAGCAGTTTATGAGCAGTTATAACGAAATTTTTCACTGAAAATTCATTTCTCAATTTCAAATACCTACAACTTTTGAATAAAACAATATTTTTTAAATTCCGTACGTACTTCTCTATGTATTCTAATGTAGATTGACGAGAAATTTTGTTTTGTGTTCTAGGTAAAAAATTGTGGATGCCGAATGTGACGCCGCGGAGCGCCTAAAAAAGATAACAAAAGAAAATATTTCTAGTCGGCCAGTTTGTGCATCGAAAAAAAATGGATATATTTTCTAACAGCTTGATATTCATACCAAATAGATGTGTAATTAATTTTATAAGTGAATCACTTTATCACATGAAAAAAAATTGTTAAATTAGCACATGATGCAATAATTTATTTTTCATGTTGAAATTTTTTTTTATACATTTAAAATGTACACGAAGATATACTTCAATATTAACTGGACTCACTTGTTTTTTTCCCTTCTAAAAAAATTCCCGTAAAAACGCTTTTTTGGACCGTCTAATTCAGGCTCCCACCTTAAGACGGGGAAAAATAGCTAATTTTCATGATTTTTTTTGTAGTATGATTTCTTTACCATTTTTTAGACTCAGGGTATGAAACATGCTTTGAAACAAAAAGATAGAGTTTTTCGAAAAAGGGCTACATCTTGCAATAAAAAAGTACTTTTTTTTCATTTTCTAAGGTATTTAGAGTCATATTTTAGACAATAAGGTTGAAAAGATTTATACCAAGTTTCATCAGACCCGGTCGATTAGTTTTTTCGCTGTAGGTCTCGCTAGTTTTGGAAATGTAGTTTCGAAGACCATGCCACACCTGCGCCATTTTTAAAGATTAATAAAAAAAAATGTAAAGGTAAAGGATGAGGATAAACGTAAAGGTAAAGGAATATATCCTTTAACAAACAAACAAAAATCCTGAAAATCAGCAATTTTTTTCCGCGCTCAAAAGTATCTCCCCCTTCGATTCGATTTTCAATTTTTCCGCCCAATGAGGCGAGCTTTTTATTTGCGTTTTTATCGAAGTTGTTTTGTGAAACAGCGTGAGTCGTAGCTCAAAATCTAGTCGTTCGATTCACTTCAAATTCGGACAGAGCATAGTTTATAATATTTTCTATCGTATGATCGAACGATTTTTTTCAAACGTTCATCCTTTTTTTAATAGAGAATTATTAAAGTTGTTTCCTATGGTCGAAGGACGATTTTCTTTTCTACAGCTTTCCATTTTCGTGATTTTCAAAATTTTAATTATTAAAAAAAAGATTTAATCATTAAAAAATATTGAATTTTAATTATCGTAGTAAAAGTATATTTCTTATTCCAGATGATTCTCGTTGTCAAATAATGATAACTTCATTGTTCATCAATATTTTTTAATGAAAAAAACACTGAAACTTCGCAAGATTATGAATTAATTGTGTGTAAAATCCCGACTCCGTGATCCCAATGCTCTCATCAGAAAAATATCGAAAATCGACCCTTCATTTGGGCTTCAAGTCTTATGCAGACTGAATTGACATTTAGCTTGGTTATAATAATAATTGACATTGAATACTCATTATTATTAAAATTAATGTTGATCAGTGATGTTATTATAAATCGTGATTAGTCAATATGACTTAATATTAATTTCAATATTAATGACAATAAATGTAGATCAATATCAACATAGATTCAATATTAATCTTAATATAAAAGGTAGTATTGATAATTATCGACATTGATCGTTGACCCATTAATATTAGGACTTATCTATATTATTATCAATACTTATTGGCAGTATTCCTTTTAACAATATCGAAGTTGCGTTTTTATAAAAATTTACACAGTAATGCTAATTGATGACCCCTTTATTGATATTCCGGTCGAAATATTAGAATATTTGATCCATTCATATTTGAAACATTAATCAATGTTGAGATCAGTATAGTAATATAAAAAAGGTATACAAGAAAATTAAAAGCTAAACAGTGCCGAACTAAAATTAAGGAATGGAAACGTTAAGGGGCCCATTTTAGGTTCTCTCTCTTTCTCTTTTTCTCTCTCTCTCTTTTGTATACCGAATTTTTAAATTGTTCCATCATGCGTCACAAAATACTTACTGTCTACTCTAAAAAAAAAAATTATTCAAATTTGCTAATTCAAATTTATTCAAATTTGCTAATTCAAATTTATTCAAATTTGCCAATGCCTCAAAAACGAGTTGTCCTGGCCCGCAAGGCACGATAAGGGCACCGGCACAATGGACGACACGTAATTCGAGGACCATTTACACCACGTAAGAGATCTCGATACACACATACACCTATACGAATCGATAGATTCGACGACGCGTTCGAGTGAAGAGAAGAAAAAAAATCATCCCCGAAATCGGAAAATCGGCTTTGGTCCAGATGAAACGCGAAAACCAAAATCCCCGATGTAATCCTTCCTTTCACACGGGGTGTGCGTGTAATTCTTTTTCTTCCTTTTGCTTTTTTACTCCCCTTTTCGCGTCCTTTCGCGGAGAGAGTGCACGAAAGCCGGTGGCGCGCTCGCGTGCAGCAACCCCTTCGTCAAAATTTTTTTTTAGGGGTTCCGAAAAATCCGCACTCGACTCTCCCGTTCTCGACAAAGTATTAGAGACATAGTGATCCCCGAGAGAGGTCCGTAATGTATATATATATATATATATATATATATATATATATATATATACACATATATGTGTGTGTGTGTGTGAAAAAGGACATTTTGAAGTTTCGAAGACGGTCCTTGAAGTCAAATGTCTTTAAAATCAGCTTCTTCTATACATAATATATATATACATTTATATATATGTATATATATATATATATATATATATATATAAATGTATATATATTAAAGTAATAAAGTAAGTAAATAAAATAGGAAAGATTTATATAGTGGAGGAGTGAAAAAAGTTGCCGGGACGAAGCGAAAAAGAAGCCTTTGCAATAACAATTTACAAGAAAGGGTTGTAGGATATGTTTGCCGCTATCAAATAACCCGGTAATTCTTTATGCAAAAGTGAACCATTTTCGAGATATTATTTTTTTTAAATGAGGGATAGGCAACTTCAAAAATTAAGTAAAAATAACTGTTGCATGGAATCATACTTTTTTATTGTTTGCAGATTGAGGACACAGTAACAAAGAATTATCAACAATAAAATAAAAATAATTATTAGACTTGCAGAGTTTTGGACCCCTAATTCAAAAATATTTGTAGATTAGTCTTATTTTATTGTTGATAATTCTTTGTTACTGTGTCCTTAAACTACAAACGATAAAAAAGTTTGATTCCATACAACAATTTTTTTTAAATTCATTTTTAAAGTTGCCTATCCCTGACTAAAAGTATTAAAAATAATAATATCTCGAAAATGGTTCACTTTTGCATAAAGCATTACTGGGTTATTTGATAACGGAAACCATGTCCTACAACCCTTTCACGGGATCGTGACCAATAACCCAGAAGCCCTATATTTATTATTATTATCATCATTATTGTTTTATTATTTTTATTTCATTTATTGTTATTGCCATTTTAATTTCCTTGAAATGATTTTTATTTCATTTATTATTATAATTTTACAATTTTTCATATTATTTTATTTATCATTATTATTATTATTATTATTATTATAAGTGAACTAGGTGAATCCATCGACTGTCCATTTTTCTCACGAGAGCAGCCCGTATTGGAAAAAAAACGATATAAATGACAGAGAGGGCAAGAGAGAAAGAGCCGAAAACTGTTTTGGGTTTTGTAGCGCGACGGTGTTCCCTTTATGTCACGCAGCCACCGCTCCACCCTTCTCCGTGTCGTACGCTATTTTCTGTAATTTTTTTTTTCTTTCACTTCACTCTTCCGCCTGTCTCATTTTTATTACTGCAAACGTTCTCTCTCGTGCCGGAAAACGAGCGGATCGCGGGGCCACCCGGCTAGAAATTCATTGGATATTTATTACCCCTCGATGGTTGTGTATATCGGTCGAACGATTACGCTGCCTCGAGTGCCGCTGTTGTGCTTGTTTCTTTCTTTCGTGTATTTTTTTTTTAGTTGCCGAATAATTTTTTTTGCACCCTTCGACGAGAATATGATAGCGCGATGTCGTCAATCTTTGGAGCGGTGTAACCGTTGATGAAAAAAAAATATATATATATATATGTATGTATATAGGAGGTCTAGTGTTTTTCTGCTTTTCTGGTGGAACTTGAGTTGGTTAGAACTTGAGACCTTGCGACGTGAGTCCTCGCTTTTTTTTTATTTCGTTCCTTTGGATCGCGGAGAAGACGAATTTTCCGAGGGCCTTCGATATCTTTGGGAGGAGGACGCGGAGGGGGATGAAAAATAAAATGAAATGAAACACTAGTGAGAGAGAGAGGGAGGGAAAGAGCGGGAGAGAGGAGAATGAAGAGAGGGTGAGGACGGAAGGGAGAGAAAGAAAGAGAGAGGAAAAAAGAGAGGGTGGGTCAGAGAGGAAGGGCTTGGAGGAATTTAATATTAAAAAACTGTCATTTTGTGTCGATATGAAAATTCCAGAGATATCGAATTATTTTCTTTTTTTCTTACTTTCTCTCTGTCTCTCTCTCTCTCTCTCTCTCTCTCTTTCTCTCTCATCCCGCTGGCCGCATCCACTCTATCCAGGTATCAACATATCTCTTTTAAAAACTTTTAACAAGTGAACAAGAACGTCAAGTAATAAAAAAATGCTTCCGCAATCATTATTGTTTGTTTCACATTTTGAAAAAGAAAATCGTCTTACCTGAGCAATACCTCTTTTTTATTTTGCTTAAGACAATGATATTGTTATATTTTTTCAATGAATCACATGTATAGAAGAAGGGCAATAACGCTTTACACAGTAGTCGAGTAAGTTTACTAGAAATGTTGTAAATTAAATTGTTGAACCTTAGAAATAATGTTCGTTTTTTGTTTTTTTTTTCAATAAAAACATATTGTTGTTGAACATTTTTATTGAACAAAATATTGGTACTAGAAAAATGTTTGTCAGGAACGCCTTCAATCGAGAAGAGTAATGCGTAAAAATCCGCAGCGTATGCGTTGGAACTAAGGAAATAAAAGAAATGAAAGAAAAACAATCGAAATTTTTTAACATGTATTAAAAAAATGTTTTTGTTAGAAAGTTTCATTTGTAAAATATTTCGATTAGAAAACTTTGTAAAAAAAAACATTTTTATTAGAAATTTTTAATGAAAAAAACAGTTTCAGTACTCATATATATATATATATATATATATATATATATATATATATATATATATATATATATATATATATACATATTAGTGTGGTCCTTAATGGGGGTGTTGACGAACTTCGACGAGTGCGCCCCCCAGATAGGTTCAAAATAAATAAATAAAAATGTGTGCAAAACTCCAGCGCTGTAGTCCAATGAGAAGACGTGCCTGTAAGCTCGTTTTGTTTCCCATTCGAATAACATGGGATTTTCAGACTAATTCAGTCAATATTTTTTGGAAGTGCCTAAGCATTGAAAAAAATAAATTATTCATATAAATCTATTTTTAATTGGTATATCTACGTGTACATTTTTTCACAAGGCGTTATCACAACCCTTATACCCCCCATCCCCCTCATACTATACACGGCGGCAAATTGATCAACTTGACTACCTGTTTTTAGCCGCTTGGTGTAGATGTAGGAAAAAATATTTATTACAATTAGCGTATTTCAAAACACATCTATTACACTTTATACTTTTAAAAAAATAATAATTAAAATAAAAATGTTTTCATCACCGTCTGTTTTTTTGGATCGGGAAAGCTTTTACGATATTCCGAGACTCCCTCAAGAAAATACTGCTTCTGATTTTCGTTCCGGGTAAGAATATTGTTGTATTCTTCCATTAAATGCACTGCACTCTCAGCCGTATCATTTACTCAGGTTTACGTCAGGTAGTCTCGGAATATCGTAAAAGCTTTCCCGATCCAAAAAACCGACGGTGATGAGAAAATTTTGATTTTTATTAGTAATAATAATAATATCGTAAAGTTATTGAATATTAAAAGTAATAATAATAAGTTCCTAGTATTTACAAACTTATGACGCAAATAAGACTGCCTTTCAATGAGTGAAATACTGTAAAGCACCAAACGGGTAAAAACAGGTAGTCAAGTTGATCAATTTGCCGTCGTGTATAATATGAGGGGGTGGGGGGTGTAAGGGTTGTGATAACGCCGTGTAAAAAATTTTACACGTAGATATACCAATTAATTAAATATAAAAAAATAATGACTGAATTAGTGTGAAAATCCCATGTTATTCAAATGGAAAACAAAACGAGCTTACAGGCACGTCTTCTCATTGGACTACAGCGCTGGGGTTTCGCACACATTTTTATTTATTTATTTCGAACCTATCTGGGGGGGGGGGGGGGCGCACTCGTCGAAATTCGTCAACACCCCCATTAAGGACCACCCTAATATATACATATATATATTTGACACCCTGTATATATATTGTTGCTGTGCTCGACAATGTTGTGCTCCTCGTTCTTCCGGATCTTCTTGACCCGTCGTCACGGCCACCCCTCGCTCGATCTCCATCGTTCTTATTGTTGTTAACGGAGACTTTGTCCTTGGAGTGCCATATTTCAGGTGCTTACATTTTATTTTTTTTAAAGGAAACGAGTAAAGCCTTTTGAGTGCGGTTTTTTTCTTGCTTTTATTCACGATATACAGAACGTTAAAAATAATTTTTTTTGAAAAAAAAAAAACCAAAATCGCGGCCGTTGCAGCTCCGCGAAAACAGGTCCTCAAATCGCGGGAGGTAAACGGCTGACATCACTGCCCCCTCTTTGTTGATCTGAAACACAAATTCAAAGCATATTATCAATCTGTGACCCTTTGGTCATGGAATGACGGATGGGTTTTTCGTTTAGTACAAATTTCGGAAAATGGCGGCAATTTAAAAAAATCGAATTTTCGCGTTTTTTTTCGCGTAAAAAGATAAATAATAAATGCAAAAATGTATGTATCGAAAAAACGATCCGTCATTCCGTGAAGACATATTTTCTGAGTATGCTCTCCAAATTTCGGGTTGATATGTTAATTACAGCGGTCAGGAGAATGTCAGCCATTTTTAAAAACGTGTTTTCGAGAAAAACGCGTTTAAAGTTTTGTAATGTGTTTTCACAAATGTGTTTATAATTACCGCTAATCGGCAATGCCTGGTCCATAGAGGCATCCCTCCTCTTCTTCTAGCTGCTCATGTTGAGCCGCAAACATCTCCCGCCGATTTCAAGGACAAAGTCTCCCTTAAAAAGGGCTTTGAAGCAGCCCTCTCCACACCCAAGCATACAGAGGGTCAAATGAGTTTTTCCTCTATTTACTCCAGCGTTTCTCTCTCGCATGCAAGGTGCGAACGAGCGTGAACTATGTCGAAGGCCACTTTTGTATATCGTTACGTTTGGCGCGTGGGCAGATACAAGGTGTGTGGACCCAAGAGCCTCGGTCATTATTACATTCGTCGTCTCCGTGCGAGAGGGACGCGAGCTTGTGTACCCTGAGAGAACAAGCGGCGCGTTTGTTTCGTGGGTAGAGTACCGGTTGGGAGGTGGGAAATATCCAGCAAGACGCGAGGGACACCACACCCGAATGCTCGTAAACTTAAGCTGCTCTGACTACGGATATTACGTGCCCCAGTCTCCTCTCCCGTTGGCTCGTCAAAGTTGGCCGTTCCAGGGCGTCCGTCCAAGGGTCGCGAGTAGGGATAAGGTGCCCTTCGTCAGACACACGAGGCAAAGTAATTCCAAAGACATTCAACTTCGAGGACCGTCCTCATGGTAGCCAATTGTCCCCATACTCAACATTACGTGAACCCCAATGGCTTGAAAATAACCTTTAGGTGTACGGAGGCACACTTATGCAAAGGTCATTCCAAGGACCGTGCTGGGCCACAAAATCAAGCGATTCGTTTGAAGAAAAATGTCGAGACTGTCCTTGAAACAGACAGATGTGGTTATAGCCAACGTTGCATGGATATTACGAGTTCGAAATTTCCTTTCCCCGTATAGGTCAATGTGTACGTGGAGGAAACATCCCCCGAGGCCGTTGGACACCGTTGCAGAGAAATGGACTTTCCCGGCAACGTTGAGGCGAGAAATCCCTTTAGGAGCGTGAAAAATAGGTATTTTTCGGGAATTTTTTTAGAGGGGATGAAATAATCTGATCATTTTCACATTTCGACATGAGTTTATTATAACTGTCAAGATAAAAAAAAAATTTTTTTTTTAGGACGACCAACAAAATGGCGGCCTTATTAAGGGTCTTCGGCCTGTTTCCAGCGACATCGAAAAGTGCTGCAGTTGTCACTCTTTTTCTGTTGATCTGAAAAAGATATAAGTGTCATTCGTTTACTGACATATAAAGGGGAAGGATATACTTAAAAAATGATGAAAAAGTGCAAAATTGAAAATTTGGGAGCCTTTGTACTCCAAAGTGCGAATTTTCGAACCATTTTTTCGACATATTTGACCCCAAAAAAATGATTTTCTTACACGCTACCTTTCAAACTTTAGGTATATCCTTCCGATAATATTACTGAGAGTAACCTCCCAAAATTTCATCCAAATCGGTCGATAACTTTTTGAGCTACAACACGAGCAGTTTTTGAAGAAGTAGTTTCGAGATAATCGCCTTTGAAATTTACTCGCTACCTGAGCGCATGCTGTCCCCGCGCTCTAGACTATATGCGATAACTCCGCAAATATTCAATATTTCGAGTTTTCCTTTGGTCAGTACATTCTTTGGGTATCATACTTTCGAAATATGTAAAAAAATCGATTTTTTGAAAATTCTAAAGGGATTTTTCGCCTTAATTCCGACGTTGGTGCCTCTCACAATACTCCCTTAGAATTTTCATCCATCGCACAGTGGTTCCAAACGCCGAAAAGCTGGCCAAAAATAGGGAAAATCGCGTTACTAAATATAGGACTTTTTTGTGTGCCATATGTTAGGTTGGTACCTGTACTTTAAGAACGCAGCATTACCAATGCCAATAATACACACTTGTTGGCAGCGTGGCGTCGTGAAGTTAAGGTTAAATTTCGTGAATGTCACGTGTTTTCTGACTTAAACATTTAATTTAGACAAGTTAGTGTTAATTATTCATGGTGAAGTGAATTGTTTCGAAGAGAGGGATATCTGAGGTTAGTAAAATACGTTTTGTTTGAAATTTTAAGTGCTTGTACATTGTTTATATATTATTGTTTGTAAATCACAAAATTTCGCCATTTTTATGCCACTTTTACTTTCTCATTTTCTCGAAAGTCCCGCTAGATCCCGGGCTGAAATTAATTGCATATGGTAAGGGCATCATAGCACTAAATTATGACGCCAATAACTTTTGCCCGAATTTTCCCGAAATTGAGAAAATGCAATTTGAAAATTTACTTAAAAAAAATGGCTAAAAATATGATTTTTACGTTATATGAAGCCCAATATCGTCAAAAAAAATTTGTTTAATTTATTTAATGTTGAGTATACATACTACCAATGATTTTGACATTATAAACAATGAATTTGTTATAAACAATAAATTATTTTTTTCAAAAAAGTTAATTAAAATTTTTTTTCCAAGTTGATTAAATGTCAAATTCTGATTCGGCGACGTCGAAAACCCCTTAATCAACAGGTTTTATCATTTACAATTATAATCATTTGTTTGGTCCGCCATCTTGTTTTTGACTTTGTTTTGCATTTTTTTATGAAACTGATGTCAAATTTCGATTTAGCGACCTCAAAAACTCCTTATAACATCATTTTTTATTGTTTAAAGTTGATGTAAAATTTTTTTGGTCCGCCATCTTGTTTTTGACTTTTTTATTCATTTTTCCGAAAAACTAACATCAGATTCGGATTCAGCGACCCCCAAAATCTATATATACACCCACCACCATCCGTTTTTTCGATGATTTCGATTTTTGGCCAGCTTTTCGGCGTTTGGAACCACTGTGCATCGAATTGATACAACTAGCTAGAAAAAATATCGTCTACGAACAAGGATCCCTTTGTAAAAATATTGTGCAATTTTTTGTGAAATTGAAAGGACAACCATTTTTGAAAATTAATTCCGAAATTTGGCTGCTTAAGGGGTAAGGCCACAGTAGAATTTTCAAAAAAATCGATTTTTTTTCGCTAAAACGGTGCTTTATCATCATAAGAATAAGTTACTATTCGATTTATAGCAAGAACATTTTTTTTTTCACCGACTTTGAGCGTATAACGTAAGCCCACCTCTGGCACGGTCATAGAGTACCTAAAACTTTAAACGCGTTTTTCTCGAAACAGCTTTTTTCCAATTGGCGTGCCAAATAACTTCCACAATTTTCACTCGATTTACTTAAAATTTAAAAGTTATGTTCCTAATTGCATTTCGCAGAGAAGTACGTACGGAATTTCCGATTATTCGAAAACTTTTCATTTTATGAGCAGTTTTATACGAAAGTTTTCACTGATAATTCATTCAAATACCCACAACTCAATTCAAATACCTACAACTTTTGAATAAAACAATATTTTTTAAATTCCGTACGTACTTCTCTAGGTATTCTAATGTAGATTGACGAGAATTTTTGTTTTTTGTTCTAGGTAAAAAAGTGTGGATGCTAAATGGCACGCCGTGGACCGCCTAAAAAAGATAACAATAGAAAATATCAGTAGTCGGCCATTTTGTACATCGAAAAAAAAAATTTTTCTAACAGCTCGATACTCATACTAAATCGATGTGTAATTAATTTTATGAGTGAATCACTTTTTCATACGAAAAAACATTGTTAAATTCGCACATGATTTTATACCCGTTACTGTGGCCTAACCCCTTAAAGTCAATAAGGATAGGATGAGAGTAAGAGAGGGGGTTTGGGTTTGTGTTGGTAATTCACGATGGGGGTAGTTTATTTATGTTATGCTTGTTTCAATTTATCTTGAGGCGGAGTGAGAGAGGGAGAGAGCGAGCAAGAGAAAGAGAGAGAGAGAGAGAGAGAGAGAGAGAGAGAGAGAGAGAGAGAGAGAGAGAGAAAGAGAGAGAGAGACAGAGAGAGAGAGAGAGAGAGAGAGATCGTCTTCGATAACAAGTAGAAAAGGTTCGCGTAACGTGGTAACGTCCGAAACGATGCTTGCTTCACGTCAGAGGGACTCTTGACGTTACCACGGATCCCACTGGATGTAGATCGTACCGGGGAAAAAGGAGGCAAGGCAAAAAAATAAAACCACCCTCGTTCTGATAAACCTTCGTCCAGGGGTTCTCGTCGACCTCTCTCTCTCTCTCTCTCTCTCTCTCTCTCTCTCTCTCTCTCTCTCTCTTTCTCTCCCTCCCTCTCTCGCTGTCCCTTTTGCCCCTGGTAGGCTGGGTAAGCCTTTTCCATGGAATTAGAGAATTTTAAAACGTCCCAGAAGCTCAAGGGTGACTACCCCAAACCTATCTACACGCATATATATATATATATATATATATATATATATATATATATATATATATATATATATATATATATATATATATATATATATAAACATAGTGACGTTATACACTTTAACGGTTTGCTCTCCCAATGCCCGCCGGACCGCACTAACGCGTGAATTTATTGCCAATTTTTTTTAAAGGCCTCTAGATTTATTTCCAATTTGGCGAAACGCGCCGCGCCGCGCACACGCATACATATATGTGTGTGTGTGTGAGTATTTATTTGCGAGATCGTCGCTGGAGCACTTTTCAAGTCTCCTTCCCTTTGGCGAACAAAAAGACGTAACTGATGTACCATTCGACGTATGCAAGCTACCGCGTGCGCGTTACGCCATTTTTATGGCACTGGTCGAGACAACATCCCAGGGTCTGGACTATGTGCAGGGGGTTGGCTTGAGGAGGGCATAGGGTGAAGCGGGCTTCAAAGAAAGGTATATCTGCGCATCGTCGTAGCAGAAAACACGAGAGAGGTTGATTGGTTTAAAAATAATTATTTTGTTGGAGTATTCATTGATTTAATAAATAATTAGTTAGGTCTAACGAGTTGCATAGGTATAGGGTCCAAAAGACAGGTTGATAATCAATATTTTTTTATGATGAGAGTTTCGGGCGGACGATGTCGGGATTTTACAGACAACTGATACATAGTCTTGCCGAGTTGAAGTTTTTTTTTAGATTGAAAAATATTGATAAACGATGAAATTAATATTGTTTAAACATAGTGCCGCCGTGGCGGAATGGCCAATTCGTGTAGGTCGTTTTGGCTACTAGGGTGATCAGAGATGGAACATAAAAAAATGTACTTCAAGTAGAATGATAACACTTTCGTATGACCGTATACTTTTTTGAAATTTTGGATATTACGAAAATGGCAATCCGTAGAACAAAAAATCGATTTTCGACAAAAAAAACACATGTTTCTCTACTTCTTATTAACAAATTGATGAACGTAGGAAAAAAGCATTCGCCAATGCGTTATAAAATGTTACAAACCCTGTTGCGTCCAAATTTGAAGCGAATCGGACGAATAGATTGAGATACGACCAAAACATAGTGTTAGAAAAAAAAGCAAAAAAAGAGGGTGAATCACAGCGGTTCGCCGCAGCGCATTGGGCGACCCTTCACAAAAATCCTCACAACCCGGTCAATTTTTTGAATTTTCACAAAACCATCCCTCCAAATTGAAGTCAAGACCCTTGACTCCAAAACTCACTGACCAAAAGAATCGTATTTTGAAAATTCAAGTTTATATTAGAGAGAGAAATATTCAATAAACAAGTATACACCGACGGACAATTGAATCGATCCAGGGGGTTGAAAAGAGAAGAAAATGGAAGAAAAAAGTTGGCGAAAGTTGGAGAGCAGCGTTTCCAGCGAATCTCGATAGGTTCTCTCTCCCTCTCCCTCCTCGCTCTCGCAAAAGCTCTGACACACTTTCGCCACTTAATTCTCCGACAGGGCGTCGTCGTCGTCACCCTCTTCGTCGTCTGGCGCGTCTCTCTATATACCTAGGCGTCGTGACCTTGTCGAATATTTTTGAACTCTCGGTGATCTTCCCTTACTCTCCCTTTCTCTTTTTATCTTTCCTTCTCTCCCTCCTTCCCTCCCACCCCTCTCTCACCCCCTCTCCCTCTCTTTTTCCACCCTCCTCTCTCCCTCTCCTCTTGAGGTCATAATCCTTGCATCTGAATTACCATCGCGACCGTGAAAATGTTCCTACCCTTAACTTTTATTATGCCGCGCGAAGATTCGCCGCTCCGTGTATAAAAGTCTTGATGGTATTATAGTATAGAAGGTTCTCGTTGCAGTCCACCAGAGTTCGCTACGTGGCTGCACCAGAGCATCGTAACGTTATTATTAATACCACGAGGGGGTGAGAGAGGACCGGGGGTGCGGGGAGGGCTTGGGAGGAGGGAGGGCTGAGATATGAAGAGAGTGAGAGTAACCTGTGGCTGTACTTGCTCTACATACCAACCCCTCTCCTCCCTCTCAACCCCATTCCCATCGTAGTTGTTGCTACTGAACTACCCCCCTGCACCTCCCCCCACTACCCCTCGCACGCTTGGTACACCCCGGCTAATTAGTGTTTACACCAGGATGGGCGTCCTTGGAATTCGGGCGATTAGCTCCTCCATGGCCGAGTATGAGCCAAGTCCAGGGGAGATTGATCTGCCGAGCGGATCAGCGTCCGTAGTCGAGGTGTGACCATTTTTTTGATAGTCGACACCATGGCGGGTAGAAGCTTGGCAAAGTGAAAATGGTTTTTATGTTTTTTTTTGGAAACTGAAATAGAAGCTTGGAAAATAAAAAATGGCTTTTATCTGTTTTTTTTTTGGAAACTGACCGGCTACAAATTGAAAAATTTGACAAAGGAGGCTCCGGTAGGGGTTGAGAATTATTTGATCGAAGACCTGGTCATCAGGATACTCTGGAGGAAAATTGAAAGTTTTTTGACATTGTACACTTTGTGTATTGCATGTCGGAGAATTAATTGGATCTCGAATATCGTAATGACACATGTTTTGGGGATTCATGGTCGTTGAATCCAAAGTTGGAATGACAGATCCCAATGTCAAACTTGAGAATTTGAAACTTGTTTGGATTTTAATTTGCCATTGGGAATTTGAAAAACATTACGACGAGGGGAGATTTGATCACTTTGGAAATAGGAAATTTCTATTATTATTATTATTATAATAAATGAGAAACTTTAGTTATCGTTATGAGAAATAATAAATTTGCATTGTTGTTCGGGTTATTATTATTGAAAATAACAGATTTGTATTACCTATAACTGTCAATTATTATTTGGATTATTATTCTGAATAATGAATTCGTATTATAAATGATGAATTATACTTTGCATTGTATTCATTGTAAACAAAACATTTGCATTACAAATTTAATTTCCTTTTTGACTTATTATTGTTTATTATGAATACATGATTATTAAAATTGTGGATCATCTTTTGCGTTATATTCAATTAAAATAATTCATTTGCATCACGAATATAAATTATTGGATCTATTATGAATACATATCTATTATGGATATACATTATCCTCTGGGTTTATAATTATTATAAAAATTCATCACCATCATAAATATAAATTATTCTCTGCATTGTTTCAATGAAAAATAATAATGAATTTGCATCCCAAATGGAAATTATTTTTTGCATCATTATCATTACAAATATTACACTTCCATCATAAACGTCAATTATTGTTGAATTACTATCACCAAAAATAAATTTCCACAATTGCAACACAACAAATTTCAATTTTCCTTCACCCTCCCAAAATCCAGCTTATTCCCAAACTCAACCAACTCGAGTTGACCAATCAATAATCAATTCAGGCCAATCGCGCCTTTGATCGCGTTGAAAAAAAAAGTATGGCCTCCTCGAAGTGCCCACACGAGGAATTGCTGATCGAGCAGAATTACGACGAGCCAAAGCCATGGCCAAATTTCCGCCCAAGATGACGTAACGCGTGGAAAGATGGAAATTTTTGATGCGCCGTCAGTTGCTTGGTCAGGCGGTAGCTACGGTCGAGGCAGGGGAGTTGAAAATCCACGCGATGGTGGAGCAGACGTCTGGAAAGAGCAAAACACGAAGAGAGGTCCGAAGGTGCGGGGTTGGTCGAGAGCAGTCGGTGGGGTTTGCTCCCAAAGGGGGTGGGGTGGAGGGTGGGCAGCCTTCTAATCGATCGTGGCTGTCCACCCTTATCAGAGGGTTGGGAGCTACTTGTGTATGTGTGCTACGAGGAGAAGGCCGTAACGGGGAAGCGAAACGCAAGGGGAGCTCTCTCTCTCTCTCTTTTGCATGGCCGGCAGGGCTGCCGGGAGTCCGGTAGTTTCCAACGTCAATGTGGAAACGGCAAAAGCGGGGTAATATCTGACTATAGGGTAGTTCCTCCACCTCCGAGAAGGATCGAACCCATCCCACTTTGGGCTCAAACGTGGGATGGGTATGGATAGAAGGAGCAGAAGTTGTAGTAGAACGTCCCGGTGGACGGGCCACCCCCGAAAACCGACCCTTAAAATAGGGGCAAGACCACCGCACACGGCCATTGTTGCCAGATGCCCCGAAACGCGCGCGTGGTAGTTGTTCACTCAGCGCCGACGATCCGAAGCCCAGGGAAACAGAGCGCGATGGGGAGCGCGAGGGGAGGGCTCGAAGGGGGGTGGATTTGCATTTTCACGCAGATTCTTTGAAAAATGAATCCGTCCGGCGGTGAACGAGAATTCACCCTCTCGCACCTTGCTCGATCCCCTTCGGGTGGCTCGACGTCGACGAAATTGCTCTCGCGCTTGGCTCTAATACCCACGCAACTGGGCCAATAGACGAGGGCAATGAAATAACGACAGAGAGAGATGGAGGAAGAGGATGAAGGGAATATACACGGAGAGAATGGTTCGTTTGAATGGAATTAAATTTTGATGCCTGATGGATTTTGGTTTGATATCCAATGAAATTATTGATTCAACTTAATGTTTCAATTGATTTAAACTGGATCTAGGCATAAATCGTGTACTTGACTATGGTAGAATTGTATCCAAGTTAAAGAGACTTTTTTATTCGCTGCAATGAAATTATACATTAAACTTGAACAAGAAATTTAACTCGTTGAAAAGGACACTGCTTCGAATGGAAAAATGTACGTTTGCCTCTGATAGGATTTTATTCGAGTCCGATCACCTCATTCACTTTGTCGACAAAGTATTTTTGCCTCAGGTGTTTCTGCACAACATTTCTAGCCTCGTCACCGTAAAATGGCGGATCCGACGTAACACAGAAAATTAAAATCAGCAACGGGATTCTTGCAAATAAATGACGATGGTTAGGTTTTGAGACTATTCACAATATGATCACTGCAGGAGGCGTCGTTCCTGCTCGGAATGTGACGCACAGCGCGCTCTTGTTGCGCCTACCAAATATCAAATAGAATCTAACAATCGCTGAATAAACACTCCCTAAAACATCCATTTCACTTCGGGAAATGATTTCTTCCAAGTTAAGCCTCAATGAGAAGTTCATTCGAAATCTACACTCGAAATCGATAATTTCATTGAGCCTGATAAATATGTTAGTAGGAGTAAATAAACATATAGGTGCTTCAAAAGAAAATACGGCGAGACAAGGCGAGAGAAGACGAGCGAAGACGAGGGAGGGCAATGGAAGGCGAGAGCAGCAAGGGCGGGTGAGTGATGGCAAGAGAAGGCGGGGGACGGCGTGGCCTGGTGAGAAGAGTGAGGGAGCCCGAGAGAAGGCGAGGGCGAACGAGGCAGGACGAGAGAAGGCGAGGGAGAACAAGGGAGGGCGAGAGAAGGCGAGGGAGAGCGAGAGAAGGTGAGGGCGAGCGACAGATAGCGAGGAAGGGTGAGAGAAGGCGAGGGAGAGCGAGGTAGGGCGAGGAAGGGTGAGAGAAGGCGAGGGAAAACGAGAGAAGGCGAGGGCGAGCGAGAGAAAGCGAGGGAGGGCGAGGGAGAGTGAGGGAGGGCGAAAGAAGGCACGGGAGGGCGAGAGAAGGTGAGGGAGAGCGAGGGAAGACGAGAGAACGCGAGAGAGAGCGAGGGAGGGCCAGAGAAAGTGCGGAAGGGCGAGAGAAGGCGAGGGAGGGCGGGAGAATGCGAGGGAGAGCAAGGGACGGTGATTGCTGACGCAGGAGGGCGCAGGAGGGCGATGGCCGGCGGGAAAGGGGGAGGGACTGCGGGGGGGGGAGGCAGCGAGGGGAGGCGAGAGACGGCGAGGAAAGGCCGAGGAGGGTGTGAAGGGTGAGGGGTTGCGAAAGGAGGCTTTTATCTTCCAGTCTATATAACTTTCTTGTATAGATTTTAATTTTTTATTAAAATTAATTCATACGCACTTATCGACTTATTGATCGCTTTAACGCGGTTCTTAATCTTCTTAACCTTATTCAAATGTACATTTCCGTGCATGGCTGTCCAAGTCTAAAGTAACAAAGGGAAACGCGAGTTCGGCGCACTTCCGGCCGTCCTCCCAAGCACTTTTAAGCGTGGGTCGATAAAGTCCTCATAATGAGCCCAGTACAAAATTGCAAAAACCGGGACGAACACGGATTTGGACTTTTGCGTAAAAAAAATATCAGCATCCTTCTCGCACGTAACAAATGTTCCTTTACGTACGGTAAGAGTTCGGACTTGGTCCTGGTATAAATCCCTTCATATATATATATATATATATATATATATATATATATATATATATATATATATATATATATATATATATATATATATATATATATATATATATATATATATATATATATATATATATATATATATATATATATATACATATCTCGGACCCTTCCTGTCTGGTGCTTTGTGGACGAGTGTATTCAAGTTCTTAGGATCGGTTATGGGTAAAAGAGCGAGAACTCAGACTAGCCGGAGGAGCAAGTCCAATAGCACACGAGTCGTATCTCCTTTCCGATCCTTCGTCGCCCTTTCCGCCGGTCTGGCCGCGTTCCCTTTAATATCCTCTCCGTAAATACGGATTTCGCGCGTTCTACGAGCGTTTAAACAGGCTCCCGTTCAAATACAGATGGAGTCCCTGCTTTTCTGGCCGAGCACTGTTTGCCCCGGTAATAAGATCGACTAATTTACCGACGACAAAGGCAAGCTCCTCATCTTCTCTCTCTCTCTCTTTCTGCAGGGCAGGTAGTACGTCACGGAGTTGAAAGCTCCCCTCTCTTTGATGCAGCCAATGAAACTCTCGACAAGAAAAAGAATTTGACAAAAATGCAAGAAGATCACCAGCGAAAAATGTTCTCCCTTTGTTATTCGAGAGGCTGATACGAGAAAGTTGGAAAAATATATTTGTCGAGTCGAGGCTGAGATGCTGAGATGAGAATCGAAATTGCGCGGTCACGGGTGCAACAATTTGATAGATTCGACCTGCTGACTGGAAACAGAACTTTTTATAAAAATCCAGTTGATTTTAATTTTGAGCTGTAATTTCGGATTTGCGATTTTACGGTGACGAGGTTTGAGATTTTGGGCAGACAGGGGAATCAAAAATATTTGTTGATTAAATGAATTAGGTGATCGGACCGAATAAAATATTATTCGAGGCGAAAGTACACTTTTCCAAGTTAAATATATATTTTCATTGTAGCGACTAAAAAAGTATATTTAACTTGAATAAAATGATGTCAGATTCGAATACGAGATTTTTCCTAGACTCAGTTTCGATCAGCTGAAATATTTAGTTGGATTTTATTGGATATCTAATGAAAATCGAGCAGGCCGAGATTCAAAATTAAAATCGATGAAGAATAACTATTTTCGCAGTAGGCATTCTCTTCATTCTGGTTGTGTCGCTTCACCGAAGTAAAATATTTCTGCGAGTTATATCTATAATAATTATAAGTCTATGATAATTTAATTAATAAATCTACGGGAATAAATCTATAATAATAATATTAATAAATCGATAATAGTAGTAGTAGTATTTTTTGCCTGTATACTCTTTTTAGGGATGTTTACATAAATACCCCTCCCTTTTCATTTACATCAATTATTTTACATTGGGTTTCGCATATCTATCCTAGTTGCTAGTTTCTTAAATTGTCCGTTGTGATCGCATAGTTGCATTATCGGTTGCATTGTCAGTTGCGCTTCTATTTTCCGGTTAATTTTCAACCCCCTGCTATTTTCCAACCTTTGCACCAGTTTATTCACTACTTCTTGGTTTAGTTCTCCCTTAACATCCACACACTCGCAATTATGGCTCAAATTTTCCATTGCCTGCTTGCATATTCTACATTTGGTGTCTACATACCCTTTTTCCCTGTTTTTCCCGATATTACAACATCTTATCCTTGCCCCCGTTTCTTTTAGATCTCCGCTGATCATCTCCTCCTCCCAATATTTTTCCATGTGTATACCTCTTATCCTATGTTTATATTCCATACGGCTTGTCAGATTACCCCTCATCTACCCTTTCCATTGCTTCTTCTATATCCTTTTCCCATTTTGATGGGTTACCATTTATAATTGCTCTTATTTCTTCCCTTAGGCATTTTTTGCCACCCACCATCCCCCATCTTCATCATTTCAAGTAGATACCTTGCGGCCCTTTTCCATACTTCGACTTCCAGTCCCGTCCGCCCCGGTTCCATTCACCAAATATACTTCAAACTGTTTCTAGTAATACCCATGGCCATTCCAACATACCTTGCTAGACATTTGTCCACCTGTTTCCTCCTCTTCCACCCCCATGATAATTACAAACAAATCTATAATCATTCCACTGCACAGAATAATCCATTTCTCTCCTTCCTCCAAATGAGAAAAAAAACCACCCCTCCGCAGCTCGTCCACACAGACAAACTCCCGGCGATCGGTCGACGACTTTCGCCAGAGTCTCCGGATACAAATTGCCCGAAAAGACGGGACAAAATCTACGAACGAATCGTCAACCCCAATCGCCGATCGAAGTTCATTTCTTTTCCCACCCTGCCGCTGAACAGCCACATCGCGAAGACGACACTCTTGCGATGGAACGATGCGAGCTGTGGTCACGTTGGTAGTGGTACGAAAATATGTAGC
Organism: Ophion ellenae; assembly: GCA_963210295.1. Classification (NCBI taxonomy): domain Eukaryota; kingdom Metazoa; phylum Arthropoda; class Insecta; order Hymenoptera; family Ichneumonidae; genus Ophion; species Ophion ellenae. The sequence continues at coordinate 33,860,939 of OY723392.1, forward strand.
GAATTTATTCGTGTTTGTTGGGAACGCTTGATGGCAAAGCGTTGAAGAATTGCGGAGAATGTGCGGGTAGTAAGAAGATGGAAATGGATAGCCAAGTGTACAACACCAGGCCGAGTCCCGAGCCGTCTACGCAGTCCCGTCGCCCTTCTTGTCTATCATTCCCCAAGTGTGCGGCGGCTCGAGACTCTGTAACCGCGCGGTGATAGATTTTCACCGTCATGGGGCAAACTTAATGGAAAAATCTGGGGTGTCAGTAGCAGACACGTTGACGATACGTCAAGCCTTTTCAAGACTCTTTCATCCCTTGCTCTCTCTCTCTCTCTCTCTCTCTCTCTCTCTCTCTCTCTCTCTCTCTCTCTCTCTCTTCTCCCCCTCTTTCTCCCTCTTTCTGTTTGTCAATCTCTTTCATTATAAATATAAAAAGTAACAACAATTTTTTATAATTATTATAACTTTGCCGTGGTTAAAAATTTTTTTATTTGTACATTTGTATTATAATTTTTGATATTTGTCAATCTCTCTCTCTCTCTCTCTGCTATAATAAATATGAAAATTAATAACAATTTTCTATAATGATTATAACTTTGCCGTGGTTTAAAAAAATTTTATTTCTACATTTGTATTATAATTTATATTATAATTTATTATAATTATATAACTGTTTTTTATTCTTTATTTGGTATTCTTGCTCGCTACTCTTTTATTTTATTTTTGCTTCATGTTTATATACTTTACTATTGTACTATTTTATTTATTGATTTATTTTCATTCAGATTTATTTTTTTATTATTGTTGTATTTTGTTTTTAATTTTCTTTGTGCTCTGTTGTTTCCTTTTAGTTATATGAGATAATTTATAATATATAATATATACGTCAATAAAAAATCTCTCTCTCCCTCTTTCTCCCTCTCTCTGTTTGTCAATCTCTTTCATAATAAATATAAAAATGAATAACAATTTTCTATAATTATTATACCTTTGCCGTGGTTTAAATTTTTTTATATCTACATTTGTATTATAATTTATATTATAATTTATTATAATTATATTACTGTTTTTAAATTCTTTGTTTGATATTCTTGCTCGCTACTCTTTTATTTTATTTTTGCTTCATGTTTATATACATTACTATTGTACCATTTTATTTATTTATTTATTTTCATTCATATTTATTTATTTATTATTGTTATATTTTGTTTTTAATTTTCTTTGTGCTCTGTTGTTTCTTTTTCGTTATATGAGATAATTTATAATATATGATATATTCGTCAATAAAAAAATCTCTCTCTCTCTCTCCTTTATATGTTTGCCTCTGCCGTCGGCCGAAAAACGGGAAAGCCTCTCGCGACCTGAGATACGCCGCGAAGGGAAAAGAGACTTCAAGAATTATTGCGGGATCATCCCCTATTTCCCCTACACGGATTTAATGCTACAACTCGATCATGATTATCTCCAAAATAGCTCTGATTTTGTAGACGCGTGTAACGGTATGCATAAGTAAAAATAGTTCCAAGTTGTGCAAAGTGGGTCTAGATGGGCCCGCAGCAAAATAAAATTGATTGGAAAAAGTAAGTTTCGAGTCTTGTCAAGTTTGGGATTTTTTTAAATGAAAAATATTGATAGGCTATCAAGTTATTGTTTAAACAAAGTGCCAGCATTGCTGAATGGCCATCGAGGTAGGTGGATATGAAAATTAGAGTGATCTGAAATGGAAAATAAAATGGACTTTTAGTATAATAATATGATGCTCGAATGACTTACATTTAACAAAATTTTGAAAATTACGAAAATGGCGGGCGGTAGAAAAAAATGTTTGAAATTAGACGAAAAAAAAAACAAATCAAATAATGATCGATCAATTGTTATCAACGAATGGATGAACATGGAAAAAAGTCGTCCGGTCACACGATGAAAACTGTGAACGATGCTTTGAGTGAATTTCAAGTGAATCTGACCAATAGATTTTGAGGTACGACGTACACTGTTTCATAAAACAGTTTAGAGGAAGATGAAAAAGAAGGTCAATCGCAGCGGGGCGGTCCGCTGAGCCTGCACAGAAATCGTCATAACTCGGTCAATTTTTGGAACTTTTACAAAATCTTCGTTCCAAATTTAAGTTAAGGCCCTAGGCTATGAAATTGCAATTTTGAAAAATCATTTCCTTTTAACTTTAACCTCATGCAGACCCCTCAACAGTGAAGCACAGATAGCATATAATTATTTTCTAAAAAATGTCATTCATTTCTAGTAGGTATGTATTGGGACCTCCATCGTCATGTTCCCATATCTCCGAAGAATAATTAAAAATAAAAATAAAAAAAGATCGTTCCCAAGTCCAATCCAACTCGGTCAATTTTTGGAAATTTTACAAAATCTTTGTTCCAAATTTAAGTTAAGGCCCTAGGCTATAAAATTGCAATTTTGAAAAATCGTTTCCTTTTAACTTCAACCTCATGCAGACCCCTCAACAGTAAAGCACAGATAGCATATAATTATTTTCTAAATAATGTCATTCATTTCTAGTAGGTATGTATTAGGACCTCCATCGTCATGTTCTCATATCTCCGAAGAATAACTTTAAAAAAAATAAAAAAATATCGTTCCCAAGTCCGTTTATTTAAAAAACTTTGTTTATTCTCTACACTTATTTTTTTCAATTATAAAGTATAACAGCAAAACATTAAAATAAAATGTATTAAAACAAAATAATGTTTTCGATCAATTTTTCCATCGGGACACGAAATAATAAATTTAAAAAATTCGTTCCAAGGCCCGTTCATTCACTACAATGTTTTTTCAATATTATAAAGTATAATAGCCATGCACTAAAATAAAATGTATTACAATCACTCAATTTCGGTTATTTTTAATATTCGACTCCAAACGCGTTTGAAATTTATAATTAAAAAAGAAAATACTACGTGACGTTTCGACTGGACATTTTATCGTGTAACACGGGCTTTGTCGATGGTAAATACGACAGGGCGACGGAAATCGATAGCAGAGCCATCTGCCGTGGAGTCTTCCGGTTCGTAGTCCCGGTCTACCCTTATCCTCGAACTGAAAAGGGATCCCTCCAACACCCTGCGAAGTGGTCGGTAATGTAGGGAAAATGTCTGCGCGTGTGTGCGTGTAAACGGGCCATTAGTCGAGCCCTGCTGCATTAGTGCGTCAGGGGTGTCCAAAAGTGCGAGGGTCCTTCCCCTACCCCGAGTTATTGTAGCAACAGCCCTTTCATCCCCGACAGACAAAAAGGGAAGTGGAGAGAGAAGAAGAAAGGAGTGTGCGAGAGAGAAAGAGAGAGAGAGTGGGGAGAAAAAAGAGAGAGAGAAAAAAGGGCCACAGAGGGGTGGAGTTCCATGCACGAAGGGGAAAATAGAAATTGGAGGCCCCGTATCAATGGCATACTCGATCCATCGTTATTAGAAAATTTTACGATGCATGAAAAATAATGTACGATTAAAAAAAAGCTTCATCTGACACGGTACATCACTTAAGGGTCCGTCTTCGATTTTGTTGAAACTCATATATGTGATAAAGCATGAAAACTATTACAAACGTATTTTTTTTTAGCAGCGCACAATGGTTTTAAGGGTGGAAAACACTCCTCAAAGAAAGACCACCCCTCAATTCAATTTTTTGTCGCTATTTCTATAGTGGATTTTTCGACGCTTTAAATTGGAAGAATTTTGTTTTTTTTTAAATTCAGATCGGTGGACTGCTTGTGGGCGAAACTGCAAAATCACCCCTCGATACGCCTTTCTTCAAGGGGTGGTTTCCCCCCTTAAGACCGTTTTGCCACTGATAGAAAAAAATACGTGTCTAATAGTTTTCAATGCCTTATCACATGTATGAGTTTGTTTGGGTTTTTTCTGATCCTCTACTGTTCGTAGATTTTGACACGCCAAAAAAAAAAAATACGACTGCATCGTGTTTAATTTATTATGCCGAGTTTTCTCTGAAAGACATTTCAAGCATGCAGTTGTTTTGACGAGTGAGCAATTATTCGACTCTTTTTCGAGAAGTTCGCCAACGGGTTGATTAATTTTCGGTGAATTTTTTTATTGACGAATATATCATATATTATAAATTATCTCATATAAATAAAATGAAACAACAGAGCACGAAGAAAATTAAAAACAAAATGCAACAATAATGGAAAAAAATATGGATACAATCAAATGGATAAATAAAATATTACAATAGTAATGTATATAAACACGAAGCAAAATAAAATAAAAGAGTAGCGAGCAAGAATATCAAATAAAGAATTAAAAAACAGCAATGTAATTATAATAAATTATAAAAAATTGTAATATAAATATAGGAATAAAAAAATGTTAAACCACGGCATAGTTATAATAATTATATAAAATTGTTATTAATTTTTATATTTATTATAGCAGAGAGAGAGAGAGAAATTAGATTAGATTAGATGAGATTTATTATGCCTTGGTTGTACCTTGAGGCAATAGGTAAAAAACAGAAAAGTGGTATGATATAATGAAAAAAATAAAATAAAAAATAAATAAAAATAACAATAAAAATTTTTAAAAATAGAAAAATATAAAAAGAGGGAGAGAGGCAGCAACAGCGAAAAAAAGAACCCGATTTCCAGCCCACTTTCCGGTTCCCGGATCGAAGCTTCCTCGTCCCTCGTGAATGGATTAATTTAGCAAATTGAACGTTCTTATACACCCAGTCCGATAATTCCGTTGATGCGGTAGATGCAAAGTGGATGCTGTGAGCCCACGCTCTCCAAGTCGGCATAACTCGTCCTGGTGATCAGCTAGAAATCCAGAGAGCGAGAGGGAGCGTCAGGCAGTCGGATCGGCTGGAGAACGTGCGGTTGGCCAAGACCCACCTTGATCCTGGGCCATCCCTTCACGAACGATCTTACAGTACGTATCCGGAAGGCGTTCCTGGTGCATCGCGGAAACTTTGCGCTCGGCGCGCAGGTACATCATCATCACCGCAACTATATATATCCTCCGAACGGGAGGACAGCGAAGCTAGTTCCGGAATCGAATTAGCGGAGTCAGGATATTGCGTACAGCTACGGGCTTCAATTGTTTTAAGTCGACATCTCCGCTCTCAGTCACGAAAGTGACATATGTCGGTAGGAGTGAGAGAGAGGGAGAGGGTGAGCGAGGGTTGAAAACCGCCCAGCCATCCTCGACATAGTCCGGACATTGAATTTAAACTAAACTATTGGCTCGCACGATCAAATTATCAACTAAATACCAACTAACTATAAGGGACGTTGAATAAGTTCTCGCTGTTTTTTCGTTAAAATTAAGGCTTTGTTTAAAAAAATTATGCTTAGTTCTTGCAAACGTTTTGAAACTGTTGTGTGATCAACTTATAAAGATTCTGCAAGTTCAGCTAGCATCTGACATGAGTCTTCACGAAGCCTCCAATTCAACACACAAAAATCATTATTTTTGAAGCATCTAAACCAGCGGTTCTGAAACTTTTTTTGGTGACGGAACCCTTTTGACACACTAAATATTTTACGCAGCCCTAAAACAAGCAAAACCTCCCGACTGGAAATGTAGTTCCGGCAGCCGGATCGCTGATCAGGCAGGTTTGAAGATACGGCCCGGAATACCGTAGCCTGCCTGATCTGTGCTGGATATTTACTGGATCAGTGAACCCGGAGAACGGGTGTATTAAGGCGTTATACGCATTTGCAAGGCCAAAAGAGTCGTTTTTTAACGAATTTTTTCTGCAAAAGGATTTCATTTCGGCGAAACGAAAAGTATTAGCCAGTTCGGTGGCATCTTTTAGCTTTAGATTGGCATTTTTAATTTTCAAAAATATTCATTAACATTGCTCCTGTAGGAAGTCTCCTGGAGGTCGCCGAAAAAAAAGTGTCCGGCCGTGAGCCGGTCTCCCGTTTGGATTATCCAAAATTATCTCCCGTTTGGATTATCAAAAAAAAAACCAAAAAGATTCTTTTAGGGGATAGATAAATCCAGGTATTGGTCGAAGGAATAGTCGAAATTTTAATTTTTGACAAAATGGTGGCTCCGGAAAGAAACAATTTCGATTTTCGACCAAATTTTTTTCGTTAAATCGTTGAAAAAAAATAGAAATAATTATCGGAAATCTTATTCCTTCGATCAATACCTGAAGAATATATCTGACAAGGTTGTGTTAAAATTGCAGACCGATCGGTCGAGCCATTTTTGAGAAATCGTGCTCACCGACTTTGAAAACACCGTTTTGAGAAAAACGCGTTTGAATATGAGAATATTCGCTGGATCGATTTGAAATTTTCAGGGAATACACTCACATATTTTTATATTCCGAAAATGCAATATAAAAAAATCGATTTTTTTAAATCGGCGACCCTAACCCGTCCCTCACATGGCTCTGTTAAGGGCGGGGTAAAGTTAATTCGGCGAAAAAAGGCATGTTTTTAAGATTTTTTTTTGGCGTAACGAATAGTGTTCGTTTATTGAAAAATTTATATACAATAAAGTAACATTTGAACAACATTCTCCTAAATTTGCATTGCAAAATATTCAAAATTGAGCGAGTGAAAATTAAACCCCGGAGGCGCCTCGAAAAAAAGTTGGTTTGCGGTGTGCACCATAACTCGCAACAGAATCATCTGAATCAAAAAAATCAAAATGCATTTGTTAAAGGAGATGTTTCTCGAGGTAATAACGGGAGGATTTTTTTTTTCGATTTTTCGATTTTTCCTAGCACTTGGGAGCCAAAAACCCGATTTTCGCTAAAAAAATCGGCTAATTTGTTGTTGAAAAATTAGTAATTATTAAAAAAAACAAAAAAGCTCTTGACAATACCTGGTGAATTATGTGAAGAAGTACTGTGCAAAATTTCAAAGCGATTGGTCCAGTAGATTTTGAGTTATCGTGCACACGGACTTCAAATATGACAAGTCTCAGAAAAACGGTTTGAAAAACGCAGAAGAGTTTGGTCGCTTAGCGCTCATTGCACAAAAAATACTCATAACTTCGTCAATTTTACTCCGATCGACTTGAAATTTTAACACAATATTCTTGATATATTATGCATTCATTTAAAAAATTTTAAAAAAATGAAAAAAAAAATTTTAATACTTTACCCCGCCCTTAAGATTACCTGTCCGAGGCCTGATCGATTTTCCTTTTCCCATCCGTGCTCCGAGGTTAGCTAATCCAGTAGACATCCGGTGTCGATCCGCCATGCACTTCGAAGTGTATGTCCGATTTGCGCCGCATGTCTACCGGATAACCTTATTCGGGGCTATCAAAGTAAGCAACTGAGTTGCTGCGTGCATAATTTCGGCAAAATTCTAATAAAAGTAATATGGTGTCCATGTGGACGCCGTCATCATCGAATCAAGATACAAAGAACGAATAAAAATGAATTTGAAGTTTTCATCGTGGGAATGCAACGCTTTTTCTCCTCCCATTTCATTCGTTTATTTCCATCGTCATCAAAAGGTAGTCAATCAAATCAATAAAATTACATTTTATTGGCACACCTTAAACTTTTTTTCTTCACAAAATCATCATCAGAAGCCTTTTTTGCAAATTCCGGACGTAACACTCCAATGAGAATATGTAAAAACGTGTGAGTTATTTTCACAGCCTAAATAGGCAGAAAAAATCCGGTAAAAAAAGAATTATTGTTGCATTGCAGTGATGCAATCTTCAACCCCATGAATAAAATCATTGACATCCCCCATGGAAATTTATGTATGTAAAATATATGCAGAAAATATATGCTACATATATATATCGGTCGCATATATAGTGACGAAAAATAGCATAATACGTATATATTCAGTATTTGTGCACCAAATATATGACGCATATATGACCCATATATTGTCGATATATTTTTTTGACCAAAACATATATGCTACGTATAAACACTATATATGATGCATATATGAGGCATATACGACGCATATATTTTCGATATATTTTCAATATATTTTTTTGTCAGAAAAATATATCAAAAATATATGCGTCATATACGACTCATATATGTGTCATTTATGCGTCATATATGACGCATACATTTTTGATACATATTCCTCACAAAAAATATATGCTGTGTATAAACACTATTACAGTTAAACTTAATAAAACTTAAAACTTAAACTTAAAAAAACTCAACTTACAGTTAAAGTACGCTATTACATATAAACACTATATACAGATATGCTACGCATATATGTACCATTTATGCAGTATATATGCGGTATGTACACAGTGTGCATGCAACATTTATGCTAAATATATGTGGTATATATGCAGGGTAAATGCTACATATATCATTGATAGATGATACATTGATATACAGTAATACCACGCATATACATCTCATATATAAAAACGTTACGAAAATTAGAATTTGGCACATATATGCAACATATATTTTCAATATATGGCATACATTCCACATATATTACAATTATTAATAAAATAAGTTTGCAGTATATTTTTGCGTATATAAATTTCCATGGGGGATTCTTTCGAATATAATTAGCATGATAAAAATATGCGAAGAAAAAAAAAGAAGGTTCACACAAGTGTTGGAATGGCTAAATAGGTAGCGCGCTCAGCTTTAGAATTACAAGACGTAAGTTGAATTCCGAGGGAAGGTAAAAAACTTCACCGAGGTAGGATACGTTTTATTCCAATTATCATATAGGCAGGATCATAAATAACGCATATGGAAACAAAAAATACTACCAGAATTTTTTTATTCGTAATTTTTGGGTTTTTTTTTCATTTCAGGCATAGATACGGCAACCGGATCAGAGCCTGAAAAGGTATACGGATCAGTTACGTTACCGGCACCCGCGTCATGGCCGGATTAAAAAAAGCGTTCCATGCCCGGTAAAGCTCTGATCCGGCGGCCTGTACCTTGCCGTGGTACGGAATACCGTATGGCGGATGCAGCTGTAATCTGCCCCGTAGCAACTTTTCTAGTCGGGCTGGTTTTGTGTTTATTTTTTAATGAAAATCGCGGGTTAGTTACAATATCCGGGGCGCCAAGTTTTGACCGTTGATTTTTTATATTTGCACCAAGAAAATGAGAATTTCAAGAATAAAAAAATTGCCGTTTTGGCTTCCTTAAGGAATTATGAGCGCTTTTAGCGGTAATTGTAAATACGCCAAAATTCAATGATTGTTGTTTCATGGGTACAATATCTTTATTTTATTGCAAATACTGGAAATTGACCGGGCGAGCTTCAAAAAGTATTTCTTTGTATGGGATTGTTAAGTGGTATCATATAAATACCACGAAACGTAGTATTCAAATGATTTTCAACATAAATTCCAAGATTATAATGCTTTGTTTATTCATATTCTCTGTTTATTTATAACGAAAAGAATTCTTCCATATAACTACTACATCAAGTTACTAAACTATATATTTTACATAAAATTAGAGCCTTACAAGTCCGAAGAGGGATCTACCGTACTCTTTTAATCCCTATTTGGACCCCTAGCGATTAAAAGTACTACTTTACTTTCTGTCTAGTCGCAATTATAAGCGAGGAAAACATGGCAGTGGTATTTAAAATACATTTTTGGCTTCTGAGACACTGTTAAAACTATAAATTTCCAAGTTACCTTGCCTGATGTTGCTTGAAATTTTCAAATTCGAAAAAATCGTCATTTTCCAAAAAATCGCTAATTTTTGGGAAATTCCCCAAAATAAGGTACTAACTCGTTTACCTCTTATGTTAATGCTATTTAAAAAAATAGCTATTAATGCTATACAGAACATTAATGCTAGTTAAAAAAATGCTATAATAGAACATTAATGCTATTTTTTTAAAATAGCATTAACATAAGAGCTTTTTTCATTTGTTCCCAAGTTTTTAATTATTCAACACGTCCCATTTAGTTAGTTGTATGGATACAGATGATTATATTGGTGTTCGTCGATTGAATAAATATTAAGCTAAGACGCAAATAAGTTTTTAGTTACCAATTATTGTCTGTTTGAACATGACGAACGAGTTAGTGCCTAATTTTGGGAAATTTTTCGAAAATCATACTTACCATGATAATTCGAAATCCTTAGACTTTGGACTAAGGTAACATAGGTTAGATACGTTCCTAACGAGGTGACTTATAACTCCCTTAAGTCTTCGCGTCGACCTTCCTAACACCCTGGGTGTGTGTATATATATATATATCTAGATAAAGTTTTCTTTGGACTCGAACTTCCAATTGACGACGTCCGATTGAGGAGTTACGCCCACGTATTCAACCGGATACGAGGAATATTGCTAAATATATCGTGCGGCATGCTTCCCCACGCGACCGAGAATAGAGGCGTGCATATTAAATTAAACATTAATAATTGGCGCGAAAACACGTCGGAAATTGAACTCAAGCGTTCATTTCCGTGCCTCGTCTGGGGCAAAACAAAAACGCCCCCTCCTCCATTTTGAAGTAATTCAGCTGGGTCTTTTGGATTCGACAATGATGAAGACACTTTCGGCAAAAACTTTTCCGACAACAAAAATGAATGGAAGGGAAATTGATAAGAAATAGATTGAAAGAAATGAAACAGAACAAGGCATACCATTTTTTTAAAATACAAAGTCAAAGGAAAAGCAATAAGTAAAAAAGGAAAGATAAATAAAAGAGAAAGGAAAAAATAAAAAAAAGGATAAAAAAATAAACGGAAAAAGGAAACGGATAAGTAAAAAAGGACAAATAAATAAAAGAGTAAGGAAAAAGGAATAATTGTAAAATATATAAGTAGATTTACAAAAAAAGAAATAACTTTCAAAGAAAAAAATTAAAGGCTAAAGGAAAAATGGAAAAATGAATAAAAGAATAAAAGGGAACAAAATAAATAAAACAAAAAAGGGAAAGGATAAAAAAACAAAGGAAAAAAAAAATCCGCCATGTTTCTCAATGCCAAGATCACTTGGTAACGCGATCTAATGAAGTTGTAAAAGGAAAGCGAGCGTAAGGTGAGCCGAATAGATGGTTTTTGTCGTTGATACGTATGGAAACGTGAGCGAGAGGAAATGAGATGAGGACAGCGCCATGCGCGTTCTCGACGGTGCGTCGCAAAGGGCGACCCTTAATTTTCGCTAACGACCAAAGTTTTTGCGGTGTCCGAGGGTCCGCGATGCCTATCATAAATTCAAAATGGCGGCGAGTTTGCCCTTCGCCCGGAGCGAGGGGGGGCGAGGGAGTGTGTGGTGTTCGACGACGACGTTGGGGTGGCTAAGGGAAGAATGCCAGGGCCAAAGGGGATGGTGGACGAAAACAAAAGCCACTCTGGGGCCTCGAGGGTCGGGGGCGGTCGGGTAGTAACCCTTCCGAGGCTCCTTCCTTCCCTCTTCGTCCTTCTTGCTGGCCGGGCAACCGCGCGCTCGATGACTCCGTAGGGGTGGTTTACAACCTCTATGTGTGTGTATATATGTATGTATGGGTCGAATACGAGAGGACTACATAGGAGAGCCGACCACCGAAAATGGCGGACCCAATTAAGGCAGTCCATGCGCCAATGTTAAAGCTGTCTTCATCATTCTATACGTGCTTTTTAACGAGTACCTATGCATTGGAAAATTAATTTGAGGCAGCTTTGAATTGGAGAATTTATGGAGATTTTTTTGGTATGCGGTCAAGGCAGTTCATGTGCTAAAATTGAAGCTGTCTGCATTTTTGAACATATATACACGTGTGTATGCATTTTTTAAAGATCTATGTATTGGAAAATTAATTTGAGGGAGTTTTTAATTGGAGAATTTATGGAGATTTTATTTCAAGGTTTTTTTGGTATGCGGTCAAGGCAGTTTATGTGCCAGAAGTGAAGAAGTATATAGAAGTCTTCATCCTTCTATATACGTGTAAGAAAATTAATTTGAGGACGTTTTAAGCTGGTGAATTCATGAGGATAATTTTTTTTTTTCAAGAATTTTTGGCTTTCCTGTTGAGGCACTCCATGTGCTAAAATTGAAGCTGTATATATATATATTTTTTTTTTCAAAGATCTATGTATTGGAAAATTAATGTGAGGAAGTTTTCAGCTGGTGAATTCATGGAGATAATTTTTTTCAAGATTTTTTGGGTGGTCCATTGAAGCACCCCATGTGCCAAAATTGAAGCTGTCTTAATTTTTTGATATATATATATATATATATATATATATATATATATATATATATATATATATATATATATTATATTTATATATTTATATTTATATTCCTAAGATCAATGTATTGGAAAATTCATTTCAAGTTCCAAGCTGGATAACTTGGGGAGACAATTTTTTTCAAGATTTTTTGGGTTTCCTTTTGAGGCATCCCAAGTGCCAAAATTAAAGCTGTCTTAATTTTTGGATATATATATATATATATATATATATATATATATATATGTATTTTTTTTTCTTCGTAAATCCATGTATTGGAAAATTCATTTACAGTTCCAAGCTGGAAACTTTACCGAGATACTTTGTGTTCAAATTTTTGGCTTGTCGCACAAGACAGCCCGAGTTCCAAAATTGAAGTTGCTGCCATCTTTACTTTTTGTAACGGTGGCAGCTTTAAATAAAAGTTCAGAGTCCATATATATGTTGTTTTTCTCAAAGATATACGGATAAAAAAATTAATTAAAAGGAGTCCCAAGTTGGAAAATTCGCAAAGATATATATATGAGTTTGTTCGTGTTCGAGGCCCATTCAAATGCTCATGTGTAAAAAATTGAAGCTGTCTTCATCGTCTTGTATATCTATATGCTTTTATTCCCATGACCCAGGTATCGGAAAATTACATTTAAACAGTTCCAAGCTCAAGAATTCTCGTGCACTTTTTTCCCCTTTTTTCCTCAACACGAAAGGGTGAAAAGCGAAAAATTTCATAAAATTTTCCATAATTTGCACACGTAACAATTTTTTTATGACTTCAACAAAAATAAAATAAAATAAAAACATGCCGAATCGAATGAATAAAGAACTTACAGGATTAATTATGGCGAAAAAAAAGTTCTATACATAATTTATCAAAAATTTGGTGTTGAGTGATTGAATTTTTTTTATGCAAGCGCAAGTGAGTACTCGAGAGACTTGTTGTTAATAATTTTAATAATATGAAACCATTTTCAATTACGTATATATAATTTGGAGATAAAATTTTACATTAAATTATAAACTTTTATCATTCTGTAAGATTAATAATAATTATAATAATAAAAAATAATATATTAAAATAAAATGTAAAATTTTTTTTAAAAAATCAAAAAAATCTTATTAATTTCTTTATTATTTTTGATAATTTATGAATAATAGTAGTGTTAATGTATTATCATTTTTATATGTTAACATATACACATTTTTTTTGGAAGAAAGACGTCGAGGAAATAAGACGAAAGTTCAGTAAATCATTATACTGTAATTTCTCTTTATACGGGACATCTTCGTTACCAAAATATTACGCAATTTGTCTGTGTACTCTTGTGAGTGAAGAGGGAAAGTGGTGACTGTGGTTCTTTGTTGGGAATGCTGCAGAGAGAGAGAGAGAGAGAGGGAGAGACAGAGAGGGATAGAGAGAGAGAGAGAGCCTCCAACTGGCGCGATGATAAAGAGGGATGAATTTATGAATAAGAAATTTTCTCAACTCACTTAGGTGCTCCCGGGAGTCTACTTCCGTCGGTATACACCTGACAATCTTGTTTTCAATGGAGTTTCATTCCACGCGAGGTCCAGCGAAACTGGAAATACGAGACGAGATCGGAGAGAAACGAGTCGTTTCAACCGCGCCGTGATCTTTCACCTGATGACCAGAACCGGCAGATAAACGAGACGGATGCTGGACCTATGGACCCTCGTTTCAACCTGTCGAATTGGACGCAAGTGGTTTTGGACCGAGCGCCTGGTGGTCTTTAGGTACGAGAAATATTTTTCGCACGATTCGCCGTAACCGTTTTTTTTTATAAATCCTTCGCTTAAAGTTACAGTAGAAAAAAATCCCCTTTTTAAACTTTATAATAACCTCAAACTTCTATTATTACTCCGATAATTATCTATATCCATCCATCAGTGTTGGGTTTACTAAATTAATTGAATTAACTAAATGAAGAAAACAAGGAGTAAACTGAATTAATACAGAAAAATATTTGAAAATGAAAGAATACAAAAAAGAAGATAATTTTTACTGTATGGGTGAGCAAGCTTTGTTTGAAATGTCAGAATTATTTTATAATAATTCATGTAAATAGTTACTTCCTTTTTTATTTGGACTGTTTTTTTATAGATAATTTTATAGATAATTACTAGTTTAATTAATTCAATAAAATGAAGAAAAAATAATGAGAAGAGTGAGGCGAATAAACAAAAGAATATTTGAAAAAAATGGAAGTATACGAAACCGGAGATAATTTTTACGGTGTCAAAGGTTCAGCATGTTATGTCAAAGATCACAATTATTTTACAATCATTAATGTAAATAGTTACTTTTTGTTTATATTTGGACTGTTTCTACGTATGCCTTTAATTTTTTATTTACAACAATTTCATAGATACTCACTACTTCAACTAATTCAACAAAATAAAGAAAACTGAAGAAGAGTAAGGTAAATGAACAAAAGTACGAAAAATAAAATTAAAGGTTACGTAACAGGAGATAACTTTTACTGTATGAAAGATAAGCATTTTAATTTAAAACGTCACAATTATTTTACAATCATTCATGTAAACAGTTACTTCTTTTTCTTCATTTGGACTGTTTATATATATAGCTTTAATGTTTTATTTATTACGATTTTATATACAATAGTTTGGTTAATGCAACAAAATAAAGAAAACATACGACAATACTATGGTGAAAGTGAAAAAATTATCAAAAATCAAAAGACACGAAGCAGGAGATAATTTTCACTATACTAACTCTGAGCATCACCATACGAAACTTTTCTTCGCGCAATACTCACTCACTCTCCGCGAATTACATGTTATCACTCGCGACAACGGAGGTCATATATACGTGCCGAAGAGGCAATAACATGTGACGTTGTTACTATTTTATAGACAATTACTAATTTACCTAATTTAACAAAACAAAGGAAAACTTTGATAAAAAAAGTAGCTAAAGGAACAAAAAAATTATTTAAAAAATCAAAGGACACGAAACAGGAGATCATTCTCACTATACGAAATTTCAACATCACCATTAGAAATTTTTCTTCGCGCGAGACTCACTCACCCCTCGGGAATTACATTTTTTTCGCTTGAGACAAAGGAGACCATGTACATTGAAGAAAAATAACGTATGACGAACACACACACACACACACACCCACACACACACACACACACACCCACACACACACACACACACACACACACCCACACACACACACACACACACACACACACACACACACACACACACACACACACACACACACACACACACACACACACACACACACCCACACACACACACACACACACACACACACACACACACACACACACACACACACACACACACTCACACTCACATCCACCCACCCACACACACTCACACTCACACCCACCCACCTACACACACACACACACTCATGAGGATACAAGGGATATGGAGAAGTATACAGACCAAAGGAAGACGTGGGGTGGTTTTCACCCTTTGAAGTGTTATTAGCCAGCGATTTTGCCGAGTTTACGAAAGAGACCAAAACTCTCGCTTCCTCTGTCAATCCGCCCCTCTCTCTCTCTCTCTCTCTCTCTCTCTCTTTGCCTCTTTTTTCTCCTCCTTTCCTGTGCCTCCTTTTTCCAGAGCATATACACAAGAGGCTTTTCGATCCTCGAGAGAAAATATATATGATATCTTGTATATTTGTAGAAGCAATAACGGGGGGGGTGGGATAAGAACGAGGTGGCGTGAGAGAGAGAGAGAGAGAGAGAGAGAGAGAGAGAGAGAGAGAGAGAGAGAGAGAGAATATTGGGTAGAGTGGTGAGGAATATGGCTAGGGGGAGTACACTGGGTGCAGGGCGAGGGGGTGGCTTGTAGCTCGCGAAGAGGAGAAGAAGGAGGATGAGGGCTGTGTGCTTGGTACTGTTAAGGGTAGGAGGAGAGGGTAGCTTGGCGACACTCGAGTCTCTATCTCTCTCTCTCTACCTCTCTACCTCTCTCTCTGTCTCTGTCTCTCTCTCTCTCTCTCTCTCTCTCTCTCTCTCTCTCTCTCTCTCTCTCTCTCTCTCTCATCTCTGTACAAGGGTCCATCTCATAGCAACGCCCACGGGAACTCGAATCGATAGCGAACACGCACTCTGTGTTCTCGAATGCCGGGATTTTCGCAAATTTATCAGTACCATACATGCACATACGTGTGCCACCTTGCCAGCAAAAAAAAATCGTTACGTTCCGATCATCTTTTCATTCATTTTTTTCACCCTTCTTTTCCACGCTTCCGGCTCGCCGACCACCCACGCAATACTTTTGTCACGCGCCCCCAGGCGAATATCGCGTGGGAAGATCCAAATGCGAATAATGTCAATTTCGAATATTTTTTTTTTCACCACGCACCATCCGTGCGCTCGTTTTTACCGGGTGACGGATGTAAGACTTCGGAATTAAAATTTTGATTCGTTCTAATGAACCGCCAACGAGGAAGGCCCATTTTGAGAATACCTTCCGCGTCGCCTTTCGCCATTTTTCACACCGTTACCACCTTTCGTCAAACCTTATCCGATTTTTTTTTCTCGAGGGTGCGAGGCATTTCCATGAAATTCTTGTGGAAACGTGCCTCCTGTGTTTTGACGAAGAGGAAGAGATGCGATTTTATTCGAAAATTTGTGGTGAAAAGTTTGGGGACCGACAGTCGAATCATTCGCGGCCATGGTTGGCACGGGTAGCCGACGGGACGAGGGTTGACGACAACTTTTTCTTTTATAGTACGAACGCACGTGAGACGAGATGTAATAAATTTGGGTGTCCTTTGACATCGAGATCCAGGCCAAGGGTCATATATATATACACATACATATATATATAGATATATATATATATATATAGTACCAGTCAAAAGTTTTCCATAACTTTGGATAACTGCAAAATTATATTAGAATAATATAATTCATTTTATAGAGCCATCTTGATCTTACAGAGAATCTTCGTAAAATATGAAATAAAGTGAACCATATTATTCTAATATAATTTTGCAATTATCCAAAGTGATCGAAAACTTTCGACTGGTACGGTATATATGGAAAAAGATGATTTTGAAGACAGCTGTGTTTGCATGATGTTGGGTATGAGAACAATTAACTACTCTAAGGGTGGCCTTCAAGATCGAAGGTCTTTAAGATTACTTTAATGTATATGTGTGTGTGTGTGTGTGTGTGTGTGTGTGTGTGTGTGTGTGTGTGTGTGTTTGTTTGTTTGTTTGGGTGTGTGTGTGTGTGTGTATGTGCGTGCGTGCGTGCGTGCATGCGTGCGTGCGTGCGTGCGTGTGTGTGTGTGTGTGTGTGTGTGTGTGTGTGTGTGTTTGTTTGGGTGTGTGTGCGTGTGTGTGTGTGTGTGTGTGTGTGTGTACTTAGAGCTTTTTGAGCCAATGTAGGATGGTTGACCTTCATCACTAATCTCCATTTTGGAACAACCCACCTTGCGATCAAGGACTGCTTATCGATCCTTCCACACTCGTACCGATTTTTTTGTTTTTTGAAACCGCAAAATACCCAGTTAGTTAGAAATTAAGAGCCAAATCAGCAAAGATTGCTTCATGGGCATATGTATTTTTTTACTACCTCAATATGTCGTGATATGTATAAATTTCGCATTTATTTATCATTTGTACGTTATAATCGCTTATATTTTATATTCTTATTAAAGTAGGTTTTGTTAAGGCAAATATTAAGTACAAGCATTACATATTAATGTAAAAACAATACCGTATCATTTCGGCGTAGCAGAATATTTATTTTCTGCGTACGTATTCAAAAAAGCTAAATTTTATTAAAAGTGTTTATAATTAATTCCATTGCTATATACAGGGTGTCCCTCTTATCTCTGCCACCCGACATAATTCGCTAATTATCGACGTCACAACAAAATGTTCCAGACAGAAGTTGTATGGTGTGAAGGTGATCATGAAATGGAAGCAATTTTTTTTTTTCGGTGGAGGCGCTGACGCACAGTGAAGGACACGTCCACTTTTTTAAATGGTATGGTACATTTTCGTTTCAACCTGTGGAGCACCTCAAGTCTAATAAAAAACATTAGGGGTCAAAGTCGTTCAAGGTCATTGAAGGTCAGTATCGATTATACAAATCTAACCTTCACACCGTACAACTTTTGTCTGGAACATTTTTTTGTGACGTCGATAATTACCGAGTTATTTCGGGTGGCAGAGATAAGAGGTACACCCTGTATATATATATATATATATATATATATATATATATATATATATATATATATATATATGTAGGTACGTATATATATTCGACGACATATCGGAGTGGTAAATTTTTGTCACACTAGTAGTTCTAAAAAAGGGTAGAAATATGTTCCCGTTGAATAAGAGCCCTCCCGGAAAGATTTATCGAAGGGACGGGGGATTTTTGTATTTTTCAAAATGTTTTACGGAAACATCTATTGTTGGGGCAGCGGGAGTGGGACCGGAAGCAAGGGACAGAGGCGAACATGCGAGAGAGAGAGAGAGAGAAGAGAGAATACAAAAAAGGAAAATTCGAAGCTCTCAATAGTTTGAAGCCTGGGCGAAGATGTGTATGTATATATTTATGTGTGTGTATGTATGTGAAAATGGGAAAAACAGAAAACGAGAGAAGCTCGGCGCTAGGGCGAGCTTTTCGGTATAAGCCACGTGTTTTCCTCCTTTTTCGCGGCATGACCGACGAGGCGTCTTGTCATGCATGGCCGATATCGATATGTATGTACCACCGAGCATCCAAACTCCCTTTCCAAACGTCTCTCTTTTCGACTTCCACCATCCGTCGCTCTCTCCCCCTCCCTCCCTCTCTCTCTCTCTTTTTCTCTCTCTCTGGATGTCGAGCCCACACGCGTGGAGCTCGTCCCATTTTGTTTTTTCAATTCTAGTGAATAATATCAATTATATGCATAATTGTACAATAATTAATTTTATTATGGAAGGAGAAAGTAGAGACACAAAAATTCGTCGATTTCATTACATTTTATACCCCTTGGGACATTTGGGCCCAATGGGGTGAATGCATTTTTTTTCGAGTAATTTTTTATATTTTTTTAAAGTTATTTATTATCGTTGGCCATTATTCAGGCTGCCTCCACTCGAAATAAATTTGACTACATTCACCCGAAATATTGAGGAAGATTTTTTTAAAATACAAATTTTAACATAATTAATAATAACATTCAAAAACCATGTAATTTTATTTGTTATCCTCTTCTTACTAGCATTCCGGTTGATATCCAATGAAATGATTAGTCTAACTGAATGTTTCGCTTGATTAAAACCGAGTCTAGGAAAAATCGTTCATTCGACTCTGATAGAATTTTATCCAAGTTAAATAAACTTTTTATTCGCTACAATGAAATCACATATTTAACCAAAACAAGAATTTTTCCTCGCCAAAATGGACACTACTTTATGCGAGTCCGATCACTTTGTTCATTCCGTCAACAAATTATTTTTCCCTCGGGTGATTCCGCACGAAATCTCGCACCTCATCACCGTAGTGACAATAGCGGATCCGAATTGACGGTGAAGAGTTCATTCGGAATCTACGCTCGAAATAAACAATTTCGGTGAACCGAATCAATATTATAAATATTTTGTGAAAATATGATTGCCACGAACGAAAAATCGTCAATTTTGCCGCACTTGTTCGATTCGAACAAGCCATTTTTCTTCGCATGATGAATAAATTAGAAATAAATGGAAATAAATTAGAAACAAATCAAAATAAATTTAAAATAAATCAAAACAAATCGGATCATTTTTTAAATCGTTATAAATTACAAATAAATCGGAAAAAAGTTTTATCAAATTGAAAAAAATTAGAAATAAATAGGAATAAATTAGAAACAAATCAAAATAAATTTAAAATAAATCAAAACAAATCGCATAATTTTTAAAATCGCTATAAATTAGAAATAAATTGGAAAAAACGTTTTAACAAATTGAAAAAAATTAGAAATAATTCGGAATAAATTAGAAATCAAAACCGAGGTGAAAAAATAAAAAATAAATCGTTTCGGGTCGACGAATACGAGGCGGCAGGAAGCGCGGATTGATTACCACTGGCGTGAATTTGTCTACACGGGCGATTGTGGTCAGACGTAGCGGTGTCGTTACAAATATAATATGGAGATTGAGCGACGAAGGGAAAAATGAGAGCGACGGGTGTTCGCGATCCAGTTCTCTCGTATCCGGTTTTTCATTCTTTTTTTTCTCCGTCTCTTTCGATTCGCAAATGCGTGTTGAACTTCGCCCCGGAAACTGGTAGCAGTCTGTCAACACACGAGGCGCGAGGCCTCCAACATG
The DNA here is from genome assembly GCA_963210295.1 of Ophion ellenae. NCBI lineage: Eukaryota > Metazoa > Arthropoda > Insecta > Hymenoptera > Ichneumonidae > Ophion > Ophion ellenae. The sequence goes on from OY723392.1 coordinate 33,881,428, forward strand.
ACAAATGCTCGTTCACCGCTAATGTGGCTGACATCAACAAAATTATAAGCAACCCCTTGCCCGTTATTCATCCCTACGATTACGATCTACGAGTGCATCGATATAGCGAGAATTGACGCGACATGCCGATATCATTTTATCGAAAAATTGACAACGTTCGATTGACGATCGAAACCCAGACAAAAAAAATGGAAAGGGCGACAGATTTTCACTTCCTGAAATTCTGTACGAGCCTCGAGGATATTATTTATAATTATTTATTATTGTAGGCAATTATTCATAAACATATGATTATGATACAAATGTAATAAAATGGAAAATAAATTGAAATTTTTTAAATAATATATAGAAGGATAATAAAATATAATTAAAATATTTATATTTAGATAGATTTTTATCCCCTGAGATTCTGCACGAGCCTCAAGGATATTATTCATAACTATTTTTTATTATAGGCAATTATTTATAAATATATGATTATGATAAAAATATAATAAAGTGAAAATTAAATTTTTTAGATATCAATAATGTATCGAAGGATGAAGTATAAATAGAATATTAAAATGTAATAAACTATGAATGATTGATAAAGTATAAAAATATTTTTATACTTTATCACGTTATTGGTCACGATCCGGTGAAAGGGTTGTAGGGCATTAAATAACCCAGTAATGCTTTATGCAAAAACGAACCATTTTCGAGATATTATATTTTCTAAGTGAGGGTTAGGCAACGTTAAAAATTTATTTAAAAAAACTGTTGTATCGAATCAAACTTTTTATTTTATTTGTAGTTTGAGGTCACAGTAACAAAGAATGATCAACAATAAAAAAGGAATAATTATTAAATTTGCAGAGTTGTGGACCCCTAATTCAAAAATGTTTGCAGATTATTCGTGTTTCATTGTGTCCTCAAACTACAAATAACAAAAAAAGTTTGATTCCGTACAACAGCTTTTTTTTAATTAATTTTTCAATCTGCCTACCCTTCATTTGTAAAATAATAAAAATGATAATATCTCGAAAATGGTTCACTTTTTTATTTGATAGCGGAAAACATGTCCTACAACCCTTCCACGTGATCTTGGCCAATAACCAGTAGCCTTGTAAATACTTTTCATGTGTAAAAACTCCACAAAAAGGGAATATCCTTTTATTTCAATGCTACCAGAATTAACCTGAATCGTTAAACTTTCTCCAAAAGTTTTCCGATCCACTGATCAAGGTAGCGGCAATATAGAGTTGTGGGCTAAAAGCAAAAGGATTCCTCAGGGCCGGAAGTGCACCCACTTTACAGCCCAAAAAAATCCTTTTTTCTTATTTACCAATAGTTTTCCAAAAAAACTTCGTTTTTTTTACCAACAGCGGTCCGTGCAATTCAGTTATTATTAAAAATCCACGCGTTTGTCAATACCGATTATAATGATCTCATAATTAATAACTTATAATTTTATCGCTTCTGAATAATGGTCCGTGCATATTTAACAATGAAATTAATTTTTTCAGAGGATTCGAGCCGAAGCAACGTGAACTTCGGAGACTCAGGGAGAGAGCGAGAGAGAGTGAGAGACGGGTTGCAAAAATGTGAGATTTCTCGGCGTCTGCGACCCGTACGACGACGTGGCACATTCAACCGCAGCCGGGGACATATTTCTTTCGACGTTCAACGTGCAAAATTTTTCCCGAAGAACCTGTTGCCACACTACGTTGAATAAATTCGCCCCGTACATATCTACCCCTATATATATATATATATATATATATATATATATATATATATATATATATATATATGGGATATTCCACGCCTTTCAGCTAGCCCGTGACCCCGACCTCTTTTGGTTTTCCTGATTTTTTTTTGTAAAATTGTACCTCATGAAAAGAATATCCAAACCAATTTTTATCTCTTCCCTTTTAGAAGTTATAATTTTCCAATAAATGTCAATTTCAGAAGTTTGGAAACGTTTGAACGCTGATAACTCCTGTACTAATTGAAATATCGACAAATGGCACTATATAACTTTTTTTCATTTTAAAGCATGCTTCCGTTAGAAAATATGAAAAAATTATCAATTATCAATGTCAACTTTTTTTTTGCTTCTAAAGGGAAAACTATTTTTTTTAAAGATGATTGACTTTTTTATTTTTTCAAAAAATTCTCTAAAATAGAGTGACCCATTCTATAATTTTTACGACTAGTCTCATCGTGGGCCCATTTTTCCTTCTATTTTTTTTCGAATTAATCATATTTTTGTAAAACGATTTTTACCATTTTTGTGTCCAATAATGCTATTAATGATTTTGTGATTTACAATTCGGCTTCGACGGGCCAGAAACAGTTTATTTTTTACTTCTACTGAATTTAACAACAACAGGCCTATCCAAGCCGAATTGGAAATCGAAAAATCATTAAAAGCAATATTGGACATTAAAATGATAAAAATCGACTAAGAAATATGATTAATTCGATAAAAAATAGAAGGAAAAGTTGGCCCACGCTGAAACTAGTCTTAAAAATGGTAGAATGAGTCACTCTATTTTAGAGAATTTTTTTAAAAAATCAAGAAACAGCTTAAAAAAATAGTTGTCACTTTCGAATTTAAAAAAAAACTGACATTGATAATTGACAATTTTTTACTTTTTTTTTAACGAAAGTATGCTTCAAAATGAAAAAATGTATATAGTGCCATTTGTCGATATTTCAATTAGTTTAAAAGTTATCAGCGTCTAAACGTTTCCAAAACTTCTGAAATCGACATTTTTGTGGAAAAAAATGAGTGTAGATATTCCTTTCATGGGGTACAATTTTACAACCAAAAAATCGTGGAAAACAAAAATGGTCGGGGTCACGGGCTATCTGAAATGGCGTGGAATATCCCATATATATATATATATATATATATATATATATATATATATATATATATATATATATATATATATATATATATAAGAAAAACGAGTGTATGTACCACGAAAAAAGTAACGTAAAAGAAATGATGAGAAATAAAAACAAAAAAAAGTTCGACAGCGAGGAGGACGACGACGTCGGGTGAAAATAAACGGTAGTTCGAGAGAGTGCAGTCCCTCTCTCTCTCGCATCTTCTTTGCACCCTCGGGTCTTCCGGGCTGTTCCTTGTTCTTCGCGAGCAAAACTCCTGTTCACCCTTCCCAGCCCTCTCCTACCCTCCACCTCCACCCCCACCCCCGTCTCGAACCTACCACGTTTCTTTTTGTTTTTTCTCCTTCGCGTTTCTCGCAGCCATTAACTTCAATGGATTACACACCCTTTGCCAACCGGGTCTCTCTGTGTGGAGGCCCCGCGCCGTCACGAGGTAAGTGGCACCTGAAATTATTCCGCGGAGCCAGCGGAGTCTTCGATTAATCCAACCGGTACGTGGGAGGGGGGGGGGGGGATCGCCAGTAAATCGCAACAATGAGATTTACAGTGGTGCCGGGTGTTTCATTGAAGGAAAAAAAAAACGTGAATTATTTTCCAACCGATGACCCCCCTTAATTGCTTTGGATCGATGGAGAATTATTATCGAACGCATTTCCATAATGAATTGAACTCCGTGACGGAGGAATGTCAACTCGCAGTTTTGGAGTGGGGTAACTTTGTGCTCTACTTCGACACCGGAAGTGTTTGTGAGGCTCTTCAATGAAATTATTCGGAAAAATGAACCATGAGGATCGCTTCGTTTGTCATGCTAATGCAGACGTCGTTTCTGTTGGAAAATTGACCCGGGATTGATGCAGTTTTGACGCAGCTTCGGGTTATGATTTTTTTCAAACACGCTAGTGGAAATGTTCTACCTAGTTTTGAAAATGATTTTTACTTATCGTGGCAATGTTTTTATCGGCATTTACGAAGAAAAATGCTGTTCCGATCAAGTATTGAGTATAACAAAACTTTTAAGGTAGAAAGGGGACCATACAAAAAATGTTGGTCCAAAATTAAAAATGGCGACGACAAGATGGCCGACATGATCCCATTAAAAAAACACATGTCGGCCATCTTAACGTCGCCATTTTCAATTTTTGGTCCAACATTTGAAATGGCGACGTTAAGATGGCCCACATGTTAAAAAAAAATGGAATCATGAATTTTCATTTCACCAGAACACTTATCAGACCGAAAATAACAACTTTTGGAGAAAACGTTTTTTGATAACGTTCATGATTTGTAGGTTAGAATACCATTTTTTAGCCAAAGTGATGAGCCGCAGAGACCTAATTATTGTTTGGGTTTGTTTGGGTTATCGAACAAACACAAACAAACTCAAACAACTCACACTCACACATTAGGATGATGAATACCTTACCTCCTCGTGGTAGATTCTGACTAGCGCTAAAATAATACAGAATGGTATTCTAACAAAAACTTTGTGAACGATATTAAAAAACTTTTCCTACAAAAGTTGTTGTTCCTTTTCGTACAAAAAGTTTTGACCTGATAAACGTTTTGGTGAAAAAATTCATGATCCCATCTAAAAAAAAATATCGGTCATCCTAACCTCGCCATTTTGAATTTTAGACCAATTCTTTTTTGAACTTCCTCCTTTGAAGTTTTACTATACTCAATACTTGATCGGAGCAGTATTTTTCGAGATAAATCAGGGGTATGATTAAAATGGGACATCCAGTGTATATATATATATATATATATATATATATATATATATATATATATATATATATATATATATATTAGGAGGCATGTATTATTGATATATATAATATTAATTAATGTTATCATTATTAATATATTTTCAATATTATTAATCATATTATCTAACTCAATTTAATATATAATATATTTACATTGTATATTACTGAACAAGTTAATAATTAATATGTATAGTAGGTATACTATATTATTATTATCAATGATGATTTTTTTTGCAGGGGAGAGATCACATTAGTAACGATGGAACTAACATTGTTCAGTAAACATCAATGAATGCGAAGTAACAAAAAATCCGCCCGAAATCATAATTGTTTGGTTGAGCTTTTAAAAAATCTGGTTCATCTTAAAAATCATGATTTATGGTTTTAGCTCAAACAATGGTTTTATTACGTTTTTTCCATTAGTCAGTAAAACAAAAAAATGAAATGCCTCATAAAACGTCTGTCTTTTCACTTTTAAATGTACCCACATATATATATTTGAAAAACTGAAAAACCGTTTATATTATAACTCATTTAATTTAATAATATAGTCAAAATTAATGAAGTTGTTGGGAATTATTATGGAGACTATTGAAATATTTATAATTTTCAGACATTTTTATTTCCATTTATTTACTCGTCCTCGCCGTTACCTCGTCGAGGATCGTCCTTCCAATAGCCAATTGTCCCCACACTCATCATTATAAAACCTCCGAAGCCTGCAAAATGACCTCTACCTGAACGCGAGTATATTTATACAAAGGTCCTCACAAGATCCTTACACCAAACCCAAACAAACAATTAATTCAGCAAAAAATCAACAATTCGTTTTGAAAAAAAATTCAAGCTCGTCCTCAAAACATTTCATAGATATAACGTGTTCAAAATATCTTTCTTCCATACAAATGTATACGAAGTACACTCGCCACGTGGTATGGAAAATTTATGCAGAGTGTACAGGAAAGGGATCTTTGGAGCTGGACTCTCCGTCTCGGAATTCCTGGCCTCAGATTACAATTTGGCGGGTCCAGAGGAGCAGTGGCAATGGCAAAGGAAGGTAGCTACGGAGAGAAGAGCGAAGAGAGAGAGAGAGAGTAAGAGCGAACGTGAGTAAAATGGCCGCCGGCAAGGGTAGTTTTACTCGCAGGGGTCTGCTGCTCGAGGGTGGTCGTCGAAGGGGTTAGAGCAAGGGGTTGGTCGTTTGGTCGGTCGCTGCTTGCTTCTCTGCACACTGGCTCTGGCGAGTGAAAGCACGGCGGGGTTGAAAGAGCCATACAGAGAGAGCAAGAGAGAGAGAGAGAGAGAGAGAGAGAGAAGAACGAGGAGAAAGGCAAAGGGATGGTTGGGACGGGGGAGGAGGAGACGCTAGCCACAACCCCTTAAGGGTCGAAGCAAAACCTTTGCACACCGCTGGTACACGGACAACTCACCCCCTCTTCCATTTCGAGACCAAATGAGAGAGACAGAGGGAAGTACAGAGAATGTTGGCGTCGTTATTCTCTCTCTCTCTCGCTCTCTCCTGCAGCAGCAAAATCCTCCATGTTTCTCTCTCGCGTTTCATCCCTCGTTCTCTCGTCCGCCATCCTGACCACCCTTTCCAACTCCCGCGCCCTCTCAACAGCTCCGGTCGCAGCCGAACAACCTTTATATCTACAGCCACTATACCCACCGACCAGCCCGAGTATCCTGGTTACTCTCTCGTGAGAGCGAGAGAGAGAGAGAGAGAGAGAAAGAGAGAGAGTTCGTAGCGCAGACACGAAGGGAACGAGACAGAGACAGGAAGTGTAAGATCACGATGAGAAACGCTGCTACGTGACGAGCACGAGTACGACGTACAATATTGTACATATATATTTATGGCAAAAGTATACTTTGAGCCCGATATATCAATGTAACGTGGAGTATGAGGACAGCAGGCTGTTTTGAGGACCGTCACTATTGTGCTCAACCGAATAGTTGATTTTGGGTACCGGACAGTCCTTGAAATGACCTCTACATTAGCGGTACCACCTTTATCCAAAAGTGATATTCAACACATCGGGGGCGGTCCTCAAAGGGGTCCTCAAATGAGGGTCTTCGAAATTACCTTGGCGTGTATATTTCTGTGTATATATACGTATTTTGTAATATAGACAGCTCACACGTACAGGCGTTCTACAAGGCTTCCTTGTAGGTGTTTGTGGGTGGGTGTGTGTGCGCTTGTGGGTGGGCGTGGAGGTGTATGTGAGAGCAGGAGGATAGCTGTCCCTCTAATGTGACAGACGCAGAGGAACGGAAGCTCGAACTTTGCGAGAGAGGGGGAAAGAGGAAGAGAGAGGGAGAGAGATGAAATCAGGCACGTATTAAAGGAGGAAACGAGACACAGATCAACACATTCACCTACAATACACTGCTGTACAGATATACTCTAAAAAATTGGATCTATGTATATATATATATACAGGATGAACCGAAAAGTCACGTCCAAAAGGAATATCTCGATGCCTCGTAGTACCCAACCAAATAGTTTAATGTTTTTTTTTCAGTTTTTATTTTATTTCTCTTCTGTCCATAGACTTCCCTCTTAAATTAGAAGTGGTTTTAGGCGTTACATCTGAGTGGGAGAAAGTTTTTGACTGTTTTTTTTTATTGGCTTGAATGATGCACAAATATGGTGAGAATTATATACAAAAGGAAGTATATGCGAAAGAATTTTGGAAACTTTTTTGATGGTCATTTTCCGAAACGCCTCCGAAGGCTTTTGAAATCGGGAAAACGCACAATTCAGGCAGCTTTCATCCGATTTGCTTAAAATTTTGACTGCAGCGTCGTAGATCGATTGTCTAAGGAAGTACACACCATTTTTGACGATTTATCAAGAATTCTTGTTTTTATGAATTAAGGCCGAATTTCTAGCGAAAAAAATGTATTCAAAATGAAGGCCTTTTGCGAATAAAAAACATTTATTAATAATTGAGTGTACTTTTCTACGAAAAATAATGTGACGAATTTTTTATTTCCTTTTCTAGGTTCTTATTTAAAGAAATCTGCGTCCTGCTGCGGGAGCGTTTAAACAATAGTCGAAATAGCGAATAAAAAAAAATTGCGAATATTATCAAGTATGTGAAATTAAAAAAAAATATTAATATCAAAGTCAAATTCGGAATATCAAAAAAATATCAATATCAATATCAAATTGAATTCGGAATATTAAATTAAAAAGAATATCAATATCAAATTCGGAATATGAAATAAGAAAAAAAATGCGAAAAAATGGACATTTTTCGTTCGTCAAATCGACAGTATACATCGGAAACGACCTTCAATGAAATATTTAAGTTTTACATCTCGAAAAAACCCTTAAATTGTCAGAAACATCGGTGCCGTCGTTTTTGAGATATTTCCCTCACTGACTTCAAAAACGTACTTTCGAGTAAAGCATTTACAGTTTCGCGCAACGTTGCGAGTGTTCCGACGGGCGTTAACATACCAGCCTATAAATCTTTCAATTTTCATCCGATCGCCTTAAAAATTTTACGCAACATTTATAAGATAAAATACTGTCAAAATAGATTGATTTTGAAAAAAAAAGTGATTTTTCTACTTTCACGCACAATCCCTAAAAGCACTTGCGCGACATTAGACCGACCCTATTTTATTAAATTTTTTATCAAAATCTGCGGCCCCAACGTTGGCTTGGTAATTTATTTACTGCTCACCAGTGCACTTCATAAAAATTACGCAGGTAAACAAAATCGCGAGGAAAGTAAACGTAGTAAAATAAGAAAAGCTTTTTTTCCCAAAAAGTAAGAAAATATCGTCTAGAGTCTAGATCATCTAATTTTTCCATTTGGCCGTCACTTTTCAGACCACCCCATATATCCATATACAGTTTCGAATAAGCCGGAAGGATAAAGCTAGATACTGCGAGGTGGTAGGTCTCTCTGCCAAGCGAGGGTGCAATTTTAGAGCCTTGGATAGCCTTAAAATACCGGGAGTACTGTAGAAAATAGAGAGAGAGAGAGAGAGAGAGAGAGAGAGAGAGAGAGAGAGAGAGAGAGAGAAGAGAGCGGAAGATTGTGAAATGCCAGGCGTGAATTAGAGTCTCCGTTGGCGTTTCAAGCAGGAGCAACGTAACCGCACATCCCCTCCGCAAAGACGAGCTTCGAGAAAGAGGGTAAAAGCCTTCAGGATATGGAAGAGCAGCCGAGAAAGACCAACGATGCAAGAGAGCCAGAGAGCGAGAGGGGGAGAGAGAGAGAGAGAGAGAGAGAGAGAGAGAGAGAGAGAGAGATAGAGAGAGAGAGAGAGAGAGAGAGAGAGAGAGAGAGAGAGAGAGAGAGAAAGAGAGAGAGAGAGAGAGAACAAATGTGTGGGGTTTCCCCGTCCATCATATGTACCGGACCGTTTGGAATTTTTACACCCGGAACCTGGCAAGAATTTCGTTGTTAGAATGCAAACGCGAGAGATCTTATAGGATCGTGGTACTGGGATCATCCTTACGAGGGTGTGTGCGCCATGAGTCGGTGATAAACACTGTATGTAACGACTGCTGGGCGACAAAAGGCCATAACTGAGGAAACATGGCGTGCACAAGGGGGTTGAATTGCGCCCCCTTGTACATCCATGGGAAAATGACATTTCGAGCCCGTTGTATCTATGCAACGTTGACTATCGGGACATCAGGCTGTTTGGAGGAGCCTTGCACTTTCGACTCGAAGAATCGTTGATTCAGGGGACCAGGACACTCGAAAGGACCTCCACACTGGGACGCTTCCATTCATCCAAATGGGATTTCAAAGCCATTGGGCGTTGGGCAATGTTGAGTATGGGGGCGATTGGCTACTGGGAGGACGGTCCTCGAAAGTCTTTCAAAAACTCCTTCTCTCGTGTATAGGGGTGTAGATGTGTGTGCGAGGGTGGAAAGGGCCAGAGGTGGCTTGGCCAGACGAGCCAATGCGACTGTACGATGTGCTGGCGTTAAGGGAGGCAGCTATGGTGAGGGGAGAGGGTCAGAAGCGTTCGGGGGGAGGAGGATTGAAGAGAAACTGGATTCCATGCGAGATAACACACGTTTTACAGGGCTCGGGGCAGCCTCGTTCCTACGCTGCTCCAGCGTGTGAAGTGCGAAATGCTGGGCACGAATTAGACTGTTTAGTACCAACGTGCTCGTGGCCAGCAGGGAACAGCCAACAATCGGGGGTCCGTACACTCTCGTGCACTCATAGACTCTGCCGCAGCACCTCGCCTGAAGGATACTCCTGGATATCTCGGAGGAATTGCACGATACACGTGCACATGCGGAGAGAAATGGTTTTTCGCTCTATGGGGATACCTTTAGGCGAGGAAAATATTGCTGATCTTTGATCATTTTTTTTTAAAGGAAAGATTTATTTACAATTTTTTTTAAAGGTAAGTTTTCTTTGCAATTGTTTTTTTGAAAGGAAAGATTTTTGAACAATTTTTTTTGTAAAGGAAAGATTTCTTGACAATTTTTTTCAAACGGATATATTTTTTCACAATTTTTCCTTCAAAGGAAACAATTCTTCACAATTTTTTTGTAAAAAGGAAGATTTTTTCACAATTTTTGTGTAAAGGAAAGATTTCTTCACAATTTTTTTCAAAAGGGTATATTTCATCACAATTTTTTTTTAACGGAAAGATTTCTTTGCAATTGTTTTTTAAAAGGAAAGATTTGATCACCATTTTTTTTAAAGGAAAGACTTATTCACAATTTTTTTTGTAAAGGAAAGATTTTTATACAATTTTTTTTAAGATATATTTATTCACAGTTTTTTTCTCACAAGGAAAAAATTCTTTACAATTTTTTTTTAAAAGGAAATAATTTTTCACCATTTTTGAGACTTGGGGTATGTTTTATTACTAATTATGGCTGTTACATAGTATTTTTTGATTCACTAATGTTTAAAAATTGCGGGGCTATGGCACGATATTATAAACGAGTTGCGGGGGATGTTGTGAGACGGCGTGACATGTAGCGTCGCCGGGATTGAACTGCACAAAAAAACCAATGAAGATTTTTCTTTCATTAACACTCATACGCAGAATATGAACCAAGAAAAAGTGAGAAATGTTGGAAATTGATGAAATAGTACGCTTTGTAACAAATAGATTGAGTTTTTTGAAAAAATGGCTACATTTTGAAGTAACAAAATACTTTTTCGTTTCAAAAACATTTCGGGTCATGTTTTAGACAATAAGGTTAGAAAGGTTTATGTCAAATTTCATCAGAATCGATCGACTAGTTTTTTGGCCATACGTCACGCCAGTTTTGAAAATGCAGTTTATAAAACCGTGCCATACCTCCGTCATTTTTAAAGGTCAATATAAAATAATACAATGGAGCAGGCAAAGTAGTAATGAAACATACCCTCAGTCCAAAAAATGGTGAAGAAATCTTTCTTAAAAAAAAACCCGACAATCAGCAAGTTTTTTCCTCGCCCAAAAGTATCTCCCCTCTCAATCGAATGACGTTTGGCTGGAATCTCGGCTTATCAGACTTTTGCCTAGGATTCGATGATGTGGTGCATTTCAGTGAAATATTCCATTGACTACAGCTAAGTCTAGAAAAAATCGGAAATTTGAGCCAGATACTATTTTGTCGAAGTTAAAGAAGCATTCGTTGCAATGCATTTATGAACTTGAAGGCCCTGCATGAGCTTCAGCGAAGAACAGGTCTATTCAATATTTTTTTTTGACAAGAGCATTGGTATGACGCGGTCGGAATTTTAAAGACAATTGATACATAGTCTTGCGAAGCTTGAGTTTTTTTTTAATTGAAAAATATTGATAAACAATTGAGTAATTATTGTTCAAAGGAAGTGCCACCGTTGCTAGATGACCAATAGGTGGTTCTAGCAGCTAGGATCATCTGAAATGAAAAATAAAAAATGTACTTTTAATATCATAATCAAACTTTAGTTTGCCAGTGGAGTTTTACAATTTTTCAGTATTGAGAAAACAGTAAGCTGTAGAAGAAAGGTTCAATTTTCGACCCCAAAAAAAAAAAGTTTTAATCTGTCATCAGTCCCGAAGGATAACCGAGCGAAATGCGTTTCGGGCACACGAACAACATAATTTTATCCGCTTACTCCGTTGGTTCGATGTAACACATAATTACAAAAATAATAATAAAATAAATGGCAATAAGGTGGGCACATAAAACCGGAAGGATGTACGATGGAACAGATTTTAAAAAAAGGACCCCATACTCTATTTTTTCAATAATGAATTCCCGGCATCCCTGGCGGATTGTCATCGCATATTTTTTTTCCCGTCTCCGATCATCGTATCCCCGCGAGGGGGTTGGATCAACGGCGTGCCGACGATAGCCTCGCTCGCATCAATTTAATTTCTCATCTTGTCGCGAGCTCGGTGGAAACTTTCGCGAAAATCGCATTTTTCTTTGGGTCCAGCGAGCTTGTTGTCGTAATTCAGCGGTAGCCGTGCCAGGGATTTAACTAATAAGAGCAATTAGCGGGAGAGGGTTGAAGGAGCTTGAGAGCGAGAGTGAGAGAGAGAGAGAGAGAGAGGGAGAGAGAGAGAGAGAGGTGGCTGAAGGTATAGAGTAAATGGGATGCAGAGGGTAGTTGGATGACTCTCGGGTGGTGGTTTCGCCACCCCCGCACCCCCTTCTCGCGTCTCTCTATCTCTGTCTTCGTGTGGCGGTCGCCTCGGTCAATACCCACCGGACAAGATGGCCGACGCCCACTCTAACACCGCCTCAAAGTTACATACATTTATGTACTCAAATGTATAACCCTCCCCCTCTCGCACTCGCCCCTGCGAGCTGCTCTCGACCGCCCGAGACCAACTACCTCCTCACCCTTCCGTGCCTCGGGAAAACTCACCCCCTTAACCAACCGCCACGTTCACCCACTCGACAGCGCGGTACCGAGTTGCCTTTCTCCATCCGGCCGCGCGCTTCTCAACCCTCCGCTATCCTCTCTCTGTAGCCAACCCTCTCTCTCTCTCTCTCTCTCTCTCTCACTCTCTCTCTCCCTCCCTCTCTCCCTCTCTCTCCCTCTCCCTTCCTCTCTCTTTCTCTCTCTCTCTCCCTCTCTCTCTCTCTCTCTCTCTCTCTCTCTCTCTCTCTCTCTCTCTCTCTCTCTCTCTCTCTCTCCCCCTCTCTCTTTCTACCTATCCACTCGACTTCACGGACACCGAACTTTGCCGTTATTATCTGGCCAGGCGAACGAGAGAACGAGGGGCCGGCAGGAGCAGAGAAGACTCTTCACGCAGCCCTCTCGGCTCCTCTCTCTCTCTCTCTCTCTCTCTCTCTCTCTCGCTTGAGCCACGCACGCACTCACGCGGGGCAGTTCTGCTCCTCAGTCAGCTTTGCCAAAGGTAGAGAGAATTTTGCATCTGCTTTGACGGCGTCACCAGAGAGAGAGAGAGAGAGAGAGGTTCTTTTAATATCGATCCTTTTAAATGTCCAACTGAGCGACTACACATCAAATTTTTTCATTCCCCTCCGAACATATTTATAGAGTTCATGGATTCTGCTCTTTGATTCGTTATTTATAATGTTTAACTTGCTGTAAAACTTCTATGCGGATGAAAAAAATTATTATTATATAATAATATGAATTATAATCATAGGAATTACTATATAAATATGAGTATAAGTATAATTATTATATTATATTATATTGTAATATATGATGTAATAATTACACAAATATATTGTTATTAATATAGTTACTGTGATATTGATTTAATTTCTTCAACTGTCGCGGTGAATTCGTCTAAATCCGCGATCTATAATGAGACCAAGTACACGCGTTGATTCTTTTCACTGTGCGGATCAAGTTTCTTTGTTTGGGTTACCAAGTTCACTCGCTAGAAATTCTTGAAGGCCAAGCTTATAGCAACCGGGTACTCATATAAGAAAACTACACTAGAAAAGAATGAGAAAGCACTAAAGTCCCAAATGGAAAACGTACATGGCGTGTGAGAATTTTCATCTGCTTTTTAAAATTGTTTTTATCATCTGGTATATTTATTTCTTATAGTTAGATGTTATAACATTTTTTTCGAAATGCTTGACACTTTTTTTTTAGAATCCACAGCCATTTCGAACCCGAAGAAATGCAACCGTTTTCAATAAAACGGTCCCAAGTGTGAGATTGACCTTAATTGAAGGTTAACGCAATTTTGAAAGTAGAGGATATTCAATTGTCAAACTTAAGTTCGATTGAAATTCGATTGATTCAATAGAGACTGAAAGCCACCGGTTGTTCAATTGCATAACGTGACTTAAAGTGAACATAAATTCATCTAAACTTCAATCAAACTTGAATTCAATTAAATGTGAATTGAGGTATCGTTGAATTCAGTTGTCGTTGAATTCAATTAAACGTGAATTCAACTAAACTCCACTTCAATTGAACTGCGATGAACTAAAATGCAAACAAACTTAATTTAAATTGAGTTGGAATTAAACTTGAATTCAATTAAGTGTAAATGAAACGTACAGTCAACTTAAATTTAATTGAGCTTGAATTAAACTTTAATTTGATTCACTTTAAATTACACTTTAGTTTAATTCAACTCAAAATCAGTATAAAATTAATTCAACTTGAATTCAACTTAAATTTACCTTTGATTAAATTCAACTTAAATTAAAATTTAATTCAATTCAACTTAAAATCAGCTTAAAATAAATTCAACTTGAATTCAACTGGTATTAAATCCAACTCAAATTAGACTTGAATTCAACGGAACATAAATTACATTACACTAACTTTTCATTGGTTCGAACTTGGAAGTAAGCGTAGTTCAATCGCCAAATTCAATCAAGGTAAATTAAAACAAGTATTTGTTCTTCACCTTCCGTTTAAGTTCCTGTCTCGAAATACCCTGCCTTGAATTGTCGATTTTTTTCCTCGGGTTAAGGGGCTATACCGGTGTGACACTTTCAAAAAATCGATTTCTTTTTGCCTTTTTCGACAGTTTATACTTTCAAGAATATCAACGTATCAAGAATTATCAACGTATGTATCAGTATCATTTATGTCAATATCATTTTATCTTGCAAAAATCGATAGTTAAATATTTAAACGCGTTGTTCTCGAAATGAGATTTTTCAAATTTGCTGACATTGTAACTCAAAGAGCAATTATCCGATTGACTTGAAATTTGAACTGAGTACTCTTGAATATATTTACTCTACAATGACGTAGGATATTTTTGATTGGATGAAAATTGACGACTTGGCATTGAAAAAAACGACCATTTTATAGGCAAGAAAACAGACTTTTTTCAAAACCACGCCACTTTGTTAGCTTTTGATATTTTTCGAAAATCTTACGTCATTGTACAGAAAATACCTTCCAGTTTAACGACATTTTTTTCCTTTTTCGGGTTCAGCTACTCAATCGGCCGAAATCATGTCAGCAGTGGAGAAACTTTTTTTTTTGGCGCCTCCAAAGGCAGCGCAAAAGTCGCTTGGATCTCAATATTTTTCTATGAAAAAATTATGTAATATAGGTCAAATATAGCCAAATATATTCTTAATTTTTCGAAACATTTAATTGAGTACTTTTCTTCCAAAAAATTCCCGAAAATCACCTAAATTTTCAGCCTTCACACTGGAATAGCCCCTTAACTCGCTATTTTATCACGATTCTCAGTGATCTACTGCAAACGGTGTAACAAAAATAATAATCGTGAGGGGGTGTCTAGCCTCCATGGTCCTTACGTAGGTGTTCCGTGTAGGGTCGTTCATGTCCGTGCGAGGTTAGGGCTACGAGTGTGCGTAGGGTCGAGATCTTATGGTCCTCGTGAATGAGGCTCGAGTGAAAGGCCAAGCAGGGAACACTCGTCTACGTACGTGCTTCTCGATTGGTCAGCCAGAAGGGGTGGATATCGGATGGCTCCTGATTGGTCAAGCTGGTCCTTTCACTGCGACGAATAATACTGACCCTTCGAGAGGGTGGCGGGGTAGCTCGATCGGCCCTACAGGAGTATCCTTAGGGCTGTAGCCCCTCGCGATGTTGCGGGCGTTACTCGGTCGCCACGCATTCGATGACCACCGTCAGAGTTCGATGTGGAAAGTGTTTTTAAATCGAGACGAATGATAGTAGAGGCGCACAGTAGGGACGACTTTGGCGATCCCTGGGCCAATACTCGGATGGGTGACCGCCAGGGAAAATATAGTTGTCTCTACACTGAAAAGAAAAACCAATTGAATCAAATAAATATATTGTTTGATCCAAATAAATTTGCTGCTGCGGAGTGCCACCGTTATTTGAGATTGTTACAATGCTATAAAATAATGGAAAATGTGATTGATTTAAATAACATATTATTTTATTCGAAAAAGCTCTTCTGTTCTCTGTATATCCACATTATCCTTCAAATAAAATGATATTCCATTGAAATAATTCGATATACAATCCGTAGATGTATGGATGAAATAACCAAGGGGTTGCTACAACATTTTTTATTTCGTACAAAAATATAATCAATAGAATTGATTATTTCTTTACTGCATCGAAACGAATATGCCATGGGACGTAAGTTTTTCAATTTGTTTTAAAACTTGAATAAAAAGTGAGCATTAGAATGATCATCCACCATAATAGTGGAGAGAATATCAGATAATCAACTGATAAGAACGGATATTACACTGTGGACAAGAAGCAATACTCTTTAGAATTTCTCTGGCGTTTAAGTAGATTTACGGTTCGCGCTACGCTTACGAGAAACGAGCGCGCGTGCGGCTTCTAGCGGTTACTCCGAGAACTACGGGTTTCCTCACACCTATAATCTCGCTGGCGCTCGGCCATGATTTGGTTGAATTATTTCAACCAAATGCGCAAGAAACAAATTTTATTTTCGCAATCTTTTTAACCAATTCAGACATTTGCTTAATATTTTTCCATCAAAATAAAATATTAATATTTTAACGAATAATGTACTTGGAAATCAATATCGGATAAGGTGAAAAAAATAAAATAACATATTTACTCAATAGAAATTTTATCTGAATCAAACGAGCGAAATTCAATTTTTCTTGTGTACTTGAATCAACAATATTCATGTTATGAATTGAGACGCTTTTTTGTTCGTTGCAGAAAATGCATTCCAAACTATATAATTTTTTCGCGATAATTTTTTAGATAGTTTCAACAATATATTGTTCTCGGCTAAGAATACATCTTTTGAATGAAAAAAAAAACTTTTAATTTTATCATGTTATTAAAGTCAATAGCGTTTTGTTTGGACTAATAAATCCAATTATTTACACCAACAATTTTACAATTAAATCAACGAAATTTCATTCATTAAAACCAATGACATTGGTTAAATAATTTTTTTTCTCAGTGCATTCCGGATGAGGTTTTTGGGGAAAGACTATACGGTAGTGCATTGGGAAACGAGTCGCTGGGGGCAACACTCCGGTGGGGGATTTTGTTCAGGATGTGGAAAGGACGAAGTGACAAGGGTCGATTAGATAGGCTTAATTTATTGAGGTTTGTTCAGGTCATGTATTTCAAATTTAAAAACTCATGTTTTTATTATATTCTTTATTAGTAACTGATGTTCTTATTATATTAGACAATTAGTAATACATTTTTTCATTTCATTATTAAATTACTAACTCATTATTTTATTAAATTTTTATCATTTTTACATTAATCTAAATTTGGATAGTAATTCAAAAAGTTAGTCATAATATAAATAGTTAGTAATTATTAAATTACTAACTTATTGTCTTATGGAATAAGACCATAAAATATAACGCGAACAAACCCAAACACATTATATTGTAGAATTAGTAGCGAATGTTCTCATTATAACATCAAATTAGTACACCATATTTTCTTTATATAGTAAAAATGATTAATAATATTTTCATCAAATCATAAAACTATAATAAAATGACACCCGGAAGTTCACCCCAAACAAACAGATACCATAAAATTAGTAACTGGAGTTCTCATTGCATTGCAAAATCCCAATAAAACAAAAACAGAAAATGCAGCCCAATTCGTATTACAAAATCAGCAGCAAATATTCCCAAAACCCTACGAAAAAAATTACATTGCGAAAAATATCGAAATTATCGTCGAAGCACCGTTCAACGCTATTACAACGGTGCAAGAACCGTGAAAATCCACCCCGCTTACACCTGAGATCCCCGACTAATCCTTAACGACAATTGCCCTTAGCCGTGTCGCCTGCTTATCTGGCTTAACGGCAGACTAATTCCGAAGATCTAGCAAACTTCGGCGATCTTCTCGGTTTCCGCCCGCGCCCACTCCACCCTCCCAAATTTTGCCCACTGCATTTGCTCTTTTTTTTCGTATTTCAGCGCATGCGTAAATAAATTTGTCAATAAAAAAAAACAACGCGGTAGAATCAAAAACCGAAACTATCGTAGATGGGTTTTTATTCAGCGAAGAATATTACATGGCAGCGCGAAGGGTTGTTGGTGCTTTTCCAACCCTTGTATGGCAGGGAGCAACCCCTCCGTAGTAACCGGAGACGGGGATGGACGCGAAGACACCTGAGAGATGAAAGAGAATATTTTGGCGGTGACTGTACCCCCTGGACGCAGGTAACTCGGTATTACGGCGCGGTTCGTCGGGTTGCCGTTCTGCAGGCGCAGGAATTAATGCGACACCGCGAGACAGCGAGCCGAGAGTGGAACTGGAAGCCGGGATTGCCTCCGGCCTCGACAATTCCTCAAACTACCCCGAGATATTTTCTCACCCCCTTGCTCCTCGGCCCTCTTTTCCCTTTTCTACCCTCCGTGAACTCTCTTTTTCTCAAACACTTTTCCTTTCTTCGTCTCCTTTGTCTTTGGCGCTCTCTCTCTCTCTCTCTCTCTCTCTCTCTCTCTCTCTCGCTCTCTCTTACCTTCTTCTTAAGCTGCGCGGGTGTAATGTTCCTGAGAGAAGGTAACTCTTCGGACGAACAAGATTGAAAATCGATATCATAATTTATCGCCTGGCGGGGGTTGCCTTTGTCACATTGTTGATCGCAAATAAACCGAGGCACGATTCTCAACCTCGGAATGCAAGAAACGAAGCAAAAATTGATTTGTGCACCAGTCGGAAAATCGTCGAGCCAATATCCAATGCTCTATTCTATTTTTAATTTGTATCGTGTTCAATTTATATAGAATTTATTTAATTTGTACCATGTTTTATTTACATATTTATTTAATTGATATTATGATTATTATATTTATTGTATACATCATTTATTTTATTTGTAATATGTTTAATTCAAGTATTATTCATCTAATTAATATTATTGTTAATTTATGTATAATTTGTATTATGTTGTATTTTATTTATTTATTAATTTCCTTACACTGTATATATTGTATATCTTGATATTATTTTTTGTCTATTTAAATTTGTCTGCACTCCGTACGATCCAAAGACTCCCCAAAATGATAATGGGTGCCATTTAAATCTGGATCGGTTGATGGACGAATTAAAAAACTTTCAGAGGTCCCTCGGGGTACCATTTTGAGGTATCATGATTCCTTCGAGGTTTTCACGATCCCCATTTGAATTGTACGATCTCTGTTGTGTTTGCACGATCCCTTTTGGGTTTTCACGATCTCTTCTGGGTTTTCAAAATCCCCTTTTGGATTTTTACTATCCTTTTTGGGTTTTCATAAGCTTTTGAGCTTCGTTTGAGTTTGGCTGGATTTTCACGATCCCTTTCAGTTTTCAAAATCCGTTTTGGGTTTCCAAGATCCCCTTTTGGGTTTTCATGATCTCCTTTTGGTTTTTCACAATACTATTTCACAATACTCTTGTGTCTTGACGTTCCGTTTTCGGTTTTCACAATCCCCTTTCGGGTTTTCACGATTGCTTTTGGATTTTCACGATGCCTTTTTGGATTCTTACAATACGCATTTAAAACTGGAGAAAACATGTGCCTGCTTCACGCGACAACACTACCCCAAAAAATATCCTTAAGGGGCTATACCAGTGTGAGACTTTCAAAAAATCGATTTTTTTGCCTTTTTCGACAGTTTATACTTTCAAGAATATCCTGTAAAAATTTCAAAGCTGTATCTCTAATCATTTTATCTTGCAAAAATCGATCGTTAAAACTATAAAGGCGTTTTTCTCGAAATGAGATTTTTCAAATTTGCTGACATTGTAACTCAAAGAGCAATCATCCGATTGACTTGAAATTTGAACTGAGTGCTCTTGAATATATTTACTCTACAATGACGTAGGATATTTTTGATTGGATGAAAATTAACGAATTGGCATTTTAAAAAACGACCATTTTATAGGCAAGAAAACAGACTTTCTTTTAATAACTACGCCATGTTGTTAGATTTTGATATTTTTCGAAAATCCTACTCCATTGTACAGGAAATACCTACCAGTTTAACGACATTTTTTCCTTTTCTGGTTTCAGCTACTCAATCGGCCGGAATCATGTCAACAGTGGAGAAACTTTGTTTTTTGGCGCCTCCGAAGGCAGCGCATAAGTCGTTTGGATCTCAATATTTTTCTATGAAAAAATTATGCAATATAGGTCAAATATAGCCGAATGTATTCTTAATTTTCCGAAACATTTAATTGAGTACTTTTCTTCCAAAAAATGCCCGAAAATCACCCAAATTTTCAGCGTTCACACTGGTATAGCCCCTCAAAAAACTGCGCCAAGTTCGAAGGTTATCGTCTCGGTATAAGTTGTGACAAAGGTACCCGGAGCCGGTAGATTGGTGGTGAGGCGAAAAAAAGCCGGTCTGACAGCTTATCAGACAAATTTCTACACGGAGTCATGCGGCATTGGGTAGGCCGTCCGGGAGAGCCCCCGCGAGACGGGGATGAGTACGTGGGGTAGGTTTGTCTAGGGGGGTTGGAGGCTTGAAGCGAGTTTTGCCTGAGAGCACAGGGCGAATTCTCGCGTCGCGGGGTTTGGGGTTGTTTGACGTATTTTGTCCCGAAAACCGACAGATCAGGGCCGCGACGCCCTCCCTCCCTCCCATTCTCAGCCCCGCGAGTTCCGAGCGACAGAGCGCGCTACACGCGAGAATTTCGGGCGACGGGTGGAAAGGGTTGCTCGCTACGACTGCCAGCCAGCCTCCCTCTGTTTCTGACGTGCAGATTAGTGTCCGCCATTGTCGGTGACGTCACCATAGTTAACACGCGCATTCAAACGTTCGCCTTCGGTGACAATGGCAAGGGCCGTCTCGTCCTGCGACTCCCGCCAAAAAGAATTTTCCTACGACTTTTTTTTTCACCCTATCACGAACGTGTTCCACGCTTTGGAGGGAAACAAAAAATGCCCTTCCAACAATGGGAATCCCCATACGCGGAGAATTTTTTTCCTTGCTCGTTTGGGGGTTGGAAAGTACGCAGACAGGCTGAGGGGGTGGAGAGGGGCTGGTTTCTCGATTAATTTGCTATTTTACGGGAGAGGTGATTCCCAGTCCTGTGCAGAAGTCCGGGAACACTTGACGGATGAATGTGTACGTCGAAACAATGGCGCTGCCCAAAAATTAACGGCATTGTCCTAACTTTGGATTTCCATGGTGGATTCCGGCTCCTCGATGTGTAGTCGCTTGGCTCTCGTGGCTTGTACTC
Organism: Ophion ellenae; assembly: GCA_963210295.1. Taxonomy (NCBI): domain Eukaryota; kingdom Metazoa; phylum Arthropoda; class Insecta; order Hymenoptera; family Ichneumonidae; genus Ophion; species Ophion ellenae. The sequence goes on from OY723392.1 coordinate 33,902,675, forward strand.
CCAGTTCTCTCTCTCTCTCTCTCTCTCTCTCTCTCTCTCTCTCTCTCTCTCTCTCTCTCTCTCTCTATCTCTTTCTCTCTCCCTTTTCTCCACATACCCCTTTCCCTCCTGCCTCGCGTCCTCGGAACAAATTATTATTATCGTAATTGTCATGATTATTATGGAATTTGCGGAATAGAGAGATCGAGCCCCGTGTATGAGGGGGTGGCGCGCTAGGTTGTACGTCAACGAGATTATGCGAAGTAGGAGAGACCATCTTGAAATTGCTTAATAAACACTACGATAATTTAATTAAACGCGTGGATGTATATGCTCGGTGAGTTAATCAATCAGACGGGGGAAATCAAATGTTTTATGTAGTTCGAGCTAGCTCGGTTAGTTTTCTGTAGTGGGGCCACACTGGCCGAGGCCATTACTCGGATGGGTGGCCGCTCAGCCGTGGACTTTGCGCTGAGGGACGGTTTGCGGAGTTCACTGATGGTAGCAACTGATGAGCGAAAATATCGACGCATGCTTGCGGCGGAAGTTTTTGCCAGTTGCCCTGTGCCCTCGTGGAGCACAATGGATAATCGGAGGCACGCCACTCGCGATTGCTTGGACTCGGGATAAGTGCCAGGTTTGTTGAGAATGACGAGTGTGCGAAGGTACTCGCTTAAGGCGGGAGCCTGAATTAGAAGGTCCGAAAAATCGTTTTTTTTTTAATCGCTCAAGGCCTTAGGCTACAGTAACGGGTATGAAATCATGTGCGAATTTAACATTTTTTTTCGTATGAAAAAGTGATTCACTCGCAAAATTAATTACGCATCTATTTAGTATGAATATCAAGCTGTTGGAAATTTTTTTTTTTCGATGTACAAAATGGTCGACTACTCGAAATTTCTCGAAACAGCATTTTTCCAATTGGCGTGACAAATAACTTCAACAATTTTCACTCAATTTACTTGAAATTTGAAAGTTATGTTCCTAATTGCATTTCGCAATTAATAAGAAAATCTATTTCTTAAGTTCAAATACCTACAATTTTTTAATAGAAACAATTTTTTTTTAATTCCGCACGTACTTCTCTAGGTATTCTAATGTAGATTGACGAGAATTTTTGTTTTTTGTTCTAGGTAAAAAATTGTGGATGCTAAATGTCACGTCGCGGAGCGCCTAAAAAAGATAACAAAAGATAATATTACTAGTCGGCCATTTTGTACATCGAAAAAAAAAAAATGCTAACAGCTTGATATTCATACTAAATAGATGTGTAATTAATTTTATGAGTGAATCACTATTTCATACGAAAAAAATTCGCACACGATTTTATACCCGTTACTGTGGCCTACGGCCTTAAATCGGTAGACAAACTATTCAAGAATATATTTACAAAGTTACAGAGGCCAATTGTAAATATTTTCGAAGATACAAGGCGAAAAGCAGCGAAGCGATCGATATTTGATATTGATATTTCCTCCTATTGAGAACTTTGAAGCACGTTTTCTCCTGTTTTCATTTTCACGATTTTTCCAAATTGGCGGGCGTGATGGCAAAAAAACTAAAAGACCTACTGAATCAAACCAAAGTTTATTCTCTTCAGTATGAAAATCTCTTCTGAGTGAATTTAAAAAGTATTTTTAAATAATTTTTATAGCACGTCAAAGTGTTTTTTTAAACATATTTTTCTTTCAAACCTGAGAAAAGTCATAATTTCACCATTTTTTCAGCGTTTTACTAATTCACCCAGAAGAAAAATACACGATGATTGAACATTTTATTGGTTTATGTGATTCAGTCAAGAATTACGAGCTGCATCTTTCCCGCCGATTGGGGACTGCAGTGACAAGACGCACATGGAATAGGCTGATAAATCTGCAGTCGTTTATTGTTTCATGTTGAACTTTTTTTTTACACATTTCAAATATACATGAACCTCAATGTTTACAAGGCTGACTTGTTTTTTTCCCTTTGAAAAAAATTCCTAAAAAGAATGCTTTTTTGGGCCGTCTAATTCAGGCTTCCGCCTAAATGGTGGTGAGAAAAAAGCACGGAGAGTTACAAGGTCGTGGAGGGACTGAACGACACGACTGATAATGATCGAAATCGATTTTTGACACAAATATTCGCGCCTTGAAGGTTGGAAAATCGACGTTAACCCTACGTTGACACACTGAGCTTTTTTTCCGGACGAATTTGAAATAAAATGCTCACTTTCCTAAAAGTGAAGATTTTCAATAATTTTTACAATTCAATTTTATACTTCCCTAATTTCAATCATGCCGAAATATTAAAAAATGTTTGAAGTGTATCCCTGATTTTTTTCAACAAAAACCGATCGAATGGTTGTTAATGGCAGATGGATGAAGTACTATACTGGTGAAATTGACCTCGTGTGTCAAAATCGTGGCCAAATATAAGTGTGTCAATGAAGAGTAAGATATTATTTTTTTTTAAGATTTGAAGTTGTGCAATTTCGTTGGCATGTCAAAGTCAATGTTCCCGATGCTGGAAACATTCTATTCTGTTTCAAGAATAATTACCGTTTTTTCCCTTGTTCGTGTTACTTAAAAAAAAGCAAATTGAAGAGGAACGTCCAATATACAGTGCAGGAATCGCAGATTAAAGGTAAACCTATGATTACAACGGACGAACTTCTGGTAAATTTATTAACGCCTTTTTGTCGAAAATACGTTTTGCAAAACGGTGTACACGATTTCTCGATATCTGATGAACGGATTGACTTGAAATTTGGTATAGTTATTCTATGTAATAGGAGTTTAGTCTTGACCGTCGTTTTTCTTCTTAACATTTTTTTCATTGGTTATTAACAATAATTATGTCATTTCTCCTCGGGAAATCGAAAAAGAACATTTTTTATGATTGAAAGACGATAAAGACAAAAAGTTCGGTCAAGCGTTAGCCAATATTATATATTTCGAGGAAAACACTTTTTTCCGCTTCACATCAACCGGGTGGCCAAAATGAAGTACACCGTTGAGCCCCTCACGTGCAAAGGTTCTTTACGAGATTGTTCATAACTTAGTTAATTATATATTTTTTAATGACATTTGGAACACAACGATGTTAATATACATACAAATAAATGTCCAAACGATGTTTCAATTATCTTACTTATATATTCCAAATTAATTTTCTTTAATAATCCTGATTTTCGCTTCATCAGAGTAGCCTAACCCCTAAATAAACCCAAAGAACTGGCGATCATTTTTTGTATTTATTTTAAAAGAGAGTAATTTTGTATTTATTTTAAATGTCCAAAAAGTTTTCAATACCGGAGTATCAACGATTCTCCATTACTCGTAATTAAGTTCTCGTATTCATTTAAAAATTATGGCCTTCGCGACGTTTTTTTAACTCCGCTGGTGAAAGAATAATTTTTACATTATACCAGTAATGAAAGAATTACCAAAATAAAACGTATTGCAGTGATGAAATTATTACAATAAGAAACATTTTAGTAATCAAACAATGACAAAAACATCTTTACTTTGCATTAGTAATGAGATAACAATTTAAAAAAAACGTATCGCAGTAATAAAATCATCACAATGAAAATGTACTCTGGTAATTAAATCATTATAAAAAATTCTTTACTTTACACGAGTAATGAAATAGTTACAAAAAGCAACATATTCCAGTAATTGAGTAACCATAACTAAATCTTTACTTTATACGAATAATAAAATAATTATTTAACAAATCCAATAAAATGTATCGAATTGTGGTTCTTTATATTTCTTTAGGGCCTTTCAAAAATATACTCTGGTAATTAAATAATCACAAAAAAAATCTTTACTTTACAGCAGTAATGGAATAATTACAATTAGCAATATATTCCCGTAATTCTAGTAATCGCGAAAAAATCTTCACCTTATACAAGTGATGAAATAATTATTTAAAAAATCTAATAAAACGGATCGAAATGTGGCTCTTCATATTCCTTTAGTGTCTCCGAAAAAGACCACGAACTTTGTTGTTTTTTTTGCAAGTAACTTTATCCGAAAGGAGCGATACTCGACGAGCAACCCACGAAAAAAACCTGCATAGTGAAATTTTCCTCTGGTTTTGATAGCGCTGCACGGAACAGGACTTGATTTGGATTCTGCTGGCTGCGTCCCTGTTTCAGGGGTGTCCAAGCCCGCCGGGCCCTATCGCGGTGCTCGCGCAGCGCCTGGCGACCGGTGACCCTCCTTGCAGCGATGTTTCGACGGTTTCGATCGCCCTGACGATCTCCGCAATGCCCTCACGGGCCAAGGGGAATTTTTTCCAAATTAAATATACAGCGCGGAAAAAGTCTTCGCACGGATCGCTTGATTTCTGTGAATTTCCATCTACACACGTTAGTTGAATTAAACGAGCCAACGAATTAAAAAATACTCAAAAATATTTCGAAAAGTTGAAAAAAGCGACCCGTGCGAATATTTTTTTTTCACCCACTGTGTCGAATCTTTGGTGAGAAATTTCGAGCATTTAGTTCGCCAAAGATCGAAGCTCGAATTTTGTACCAAATTTCGAAAAAAAAAAATAATTAAAAACTAGTACAGTTGAATAAAAGAACACGTTTTTTTGCTTTTTTGTTTTGTTTTACTTCATTTTAAAAACAATTTCGTTTATTTGAATCGCACAAGACATACACCGTATCTGCTATTATTATAATTAAGGGCTCTCCGTTAAGGGAAGCTCGAGGGTGTTTTTTTGTTGCACTTTTTGTTATTTTTTTTTTCGAGAACTCTCGAGTCTTCGCCTCGTATTGGTGGCCCGTGTATTGAAATCGTATTGCCTTAATGTCGATTCTCGATTAAAATTCGTGGTTTGTGTATGTGTGTATGTGTGTGATTTCTCGTCGATGCGACTTGCATGAAGAGTTCGTTTTAATTTATTTTTTCCTCTTATATCTGGGATCTTGAAAATGTCCCCCTAGAAACCGAGCTTCGGATTAATTACCCTGGAATCAGAAAAACTTTCGCTAGTGTCCGATTTTCCCCCGCTACGATATTTTATATAGTTTCGACCATTTTTTTCTGTCGTTTTTTGTTTGTTTGTTTGTTTCCTCATTCGTTCACATTTACGAGTCACTCGCAGACGCACTCGCAGACGCGTTTCATTCTCGTTCATTCCATTATTTATACACGAAATACGATTTTTGTTTGTTTTGTTTTTAAGACTAGTCAGCCCTCTTGCACACTCAAATTCATTTTGTATTTTTTTTTCTAAGCTTTCGGAATGATTTTCGTCATTGTGTATTTAATTTTTAATCTTTTTTTGTTTTTGACGTTTTTTTTGTAATTGTTACCCTGTGTCAAAACGTTGAGAGCCGAGCTTCGGAATGAGCGCGAATGTGTTGGTCGACGGGGTTGAGAATTTGGAAATTCCATTTGGTCGGACGAATAATTTTCTTTTTAATAAAAAATAAATAAAATTTTAAACGATGTGCAAATCGGTCTCCACAGACGTAAATTCGGGGCGCATCGTTCCGTTGCGGACCCAGCGTCGCGAATTTTGTGTTTTCTCGGTACGAGGAGATGAGAGCTTTTTTTCTTGTTTTTGTCAATTGTTTTTCCGATTTCCCGAGGAACCGGGATTTTTTTAACCGAGCGGAAGCAACGATGGTGCAATTTTTGGGGTCGGGTTGCAATTCCGAACTTTGAATGATCAGAACGCTCGAAGCTCCGAAAGAATTTTACACGAAAGATCAAAACTCCGAAAATCTGAAAACCGTCAAAATAATTCGGCTATGGAAGTTTTAAAATTTTCAATAAATCGACGAATTATTTCAAGAATTTTTCCTTTTATTAAGAAGTGATTTTACGTCAATTTTGAAATTTGTCTAAACAATGTTATACATTCTACATAATTTACAGTCAACTGTGTAGCCTTGTAATTTCGGAACATTAAAATTAGGAATTTCAAACCGTTGGAGCATTCAAAGTTCGGAATTTCAACCCGGCCCCCATGTCAAGGTGTGTAACAATGTTATACATTTACCCATGTATAACATTGTCTAGACAATTTTCAAAATTGGCGTAAAATCACCTCTTAATAAAAAAATTCTTGAAATAATTCGTCGATTTATTGAAAATTTTGAAACTTTCAAAACTTCCATAGCCGAATTATTTTGACGATGTTCAGATTTTCGGTGTTTTAGTCTTTCATGTAAAATTCTTTCGGAGTTTTGAGCGTTCTGATCATTCAAAGTTCGGAATTTCAACCCTTCCCGATCTTGAATTTCGGACCATAAAAATTCGGAATTTTAAGGGGTAGGCCACTCCAGAGACGGAAAAAATAGGCTTTTTGGGGACTATTTTTCAGAAAAACTACAAAATAAATCGAGATTACAAAAAAGGGTGTTTATCATACATATCAGTGACTGTATACAATAATTTTTTTGAAGCGCTCAATTTCAAAATGGCGGCTGTGCAGCGTTGGTCTCAAAACTGCATTTTTTAAGTTGGCCGGCAACATAACTCAAACGATTTTCAACCGATTCACTTGAAATGTTGAATATATCTTAAAAAATACATTGTCTAGGGAAGTACGTAGGATTTTTTAAAATATTGCATAGTTCATTTGTTATTAACAATTACCCGACGATTTTTAATAACAAATGAATTATGCAATATAACAAAAAAATTCTACGTACTTCCATAGACAATGTATTTTTCAAAATATATTCAACTTCTTCCGTTATGTTTCCGGCCAACTTAAAAAATGCAGTTTTGAGATAAACGCTGCACAGCCGCCATTTTGAAATTATTCGCTTCAAAAAAATTATTGTATTCAGTCACTGTATGATAAACACCCTTTTTGTAATCTTGATTTATTTTGTAGTTTTTCTGAGAAAAAATCCCCAAAAAGTGTATTTTTTGGCCTCTAGAATGGCCTAAGGCCTTAAACCGTCGGAGCATTCAAAGTTCGGAATTTCAACCCGGCCCTCAATTTTTTAATTTTTCTTGATGTCTTAACGCACGACTGATCGAAAGCCCAACGCGAAAATTGAAATTGAAAAAAGAAATTCAAGTTATAAATTCCGTTTATCAATTGCTTTTCTCATACATTAAAAAGAGCCCTTTTTGAATCAAGGGCTCAGGGCCAATTAATTCCTCTGAATATCTTCGCGAAAAAATGTTTCCCAACGAATCTAATTCCGTTTTCAGCTCTCGTTTTTTTTCCTCCATCCATGGAGCAATATTTCTCGCCATTTGGATTTTTCCGTTCGACGCCCGTTGCATCCTCAAGAGCCGGTGAATTTGGAAAACGTGTGAGATGAAAAATAAAGTGAATCAAAGCACAAGAAAAAAAAAACAAGTTTTACATTCGTGGTATATCGTTTCATATGTTTATTTTCCGAGTACACACTAAAACTTGCGGCATTCGTTCGTGTTTCACGTATCAATAATTAATAATAATAATAATAATAATAATGATAATAATAATGATAATACTATTAATAATAATAATCTGTTGTGTCCATCCATTTTGTATTTTATTCAAAATCGATGCAAAAAAATTATATTTTCATATATATTTATATATTTATATGTGCGACCGACGACACCCTCACCGGTTGATTTTCCAAAAATGAAATTTCCTCCTCGTCGAGCAAAACACTTTACCGCAGCAATTTTTTCTTTTTTTTTTTTCTTCGAGTCGTTCGAATGCTCTCGCGATAGTGTTAATTCTCGAATTACTCGGGAGCGTGTTCATGGGTGTTTTCTTTCGCTACGGGCAGTGCCATTATGTACAGATTTTTTTATTTAATTTTTTTTTCAATTATTTTTATTTATCTTTTTATTAAGTTGTATAAACAGGGCCTGGCATGTGTACGTACTTCACAATTAACTATATAACGAATCGTTCGTTCGAGCACACGCGAAAAAACCATTCGTTCTCTCTCTCGCACTCTTTCAACTAGATAACGAGATTTTCGTATTTTTTTTTCTTCGTGTTTTTTGTTTTCTTCGTTTCCTTTATTTTTTGTTGTATCTAGAGCCATACACGTACTAACACCGAAAACTATTTGATATGAGTGTTTTTTTCCTTATTCTTCCCCCCACCCCTACTTTTCTTCATCCGCATCGTTAAATTTCATTTTTACTTTTTTTCTTCTTCTCAATGATTCGTCTCTCAGTCACTCGATCGTAAAAGCACTCGCTCGCGGATATATTAGTCTTCTCTCTCGCGATTCTTTATCCCCGTTCACTCTGAATATCTCTCTTCCCATTCGTTCGATCTCTTATTGCCTATATTTTTTTTTTAGGAACAGTTCTCTTCGAAAACGTTTACAACGAGGAAAGAATGAGAAATAAAATAATAAAATCGTCCCGGGCGAATCGAAAAAGGGATGAAAATTGAAAAAAAAAAACCAAAAACAATAATAGTCATAATAATAGTGATTCGAAATATTTCGTAGTCGTGCGTGCCTTAGTCTCCGGTCGGAAGAAAATTACGAGATTTTGCATTTATTAAACTGCTATCGCGATGTACGAGATTTTTTTCCAAAAACGAATGTACATCATCGTTTTCCGAAAAAAATCAGCCAGGCTTATTTTTCCATCTTTTCCGTAATTACTGTTTTCCCCTCTTTCCCGATCGCCTCGGACCACAATAAATATAACCAACGAACCGAGTCACAATAATAGACAATAAACATAAATAATATGATCGATGAGGGGGGGGTGGGCGGGGGCGTACTTGCAATTTCGATTCGTCATTGATATTATTTTTATTTTATTCTTCGCTGCAAGTACGATTAAAATCGACAATTATTGCTCGTCATCGGTGCTGTACATAAAAACAAAACAAAACAAAAAAGTTTCGATTTTCTCAATACGCGTTCGCAAAGTACACGACGACCCACCCTTTCCCCCTTAATCGACAATAAGGTATGAATAAACCTAGATAACTTTGGCATCTTCTTAACCCACTTGGAGCATGACGAAAATTTACTCGCGATAATTATAGTACAGCGAAATTAAAAAGAGAAGTTCGAGGGCGACGAAAGCACGTCGCGTCTTCTCACGAGAAAAAAAAAACAAACGCAATTAAATTTTTCGTAGGATTTTTTTTTTTCGTTCGCAATATCGACGATTGAGTCGATATAATAATAATAATCGTGATAATAATAATAATAGATGATCATAATAGCCAATAAAGTCAAATACACAGTCAATAATGACAATAATAATAATAAAACTGTTTCATGACAATTTAATAGTAATAATGATCATAATAATAATAAAAAATAATAATGGTAATAATAATAAGTATGATACATTTACACAACATTCGAGTAATCCAAGCTCGGAAAACTCGGGGCCGATCTCGTCCTTGACGTCTTTCATTTTTTCGTCCCGTTTTTTTTTTTTTTTTTCTCGTCACCCTTAAAACAAGCTGGCGGGCGTTCGGCCCAGGAATAATAACATCGCCGCTACGTTACGAACTTTGATATCTAATATGTACACTTGCATAGCTCGAAACGTCGCGCCATCGTCAAATCCAGTATTCGCGATAAGCAAAAAGGAAAAAAAAAAACTAAACAAATATTTAAAACATTTTTGCATCTCCGTGTCCGCCCCCGCCGGTGCACTTGCGAGCGTCAAAAAGATGAAGAAAAGAAAGAAAATCAAAGACTAAATGCGCGGGCGCGCGCTGATTTTTCAGGGTTTCGTTTTGCGATATATATTATTAAATAAATAATCTTCAATGCGATAATAAAGTCACTATTTTGTATCGTCCTATTCATATATTTATATCTGTATTTGTATTTATATTTATATATTTATATATATATATATATGTACTTTTTTTTCAAATTTGTATATGCATATGTATACGATTAATTGAATTATTTATAATTATTTATAAGTACATTAATTTTAATAGCTGTGCTGAGACTCGCAATTGGTAACCATTTGTTCATTTCGATCAACTAATGCCACCTTATCTCGAATTTCGACGTTTGTCGTCTGTCATTCGACGTTGTCATTTATCCTAGAGATATTCCGGTCGCCACCGAAAGTCCCGTAGGTTCGCCAATTCAGCGTGGGTACTTGACGACAATTGGATCGAGTGTCATCGTGTTCGGGACCGTTTCGCGGGTCCCTCGAGTTCAGGCCTGACAGCCTGGAATCCCCTTCGTCATCAAGGAGCTTCGTTCGTTTGATTATCCGTTTGGGCTTTTTGTTTGTAACCTCTCGGGCTTGTCGTTGGATCGTTGATCGTTGCCGAAGCAACTTGTCGTTGATTCGCCTGGCCTCGTCTTTGCGGCAAGCTCCTCAGGTTAGGACGTCTCTGTCGGAGACCGTGGAAGTCCTGTCCGCGCACCGAGTGCCCACCAATACCATTCGTTCACGAGCTGGACGAATTTTGGTGGGTCTCAGTAAACCGGATACGGTGGCCGATGTGGCCACAGTGGCGGGATAGGCGGTAGGCTTCCGTTCCAGGATCAAGTATCCTTGGTGCTCAATGACGAGTCCTCGTCCTGGCTGCCAGGATACGGTATGCCCATTTTGGGCCCCTGTTGGACGACAACGCACTTCCTCATGTGTTTCTCGAGTGTACTTGGCACGGAGAAAGGCATCTCGCAAAAGCGACACTTGTACGTGTCTTTGCCCTGTCTACCGTGGGTCTTCATGTGCCTGGTGAGTTTGGAGCTTTGCGCGCAAGCGTAAGCGCAGAGTTCGCACTTGTATGGCTTTTCGCCCGTGTGCGATCGCCTGTGTACGGTCAGATTCGAGCAATTCTTGAAAACTTTACCGCAGAACTCGCAAGTGTCGTTGCGCCCGTTGCGTTCCTTCTTGAGGAGTGGACTGGGCAAGCCAGGGAGGGTCAAACTCGACGTAGTGGCTTTGGAGACTTTGCGAAACTCATTGTTCTCGAGATAGTGCGGACTGGGTAGCCAAAGACCACCAAAGTCCGGGCCAGTGGTCCTGGGGAAGCCCTGACCGGAGAATATGTTAGCCGTTGCCGATGTATTGAAGTTCGTGGGTGACATGGCACTGTCCTTTTCCTTGTTGTTGTTCAGGCTGTTGGTGAGATTCGAGGGTGATTCGGTTTTGAGGAAGCTGCCGCGATGATTCTCCTGCAGGGCTTGCCTGTAAGCCTCGGAGTACTGGGCGATATTGCTGAGGCCGAATTTCTCCATGAGGTCGCCAACCAAGCTGGGCTTCTGATCGACTCGGCCACCGCTCTCCTCGCTGCTTTGGCCCTGGGTCGTGCTCAGGTCCTCGGGAGTATTCTCCTCCGGATCATCATCGTCGTCGCCAGGTCCGTTGCCCCCGGCGCGTTTCTCGTGCTCGTCCTCGCCCTCGTCGAGATCCATGTTCTCGTCGCAGCTCGAACCATCATCGGGCACCGTCTCCACGCTTCCCTGGGGACTTGCCGCTGCTGTGAGTGCCTCCTGATGCTCCTTCCTCATGTGTTTCCTCAGCTCGGCGTAACTGGCGATCTCCAAGTCGCACAGCTCGCATCTCGTCGAGGCACCTGACTCCTGGGCCACCACTTGCTCGTCCTTGTAGCCTCTTCGTTGCTCCTTCTCCTGATGGCTTCGCCGATGCACTATGAGATTCGACTGGAACCTGAATTTCTTGTCGCATATCTCGCAAGTGTAAACGGTCTCGGTTGAGTCGGTGATGACTGGGGTGGTGGTGGTAGTCGTCGTGGGGCTTGCTTTTTCGCTGTCGGTCGAATTGTTGTTGTTGTGATGACCGGTTGGACTCTGGGTGTAGGATGGCGGTGAGTTCTCCTTCTGATGTACGGCGAGATGATGACTCGTTGGGTTCGTCGCGGCTGGACTGGGCGACGAGGCCGGATGTTGATTCGATTGTTGCTGCTGTTGTGACACTTGACTAGCTACGAGGCTAGCTTGATTACTGGCTGGATTGGGTGGAGCCGCGCCTAAGGACGGGTTAGCGAGGCTCCTTAGGCGCGCCGAATAAAAATCCAGGTTCGCTTCCAATTGTGGCTGATGTCCCTGGCCGGGTAAGACCCTCGCGTGCGACAGTTCCGTCAGGTTCGCCAGGTTTCTCGCGTTGTTCAACGTGTCCAGGCTACTCCTCACGAGCGAATCACCCAAATTGAGACCGTCCATGCCGCGCAAAGGATCGCCCAAGTTCTGGAGATTCCTCGTGGCCGTTTGGAGATCCTGGAGGCCCCGATAGCCCGCCAGGGGATTCAGAGCGAGAAAGTCCGGCCTGAATATGGGCGGAAAGCTCCTCTCCAGATGCTGGGGAAGTCTGATGAAACTGTGGAGAGGATCACCGACCAATGATGCTGCTGCGGCTGCCGCAGCTGCTGACGTTTGCAACTGTTGACGACTGCTACTGCTGCCCCCACTCGTGTTCGTTCCACCACCAGACGTGTTCGCCGTTGACGAACTTCCGCTCGATTTTGCGCTTAGGTTGAGGTGATTCGGTGGACTGAGGTGATGCTGCGGTGGCTGTTGCTGCTGCTGTTGCGAGTGGATCGGCGTTGGAGTCGGTGGACTCGGGGCTGGAGTGTTGGATGATGAATTTATCGATGCTGATAGTGACGAGCAGAGTCTCGCACCGTGGACGCTCTGTGCGTGCTGTAACATCTCCCATGCCGAGGACAAACGACGCGAACATTGCGAACATTGGAGACATCTTGGCTCTGCAACAGATCAATAAGGAATAACGGTAAGTCAATATCTTTTGATGATTCCTCGCTGATAAGGAGGGCGTTTTTCAATGCAAAGACAACTCATTGGCTGCTTTCTTGGTCTCACTTGGCTTGCCTACCTACAGCTAGTCATACCTGACATCTTCCAATACACGCTTTTACGATTCCTCAAGCCCTCGTCATTCCCTCAACCTCCTTCCCTATCCTGGCCCGCATTATGAACGATACATTTGTGGAATATGAAAGTTCACAGTGATGGAAACGGAGAAAATCGGCAATAAAATACATATCTATGTATCATGGGGTTGTTCACAGCAGGATTGTAACATCTTGCGAACCCGTCGAGTGAAAAGTTGACCCACCCCCGCGTAGTCACTGCGGACCCTTCGACAAATCATAAAACACATATCTACGTTTGTCAAGGCTGGAGGCGATCCCGACAATTTCTGAAAGGCAGCCCAACGATCTGATCGGAGTGAAATCATCCCTCCACCCACCTACCGATCACGCTTGTCCGTAGCGGCATCAATTTCTATGTCCCCTTAATTTACGAATCGAGATCGCCGCTGTTCGCCAATTGAATTCGGAATTCAAACACGCTGCTACATACATATATATATATATATATGTTTGTGTGCGAGGCGGAAGGGGGTTACAAGTGGCACAGTGTGGGGTTGGGAAAGACGAGGTCTGTGTCAAATTGCGGTTCCTGCACGTACGTCGAGCGAGAAAAGTATGCTTCTGGCGTTGCTGGGAGTTCTCATCGCTGATGTTCGACGTAGCTTGCAGCAGTGGAGAGAGAGAGAGAGGGAGTATGAGGGGTCGCGAACGGACGAGCTTAAAAAATAATATCCAAACGGATCGTAGACGCGAGAGGGTGGACGATTTCCCTCGGTTCGGTGGTAGGTTGAAACTGACCCTTAACGACTTTCCACAATGGAGAGAGAGAGAGAGGGAGTGAAGGGGGTTCCGGATAAAACGCCAGACCTCGGACGGGTTTTGAATTTCAATGTTTTTAATCCCGTAATATCAGATTTTCGGCCATTTTTCACGCCTCGAGAACGGGGAAAACGACCCCTTGTCGAGGCACACACGAGAAACATCCACCGCATCATCATCGCGCTACGAAAGTCCGCGGGGTGTCCGTGCTACATCTCTCTCTCTCTCTCTCTCTCTCTCTCTCTCTCTCTCTCTCTCTTTTATTAATATAAAAGCAAGAACCGAGCGAGCCATGTGTTTAGAGCGACCCTACCAACTGAAAAAAAGCTCGTAGGAAAAATCCGCCGAAAAATGTGTTCGGAAGAGGAGCATGGCGATGGCCGTGGCACAGGACCCAATATCCCTTTGCCCATAAGAAAAGTAACATATTCCAAGAGCGATCGTAATTCTGCGGTTTTGGGGGGTCGTGAAGATACGCGCGGACACGCCTGTCCCGAGGACTATTTATGATCTTCCGTTTGAATATTTGCCAAAAGAGAGAGAGAGAGAGAGAGAGAGAGAGAGAGAGAGAGAGGGAGGAAGAGAGAAACGCAAGATGCGTAGATCCTGCATCACGTGTGTATGTGTGGGTGTATTTCGTCCTAAAATTGTCCACCCTTCGAACAATGGGTTTTTCATTCGCCAAGTCCTCGAGTCGAATAATCGATATTACTTCGTTTTTACGATCGGTAAATTAAATTTGTTCGGCACAAATTAAAACAAATGTAATTTATTAAATATGATAAAAAAATATAATTACTTTTATTTGAAATAAAAATTGTTAATTCAATTCATATTCATATGTATATGAATAATTGAATTAACAATTTTTTATTCATTTTAATATATTCAATTTGTTTTAATTTGTACCGAACGAATTTGGTTCATTAAAATCGATATAAATTGTTAATTAAATTTATTTGGAATAATAAATGTTATATATATATATAACATTTATTACTTTTTACTCGAGAGAGCAAAACTGTTGATTAAACGGATTTGAAATAATAAATGCTATATATATATATATATATATATATATATATATATATATACATATAGCATTTATTATTTTTAATCCGTTAATCAAAACTGTTGATTAAACGGATTTGAAATAATAAATGCTATATATATATATATATATATATATATATATATATATATATATAGCATTTATTATTTTAAATCCGTTTAATCAACAGTTTTGCTCAAATTCGTTAGGTTAATAATATGAGTATTTATTAATACAAATAATACTAGTATATATAATTTATTATTTCGAACACTTTTAAATTACCGAACTAAAGAAACAAGGCTCAATGGACCGAGGGCTGTTGGATGTGTTTGGGTTACCTTTTGCTGGCAGGAGAGTGAGTATTTGAAAAAAAGAAAATAAAAATAAAAATACTTCTACAATTGGGGTAAAAGAATAAAGCCAGTTTCACAAAGATACTCTCTGAGCGTAGAAGTTTTTCCGACTTTAGAGGACAAACGGGGTAGCGGGGGAGGAGCAGGGCTCTGTGTGTTGGAAAAGTACAAAGGAAGGAGAGGAAGAAAATAAAGCGTTTCGCCTAATTGGAACGGTTTGCTACACAGAGTCGGGCTCGATTTACGGGATTCTCTCTCTCTCTCTCTCTCTCTCTCTCTCTCTCTCTATATATATATATATATATATATATATATATATATATATATAGAGAGAGAGAGAGAGAGAGAGGGATGAAGACGGGAAAAAAAGAGAACGATCGAGGAAGTAATCTTCTTGTGTCCTTGAAACGAATCACCGAAGACGTTAAACGGGACATGATATACACGCGCCTCTTTGTACACTCTTAATTCATCTCTCTCTCTCGCTCTCTCTCTCTCTCTCTCTCTCTCTCTCTCTCTCTCTCTCTCTCTCTCTCTCTCCCTCTCTCTGTACATACTTAATTATCATTTGGAAAGTTCGGGGCTACAAATGATCTCGAGAGGGAAGATCTGCTTATGTATTCTGGCATATTGTTTCGCGCTTGAGGGCAAGACGAAAAAAAAACCTTTTGCGGGGTTGAGTAGCGAGGAGTTTCCTTCCGTCGCGTTTTTCTCGCCCGCTGAGGCTGTTCATCGGCCTCGCGGAAGTCGACAATATTTTCGACTTCCCGACCACTGGGGCTCGTCCCTTCTCCATCAGCCCTTCACTTTCCCTTTCTCTGTACTTTGGTCCTGTGGGTTTTCCTCGGACGGCCAGGAAAAATATCGTCGAAAAAGTGAGTGTATGAAAGCCACCCCCCCCCCCCCCCCTCCGCCCCCTCCTCCAGGCCCACCAACCGTTATGGCGAAAGATAAGCAACTCCCTGCGTATAATAAAGGTGTATCGATTTGACGCGGAAAGGCGGCCCCAACTTTCGTCCTTTCATATGCAAACCATGGGGGTGGAGGGAGGGTTGAGGGGGAGGCCCATCCGTTTGGATTATTTTTTCGCTCGGCTATTTTTCTCTTCTCATTCTTAAGAGCCACGTCCCTCGGCGATGAGAGCGCGGACAGTAAGGAGCTTCCTATCAGGGAGTGCTTTTTGCGTGGCTCGCGCGATCGCGATACTCCCCGGGGATGAACGGGGAGCACGGACGGAGCAGCGGACTTTACGGTTTTGTATAAAGTATATTGTCGTATCTGGGCGATCTTGCACGTTGGTTTTCTGCGCGACGGCAACTGGTAAAAATGCGATTGGGTGGAGGCAAAGTTACATTTTTTTGGGGAGTTCTGGATTAGTGGTGTGTTGATGGGAAAAAGGATTACTGTGCTCTCCGCCTTTTTACGGTGCAATTGTTGTTTCTGGATGCTTGAGGGGCTTGGGTGAGATTGAAGTTTGAAAAATGCGATTTTTTGCTTTTTGTGAATCGACTTTTGTGAATCCGAACAGAGCTAACTAATTCGAATAGAAAATAACATTTTTATCGTACGGCCGAATGATTTTTTTCATATGTTTATCCATTTTTAACAACGAAAGATTGAAGTTGTTTTTTTAGTCGAAAATCGGACCTTTTTTCCACAGCTTGCCATTTTCATAATTTTCAAAATTTCAAAAAAGTATCCGTTCGTACGAAAGTTTGATTATTATATTGGAAGTGAGTACATTTTTTATTTTTATTTCAAATCACCCTAACTAGGGTGTACGTAGTCCTGGCAGTTGCCACTCAGCAACGACCGCACTTTGTATAAATATTTATATCCCCATTGTTTATCGATGTTTGTCGATAAAAAAAATACTCAAGCTTGAAAAGACTATGTTTCAATTGTGTGTAAAATTCCAACTTTCTCATCCTGATAGTTTCATCGGAAAAAAAATATTGAACATCGACCGGTTTTTCGGCCCCAAGCGGACGCGCCAAAAACCACCCCCGAATTTTATTCGTTCCCAGTCATTTTTCTCGAACGAGAAAAAAACCGGAAGCGCCCTTGCTTGATGGACAATAAGCACGTCATTTCGTGTATACGGAGACGAAGTATCCGCGAGGCCGAGAGAGAGATAGAGAGAGAGAAAGAAGGACAGAGAGACTTCGACAAGCGGTTTCGTCTGACCGACCCCAATTTTCCCTATAAATTGCCCGGACAAATCGGTCTCTCCGGTTCGCCCTCGACCCGCGGGGGTAGCCTCTTTTTCCCGCGGCATTAAACCGAGCCGTTTACGGGCAAATTGCTCGGAACGGCATTGTTTAACGGCGAGGCCTTGCAGCGAGATGGTCATCCCGGCATTTCCAAAATCTTTTTTTCTCCACCCCCCCCCTCCCCCGGGCCGCCCCATTCCTATACTACCCTGCAATGCTACTTTTCTTTCGGATCCACCATCCCAAAAACGTCTGTTCTTCAACCCGTTCACGGACGACTCGCTCGTCGTGGGGGCGATTTTCCTCGCCGCTCGTTTCTGGGGCGGAACACGCAGCTGCGAGCCGGAAGAGCGGGCTCAGTTTCATGAGCGGCTCGTGGTGGAAAAAAAGATTGAGAGAAGAGGAAGCTCATGAAAAAAATCGAGAATACGGCTCTGGCGATCTCCCGTAGCAAGCAGCGTCGGCTCAGGCCAATACTCGGATGGGTGACCGCCAGGCCGCGGCTTCGTAAAATAATGAAATACCAAGGGAAATAAATTACGAAAAAAACATCGGAAATGAAATAATAAGAAAATTGGCAATAAAATTAAAAAATAAACATAGAAAATAGAAAAAAAATAAGAACAGTAGAAATAAAATAAAATTAAAGAAAATTTGATAAATTAACCAAAAACATTGGACGTCAAAATAAAATAAAAACATCAGAAATGAAATATAAAAAACACGGGGAAGGAATTTAAAAAAAAAAGAAAAAAAATTTAAAGATATCGTGCATAGGTACAACGACAAGTTGCACGTATGTAGAACGATGAGTCTAGCCTCGCTGCTGACGAGAGAATCCCGAGCCCTTTAATCTCCAAAGGGGCCGCATGTGACAATATTAAAATATCGATTGGCCAACGTATGCCACGTATGCACTTTGTTCCCTTCGTACCGGGGTGGATTTGCGTTGTAGCCCGTACAACATACAGGGAGATGCATCAGTGACCAGGGAGAAGCAGCACCCTTTACCACCCTTCCTGGCTTCGAATAGCGGCTGCATCGCAACCAGGTGGCACGATTTTACGTGCCCTTTGCGCAACGAGACGACCTCGCTTTATCGAACCTCGCGAAATACTTTTAAAAAATTCCCGAAAAAAAAAAATTAAAAAACGAGGAGGAATATTTGAGTTTGTTGCAACACCCGGTATAGATGGCGGATCTCTTGTTCGCCGATTCGCAAGTAACGAAGAGACCGCGCACGTGAAACAAACACATAGCCAGAGAGAAAGGGAAGAAAGAGACTCGAGATACGCTTATTGCGGTTGTCTCCGAGAAGCGGCGATTGCATTGGTCCAGAGCCTCTTGAACAGCCTCTCTCTCTCTCTCTCTCTTCGTCTCTCTCTATGCTCGCAAGACTCTCGCTCATCGCCGCACCGCGATATGATAGCCGCATAAAAAGTAAGAGCGAGAGAGGATTCCTCACTGCGGTACCCCGCGCGACCGCAAGAACCGAGAAAACGAAACGCGAAGAGACGTCGAGGGAGACGCGCGGTCCATTATACGCGTGAGGGAGCGTCCTGTATGGGTTTCGCACCCATCGACCAACACCGACCAGGACTCAGTACTCGACGAATAAAAAGTATGAGCGAAATGTAAGGATGACGAAAAAAGAAAAAAGAATGTTTCCCAAAAAAAAAATTCGTCACAAAAGCAGAAAAAACAACAGTTTTAGTGAGGAAGGGGGGGGGGGAAAGAATAAGAATAAAGAGGAGGAGGAGGAGGAGGAGCATCTCACCATATCATCCTTTCAACGTCCTGTCCCCAAAATCATTAATCCGCCAAAAAACAATTACGAACCGTCCTAAAACCAGCCCCATGTGCTGATAGCCGCCATTACATCGATACAACAGGCTCAAACCATCATTTCCCCACATACATAAACATGGTACCAAGCACGCTACCATAAAAAGGCAAGAATGGCATGCCGTGCGTGTGTGTGGCAGCGAGTCTCTATCCGGGCGTGTATCATTTTTATGTCGCGCGCTCGCGTCTACTTCCTTCCGTGGCCACTACGTGGAGGGTTGTAGGGAAAAAAGGAATGCGAGAAGGCTGCAAGTGAGAGTGAAGGTGGAAAGAAAAAGGACCAAAGATGTAGAATCAGAGGGAGAGGGAGAGGGAGAGGGAGAGGGAGGGAGAGAGAGAGAGGGTAAGGGTCTGAGAGGCCGGAGATTCCGGGCAATTCGCAAGCAATTCTCGCAGTGCCGCGGGCAGTGTATACACGGGGGTTGAGGTTGGAATGGAAATGGGGATGGAGACGACGACAACGACGACGACGAGCACAGATGCCGAGAGACAGTGGGCATTGCGGAAAGAAAAATCATAAAGGGCAGGAAAGAAGTCGATGGAGAGCTTTGCTGCAACTTGCACATATATATATATATATATATAGTTGTATTAGGGTATATATATATCCATATATATATATGTGTTAAGAATCGTCATACTTCTGGCTGAATTAATATTCTCAGACGAACGTGACAGATAGATCAAATCTGCATTTCACACCAGCCGACGGAAGGGTAAGTGAGACGAAAGAGAGGCAGAGAGGCAGAGAGAGAGAGAGAGAAGGGTGACAGCTACGAAGCGAACTCTCCGGGTGTCAATTTCGACGGATTACCAGTTTGCCACCCAAGCATCCCCCTGAAAATATACAGCCTGAGCGCGAGCTGCATACTTTCCTTCTCCCACAACGTACCCTTTTTTCTACGCGTTTCGCCCCTTTTCTTTTTTTGGACGCTACATTCTCCGCTTATTTGTTCTCCTGACGGACAAGAACATTTCCTTTTCTTTTTTATTGACACTTCCGCTTTTAATATATAATATACTCAGAACCGAAAAACTACCTAAAGGCAATTTTTTTTCATCTATTAATATTTTTGTTATCGTAACGATGAAAAAAATGTGATTTATAACAGTTTATATATATATATATATATATATATATATATATATATATATATATATATATATATATATATACACACATATATATAATAACTGTTATAAATAAATAAAAAATGTCATCGCTACGAAAGCAAAAGTATAAGTATTTGAAAAAAGAAATTCTGCCATTAGGTAGTTTTTAAAATTTGACTTAAAATAATGGTTTTTCACGTGTTGAATAAAAACAATGGTAAGAAAGTGTGTGGAAAAATATTGACACATGATAAGTCTCATTAGTAATATGAAGAAAAAAAAACATTTTTTATTGTATGCATGCATAGTCGTGCGACGACGCTCTGATCCAATACAAAAAACCATCAATTGATTGTCCCAACGAAAATAATATTCATTGACTTTTCAACAAATTTTGTGAGAATTTTTCTATTGAGTAGGTGGGAAAACCTCATTTTGAGGCAAAATTAGAAAAATACATGAAAAATGGTTCGTAGCGACCCTTGAGCATTGATATATAGGGCTCAATTATCTGGAGAATATTTGTTTTTGCCGACGTTAATATTTTTTGGTTATGGGCTTCGTGGAAAGAAGATAATAATTTTTATTTGCATCACCTCGATATATAGATATATTTACTATATTTAACTATTCATTTGTATTATATTGTACCTAGTATGTTTTAGCGGTAGTCAAAAATACTAGGCAGCTTTTTGAAGTTATAATTTATTCTTTTTTTTTTTAATTTTAAGATCCCAGAATATTTCCAGTTTGATCTCATTTCGAAATCCTCATTTTCCACTGGTTTTATTATTATTCCAGGTGTACTCTATTAGGGTGTTTACACAGAAGATCCCTAGCCCCTCCCCCTCCCCCACATATATGTTTCCCTGAAAATATTTTCTTATTTCTAAACTTATACTCTACTGTCGTTTTGCTTTTCGTTTCCTCATTTACCATTTTTCCAATTAGGTTCTCGAAGTGCTTAATAAATATACCCAGTTCAGTCGCAGGCTCCTTTTTCAGCACCATCTTTATCTTCCTGACGATTTGTTCCTCTTCTTCGTCTCCTATCCGAATTTCCAAGTTTTCGACTATTATAAATTTTGATAAATTATAAATTTTATAAATTGTCATTTTTCTCCTAGGCTCTTCTCCACGTACATATAGCTTTTCTACTTCTTTTTTACAAACCCAACACTTGTTATCACCCTTATGTCCTTTCCCCACATTTCCACATCTTAATCTCGCCCAAGTTTCTTTTGTTTCTCCTGATCTATTCAAATCCTCCCAATACTCTTCTGTCTCTACGCTTCTGTCTCTATTCTTCCTGCTTTTGTATTGAGGGCAATACATCGATTTTTCAACTTCGTTCCAATCCTGTTGGATTTCTTGATCGATTACCTTATCGTACCCCTATCTATTGTTCTTTCCATTTCTCCTCTATCGTCGTTTGCTATTACTCTCCATATCTTTTCCTTTCCATCTTCCCCCATTGCATTTTTGACTTTCACTCCACATTTTGTTCGGTTTCCATTCAGCACTCCTTTTTTTTTTTTGAGGCCATTCGGCCATCTTTCTTCCCCCATCTTGCTACTTTTCTACTATTAAATCTCTTTTTTATATTAATTTTTATTTCAATAATAATATATTTCAATATTGATATCCCAAAATGCTAATTTTCTACTATTAAATCTCTTGTATATATTAATTTTTATTTTAATAATAATATATTTTTATATTGATATCCCAAAATATTACCCCAGTAGAAAATACGAAATTTCTTTATGTAAAAAAATTGCATTTCCTCATCAATATTTTGTGAGTCCTAATACTTTCTTTGATGACAGCAATCAGTTTCTGTCCGACAAAAATTGAGTGTCTAATAATTTTTGCCCTATATATATATATATATATATATATATATATATATATGCAAACTTTTGTCGTGTGACGAGCACACGATCAGTTCTACCTGGTCACGTACCTACCCTACCCTGCACAATGACAAAAAATCCCTCTCTCTCTCTCTCTACCACGCTATAGACAAGAGCGAGTAGACGAAAGAGTTGGCACGAATCGCGAGGGTTGTAAGCGGCGAAGATAGGGATGAAAAGGAAAAAACGAAAAAAAATGTTAAAGGAGGGAGACACATATCTCTCATGGGGTCTCGTGCCCACCACGTGGCCAGACAATAGGACGCTCCTAATTGGGCTTTTGGACCGAGTCCGGCCGAGAGAAGAGGCGCAAGAGAGAGGAGAGAGAGAGAGAGAGAGATATTCACGACGAAAAAAAGGAGTATCATATAAAGCGGGTAGGGGGAAGGGTTGGACGAGTTTCGCACGCGCTACGTCCGCGGGTCACACAGATAGGAGCCACCGAGGTGGATCAAGGATGGACCCGATCATCCCTCCTCAAACGAGGGGGCGAAGGGTTAAGTCCTTGGATCCTCGGGGGTTGATTTCGGCGATTAGGGGGTGCGAGCAGATTTTAGGCCAGTGCTGCCTAAAGGTCATCGAGGTACGTTTAGTTTCGCCGACAGCTATGAATTTTTAAAAGGCCATCGCGCGGGCTGACTATCTCAAAGTTGGCCACTCTTCCGGGGGAGTCGTCCTTCATGAAGTTCGTACTTCCTTGCCACCTCGCATCGTCCGCTTTACGGCGAAGAACAAATTTGCTGATTTTCAAGATTTTTTTCTAAAAGTAAATATTTCTTCAACCTTTTTTAATCTTAGGGTATGTTTTGTGACTACTTTTGGCTGTTACGTGGTATTTTTTAAATTTATTAATATTGAAAAATGGCGGAGGCATGGCGCGGTCTTCTAAACTGCATTTTCAAGACTGGCGTGACGTATAGCTGAAAAACGGATCGACCGATTCTGATGAAATTTGGTATAAATCTTTCTAACCCTATTGTCTAAAACATGAACCTACATTTTTTTGAAAATTGAATGAAAAAGTATTTTTTATTGCAAGATGTTGTTATTTTTTGTCGGAAAATGCAATATTTTTGTTTCGAGGCCTACCATTTCATCGATTTTCAAGATTTCTCACTTTTTCTTGGTTCATATTCTGCGTGTGAGTGTTAATGAAGGAAAAGTGTACGTTGGTTTTTTTTTCAGAGCAATCCCACCGACGCTACGCGTCACGCCGTCTGACACATCCGCCGCAACGCGTTTTCGAAGTCCGTGCCATACCTCCGCAATTTCTAAAGATTGATCAATTAAAAAAAATACCATGCAACAGCCAAGAGTAGTAATAAAACGTACTCAAAGTCTCAAAAATATTAAGGAAATATTTCCGCAAAAAAAAATCATGAAAATCCGCCATTTTTTCCTCGCATACAGGTATCTATCCCCTTAATTACCGCGTCGGAAGTGTCGCGGCATAGGGCACCGAAATTTTCGCTCTTGTGCCGCGAACCAGTAATAACGCGCGTGGGTGCTCGCGGCGAATTGTGACACTGTGACAATGAAGCTCGCGGGATGACGCGATAATAAACGAAACTTTACGCTTTGCGGACTACGAGAGGGCAAAATATCCGTCGATATTGTGTAGGTCTGAATATAAGGGTAGATACATTTTGAAGCCTTTTGTATCCAGGTTGGTTACCAGCAGTGCTGGCTGTTTTGAGGACGGTCGTTGAATTTTTCTCACAAACGAATCGTTGATTTTGCCCAAAGGACGTCCCTTGAAAGAATCTTCACATTGATATGGTTACGTTGAGCCAAAAGGGATTTCGAGGACAATGGGGTCTACGTAATGTTGAGTATGGGGACAATCGAGTACTTAGAGGACGGTACTGCCGTCGAATGTCTTCGAAATCACTTTTTTCTGGATACGTTTATACGTTGGACGCAATGACACAACGCGCCCACGTCAACCCCTTATTCGACATGTAACAATGTGCCTTTGACAAAGGGCGAGGGGGTGCGAGCGTGTCCGTGGACGACCGGTGTCAGCACCCGGGTTAGCTCGCCCGACAAAACCCCGTTCTCTCTTATTTGTATTGGTTCATACCCGCGACCCTAGCCCTCCGATATAACAGCCGAATTTGAGAGAGAGAGAGAGAGAGAGAGAGAGAGAGAGAGAGAGAGAGAGAGAGAGAGAGAGAGAGAGAGAGAGAGAGAGAGATAGTGGGAGAGCTTTAAATTCGAAAAATCGAATCCGTACACCGCATACTCGATTACATTGTTCGAAATCGCTGGACCAAGATCCTTGCACGTCGATGCAGCACACATGGCACTCTCACATCTCTCTCTTTATGGAAAAAAGAAGGTTCGCTCTACTTGTGTTCATAAATAAATGTTATATATATATAAATGAACTTTACACCAATATATATATATATATATATATATATATATATATATATATATATATATTGGTGTAAAGTTCATTTATAAATAAATAAAGTGTTGGTAAAAAGTATTACGTACTCGGATTTGTTGTCAGATGCAAAATAATTTCTGTGTCCATTAACGCCTTAAGGCACAGCAACGGGTATAAAATCATGTGCGAATTTAACAATTTTTTTTCGTATGAAAAAGTGATTCTCTCATAAAATTAATTACACATCTATTTAGTATGAATATCAAGCTGTTGAAAATATATATATATTTTTTTCGATATACAAAATGGCTGACTACTCGAAACTTCTCGAAACAGCTTTATTCCAATTGGCGTGACAAATAATTTCAACAATTTTCACTCGATTTACTTCAAATTTAAAAGTTATGTTGCATTTCGCAGAGAAGTACGTACGGAATTTCCGATTAATCGAAAACTTTTCATTTTATGAGCAGTTTACGTGTAGTTATGCCGAAATTCTTCACTGAAAATTCATTTCTCAAGTTCAAATACCTACAACTTTTGAATAAAACAATGTTTTTTAAATTCCGTACGTACTTCTCTAGGTATTCTAACGTATATTGACGAGAATTTTTGTTTTTTGTTCTAGGTAAAAAATTGTGGGTGCTAAATGTCACGCCGCGGAGCGCCTAAAAAAAGACAACAAAAGAAAATATTAGTGGTCGACCATTTTGTACAACGAAGAAAAAAAAATTCTCACAGCTTGATATTCATATTAAATAGATATGTAATTAATTTTATGAGTAAATCACTTTCCCATACGATAAAAATTGTTAATTTCGCACATGATTTTATACCCGTTACTGTGGCCTAAGGCCTTAAGGAAACGATAAGGTCTGTTAAATATTAACTACTTCAGAGATATTTATTTTTTCAACACCCCATAAGCTCGTTTTTTGTGTTCCGAAAATATTTATGACATAGGACGATTATAATGGGTGTGCCTAATAATTTGGAGATGGTTGCTTGTATATATATATGTTTATATATATATATATATATACTTTATTACTGTTAATTTCTTAATTATCAGTTCAATTTTATATACAGGGTGGACCATTTAACGTGACCACCCCAAATATCTCCGTTACCTTTACAGTGACGAAAAAAATGTCAGGCGGTAATTTGATTGATTTCGAAGGGATGATAGTGGTAAAAAATTCATTTTTGTCAAGTTTGTAGTTTTTGTGTTCTCAATGCCATCAATGGTTTTTCAAATAGCAACATGTTTTTTTTATTAAGACGTTGCAGCTGATATTCAGACGAATCCAACGACCTATGCTATCATGACCTTGAAATGATTTTTTACCAAAATATTTTGGATTTCTTTGGGTTTGTTGGGTTTGTTTATTTGGGTTGGTTTTCGTCACTCTAACGGCAATGAAGATATTTTTGGTGGTCACGATAAATGGTCCACCCTGTATATATATAATTGAACTGTTAATTAAAAAATTTCGAACTATTAAGCGAAAACTAGTCGTACCTTTATAACTTTTGCCCTGAACACAAGAATTTCCATTTAGATAATCACGTCTTTGGAAACTCTTATCGAGGAAGTTAAGGTACCAGATCACTTTTTATGAGCCATCAGTCTCTTAATAATAATATTAATTTGTCTCCGATTCGTTTTGGATTATTATTCTTGATAATTTTGACTCAGCATCACAATTTTTCCAATCTACATGGTAATATCCATAGATGTTGAATTTTCCATCGTTTGGACGCCAGGAAAACTCCTTTTTCTTAAAAATGTTTTTATTTCTTCCTTTTAGTTATCAAATTCTTTTCTATAATATTTTCCTTTCTTCATTTTATTTATTTTAAAATGCGTTAAAAAATTCTTATCCTCGTGTACTATTGACACTATATTTGTTTTTTTTTATTCTCTTAAAAATATTTTCGTTTTGTTTTAGCCGATTTTCCCATCTTCATTTCAATTATTTAAAATGTTATTTATTATAAAAGCGTTAAAAAAATATTTTCCTATTCTAGTGTACATTAATACTCAATTATTTTTTTTCTATACTTTCATTTCTTCATTTTCATTATCATCGAATTTGTTTTTTCAAATATTTTTATCTTTTCCTTTTAATTATCACAAAACCCTTTTTTCCATATTTTTATTTCTTCATTTTAATAATGACCAAAATGCTCTGTTTTTTCCGAACCCCAATTTGAGCATCCTAAAAAACCTTCGGGACGAAGTTCGAGTATGAATTATCGTTTTTTCTTTTCTTTTTCCTACCACCAAATTGCCTAACGTAGTACTAACGTTGATGATAAAATAATTGCTCGATAAAATCGACAAAAGCTTACCGGAACTGACGGTATTCGTGTCCGCATCGACGGACTCGGTTTTCAATTTTTTCGGCAATTCCTCCTTGTCGGTTTCCTCGTTGAGTTCGGTTCGTCTCTTGGGCGTCGAGCTTGCGCTCGCCCTGAGCTCGATCGGACTTCCGGTATCGGTGGCATTGCCCTGGGGCGTCGGTGGACTCTCGACTCTGCTCGAGCGTTTGTTTATCGGTGCCGAGATGCTCGGCACCGAATTGAGCTTTTCCGTGTCGGAGGTCTTAAGGGCGAGGGCGTCCTCGGGATCGGAGTCCTCGTGGGCCGCGGCCGGTGGTGGACTGTGGCAGCCCTGAAGGCTGTTCCTACAGTGATTGACTTTGTGCTCGATGAAACGTACGATCTCACCGAGGGGATAGGAGGCTCGGCAACCTCCGCATTGGACGGTGTCTGGTGAGGCTGGGCCTTGCGACGTTTCCGCTGAAATTGAAATATTAACAAACATTAATTTTTTTATTAAGAAAAAATGTATTCACGTTCGCTAGAAGATCATTATAATTACGGAAGTAATGATGAATATTTTTTATGGCGTAAATAATAAATAAATAAGTAATATATTAATAATAAATTAACAAATAATAAATAATAAATAAACGAGTAATAAATTAATAATGCATTAATAAATAATGAACAATAATTAAATTATTTATAAATAAATAAGAAAATAATGTATCAAAAATCGAATAATTGATAAATGATTAACAAAAATTTGTCGATCTTCGCAAATCATTCTTACTAATGCATCAGACCCGAGAGAGATCAGAGAGTTCGGCGCCTCAAAGTACCCAATATCGAAAATAAAATTGAAATTTCCATAATCGCAATTATTCCCCCCCCCCCTAACTGCTTAGATTCCCTTCAACCGATTTTGTCCATAAAAATCGGCTGACAGTTTTCCATCGCAACTATTTCAAAGACCACAATACAAATATACAAAAATATTTTGTACAATATCAAAAAGGAGAAAAAAAAGTTAATAAACATACAAAAAAAAACTTTCGTTGCATTCCAACTAGGCGAACTTGATCCCCATAATCCGGAAGTGTTATTAATTGATATTCCATAGCCAAGCACGAGTAAACTGCGGGTAATCCCAATTAATATATGCCCGCGCTGCTTGAACAAACGATCGAGGGGTGTATTAATCCGGTATCAAAGTCTGTGCGATAAAGATCGTCCAGAGCGTGAAGATATATTTATATAATGCCATGTATGTGTGTATATGTGTACGTATGTATTATTGGCATACCACGTGACTTATACATCCATACAAACGTACATACATACATACATATGTGTGTGTGTGTGTATGTATATATATATATATTAATACATGTTGAGTGATATGACTGTAATATTGGTTTGGCGCAGACAATATGCATATGTATACATGTATATACTATTCAGGCAGGCACATATTTATACATATACATACAATATTCCA
>OY723392.1:33931170-33956553 GCA_963210295.1 Ophion ellenae
TTGATGATTGAGGTGGTATATTTGATGATTGAGGTGGTATATTAAAAATTAAATATTAATAAGTGAAGTTGTATATTAATAATCGTATATTTATAATTGAAGTCAAACCGATGTGCTGTTCATTTATACACTTACTAATTGAAGTCGTATATTGATAATTAAATATTGAGAAATGAAGTCGTATATTAATAATCGAAGCGAAAATGCAGAATCGTTGCTCTCGAAAGCATGACGTGCGCAATGCAGTTTGTTGGATTCTCTTGATAATTTTATTATCAGAGAATGCAGGTGTATTCTTTAAAATGCAATGTTTTTTTCACGTTTGGTTAAAGAAAGGAAAAATAGAGGACGCTAATTTGCTAATTTTTCCGTTTTTCATTCGTCACGATAGTATATGTGTGTGTGTGTGTGTGTGTTTGTGTGTGTGTGTGTGTGTGTGTGCGTTTGTGAGGGGCAGAAAAAATATGATGTAAATATAGTGAAGAAAAAAAATGGACTTAATATACATATATCATTTGTTCGGTTTTTCTTAGGTATATTCAAATGATTTTTTTTCTACGCGACGAGATGATCGTATTTATTATTATAACTATTATTATTTTCATATAATACTTTTTTAAAATTTGAATTATGATAAATGCGTTTATGTTTCCGTTATATATATATATATATATATATATATATATATATATATATATATATATATATATATATATATATATATATATATATATGTATGTATGTATGTATGTATATATATACATGTGTGTGTGTGTGTAACGAAAAATACTTCTTCCGTTGTTTATGTATATACATTCAAGCCGAACGTAAAAAAAGTCATCAAAATACATAAAAAAAGAACAAATTATAAATCCATGTATAATTCGTTCGTTTAAAAGAAAATATATTTACATACAATATTTTTTCTTCGCGCCAAAACACGAACGAACTCATCATTATTAAGATTATTATTTTCATGCAATACTTTTACGATTATCCAAATAATAATGAATGCGTTAGTTCTATCATTTATTATTATTCAAATGAAAATAAATGTACTATATAAAAAATATAATATAATATGTAACAAATTTTTTTGTTTTTTCGTTATTATTATATATATGGACACAAACAAAAAAATATTGAATTCAAATATGTCAAAAAAGGAACGAATTATATATACATACATAAAGTGTTCGTTACAAAAAATATACACATGTGAAATATTTTTTTCTTTACGCGAAAAGATGAACGAATTTATTATTATTAGTAATATTATCGTCATACAATACTTTTACTTTTATTCAAATAATCATGGATGCGTTAGTTTTATTATTTATTATTATTAGAGTAAAAATAAAAGTATTATATTAAAAATGTAATCTAATATGTAACAAAAAAATATTCCGTTGTTTTTATATATATGTACATAAATACATATTTTAATATATACATTGGTAACGAAGTTTTTTATTTATTTATATGTATGAACACACACACACACATACACACCCACATATATATATATAAATGTTCATACGTATAAATAAATAAAAATTTCGATACTTATGTGTATCTATCTATCTATATATATATATATATATATATATATATATATATATATATATATATATATATATATATATATATATATATATATATATATATATGTGTGTGTGTGTGTGTGTGTGTGTGTGTGTGTGTGTGTGTGTGTGTGTGTGTGTGTGTGTGTGTGAGTGATGTGTGTCTCTTCGATAAATGTACATGTCCCGAGGCAGTGTCCTTGTTAGGACACTGAGGTCCTGTCAAAACGTCCGTAGGACACATCCGGGCGCGCGGATATCCAATCGAATTACGATCATCCCCGGGGCACGCGGTGTAGAGCAACTCGGCCCTAACCCGAAACCAATAATTCCATTATCCATTAGTATTGGGTCGCGCCAATTTCCTTGGAAAGCTCGACGGAGCGACTCGCGGACCAGCCCCTCTGGCAGAGAAAACCCGGCTATATACGAGCGAGCTTGTATCAGACGTCGGGAACGAGAAAGTCGACAAGAGATATATATATATATATATATATATATATATATATATATATATATATAGAGAGAGAGAGAGAGAGAGAGAGAGAGAAGATTGCGTGCTGTATTGAGTACATGTGGAAGTAAAGAACATGCTATGTGTTATATATGGAGGATAAAAACGAGAGAAGAAGACGAGGACTTTTTTTTTGCAAGACGTTGTGAATAAGGTAGGAGAGTGAGCCGATAGACGTCGGTAAATGGATGTATAGGAAGGATCGATATGTTCGGGATGTAGGATGAAATTGTTGATAGCAATGGGAGATGGGATCTTGCTCGATATGTAACTGTGAGATTAACTTATTTAATTTGGGACCTCCGTGTCCCAGGACCTCCTCCTCTCTCTCTCTCTCTCTCTCTCTCTGCGTGTCTGTCTCTCATTCTCCCTAAGAGATGAGGGATTATTCGTTGTTAATTTTATTCTTGTTTATATCCAGTTGTACGTTGTTTTTCAATTTGCTGTTTTGATTCGTTTTTGTATTTCATTTTGTTCGAGTTTCTTGTGGCATTTTATTTTGGTCGGGTTTTTTAAATATTTTTTTTCGGGTTTTTTTTTCATATTTTATTTTGTTTGGGTTTGTTTGAGTTTGTTTTTATATTTTATTACGATGGCAAAAAAAAGTCGACAGGAAGAAGTAAGAGCAATGATAACTAGTAACCCATAAAAATGGGTAAAGCAAATAAAAGAAGCAGTGGCAAGCGTATGTGAGTGGGCGATCTGGCAAACCGTATGAGATGGAGCTGAAAAGATAAGGGAGCAGGAAAAACAAATGGAAAGAGGCATAAAAATTAAAATTGAGCAAAAAATTCAATACGATTGGAGCAAAATCGATGCGTCAACATACAGCGAGGAATACAAGCATAGGAAAACAGGACCAGCGAAGAATTAAAAGAAACGCGGGAAAGGACAAGATGTGGAAATTTCGGAAAAGAAGGGAACGAAGAGTATGTAGACCCCAAATATAGAATGTGCAAGCAGGCAATTGAAATATTGAGACATATTTGCGAGTATACGGAAATTAAGGGAGCACTAAACCAAGAAATGATAAATAAACGGAGCAATGGGTGGAAAATCGCGGGGGTTAGAAATTGACCGAAAAATAGGAGTGCAACTGAAACTGCAACCGGCAAACCAACTATGCGATTACATAGGACAATTTGAGAAACTAGCAACCAGGATAGATACAAGAAAACCAATGTAAAATAATTTATGTAAATGAGAATGAAAAAGGTGGGGAGGGGCATTTATCTAAACACCCTTGAAAAGGGCATACAAGGAATAAAATACTACTACTGCTATTTTATTTTGTTCGGGGTTGTTTTTACCATTTATTGTGTTTTTATATGTTATGTTATGTTATGTATGACAATAATAATATGTTGTTTTGTTTGGGTTTTTTATATTTTATTTTATTTCTATATGTCATTTTCTACCTCCTCGTATCGAATATTGTTTATTTTTGTGTTCATTATACATACAAATATTGCATCTTTATTTATTCGATTACAACTTATTTTTTGTTTCCTATCAAATTTTCATTTCGTTCAATTTCTATTGTTATTTTTTCTCATTTTATCCGCCATTTTATATTTTTCTGAGACTGTTGAGAAATAATAATAATTATCAATCAATCTCCCCCCTCCCTCCCTCCCTCTCTCTCTCTCTCTGTCTCTCTCTCTCTCTCTCTCTCTCTCTCTCTCTCTCTCTCTCTCTCTCTCTCTCTCTCTCTCCCTCCCTCTCTCGCAGAAAATACGCCACATACGAACCGTAAGAAGAGGAGAGGCGCTTTTTTTTCTTCTCCATAGCGCCATCCTGATAAAGCATCGCGCACTCCCGTCCCGACGGACGCGCGGGGCACTCTCGAATCCACGTGATAAAAAATAATAAACGATACGAAACGGCACGGCTCGCGTGTTTTCGAGCATCGAAGATCGCGAGAGGATCCAGCAGAACGCGCAAACGCGATCGTCAAAAAATCATCCCCCTCGCCTCGCTCGCCATTTCGGCAAAATTTGCAACGAAAAAAAAGAACCAAAAAAATTACGATAAACAAACGAGGCGCGAATTAGTTGATTTGCGAGGGTGCGAGGCACTCAAGACGGGCCGTCGAGTGTCGTTGGGTCCATGCTCGGATGCTGACTGAAATAATCCCGCGAGGTTGGGGAAGGGCAGAAGGAGCACGGGGGCAAGGGGCAGGAGAGGAAAAGGCAGTGGGGAAGAACAGGATATCAAAAGAATAGAAAGGACCCTCGTGCGAGGCCTGATTTCAACCTATACGATCTTGAAGCACGAAGGGAGGGGAAAAACGAACCGATTTTTCGATGCCGAGAACACACGAATCTACCCCCCCCCCCCCCCCTTCCCAGTACTCGCGAGAAACATTTTTTTCTCGCGCGGGCCCCGTCAACCCTCTCTCTGACCTTTCTTCAGGGGGTAAGAATTTTTTTTTCCCCCTAACAAATCCTTTATTCCCTTTTCTCCGTTAGGATGAAGCTGAGAGCTCGGAGTGGGGGGGGGGGGGGGAATCCGCAGATCGATCTTCATCCCCCTTTCGTTTTTTTCGTCTTCGAGGGTTTTTTTTTACGAATCTTCCGGGCCCTTGAGCCGGGGATGAGCGACGGACGGATTCGTGCAACGTACAGGAACAAAACCTGGGCCCTTTTTTTGCCCCCCAAAATGGCCGCCCTACGGCGTTTTTCCGCGTGGTCACGCGAGGCGAAATCGAGAAAAAAAAGGGGCAACGTTGGTTGGCAGTCGTGAAACGAGGATAAAAAAGGGCCCGTCCGATTTTCGCTGGGCCTCGTGGATCTTCGGCTCAAAGGGTCCAACTGTTTTTTACAAATTTATTTCGCTCGAAATTCCATACCTAAAAAATTGTAAAAATAATTCACGAGCTGGTAATAAAACACGGAAGAACATTGGGAATCAAATAAATGCACAAAAGCCTCGCGAAAAAAAATATCGAGCCGTCGTAGCCAATACTCGGATGGGTGACCGGTCCACCCGGGCTGAAAAAACGACAAGCCCCGACGGAGAATAAACCACAGTAACGGGTATAAAAACATGTGCGAATTTAACAATTTTTTTCGTATGAAAAAGTCATTCACTCATAAAATTAATTACACATCTATTTAGTATGAATATCAAGCTGTTAGAAAAAATAGATATATTTTTTTCGGTGTACAAAATGGCTGACTACTGATATTTTCTTTTGTTAACTTTTTTTTAGGCGCTCCGCGGCGTGACATTTGGCATCCACAATTTTTTACCTAGAACGAAAAACAAAAATTCTCGTCAATCTACATTAGAATACCTAGAGAAGTACATACGGAATTTAGAAAATATTGTTTTATTCAAAAGTTGTAGGTATTTGAACCTAAGAAATGAATTTTCAGTGAAAAATTTCCTTATAACTGCTCATAAACTGCTCATAAAATGAAAAGTTTTCGATTAATCAGAAATTCCGTACGTACTTCTCTGCGAAATGCAATTAGGAACATAACTTTTAAATTTGAAGTCAATCGAGTGAAAATTGTTGAAGTTATTTGCCACGCCAATTGGAAAAAAGCTGTTTCGAGAAGTTTCGAGTAGTCGGCCATTTCGTACATCGAAAAAAAAACAATTCTAACAGCTTGACATTCATACTAAATAGATGCGTAATTAATTTTACGAGTGAATCACTTTTTCATACCAAAAAAAAAATGTTAAATTCGCACATGATTTTCTACCCGTTACTGTGGCCTAAGTCCTTTAATTAAATCGAATTCACACAAAAAAATCTCACTAAAAACTGCATGTTTTCCGCAGTTGCCCTGTGCCCTCCTACGCTGCACAAGCCCATTGGGAAACGAGGCTGGGCAGCACTTCCGGGACTAGAAATCGTTCAGTGATAAGCATAGGCCAAAAAGGGAAACGGAAATAAAAGTCGAGAATAAAAATTCAGCCGACCGGGGGCGGGGGGGGGGGGGGGGGGGCGAGTTCTCAACGTGCGTGATGCGGAATAAATTTTCCGGAGGTTAGTCGAACAATCGACCGAAATCAGTGACCTGAGATCAAGGCTCGTCGTCTCATAGAGGCCGTTTCTTTCTCGAGGGAAACCGTGCGTCGTTCGTAAAGGCGAAGGATCGCAGCGTGGAAGAATCAGAGCGTTTTCTCACCCCCGCCGGACGCTAGTTATGAAAAATATGAAATCTGGTTCTCACGGATTCTAAATGGGAGCGCACAGGCTCTCGCGGCTCTCTCTCTCTCTCTCTCTCTCTCTCTCTCTCTTTCTCGACATGTGCGTATATCGTGGGAGGATCTAGCCGTGCGAGACCCTTTTCTATAGTCCGCGAAGCGAGAAAGAGATCGAGAGAGAGAGGGGGGGCGTCATGCACATGTGCCCAGTGAGAGAGAGAGAGGGTGAGAGACGGAGCATCGGGCAGGACATTGTCCATTGAAAACGGTACTGGAACAGGTCCTAGCTGACCTGTCCCCTTTTCCACGGCACGTATAAAGCGCCTCCATACATATATATGTCTAGTACCTTTTCAATCCCCAGTGGACGAGAGAGAGAGAGCGAGAGAGAGAGAGAGAGATTGAGGACGAGATGCCGCGGCTTTACAGAAACCCCTTTGGCTACGAATATTTTTTTGATCAAAATAAATCATGTGAGTATGTGTCCAGGTGCGCGATATATGGGGAAAACCACACTCCATGGTTTCCACGCTCGAGATTCTCCACGATTTCCTTCAAGCTTTTCTATCCCTTTTGGATCCGCACACAGGCTTGTCAAAAAAAGAGAAAAGGGAAGAAAAAGGAAAACGTGGGTATAGGTCACGCTTCGTCGAATCCGAAATTCTCGAGATGAATTCGTGTCGGGATCGGATGCGTTTTGATGCAAAGGGCAGGGGCTCCTGGGGGGGGGGGGGGGGGGGGGCACTTGACAGACTTAAAAAAATAATAGGTCTGAAATTTGCATATTTTTTCCATTTCTTAATTTACGGTAATTTCTTGCATAGTCAGGCTTAAGGTGGCTGCGAGATGGTAAAACACATTTAAAGTTTTCGACCAATCTGGAGGGGGGGAGTTGGAAAAGATCCTATATGGCGAGGTTTTGAGATAACAATTTCTTTATCGTACTTACTAAAACCCTAAACGAGCTGGCGAATTTTTTTTTTTAATAATTTCTCTCCGGAACCCCCTGTTTTCGGGGGGGGGGGGGGGGGGCACTTGGTGAACTGTCCAAAGTAATGGGGGTGAAATTTGTATCTTTTTTTCAATTCTTTTATTAACAGTAATTTCGGGCATATTTGAGCTTTGGGGGCTGAGAGGTGGTAAAATGCTTTTGAAGTTCTCGATCAACCTGGGGGCGGGGGGGGGGGGGGTCTGTGAAAATAGAAGAAAATTTTTTTAATTGCCGTTGTTTCTACTAAAACCCTGGAGTTTGCAAAAAAATTTGAACGACTTTAGTTCGGAAACTGCCCTTATCGGGGCGGGGGAGGGGGGGGGGGGGGGGGGTCGACGTGCGCCGCAATTCGCGCGTTTGCGAAAAAAAATGAACCAATAGATGCGGCCGTGTACTTGTCGCAGTAAAACTTTTCAGGGATGAAAAAACGTCGCAAAGATTATTACTGAACTTACTGGAGCATTCTGAAAATCGGCGACAAAAAAATTCCTGCGAATGGGGATCGCCGCATGTGCGGAGCTTTGTGGAACTTTTTCATAAATCGTATTATATCAAGATATATTCTAGTATCGTTATTTTCATAGTGTACTGTTGCTTAATAAAAACAAATGTAGTCCTAATTATTTGTGGTAAACATTTTTGAGTTGAGATTCTTCTACGATGCCGAATAAATCGGAATTAACGCTTTATCTATCGTTAAAATATTGTTTCTTCGAAACGTTCGTTGGATCGGATAGTACGAAATTGATTGAAAATTAATAAATAAAATGTAATCATAAAAAATTCAAAATTAAAAATAAATAAACCCTACAAACTCTTTCTCTCTCTTTCTCTCTCGCCCTCGCTCCCTCGGGCATAGCATAATCAAATAATGTTCACTTTCTTTATACAGGGTCCTGTTTCTTTTGTCGTTGTATCGAGCTTTTTATGTTTCCTTGTACTTTTTGATGTAATTTCACTGTATGAAGTATGGGGGTGGTGTACCAGACGACGTTTTTTTTCCCTAGAACACGAATACATTTTTTTAAATTCTCTCTCTCTCTCTCTCTCTCTCTTTCTTTGACTTCGCCTGTTGTCCGGCATCGTCGGTTCGTGATATGTAACTCCAGTTTGGTTAATTAGAAACTTCTGTAAGCCCGCAAAGCTCGTTACATTATTTAAAAGCACCCTCTCCCTCCCTCTCTCTCTCTCTGTCTCTCTCTGTACTTATGCAGCGTGGGAGAAACGAGAGGCGGCCGACGTGTTGTGTACGACAAATTCGCGTTTCTCGCGCTCCGCAAAACACGCAAATGTATACGCGAAACTTTTCGAACAAACCGCGAGAGCGCACAATTGTCCCTCTTTCCGATACATGCCTCTTCTTCCTCCCATTCCTGCCCATTCCCTCTTTCTTCCGTTCTCTCTCTCTCTCTCTCTCTCTCTCTCTCTCTGTCTCTCTCTGTCTCTCTCTCTCTCTGTCTCTCTCTCTCTCTCTCTCTCTCTCTCTCTCTCTCTCTCTCTCTCTCTCTCTCTCTCTCTCTCTCTCTCTCTTTCTCTCTCTCCTGCACATCGCGAAGTGCCGAATCGTGTAAGCGCGTAATAATTAACGAAATTTGTAAATTCCCTGAAACGAAAGCTCCGAACAGGATTCACGTCCACGTATACACAGTCGAATTTTCGAAGTGTATCATTGTCGGTGAAACAAAATACGGGGTTTCGGCTCCGATGGCGTTGTTCATGGCCGATACTCGGAGCGGTGACCGCTTGGCTGTGCACCGGCTGGCGCATCAACCGATCAGCTAAAGGCCGATACTTCGGAAATTGTGCCGTAGATAGTTGAATTAAAACGTCTGTGCACCAGAAAATCAGAAGAATATGGGTTTGTCTATACCGGCGCGGGTTTTCCACAGTTTCCCCGTGCCCTCGGCTAATGCGGTATAGTGGGCCTTAAGGGGCTATACCAGTGTGACACTTTCGAAAAATCGATTTTTTTGGCCTTCTCGACAGTTTATACTTTCAAGAATATCCTGTAAAAATTTCAAGGCTGTATCTCTGATCATTTTATCTTGGAAAAATCGATAGTCAAATCTTTAAACGCGTTTTTCTCGAAATGAGATTTTTCTGAAATTTGAACTGAGTACTCCTGAATATATTTACTCTCGATGACGTGGGATATTTTTGATTGGATGAAAATTGACGATTTGGCGAAAAAACGACCATTTTATGGGCAAGATAACAGACTTTTTTTAAATAACTACGCCATTTTGTTAGATTTTGATATTTTTCGAAAATCCTGCGTCATTGTACAGGAAATACCTTCCAGTTTAACGATATTTTTTCCTTTCTCGGTTTCAGCTACTCAATCGACCGGAATCATGTCAGCAGTTGAGGAACTTTTTTTTGGCGCCTCTGAAGGCAGCGCATAAGTGGCTTGGATCTCAATATTTTTCTATGAAAAAATTCTGTAATTGAGGTCAAATATAGCCAAATAGATTCTTAATTTTCCGAAACATTTAATTGAGTACTTTTCTTCCAAAAAATTCCCGAAAATCGCCCAAATTTTCAGCGTTTACACTGGTATAGCCCCTTAAGGGGTCTTCTCACTTTAGACGCTAATAAAGGCTATTTGAATGAATTTTTTCGATAGGTTTATATTATAGACATTTATACAAAAGTACACACTTTCGAAATACAAAGATACACTTTCTTTCATATTACTACACAAGTTTATTACACATAAACTTTCGATACAAAGATACACTTTCGAAATACATTTTTTTTTAATTCAATTTATTTAAGTCACTATTTATAGATGAAAATGGTAGTTAAAAAAATGTCCTACAAAAATCGCAGATCTGCGCTGTTGGTGAAACCTCGGGGGTGGATTATCCGAAACGAAAAAATCAAACGGTTTTAGATTCAGTATGTTACTGGCTATAGCGCATATCGTACGATTTTTGATATATGCAAAAATAACAAAATGGCGGACATTTTTCGAAAAAACAAAAAAAATCGTGTTTTTATACCGTTTTTGGCTACAAAAAGGGTAAAAATCAAAATTTCGAGAAAACCTTGATATGCGCCATAGCTATAGTTGTAAAGAATATGTGGTTAAAATTTCATAACGATCTGTTCAGTAGTTTCGAAGATTTTATCAATCAGCCGTCGAAAACGTTGCTTCGAGAAAAACGCGTTTAAGGTTTGTTTGGATTACATAAATACATTTAAAAAAATTCTCTATGAATTTCGAAAGTGTATTTATTAAGTGTAACAACTTTTATATGAATGTCTACAATATAAACCAATTAAAAAAAACATTCATGAAAATAGCCTTTTTTAGCGGCTAAAGTGAGAAGCCCTTAATCAACTCCAAAGTTAGCGAATCAATTGTCCAATCGCCACCCCCTATCGTCACCATCCACCGTGTCCCCTTTTTTTTTCATTCGACATTTTTTTCATCTTTTTTTCAACTCTCGAGCGAAACCCCTGGAGACTTTTCCGGTGCGGGCCTACCCCTCGCGGATTCGCGATCGCATTGGTCCAGTTTGTCACAATGGCGCAATCACGAGTGGTCGACCGTCATCGCGAGTCCCGCTCCCTTCCCCTCGTCGTGCCATTATTTCCAACCCTTTCATGTTCCTTGTAATAAAATTGAAATCCCGCAGCGTTCGACTTGCCCGAACCAATGGGAATGCGCCAATCGCGAATGCATTTCGATGTACTATAAATGTACTTTTGATATTCACGTGTTTCGCGATGGCCGCCACGATCGTCGTCCTCGTCGTCGAGAACCTCGAGAGTAGAAAAAGAAAACGGCAATTTGTTGGAACGGACAAATTACTTTTTGTCGCACTGCCCAACGAATTCGTGAATTTTAATAAACACGGTTAATTTAAAAAATCATGCGATAGGGATTAAAAAAAAAAATTTAAATTAAAAAAATTATATTAATGCACAAGAATAATAATAATTAAATCAATGATAATATTCGGAGGAAGTGCGTTTCTCAGAGCAATGAAATCGTATAATAATAATAATAATAATAATAATGATTGGAGGAAGTTGCCCCTAAATTCAAATAAATTCATAATTGCACTGTCCTGAAAAATAATTAATTTGAGGAGGGAAAAATTATTCAAATAAATGAGGGCTTTAATGCTAATCATCGTACCAATGACACCAAAAATAAAAAAACAATAATACCGATAATCGTGAAAATATAATGATCGAGACAATAATAATAGCATACTCATCAATAAAATTCTTCTCATAGTAGTACTAACCCAAACCACCAATCAAAATTATTTCTTTCGGCCTATCGTTGAAAAAAAATCAACCTAAAAATATTTTAAACGAAATTCCCAATAAAGTCTGAAAATAATGTATGCAATGGTTCCTCAGTGTATACGTTTCTCCGGTATTCTCCATTCATCCACTCGCCAACTTCGGTCATAAAAAAAGAACCTACTTTTTAAAGAAACCAATAACATTCCGCACTGCTAAATAAATCGTTTTTCCCTCGGCGTGATGACTGTTTATTTTTTCATGGAATTAAAGGTCTCGTGAAACGGAATGGTAATTATGAGGGAAAGAGAGCGAGAGATAGAGAGAGAGGGGTGATCTTTATCAGAAATGCTCGTGGCAACGAACCTGAAGAATCCGCTCGTTCCCCTCCGCCAAGGCCGCCCGTAGCAGAAGAGCCTTACGGTTCTTCCTCCTCTCTTTTCTTCCTCTTCACTGTTTTTTTTTAATAACCAACTTCCGGTAGACGCGCGGTTCCCATCGCGTTAATATATATATATATATATATATATATATATATATATATATATATATATATATATATATATATATATATATAGAGAGAGAGAGAGAGAGAGAGAAGGAGCAGCCGCGAGAGATCGTGAGTTCCCGCGTTTGCACTAAAGTAGGAGAAACGACGCAGCGATTTCTTCACGATCGCTTATGGTTGAGTGTGCATACGCATATGTCTATATATATATATATATATATATATATATATATATATATATATCTTCGGAGTGTCTTTCCCTCTTCCTTATTCTCTTGCCGAAACTGGGGAGAAAATCTAAAAATGTTTCACGCGCCAACTCACGGCATATCACATGAAATCGAGAGTTCCCCTGAACTTGGCGTTACTCTGTAATATATATATGTATATCTACATTTATTAACAGTACTGGAGGGTATTCACTATTTATAGACATCAAAAGACAGGTCTTATATGTATATACATACATATATATATATATATATATATATATATATATATATATATATATATATATATATATATATATATATATATATATGTATGTATATATACATAAGACCTGTCTTTTATATATGAGTCCATGTGTATTTATGTATTCCTATACACACACACATATATATACGTGTGTATGTGTATATATATATATATATATTAATCTATAAAATATATGTTCAAAATTGTGTTATATATAAATATATATATATAACACAATTTCGAACATAGCAACAAGAACTTTGGAGAACAAGAACTCCGCTATGGGAATAGACCCAGGGCATATAATTATTTTCTTTGTCGACGACGACAACGCGGATCAGTTGGTCGAGACAGCTCAAGAAAGAAAATGACTAAATGGACATGAATAATAATATAGGAATTGGAGAATTCTCGAAAGTGTTCGACAGTAAAAAGCCACACTGCTTTTGTTTTGCGAAGTAAACATTTAGTAGGATAACTCTCAAGGTTACATGTGTGTGCACTTAAGGTTTTGGGTTTTATGAGTTATTGGGGGAGTTCAAGGCGCATTGGGAAGGCGCAGTTCAAAGTATACACACGATAGGGACGAGAGAGACAGGGAGCAAGATAGAGCGAAGCTGGATAAAAGAGAGACAGATCCGAAAAACGGGAAAAGAGAGAACCTGGAGAAACGCGGAGAAAGTGATCAATAACTAATACAAAAAAAAAATAGGATATCAATTGTGCAAAGAGGTTTGTTTGGGAGCCCCGACCTCACAAAACGCGTTTTTAATATTAATGAGCAAGTTCCGAGTGAAAAGATCAGTTCAAAAGGAAGAAGAAGAGAGGCAGTGAGCAGCAGGTTACCGCATCACGACGAGCCAAATAATCCCGTGGCTTTGACTCGGGCCAGTTGAAGAGCAGCAGGTACAGGATATGGAAGTGAGAAGAAAAAAAAAAGAAATAAGCAACCCCGGTGTCCGACGATTCCGGAGCAAGGGTGTCCAACCAAGAGAGAGAGAGAGAGAGAGAGAGAGGTCCTTCGTCTCGCTCTGCGGGCACCTTACTTCCTTCGAGAGCTAGGTGTACGCACGAGAATAGCGAGGAATGAGAAAAGTGACCCTTGGTCAGGTAGCGAGGACCCACGGACCCTTGGTCCTGCGCTCCCTTGTCCTACGGACGTTCGTGGAGTGGCAAGTGGCAACATCTACGAGGGACCGAGAAAGAGAGAGAAAGAGAGAGAGAGAGAGAGAGAGAGAGAGAGAGAGAGAGAGGCGACAAAGCGTATAATACGAGGAGATTATTATTACTCGAAAGGCGTTCGCACCTTTGAGAAAAGGAGGGTGCCCTCAGTGGAGCCTGGACAATGGTCGACAATGGACGAGCGGGAAACCGACACTGCAAACAACATAAATATTCTACTTGTCCCCTCTCTCTCTCTCTCTCTCTCTCTCTCTCTCTCCTGGGCCATTTTCCCTTTCGTCGTACACAAACGTCCTGACCCCGGTCTTCCTAAATACTTCGCGCCTCTCGTCCTCGACGGGATCATCGCCGGGGGTCACGTCTTTCAGGAGTGTGTTTGTAGCTGCTACAGGATCGATTTCCTTCGGAAGCAATTGACCGAAGGATACATACGGGGTGGAGGGGGGGAGGGGGCATTTTTTGCGGTCCACTCTTCGAGTACACGCAAAATAATGGCTGCTGACAGTTCCTGCGACTGAGCAGACAAGTGCAACCTCAAGACTTGCGGGTTTCTGGGGGCCGGAATAGGGCCCCCTCAGTGTTGAAATAAGCGTGCTTTATTTTACGATTTTTATCGTTTTGGAATTTTTTTTCCGGGTTTTGACTTCTGGATGAGTGGTTTTGAAAATTGGGAGGGGGTGCTGGGAGGGGGGCCGGAGGAATTTGAGATATGGGAAAAATGGTGTTGAAGTTTGCATCGTTGGAATGCAACGAAAATGTATATTTTTCGTATTGTGTGTGTTTTTTTTGTGGGACATCCAGGATAGGAAAATCACTGAGGTGTTTTTGAGGATTTGGGATCAAAAATGACAAAAAACAATTCAGTTGATAATAAAGAAATGATTGATGAAGAAAATGAAGAATTTTTGGTGCATTTCAACGATACGAACTTTAACACCATTGGGAAAAGAAATTTTATTGCGTTGGAACGATGGAATTTTAGATCTCTGACGCCGGAAGTCAGGAAGTTGGTATGTTGTCCTTGGGCCTTCTTCTGCTGAGCAAGTTCGTTTCAGAGTAATTTTTTTTTTATCTCTGTTTGCTGGACTTTTGGTTGGTAATTTATGGTTGGTGATGCTTCACTTGAGTTTTTTTGGTCGACTCAGTTTCGATTGTAAGAGAAATCGTTTATTTGCGTCGGGGAATTTTTATTCGAGGCGGATTATTTTTCATTACGAGCGATTAAATTATTTTAACTGAACAAATATTTTGTTGTGGTGGACAATGTCGTAATTTCGTGATAATTTTAAAGTTTAAAAGATATTGGTTTGTGTTTTTTTTAAATTGATTACAACTAAGAATACTTGTTTACTTGGCTCTGACAATTTTTATTCGAGTTAAATAGACTTTTGTTATTACAAACGATAAAGCTATGCATTTTAATCGAACAGATATCGTGTTTTGTCGAAAAATGTCATATTTTTGTGACAATTTTTTTTTTGAGTTTGTTTTGGTCTTTCAAATTGATTACGACTAAGAATAATCGTTAACTCGGCTTTGATATATATATTTTTTGTTTTGAGGCGGATATTTTTACATTTAGTGCGATTAAATTTTAATTGTATTAAAATTGTACCGTTAA
The DNA here is from genome assembly GCA_963210295.1 of Ophion ellenae. Taxonomy (NCBI): domain Eukaryota; kingdom Metazoa; phylum Arthropoda; class Insecta; order Hymenoptera; family Ichneumonidae; genus Ophion; species Ophion ellenae. The sequence continues at coordinate 33,946,471 of OY723392.1, forward strand.
AAGTATTTCGATTGAACAAATATTTCTTTTTGTCGAAAAATGTCATAAAATTCTGACAATTTTATAGTGTTGGGGTTTTTAAATATTAATTCCAACGAAGAATAATCGTTCACTTGTCGATGACAATTTTTTTTAATCCAGTCAAATGCACTTTTTTCATGACGAGCCATTAAATTACGTATTCAAATTGAACAAACATTTCGTTTTGTCGAAAAATGTCATATTTCCGTAATAATTTCGTACGTGTTTGTTTGACTTCTTAAAAACAGATTACAACCAAGAACAATCGTTTACTTAGCTCTAACAATTTTTATTCGAGTCAGACGTTTTTTGTTACGAGCCATTGATTTATGGATTTTAATTGAGAAATATTTCGTTTTGTCGGAAAATGTCATAGTTTCGGGATAATGTTTTAGTTTGTTTGCGTTTTTTGAAAATCGATTAAAACTTAGAATAATCGTATTTGGCTCCGTCAATTTTTACTCGAGCCAGACTTTTTTTTTTATTGCGCGCGATAAAATTATATATTTTAATTGAACAAGTATTAGGAAATTTATCGTTTTATATTACAAAATTCATTACAACTTAGAATAATCGATTATTTGGCTCTAACAATATTTATTCGAGTCAAATAGACTTTTTTTTATTACCAGCGATAAAATTATGTATTTTAATTGAACAAATATTTGTTTTCGTGACATTTTCGGAGTGTGTGAAATATTGCAGCAATTGCGATGGTGCTTTCTTGGTGGCATTATTTTCTTGTCCATTTCGGGCAGTCTCAGTGCACGGGGAAAGAAACGACGGCGACAGGGCCGAAAGACGGAGGGACCGTTGCAGACGGTAGAGCAGAGCCTCGGGACGCGGCATAGCCAATAATCCAGCCGCACTTGAGTATCGCGAAAGAACCCGATGACGTCGTATTTCAGTCGAAATTGCCCATCGCCAGATTGGATAGACGATATACAGCCGCAATGTTTGGAGCCTCTTGCGATCTCTCGTAGAGAGAGAGGGAGAGAAAGAGAAAGAGAGAGAGGTCCAGACTGAACATTTTTCTTTCCTTCTTCCGTCCCATCTCGCGAGCAATCGCTCGATCCTTAATTAATAAATCCTTACAGGACTGAGCTAAGATCCTTTTCCCATTTCGAATTCACATAGACACTTCATACAAATTATTCATAGGCCAACATCAACCCGCGTGATCCAAACTGGTCGGAATAAAATGATGAAAAGTTCATTTGGGTTTGTTTGGGTTAAGGGGAACAAAAAAAATCATGAAAGTTCACAATTTTTTTTGTTAAGTAAAAATCTATTCGCCATTTTTGAGTCTTAGGGTTTTATTACTACTTTGGGCTGTTACATGGTATTTAAAACAATTATTAACCTTCAAAAATAGCGGAGATATGGCACGGTCTTCTAAACTGCATTTTCAAAACTGGCGTGACGTATAGCTAAAAAGCTAATCGACCGATTCTGATGAAATTTGGCATAAATGTTTCCAATCTTATTGTCTAAAATATAAACCTCAATGTTTCTGTAAATTTTCAAAAAAAGTATTTTTGATTGCAAAATGTAGCCATTTTTTTCGGAAAATTAAATCTTCTGGTTTCAAAGCGTACCATTTCATCGATTTTCGACATTTCCCACTTTTTCTTGGTTCATATTCTGCGTATGAGTGTTAATGAAATAAAGATTTTTGTTGGTTTTTCTCAGATTGATCCCACCGACGCTACGTGTCACGCCGTCTGACAACATCCACCGTAACCCGTTTAGAAGACCGTGCCATACCTCCGCCATTTTTTGAGACACGTCATTCCAAAAAATACCACGTAACAGCCAAAAGTAGTGATAAAACATACCCCAGGTCTCCAAAATGGTGAAGAAATATTTCCTCTTGAAAAAAAAAATGAAAATCAGCAATTTTTTCCTCGCCCAAAGGTGTCTCCCCCTAAAAAAAAACAAGTCCACGGCAAACGTTGATATTGATGGAATTGGTGACCGACGTTTAATTTCAAGTTCACGGTGGCCGCGTGTAAAAACGGCCCCCCTATTTGCGGAGTGTCAAAACTACGAAACACTGTCATCGATAAATACGCAATGGGATTTAAATTGCTGCGGGGCTTTATCCCGGCCTTGATCGGCAGCATAATTGATCAATGAAACGTTCCAGTGGTACGAGTCGACGTTTCGCCCGACTTTGACAGCTAGCGCCATCTCGGTCGAGGACCGTCGTAGCGAAGTTTCGCGACGGTGAGAAAGGGTGAGCGAAAGGGTTAACTTTAGTGAGCTCGAGGATGTCACCTTGGTATTTCCTACAATGTTTCCTCGGATGGCCCTGCGAGCTTTTACGATCCCATCCTTTAGCCCCCCCAACCCCCCTCCCAGGACTGCCGCCAGCTACTCATTTTTTGATGTTTTCAAGATTGGTCCAGTTTTTTCTCCAGTCCAACAATGTTCATCAATTTCTTCATCCATATTTAACTATTAGGTTGGACAGAAAGTCTTTGCGTTTTATCACCAAAAGCAACATAAAAAAGGAGTCTTGAAACGAATGATTAATTTTATTTTAATTTTGGTGATAAAACGAAAAGACTTTCGTGCCAAACTTAATAGTGTTACACAATTTTAGTCCATTTCTGTACATTCATATTTTCAGGCTGAGGTCAAGCCTGAGAAAATGGGATTTTCCTTTCGAATGGACAGTAAAGAAAGTCTGACAGCGTTCGGCATTTATGAGGAAGCTTTTGACTGAATCCTCAATGTAAAAAAATTGAAAAAAAAAATTCTCTCATAATTGAAGCTAATGGAACTGTCGTTAAGGGGTCTTCTCACTTTGCACGCAAAAAATAGGCTATTTTCCTGAATTTTTTTGATAGCTTTATAGTATAGATATTGATAGAAAAGTTGTTACACTTCATGAATACACTTCCGAAATACATAAAAAAGTTTTTTTTTTAATTTATTTAAGTCACTATTTATAGATGAAAATGGTAGTTTAAGAAATATTCTAAAAAAATTGTAGGTCTGCGCTGTTTTAGATTCAGTATGTTAATCGCTATAGCGCATATCCTACGATTTTTTATGTATGCAAAAATAACAAAATGGCGGACATTTTTCGAAAAAAAAAACGTTTTTCACCCTTTTTTCCAAAAAGAAATAATAACTATCAAAATTTTCGAAAAATCCTTGATATTCTCTATGGCCATAGTTGTAAAGAATATGTGGTTAACATTTCATAAGTAGTTTGGAAGAATTTTACAACAAGCCGCCGAAAAACGTTTTTTTTTCGAGAAAAACGCGTTTAAAGTTTGTGTGGGTCACTTAAAAACAAAACAAAAACATTTTTGAAATGTATTTCGAAAGTGTATTCATTAAGTGTAACAACTTTTATATCATTATCTATAATATAAAGTTATCAAAAATTTCATGAAAATAGCCTATTTTTAGCTTCTAAAGTGTAAAGAACCCTTAACTTCAATCATGAGTCATTTTTTTGCACTTGTTTTTTGAAATTGTTTATTCGCACCTGGCCAACTAAATTTGAGATGACAAAATGTAATTAATTTGATTGTTAGCAGTATTCGTTAGTTTGATGCAATAAACAATACTTAAAATGACTTGATATTCCATTTTTCCAATGAATAATCCATTGACATTCCCCAATGAATTAGACAAGACGAGACATTTGTTTTAGTGCCTGTATCAGTTTTATAGTATCTTTCAGTATGGACCCTTAAGATATGATTCAAATTCGATAAATCGTCCATTAGACCATGCCGACGAATTATTTATTGAAAAAATTGAATATTCGATCACTTTGAGAATTATTGTTTCCAAATTACACATAAAACAAGATTTTTCAAATAGGAATAACGAATATTTTCGTTTTTATATTTGAAAATATATTAACGAATTAATGTTTGTACATAAGTATTTGAATAAATTTAAATAAATGTGAATGAAAATAAGGAAAAAAAGTATACAAAATTAGAGTATATTTTCATAAATTTGAATGCGAATATTAAAATAACTTAAAACAATGTAATGCAAACATTTAATAAATTAATGAATTAATATACTATTTCTTTAAATTAATTTCAATATAAATACTCCAACATAAATTCTACAAAAAATAAAACATGAAAAAGCGTATTAATGAACAAATACTTAAATTTAAAAAAAACGAGTTTTCTGCGCATTTTCACACAAAAAAACGTATTTTTTCACAGCAACTTCAACAAAGCTCTGAATACCGCATGGCCCTAAATTCCATTTCCGTCCGCCGGCACTAAATTCCCGACCACTGAGGCTGTCCAATCAACAACGAGTGTATACCTGCCAAACGAGAAGCTCGAAAAATCCGCGATCTCGAGGCATCGCGAGACAAAAAAAAACGTGAACTTCTCTCTCGTCCCGGCTGTATAGTTTTACCTGCGCGCGTGCTAGGTAAGAGGATCCAGAGGGAGCCCGAGATGAGACACGGGAGAAACAAGGCGAAGATGCGAAAAGAGAAGAGAGGAGCGAGGATACGCACAAAAAAAAGGGTTCGTGCCACGTGCCCGCGTGGCGAGCTCGGAAGCGGCAAGGGGGAGGGGGCGCCCTTAAAGGTTAATCTGAGGAATCAAGTCAAAGTAGTTTTTTGTCGGTTTCGTACACGCGGCATGAACGCGCGGCACACGCACGGCGTGCGAGGGCACACACGAGTGAGATCGAGAACTGTAACGATGCTTACTGTCGATCGTTTTTCTCTCTCTCTTTCTTTTTTGCTTTATTTTTGCATGGTCTATACAGTAATATGAATACAGAGGTGGTGTACGCAATAAGAGAGAAAGAGAGAGAGAGAGAGAGAGAGAGAGAGAGAGAGAGAGAGAAAGTGGTTGGGAAGCAAATAAATTATGTTATATATATATATATATATATATAACATTTTGACGATATTTTTCATGATTACGTTATATGTGTGCGTGCATAAATAAATAAATAAATAAATAAATCAATCAATCAATAAATAGATAAATGAATAAATAAATAAATGAATAAGTTTATACAAAATGGTACTAAATAATACGAAATAAGCGCATAAGAGCGCATAAGAGAGAGGGAGAAAGAGAGATGAAGTGGGTGGGAAGCAAATAAATAATGTTATATATATATCAAATTTTAAAGATATTTTTCATTATTATGTTATATGTGTGCGTGCACACATAAATAAATAAATAGATACATAAATAAGTGAATAAATAAATTAATGAAAAAATGAATAAGTTAATAACTTCATAAGTGAATAAACGAATAAATAAATAAATACATATATCTAAACAGTTCAACTCAATTACTGAAATCTCTCTGCAATTCTACCATTTTTATAATCCACTTATAAAAACGACCATGATTCCAATAATCGAGAAAAAAATACTTCCATCGTTATCTCAAATGTACGACAAAACAATTTTCTTTATTTTCTTCCACGCTCGAGGAAAATAGCAGGCTTGTGTGTTTTAATAGAATTTTAGTGGTCTAATCGTGTGGAGGGTCCACTACACGAATTTCCCCACAACGTTTGAGAATGGTATGCGCCCTATTTGAGTGCTGCATAGACTTGTGGCTCTTGTTTTATATGGAGTACAGTGAGGGATGAGGAGGGAGAGATAGAGAGAGAGAGACAGAAAGAGAGAGTAGGTCCATCGGAGAATAGGTGAGGGAGAGAAAGAGAGCGAGTGAGAAGGGCTTCCGACGGGCCGCTTCAAAGACAATATTTAACGGATATACACACCAAGAGATGGCATATGCCGCGCACGTGCCGACACACAGGGGGCGCTCGCTTCGAGAGATCGTCCGTTAAACGCACTTTGTTTGCTAAATAACGTGTCCTCCTCCCCACCTCATCCCTTTGCTCTCGCTCTCTCTCTCTCTCTCGCTGCTAAGTACTGCTGTAACACACCTATCTCAAGACTTTTCCAACGCTTTTGTAACTCCTCCGCCGATTATACATCGTCCATTTCGTTCTCCGATTCGCTATTCATCCAAGCGGGTCTTGGATCCGTCGGAGTGTGTACAATCGTGTACGGGCCGTTCCGTGTCCAAGAATTGTACTATGCGATCAAATGGAAATTACGTCGATGCGCCAAATGCTCGCCGAAACCGGAAATAGCGATGTGACGATTGCGCGGGTTGTGAGGGCGAGAGGGAAGGAATTGCAATACAGGGGAAGGGACGAAATTGCAGATACGCGATGAGAGATGGAATTGCAATACGAAAGGAGAGATGGAAATGCAATACGAAAGGAGAGATGGAATTGCAGTACGAAAGGAAAAATGGAATTGCAATACGCAAGGAAGAATGGAATTGCAGGTACGGAAGTAGAGATGGAATTGCAATATGAAAGGAGAAATAGAATTGCAGTACGAAAGGAGAGATGGAATTGCAATACGAAAGAAGAAATGGAATTGCAGATACGGAAGGAGAGATGGAATTGCAGATACGGAAGGGGGGGTGGAATTGCAAGTACGAGAGGAGAGATGGAATTGCAGATACGCGATGAGAAATGGAATTGCAAATACCAGAGGGAAGATGGAATTGCAAAAACCAGAGCAGAGATGGAATTGCAATATGAAAAGAGAGATAGAATTGCAGTACGAAAGGAGAGATGGAATTGCAGTACGAAAGGGGAGATGGAATTGCAATACGAAAGGAGAAATAGAATTGCAGATACGGAAGGGGGGGTGGAATTGCAAGCACGAGAGGAAAGATGGAATTGCAGTACGAAAGGAAAGATGGAATTGCAATACGCAAGGACGAATGGAATTGCAGGTACGGAAGTAGAGATGTAATTGCAATATGAAAGGAGAGATAGAATTGCAGTACGAAAGGAGAGATGGAATTGCAATACGAAAGAAGAAATGGAATTGCAGATACGGAAGGAGAGATGGAATTGCAGATACGGAAGGAGAGATGGAATTGCAGATACGAAAGGAGAGATGGAATTGCAGATACGGAAGGAGAGATGGAATTGCAGATACGGAAGGGGGGGTGGTGGAATCGCAAGTACGAGAGGACAGATGGAATTGCAGATACGCGATGAGAAATGGAATTGCAAATACCAGAGGAGAGATTGAATTGCAAAAACCAGAGCAGAGATGGAATTGCAATATGAAAAGAGAGATAGAATTGCAGTACGAAAGGAGAGATGGAATTGCAGTACGAAAGGAGAGATGGAATTGCAATACGAAAGGAGAAATAGAATTGCAGATACGGAAGGGGGGGGGGGGTGGAATTGTAAGCACGAGAGGAGAGATGGGATTGAAAATAGGGAAGGGGAGATGGAATTGCAGATACAGAAGGAGAGATGGAATTGCAGATACGGAAGAAGAGATGGAATTGCAATACGAAAGAAAGGCTGAAATTGCAGATACGGAAGGGGGGATGGAATTGCATTACGAGGCATTAGAGATGGAGTTGCATATACGAGAGGAGGGATGGAGTTGCAAATACGAGAGGAGGGATGGAATTGCATTGTGAGAGAAGAGATGGAATTGCACATGCGAGAGGAGATATGGAATTGCAATACGAAAGGAGGGGATGGGATTCCAAATGCGAGAGATGAAATGGAATTGCAATATGAGAGAAGGGATGGAGTTGCGGACGCAACAGGAGGGATGAAATTTCGAGCAAAGGGATGGAATTGGAAATACGAGAGAAGAAATGGAATTGCAAACACGAAAAGAGGAAAGGAATTGCAAATACGAGAGAAAGGATGAAAATGCGATACCAGAGGAAGGCTTGAATTGCAAATACGAAAGAAGACATGGAATTGCAATACAAAAGTAAGGGACGGAGTTGCAATTGGAGAAAGAGGACGGAATTGCAAACACGAAACAAGGGATGGAATTGCAAATACGAGAGAAAGGTTGAACTGCGAATACGAGCGAGGGAACAGAGTTGCAATGCGAAAAAAGGGATGGAATTGCAATACGAGGGAAGGAATGGAATTGCAATACAAGATAAAATGTGGAGTTGCAACACGAGAGAAGAGATGAAATTGCAACAGGGGAGAAGGAATGGAGTTGCAATACGAGAAAAGCGATGGAATTGCAATGAGAGAATGAATGACATTGCAATACGAGAGAAAAGATGGAATTGAAAATACGAGAAGCGGAATGGAATTGCAAGTACGCGAAGGAACATCAGACAGGATACCAATGAGTCCACACTTGACCGGTCTCGTACCCGTACTTGACAGTCCTATTGGCACAAAGTGCGCAGATTTTTTCGGCTTACGGAACAGGGAGCGATGGTCACCGCGACATTCGCGAGTGTACGTCTGATCGGAAATGAAATGCCCCATATGTGTGCACAGCACCTACGCCGATCGGCTCAATTAAATCTTAAGTGCTCGCACCCAGCTCACCCTCTCGACTCTCGACACATCGCGAGCCTCTCTCTCGCTCTCTCTTTCTCTCTCTTCGCGATTATATAGCGTCGTGGAATTCCATTTCTCTCGTGCACTTTGAGGCCTTTCCACTCATCCACGAAAATCTCGGTGACTCGTCTCAACCGCGAAAACGTTATGACTTTTCTCACGAATTTTTCATCCTTCGATTAGGAATATATATATATATATATATATATATATATATATATATATATATATATATATATATATATATATATATATATCAATGAGCCTTCATACGATCGTTATTCGCCATTCTTCATTTTGTCACTCAGCTGAGAATCATCCCTGCCGACATTGATCCAATTCTCAGCGTTCGTCATTGCAAAAAGATCGTAGAACCGCTTCCGGTTCACAAATGACGTACGCATCGTCGTCATCGCACATTTGAAAATGTTCTCACCTCAATTTTTTCGCTTCTATTTTCGTCGCCCTCGTTCTGATCCTCATCAACCGTATTCCTTATCGCCGTAATTTCTGGATTTGCGACGATGATTTACCGTCGTGTCTGTTGCCATAGTGACGTAGTGCAGTACAATTATCAGTGAATTCTTCTTCAGCTTTACATTTAATTTTACACTTCAGTATTATTTTATATTCAACGTTGCCTTCTCGCAACGATTACAGCGATTATTTTTATTGTTTAAATTCTAATTTTCATGTAATTGTCATTTGATTAATATATTCCAATGATGACGATAATGATTATTATTGTCTGGATTATAACGATGATGCAATTACGTAATAATTATATTCTACTGATGATGATGTTTATTATTATTATTATTAATTCATTATTATTTATGTTTCATTTAAAAACCAAATTATTATATATTATTATTTTTATCATTGTTATTCTCATTGCTATTGTGACATGATTTTTGTACGTAACCGGAAAAATCGATCTGTCAATTCAAGACAAAAAGTGACAGAGGAGGAAAGCATCGAAGTGATGAAATCTCCGGCGGTTGAGATTATGCTTTATTTCTGATTTACTTCGGATTACTACGTTATGCTGCAGCTGAATGGAGCAAAATCCGGTATCTCTTTTCGCGACGGCGTCATAGCGGCAACTAAAGAATATCGCAGTTGTAATTAAGAAAACGCGGAGGAGAGAGCAAAAGAGAGAGAGAGAGAGAGAGAGAAAGAGAGAGTCGCGGCGTCGGCGTCGGCAAACTACGACGACGACGACGACGTGCCCCCGGAAGACGGGGAGGGGTCCATCAGCCACCCCCGTCGTCTTTGTCTTCCAGTCTCTCTCTCTCTCTCTCTCTCTCTCTCTCTCTCTCTCTCTCTCTCTCTCTCTCTCTCGCACACTCTCTCTTTCTCTCTCTGAGCGGGGTCGGGGGGTACACGGAGAGGGTGAAAAAGAGAGCTCGACGGAAAAAACGTGCGCATGACAATGCGTTTCCTCTCTCGCTCCCTCGTGATCGCTTTCCCTCTCGTTCTTGCATTTTTTTCCTTGCCCACTCTCACTCTCGGTTTTCTCCACTGCTCTCCCTCCTAGCCCCCTTCTCTCTCTCGCTCTCTCTCTCTTTCTCTCTCTCTCTCTCTCTCTCCCCCCTCTTCTCCCTCCCTCTCTCTCTCTCTTCTCTCTCTCTCTCTCTCTCTCTCTCTCTCTCTCTCTCTCT
>OY723392.1:33956753-34184253 GCA_963210295.1 Ophion ellenae
ATCCAAGGGTGGGGGGCACATCGTACACGCGACTTTTTTTTCCTTCCTCCTCCTCCTTCTTTTTTCGCCCGTTTTCGTTTTTTTTTCACCTTGCTACTTGGCCAACCTATATCCAAATGCTTTTGCTCACGCACACCGATCCACACGCTCGTACATCGTCGCTCGCCTCGTACGCACGTAAATTTATAGTTTTTGGCACGCGCGGTAATTACTTCGCGCGGCGCGAAAAAGAAGCGGATCGTGGCTCGCGGAATGACGAGGTGGCGTTTCATTGGATTCATGGCGCGTATGTCGCGGAGTCACTCGCTTTGGGCCCATTTCCACTGTTTTTGACGCTACCACCTTGACGCGGCTAGCAGTGAATAACGCGATTTTTTATGTGGTGCCCGGTGTCCAGGGGGGAGAGCACCGTTTTGGGGAGAAAGTGCAGGGGGACCATCCTCGATTGGTACTTGGCTTGCCGGGATGAGAGCTTTTTTTTGGAGTGTTTGCGGGATATTTTGAGTTTTTTGGAAACGATAGTTTTATTTGTTCGGAGCGGGGTATTTGGCGGGGATGGAGACAGTGTTGGGGTTGAAGTATATGTGTCGTTTTTATTATATTTTTGTAAATGAAGTTTGGAAGAAATCGTTTGGGAAGATTATTCTTTTAATTGATTATTATTGGTTGATTGGTTATTATAGTAATTATTATTGAATTATTGAACATCATTTATTCAAATTGGGGAACGAATGGTTTATTTCAATTATAGAAATTTTGGAGAATTAGGAAGAACTCTTTTAGTCAAATTATAAAACTTTTATTGATTATTATTGAAAGTTTTTTTGAATTGCTGGACATAATTTATTCTAATTAGGGAAGGAATTTTTTATTTGAATTATAGAAATTATTGAAAATTTGGGAGAAATCGAGTATTTTAATTATTTGAATTATTGAACGTTTGAAAGAAATTATTTGGACAAATATTTATACAAAGTTTGGAAGAAATAAATTATTCGAAGACATTATGTATACGAATTTATTCAGCGACCAAATGATTCATTGGATACTAATTGACGTTTAGTAGACGGAACAGAGCCGAACATCGTGCTCTGCAGTAGTCCAATTAGGAAAAACCTTACATGATCTTCGCCAGTAAAAAAAATCTAGTAATTGTTTGGAAATTTTGATACTGTTCTTTCATTCGCCATTTCGTGGTGACAACGTCCAAGGTTTTTATTGTTCCAATCGAATTAAATACTATTCCGGTCGAACTATTTAATTAACATTCAGTAATGAGCAATAACAATCAAACTCATAAAAATTATAACTCATCAAAATTAAATAAATTTAACAACATTCAGTCATTTTAATAACAGTTAGTAGTTCTCCAAAAATAGTTCAAGAAAATAATTATTCGAATGACGTTTCAATAATTTTAATAACGATTAATAGTCGACAAAAAATGGTTCGACTGAAAATAATTATTTTATTATCGTTTAGCAACTTCAGGACATTCAACAGTTTTAATAACAGTAAATAGTACCCAGTAAAATAGTTATCAAAAAAATAGTTTAACCTCAAATCATTTTGATGCTTCCAGTATAATTTTAATTTCTATTCAACTATTCTCATGATTTTGCTCAAGTCGAATATGTAATTTTCTCGCAAATACGAAGTTTATTTAACTTAAATGATATTTTGTCACAGCCGAATAAATTATTATTTTCAGTCAGTCGTCGTTCATTAATTTTTTTTTCGGAATAAAGAATCGTTTAATTGAATTTCCAATAAAGTCTAGTAGGCCGAGATTCAAGCAAAAGATTCTCGATGTAACTATCTACTATTCAGACATTTTCCATTACGCTTATTATTTTATAATTTCAATATAAAAAAAAATCGATGTTCTTTCAAATTCGAGTCGAATTTTGGACGGGTGAAAAAAAATTATAGGTTTTTTCATTTTATAATTTCAACGTAGAAAAACCAAAATTCGATGTTTTTGCAAATTCGAGTCGAATTGTGAGCACGTAAAAAAAAATTGCCAAGTGGATTTTCGGTTACGTCAACGAAAACGACGAAATAATAACTATACTTATGGTAGGTTTGGTCAAAAATTAGAAAGATTTCTGGTGCGCCCTTTAATTTCGAAGGGCTCGAGCATACGAGCCTCGAGCACGGCTGTTCCGATCTCTAGGACGAGGGGTCGGGGGAAGAGGAGGGCGGGGGCCAAAAATATTTCCCAGAGATGACAAGCACACGAGCCCAACGCGGCCCTGATCCTTAGCAAAGTATATAACACACGAAGACCTCCCGAGATTCGAGAGCCAGAGAGACTTTTTGACAAAACCGAGAAATTATCTTCGCTCCGGTCCAGCCCAGATATACTTTGCGTTTATCCCACGACGATGATCTCTGGACAGTGTCACTTTTCGGTCTGGCCAATCCGGCCCGTTTCGTAATCTTGTCCAGTGGATTTACGAAAAAAAAAATCGTACGAAAATGCGAGTGAATATCTTCAAAAAGAAAATAAAATGGCTCCATGGAAAATAATTATTTTCGTGACATTTCAGTAATTTTAATTACAGTTAATGGTTCTTGAAAAGGAATTATTTGAATAACATTTTAGTGATTTTAATAACAATTAACAATTTTATAAAAATCAATGGAAAATAATTATTTTAAGAGCATTTGATCATTTTGAAAATATTTGATAATTCAAATAATAGTTCTAAGCAGTTCTGAGAAATATTAACAGTCCCAAAAAATATAGACAGGCATAAAAAAATTTTCGATGGAAAATAATAATTTTAATAACATTGAGTTATTTTCAATAACATTTAGTAATCCTAATTCCATTAAATAATTTTGAAAACATTTAAGTACTCTAATAACAGTTAATAGCTCTCGAAAAATAGTTCAATTGAAAATAATAACTTGAAAGATACTTCGACAATTGACGATCAATGATCGAAAAAAAAAATCGTACAATTGCAAATAATAGTTTTAATAATATTGAATGATTCTAAAAATATTTCATAATTATAACAACAGTTCTAAGCAGGCCTACAAAATATTAGCAGTCCTAAAAAATGTAAACAGTGCGAAACAAATTTTTTGACGGAAAATAATTATTTCAATAATTTTCACAACGATTGATGATTTTGAAAAACACCATGGAGTGTTTTGAAAAACACAATGGAAAAAAATGAGTTTAGTAAGATGAAGAATTTTAATAACATTCAATACTTTTGAAAACATTTACCAATATTAACAACACTTAATAGTTCTCAAAAAAGGTTCAATTGCAAATAACAACTTGAATAACATTTGAATCATTTAAACAATTTGATTGATTGATGGTTTTAAAAAAATGGTTCGATTGAAAATAATAATTTGAATAACATTTAGTAATTTCGACATGCAAGCATTTCCATAAAATGTAATAATTCTGTAAACCAATAACAGTGAATAATACTCCATAAGATAATTCCCCAAAAAGTAGTTCAATCGTTATTTCAATAGAATTACAATAATTCCAGTAATATTCATTAATTTTGATAACAGCAATTTCCACAGTTTTCCAATAATTCTATTGTGATCAAGGGAATATCGATGATCCGAAAATGCATTGGAGATGCATCTACGTTGAATTACGTGATTGATAAATTTGCCAATAAAACTTTTTTATTCGTTCAGAATAATTCTATACACAAGACAAAATAGATATTTCATGTAATTTTCCGTTTCGTCGATCGAATTAACGTATTGAAAAAATCAGAAGCATCGAAGTTGGCTACTTATATGCATGCACGAAGTTGAGGCGTGAAAACGGCCAAGATAATTTAATTTGATCATTTTTACCAATATATTGTTTTTAGGACGTCGAACTTCTGGCATAGTTATTATTGGACCTCACGTCGTGCAAAATGCAGCGATAAGTTCTATCCTCAATTATTCAATTCCAATAGTATGTCCCGAATACGAGTTCATTTTATCCAGCTTTCAACGACTCATCTTCCGATAATCGATACCCCACATTAGGTTGTTTTAATCTTCAAAAATGGTATTCTGATTAAGGACTCGATTGGACATCTTTTTCGAAATGCATTTTTGCGTATTCCTCTTTCTCGAAGAGAAAAAAATTATTGAACTTATAAATAAAAATTGAAATATTTAGAAATCGTTTTAGAACGTTTTTCTAGCATTGCCAAAATTAAAGACCGTCAAAAAATGCAAAACCGTGCTCAACTGGGAATTTTTCAGTACGCAAAACCTATAGAGGTTACTTTACTTCAAAAACTCGTTCATTTTGGCACTGATAAAAGAAATTACATTTTTTTATACTTAGCGAATGTCATCAAAGCCGAGAATTTCTTTTCGATGGCTCAAATTGTTTTCGCCATGTGCTAAATAGAATATGAATTATCAAATTGTTTTGATTTGATAATTGATTTGATAATCTCGTACAAGTCCACGAGAGTGACTCAAACTTTTTTCACAATCCCGATCAAGCCTCCACATAATAAACCTCAAGACAAAAAACAGTAGACCATAATAAAAATCAAAGCAACAAATAAATAAATCAATAAAAAAAAGAATCTTCATCGCCTCCCAACGATGGAAAATGTGAAACCATATGCTCGAAATTTTTTGGCGCTCCATAAATCCCGCATCGATCTTTTTAACGCTGTCAAATTTGGCAAGAACTATTTTATCAAAAATTTGCTGCTTTCATTTTTCTTTCATCAAGCTGAATTCTACCTGATCGTCCGTATAGGATGAAATAACGTGGCTCGCTGGTGACACGTAAAAAGTTTTGCCGTGCCTCGATCCATGGCCTTTTATATATCTACAATCTGCACCTTTTTAGGGTGAAAAAGAATCGGAGAACATGTACGAGTATGCGTCTGAACATATAAAAAGTTACTTGCTTTTTCTTCTTATTATTATTGTTTTTCAAAATTGGTCGACGTTATTATTATTATCATTATTGGTGTTGTTGTTTTTTGAAATTTGGTCGGCGTTATTATTATTGTTGTTTTTCCAAATTCGTCGGCGCTATTACTATTATTTTTGTTTTTTTTAAATTGATGGGCGTTATTATTATTATTACTATTATTGTTGTTTTTTAATTCGTCGGTGCTATTACTATTATTATTAGTATTGTTTTTCAACATTGGTCGGTGCCTTTATTGTTATCATTATTCATGTTGTTTTTTAAAATGTGGTCGGCGTTTTTTACTATCATTATTATTATTATTATTATTATTATTATTATTTTTCAAAATAAGTCGTCGTTATTACTGTCATTATTATTATGATTCCTCGTTAAAATTAGTCGGAATAATAATAATTATTATATTGTTGCTATTATAAAATTATTATGATTATTGGTATATGTTATTATTATTAATATTATCATATATACATGAAACTTTAATGTTTGATTTATTTTAATATAAATAATGATTATTTCAGACTTTGAATAATAGTAATAATAATCAATTATCAATAATATATATATATATATGTAGGAAAAATAAATTTTGGACCTGACATACCTATCGACTGTTATCTACCAGTACATCTAGTTATTTTGAGGACGGTCTTTAAATATGCTTGCATTCATCCGTATGATATTTCGAAGCTATCGAGGTTCGGTTAATATCGAGTATGGGGACAATTGGCTACTATGAGGACAGTTCTCGAAGCCGAATGTCCTCAAAATCACCTTTATACCTGGACAGTGGGGACTTGGTTCTCAATTCGTAAAAATTCAACTCGCACTAAAGGGGAGATGCTGCACGTTTGTCTCTTGGACTTTTATCCACGTGTAAATGTAACAGCAGAGAGAGAGAGAGAGAGAGAGAGAGAGAGAAGCTCTTGCCGCGCGGTCAAAGGTTAATCTGTATTCTTTACGCTCGACGATCTGCTCTCCGCTCTCGCGGTTCGAAAAAAAACTTTGAGATTTCCACGACAGACTCGTCGTGGCGTCGTTGGCCCCCGGCGGGCTCCGTCCCGTACAGAACACAGCAAGCTCAAAAGGTTCTTGGCCTTTTCTCACACCGCTAATACTATTTTCGGCTACGCTGTACTTTACTTTATTCTCGCGTTTGTGTCCCTCCGAATCTGATAAGACGCGGTCAGTTCTTCGCGAGTTCTCTCCTCGTGGCCCTCGTGTCAGGGAAATAGAAGAAAACAACAAAAAAAAGAAAAAGAATGCACTCTCGAGTTGTTCGAGATTCTCCCAGGGACAATTGGCTCTGCAAGTCTTGGGATGAACTTCCGAAGACGCGGAGTGAAAAGTTAGGCGACTGGGAGAATTCATTGGCAGTCAAAAATTGGCTCGCCCTTTTCACCTTCGGTCGATTCGAAGAGAGATTAATTGTTAAAGTTGCGAGTAAAAAATAATTTAATGAACGGATACTTGGACCGGATTGATTTATAAAATAGTGGTAACGTTGGTTTTTTCCAGGCTGAAATGAAGGTGTTATGCTTAGTTGTGAAAGTCGAAAAATCACTTTTTTTTAAACCTATATATTTCGACGGTATATCATTTTATAAATGTTCCGTGAAAATTTCAGGGCGATCGGATCGAAATTGACCGATTTATAGACTGTTATGTTGACGCCCGTCATAACGCTCGTAACGTCGTTCGAAACTTTAACCCTTCCTTGACACACTTATATGTGGCCAAGATTTTGACACACTGGGTCAATTTGACCCGTGGATTTGGTGGATTTTCATCCACCTGCTCTTAACAATCCTTCGGTTGGTTTTTATTGAAAAAGATCCGGCATACACTCTAAAAGTTTCTTGATATGTCTGCATAATTCAAATCCGTAAAGTATACAATTGGATTGTTGTAAAAAATTATTGAAAACTTTTCATTTTGGGAAAGTGAGCATTTTATTTCAAATTCCGCCGGAAGTGTTTCAACGTAGGGTTAAGATAGGATTGGCACTTTTTTTTAAGCCACTCATTTTGTATACATATATACATTGTTTGGGAAAATTCAACGTACAGAATGCGATGGGACCCATCAAGAATCGTATCGGATTCTGTTCGATAATCTGGGAACCCTTCAGGATTCAAATTGAATTCGTACGTTGGATTCGAACGGGAAATCTAAATTAGAATCCAATGTACAATCGTGACGTTCCAGTACAGAGATCCAATACGATGACCCGTTGGATTCCTATCAGAAAGTGGAGACAAGCATGTGAATCCAATTGGATGCCTATCAGGAAGTGGGAACAAACATGTGGATCCAGTTGGATCCCTATCAGGAAGTGGAAACCAGCATGTGAATCCAGTTGGATCCCTATGAGGATGTGGGGACAAGCATGTGAATCCAATTGGATCCCTATCAGAAAGTGGGGCCAAGCATGTGAATCCAATTAGAGCCCTATCAGGAAGTGGGGACAAGCATGTGAATCCAATTGGATCCCTATCAGGAAATGGAGACCAGCATGTGAATCCAGTTGGATCCCTATCAGGAAGTGGGGACAAGCATGTGAATCCAATTGGATCCCCATCAGAAAGTGGGGACGTTCATGTCAATCTAATTGGATCCCTATCAGGGAGTGGGGACAAGCATGTGAATCCAGTTCCATCCCTATCAGAAAGTGGGGACAAATATGTGAATCCAATCGGATACCTATCAGGAAGTGGAGACAAGCATGTGAATCCAATTGGATCCATATCTGAAAGTCGGGACAAGCATGTGAATCCACTTGGATCTCTATCAGAAAGTGGGGACAAGCATGTGAATCGAATTGGATCCCTATCAGGAAGAGGGGAGAAGCATGTGAATCCAATAGGATCCCTATCAGAAAGTGGGGACAAGCATGTAAATCCAATAGGATCCCTATCGGGAAGTGAGGACAAGCATGTAAATCCAATAGGATCCCTATCGGCATGTGAATCCAATTGGATCGCTATCAGGAAGAGGGGACAAGCATGTGAATCCAATTGGATCCCTATCAGAAAGTGGGGACAAGCATGTGAATCCAATTGGATCCCTATCAGGAAGAGGGGTCAAGAATGTGAATCCAATCGGATACCTATCAGGAAGTGGAGACAAGCATGTGAATCCAATTGGATCCATATCAGGAAGTCGGGACAAGCATGTGAATCCAATTGGATCCCTATAAGAAAGTGGGGACAAGCATGTGAATCCAATAGGATCCCTATCAGAAAGTGGGGACAAGCATGCGAATCCAATTGGATTTCTATCAAGAAGTAAGGACAAGCATGTGAATCCAATCGGAACCCTATCAGGAAGTGGGGACAAGCATGTAAATCCAATTGGATCCCTATCAGGGAATGGCGACAAGCATGTGAATCCACTTGGATTCCTACGTCAATTTCTGTATGGGGATCTATGATTTTTCGACATTTTCTGACGATGTGATGAGTATGCACGGAGGAAGAATAACACTCGAATGAATGAAATTGTCTATTCGCACGTGATGAACGAAATACTGAGATAAAGGAAATAAAATTAATTTGATTATTCCCAGTATTCGTTAGCTCGATGGAATAAACGTTGACCCGGTGATCGTTCCGGTGGACGTTTCCTCGAGCATTAATTTTCCGTGCTCATCTACATAGATTGGGATCGGCTCTGAATTTCGTTCAGCTTGTTCCCATCGGCAGCGAGCAGAGTGAGCGAAGCCTCGTGGCGATTTCCATCGACCAGAGAGCGCAACTTCGTATACGTGCATAGATACTTCATCGGCACGAACTTCGACACAGCGATCGAGAGGAAGCTGGCTCGAGATGAGAAAAGAAGTAACACGTGCTCCCCTTTTACTTACCGGGGCTGCATCTTCACGCATGTATACAGGGTGGCCATAAAAGTGACGTCCAAAAGGAAAATCTAAATGCCTCGTATCGATATCTATCTGAATCATCCCCATGTGTGTTTTAAGATCTTCTTGAGCTTGCGAAAAAAAATAATCTTCGATAAGTATTATTCAGATCCATAGATTTTTATTTTTTTCTCATCTGTGGGTGTACTTCTCTCTGTTAAAAGTTTTATGAAGCAATTGGGAGGCATTTGTACTAGTATAGGTATTTTTTTTTCATCTGAACTTTCGTGACTGGCCCTTTTAAACCTATTTTGTGTAAGGGAAGGTCCTGTCTGGTTGAGCCGAAAAATGTTCGATTTTTCACCAATTTTTTATGCGAAAAGTATTAAATATAGAGTGTTGATATTTGGTATGTTGACTAAGCGATCTTCATTGAACATTAAAATATTTATTTAAGTTTGACAAAACATGGTGGTGGTAGTGGGAGGAGCCACGTACGTCGATGTGCGGGCGATAACATTCTTCGCTTGCGGAAGTCCCAAGTCCCGGACAGGTGATCTGAAGCAAAAAAATCAAACATATTTTTACTTTGTGAAATATAGTGTATAAGTTGACCTACAATCAAGAAGAAAAATTGAAAAATAATAAAATTGTGAGCCAAAAACTGCGAAAATTTTTGAAAAAAAAACAAACTATCTTCCGATCGCTCACAATTTTCAAACAACAAAAGTTCCCGTAATTGCAGTAGCTCACGTTGTACGTAGTCGATTTTTTAAATTCATTATTTTTTGAGCCTCCGAATGTAAGTAAAAATTTCGCCAAAATTACACATTTTCTTTGAACATTCGTCGTTTTGTGAATTTTGTTTTTTATTTCGAAAAACGGCTATGGATAACGAGAACTTTATATAGATTATAAAGCTTTTTTATTTTTATTTTTCATACTACCTATTGTCAAGTTATCGATCCGGCACTTGGACCACATTTTTTCTACAAAGCCTTTCTATTATACCTCAATAACGGTGTTAATTTT
Source organism: Ophion ellenae (assembly GCA_963210295.1). Classification (NCBI taxonomy): domain Eukaryota; kingdom Metazoa; phylum Arthropoda; class Insecta; order Hymenoptera; family Ichneumonidae; genus Ophion; species Ophion ellenae. Next base: position 33,966,584 of record OY723392.1, read on the forward strand.
TAATTTGCTAAAATCAAAATGTACACGAAGTAAGTTCAATGTATGCTTAATAAAATACCTCTCTTTTAAATACCAAACGAATTATCTAGTTGACAAAAAAAATCGGGAAAAACTACCTTTTTCGGCCCGTTACTGTGGTGTCGTCCCTTAACCGGTTACACCTAGCTCATGGCCGGAAAAAAGAGGAGTTTTCGTTATTTTTTTCTGGGTGAACGTGCGCAGGTTTTCATTAAAGGGGCTATACCAGTGTGACACTTTCAAAAAATCGATTTTTTTGCCTTTTTCGACAGTTTATACTTCCAAGAATATCCTGTAAACATTTCAAGGCCGTATCTCTAATCATTTTATCTTGCAAAAATCGATAGTTAAATCTTGAAAAGCGTTTTTCTCGAAATGAGATTTTGCAAATTTGCTGACATTGTAACTCAAAGAGCAATTATCCGATTGACTTGAAATTTGAACTCAGTGCTTTTGAATATATTTACTCTACAATGACGGAGGATATTTTTGATTGGATGGAAATTGACGAATTGGCATCGAAAAAATCGACCATTTTATAGGCAAGAAAACAGACTTTTTTTTATAACTACACCATTCTGTTAGATTTTGATATTTTTCGAAAATCCTACGTCATTGTACAGGAAATACCTTCCAGTTTAACGACATTTTTTTTATTTTTCGGTTTCAGCTACTCAATCGGCCAGAATCATTTTAGCAGTGGAGGAACTTTTTTTTGGCGCCTCCGAAGGCAGCACATAAGTCGCTTGGATCTCAATATTTTTCTATGAAAAAATTATGTAATATAGGTCAAATACAGCCAAATATATTCTTAATTTTCCGAAACATTTAATTGAGTACTTTTCTTCCAAAAAATCACCCACATTTTCAGCGTTCACCCTGGTATAGTCCCTTAAAGACTGTGCTTTCGAGTATTTTTTTACAATTTTCGAATTGAAGAAACGTCTTTTGCGGTGACCACTGCTCCTCGGAAACAAATCATCCAAAATAAAAAAGACTTAACGGATCAAGTTTTTGCGTGAAATGATGCTTGGGCGAAGGATTCAATAAAATATTGATTTTTGTAAAAATTGCCGCAGTCCAAAGTGAATCGATTTTCGGTGAAAAGAAACGCTCTGTTTTCGTTGAAAAAAAGAACGATGTATCGAAAAAGAAAATTCTTTCGTTGAAGCACTGCTTTTCGATACGGAAAAGAAGCTTGTAAGCTTGAGATATCGTGGTCACCGATCTTCAAAAACTCATTTTAATAACCCACAACTCCCTCAATTTTGAACCAACCGACTTGAAATTTTCTGAAAATATTTTCGAAAAATTACATTTCGAGAACTCGCCAAAAGCCATTAATCGATATTTCCAAAAAATTCAACGACGTGCAAAACCCTTAAATTTTCATAAAAAGATAAGGCATTCACGTCATGACAATTCCCAAGACATATTTCAAACCCGCTCTATCACGTAATGTTGGCTGCCAGCACATCTGGCCGTTTTCAAGACAATACTCAACACTTATGTTAATCACTTAATTAATGGTGCTTCCAAGAGTGTCCTTGAAATGACCTTCAGTGAAATATGCTTCCATTCGAGGAGCTGGCAAATAAAACCAGACTTGTCCACGCTGCGTCAATTTTTTTTTATTTGTCGAGTTTTCCAATTCCACCTTCATGAGCTCCCGAAATATTTCGAATGAAATACGCCTTGGAACACCTCAAAAGTATTTAAGAAACTGAATTTCAAGCGAAAAGGCAGTTTTTGAGGCAGGATATACATTTAGACAGGAAGAAAATAAGCAAAATTGAGGGATTTTTTAAATTAAGAAATAATTATTCTACAATGATCAAACTTTAGGTATACTTCAATAATACATTTAAGTATACGAAACAATTTTTTAAAATTTATTAATCATCAAAATGGCGGAGCTGTGGCAGAGTGTTCCAGCAAGGTCTATTTATTGGAGACAGCAAGGTCTACTAATTGGAAAAAAAACTACTTTTAAGTTGCCCGTAGCCTTAGGCCACAGCAACGGGTATAAAATCATGTGCGAATTTAACAATTTTTTTTCGCATGAAAAAGTGATTCACTCATCAAATTAATTACACATCTATTTAGTATGAACATCAAGCTGTTGGAAAATATATATATATATTTTTTTCGATGTACAAAATGGCCGACTGCTAATATTTTCTTTTGCAAAACAAAAATTCTCGTTAATCTACATTACAATACCTAGAGAAGTACGTACGGAATTAAAAAAATATTGTTTTATTCAAAAGTTGTAGGTATTTGAACTTAAGAAATGAATTTTCAGTAAAAAATTTCGTTATAACTGCTCATAAACTGCTCATAAAATGAAAAGTTTTCGATTAATCAGAAATTCCGTACGTACTTTTCTGCGAAATGCAATTAGGACCATAACTTTTAAATTTGAAGTAAATCGAGTGAAAATTGTTGAAGTTAGTTGTCACGCCACTAGGAAAAAAGCTGTTTCGAGAAGTTTCGAGTAGTCGGCCATTTTGTACATCGAAAAAAAAAATTTATATTTTCTAACAGCTTGATATTCATACGAAATAGATGTGTAATTAATTTTACGAGTGAATAACTTTTTCATATGAAAAAAAATTGTTAATTTCGCACATGATTTTATACCAGTTACTCGACCTAAGGCCTTAATGGGCTGCAACCTTTGAAGTTTTTCGAATTCCGCTTTGAAACTTTGGAAAAATATTCTACATATACAGTTCTATCGTTTAAATAAAAAAAAAAGAAATCGATTTTTTGATCGCTGTAAATGTATATCCCGCCTTAAGCACAACAAAATAAAATAAAGGCATTCAAAAAATTGACGTAGTGTCGACAAGTCCGCTTTTCGTCGCCAGCTCCTGATTTAGCTAAAAATGACCTCGCAAACATCGGGACGGACATAAAACCGAGTACGGAATCGGTTGGCTTCTATGGAAACGGTCCTCGAAGTCGAATGTCTTCAAAATCACCTTCTCCCATATAAATCTACATATATAGCTGTCACTAAGTCATTCGTACGTGTACACATCCAAGTGACTTGGTGACGAAGAAATGCGTCCGTTTTCCGATGCTGAGATGTATCTCTCTCTCTCTCTCTCTCTCTCTCTCTCTCCCTCCCTCCTCTCTCTCCCTCACTTGTCCCTTCCATCTCCTTGTTCTCCTCTCCTCCTCCACGATCGCACATCCCTCGTGTGGTCGTCGTGATCTTTCGCTCGCGGCTCGCGCTCATCTCGTTCCTGATGCGCCGCTGCTCTCCTTCTTTCTGTACATTACCACGTCGCCTTGCCACGCATCCTGTTCGGGGGTTTTAAAGATTATTTTTACATCGGGGCAAAAAACGTACTGTCTGGCGACCAGGAGACGCTTGGAGACGCGGGGGCATCATCACACATGTGCGCTCGCGACGCATCGGCCCTCGTTCTTTCTGTATACTCCTTTTTTTCACTACCCCCCCCCCCCCCCCTCTTGCCGCGCGCGCAATCCGGCCGCAGCTTCTTTCCTTCTTTTGGATTTTTTTTCGGGCTTCTCTATCGCCGCGTACACCGTGTATCACCCTGTGTGTATGTATGTGTGTGTGTGTGTGTGTGTGTACAATATTAAACTTGCGGGTCCAGCGCGGGACCGTTTCTCGCGACTACTCCGCTCGGCCGCACGGACAATGCGTCGTGGGAGTTTTACGAGAAAGATCGTCGCGGAGTGTGTCTATATATATATATATATATATATATATATATATATATATATATATATATATATATATATATATATATATATATATATATATATATATATATATATATATATATATATATATATATATATATATATATATATATATATATATATATATACATTGGTGTATATATACACATATGTATGAATTCATGGTTGGCGTTACGCTGCTGCACACACGAGGTCCGAGCAAACTCCGAGCCGACCACAAGGGAACGCGTATATCGCGTACACACGTGCAAGACGCGAGAAAAAGCTCCGTTAATTTTCGTCTTTCTCTCGTGCGCCGAAAGCTCTCGGCTCGCGCGTCGATGACCTCGGCCAACAAAGAAATCGATCTGTACGCGAATAATTGGGTGGAAACATGGAGGATCGTCGAGGTAATCGAGTATGGTAATTAACTTTCGGAGACGGAGTAGATCGCAGCAGGTATAATGATAACAATAGTGTTGACAACAATTGGAGTAAAAATAGTAACACCGAAAACAACACCAACAATAGTAACGATGATCTGACATTGGTAATGGTGAGAATGTTAATAATAACAATAATTTTAGTAGTAACAATAACGATGATGATGGTAATAACATTAACATAACTAATAATGATATGGTTACGATAGAAGCATAAACAACAGCAACAATAGTGATGATGATGATGATGATGATGGTAATAATAATAATATAATTAATAATGATATGGTTACGATAATAGCATAAACAACAGCGACAGTAGTGACGATGATAATAATACCAATATCGGTAAGTCTACGTAACCAAAAAAAAAATAGTTGCAATTGCAGATCATCATAATAACAACAACTATAATGATAGTATTGATCATAATGATGATCATGATAATCGTAACAATGGCAAAAACATTAGTAATGATCGTGATTACGACAATAGAAATTTTAATGAGTCTCCGTAACAAAAAATTAGTTGCAATAATCAATAATTCCAATAACAACCACAATAATAATAATAATAAAAGGGGTGATCACAATAATAATTGTCATGATGATAGTAACGATAACAAAAATAATAATGATGATAATGATGATGATGATAATCATAATATAAATTAGTCTTCATGACCAACAAATAGTTGCTAAATGAAAGAAACAATTATTCCAAAGAACAATTGACACAATTAGAGGTACTGAGAAAACTTGTAGCACATAAAGAAAACTAATCTACTATAATATCATCATTTTCCCTAGACCAGTGTAAATGGACATTGGCATCATGGCAAAGGCAAGGCATTTTTTGCTATTATCCGGACACACTGCGTCCCCCAGGCCATCAAATGATTTTTTTATTGTATTTTAGCGATATTGCATATGGGGGAGAGAGCAAGAGAGAGAGAGAGAGAGAGAAAGGAAGGCGAGGCAGAAGGAGTGCAAGAACGAGTATGAGACATGGTTAGGATCTTGACCGTCACCATAGCGAGTATTTCTCAAGACGTTTGCTACGCCACTGCGACATGTGTGCAAACGGTAGGAGAAAGATACCCAAATATAACCAGGGAGAGAGCTGGACCCCTTGTAATGAAGGGTGTTCGAGAGCTTTGGACCTTCTCGGGCATCTCTAGCTACATGGCATGCCCTCACGGCCTGAATGCGACCTCCTCTTGCTGCTCTCTGTCCACATGGTCACAGCGGAAACGCAAGGGTTGTGCGTCCTGTGCTGCAACGTAAACCAAGAATTATATACGACAGACAGTTGCATCAAGCACGCGTTGACGAACGAAAGGGCTCACGAGATCGGATCACTCGGATGTTGGGAGCAACGGAGATTCGGGGCCCGCGCGCGGCTGCGCTCAGAGGCGGACGATATATCTGGTACGTTTGGGGAGACACGTGTGGTCGTTTCTTGTCAGTGAAGCGTCCCGAACGGAGACCAACGTAGCAGCATCGCAACGATATGTGACAGTTAGAGACAAGGGACGAGGGAAAACCAGACCTTGGAGTGTAAGCAGAAAGAGGAAAAGACCGAGAGTTTTTAGCCCAGTAAAGTGGTAATCTTAGGAGGGATTTGAGCAGGACAGAAGGGCAAGACCAAAAGCCCTGATAGACTGGCCTGTTTATAAACACTTCAATCCAGATGCCCTCACGACACATCGAAACTTACATCGAACGCCTAGTTCAACTTGGTTGACCCATCCAGCTGAGCCTATGGAGCTGTTTCACTAGCTTGCCTGGTTAAACTCAGCTAGCTTGAGTAGCAAGTCCAACTTAACTGGCGCAACTAGGTGGGAAAACTTAAGTGGTACAGTATCCAGGCCGGCATAACTGGTCGAACTAGGTAGGCCAGTTCAGCTGTTCTAATTGGATTGTCCAACTGGCTAGCCCAACTTACCTGTTCTAGCTAGCTAGGCTGACTGAGCTTGCCCAATCATCCTACGTAAAGCTGACGCAACTAGCCAGTTCAAAGCTGAAGCAGCTAGCTAGCTCAGCTTAGTTGGCTCTCCTAGCTAGGATAACTTTGCTGTTCCAACTTACCGGGCCAACTTAGCTCGGTCAACTTAGCCGATCCGATTAGATAATTCAACTTAGCTGGCCCAACTATCTAGTTCAAAGGTAAGCTAGCTAATGCAACTTAGCTGGTCCAATTAACTAACTTAGCTAGCCAGGCCAAATTAGCAGTTCCTAACTATCTAGGGCTACTTGGCTGATGCAACATCCGGGCCAACTTAGCAGTTCCGAACTATCTAGGGCTACTTGGCTGATGCAGCATCCAGGCCAACTCAGCAGTTCTTTACTATCTAGGGCTACTTGGCTGATGCAACATTCAGACGAAGTTCGCTGGTTCAACAGGCTAGTCCAACTCAGCTGGTCGAACTTAGCTGGTCAATCTTAGTTAACTCTACTGGCTAGATCAATTCGGCTGGTCGAACTGTCTAGAACAACCCAACTAGGCTGGTCTAGATAGTTAGGTCTAGTTAGACGAACTTAGCTCGCCCAACTAGCTAGTTCAAACTGGCCGGGCCAACTTACCTACCCCAACTAGCTTCAGTAACTCTGCCATCCTAAATACCTCGGCTATCTCAGCTAGTCCATCCAGGCCTTGACCACCCCAGTCAAGCTAGCCAAACCTGCTCACCCCCTGACCAACAAATCACCAAACGCCCTTGATCGATACTCCACACGGTAAAAAAAAACAAGCAAAAAATATCGCGCCAAACGCTTGTAAATAGAGGTTCCCAGCACTGGAAGACTTGTTGCTTCCTCCGTCGTACAGTGATTTCCACAAAACACCAATGATGTCCAGTCTTCTAATGCAGGAACTATAGGAATCGCCTATCCATCTCCCCAACGCGAACCACGACCTGCCGGCATTTTTTCCCATGTCCACTCCTGCATAGGCAACCAGGAAAAAAACAGAGGAAAAAAATGCAAGGATAAACTAGGGGGAGCCCCCTTTGCGTTTTTTCTGCGCTCGGTCGTACGGGAGTATACTTTCGCACGGCCCATCCAGCACCACCGCCTAGTGGAGACCAGAGGTCGTCACCTAGCGTATTAGAGGTATGTGCACGAGTTACGCAAGGATGTATATATGTGTATATGTATAACTATACGGACAGGAGAGATACCGCGAGCGGTGCATGCGTTCGCATAAAAAAGTGCGTATCCGCGTGGGGCCCAGAAGGGTGGGAGAAAAAAATGTTCGCTCGAGGGCACCGAGGGCTCCTGCTGTCCTATACGTATGGCGAGACTCTCAACACTTGAATCTCCCTCTCCTTCTCTTTCTTTCTCTCTCGCTCTTTAACACTCTTCATAAGAAACGACCTTATAGGGGCATCCAGAATTACTTTGGTATCCTTTGTCTCTCTCTCTCTGTCTCTCTCTCTCTTTCTCTCACTCACTCACTCACTCACTCACTCTCTCTCTCTCTCTCTCTCTCTCTCTCTCTCTCTCTCTCTCACTCACTCACTCACTCGATCACTCACTCACTTACTCACTCACTCACTCACTCACTCACTCACTCATTCACTCACTCACTCACTCACTCACTCATTCACTCACTCACTCATTCACTCACTCACTCACTCACTCACTCACTCACTCACTCACTCACTCACTCACTCACTCACTCACTCACTCATTCACTCACTCACTCACTCACTCTCTCTGTCTCTCACTCACTCACTCGCTAACTCACTCACTAACTCACTCACAAACTCACTTACTAACTCACTCACGCAATCAGTCATTCACTCACTTCCTCACTCACTCACTCACTCACTCACTCACTCACTCACTCACTCATTCACTCACTCACTCACTCACTCACTCACTCACTCACTCACTCACTCACTCACACACTCACTAACTCACTCACAAATTCACTTACTAACTCACTCACTCAATCAGTCATTCACTCACTTCCTCACTCACTCACTCACTCACACACTCACTCACTCACTCACTCGCTAACTCACTCACAAACTCAATTACTAACGTACTCACTCACTCTCTCACTCTCTCTATCACTCACTCACTCACTCACTCACTCACTCACTCACTCACTCACACACTCACTCAGTCTCTGTTTCTCTCTCTTGCTCTCTCTCTTTCTCTCTCCGTACTTCCGAGTCGGTAGCTGGATTTCGCAGTCACCCATTATATAACAAACTATACGCGCATACATTAATGCATTTCATGCCTCGGTTACCGCGCCAGTCTTCGTACTCCGTATCGGCGCTTCTTAATCTTTATGACTTTTCAATTACCCGCGTAAGGCCATTTTTACGAGTCTCTTGGCTCCTCGTAGACGCTCCGTTTTCGGCCGATACGACAAGATGCGCCAATACCTCAGAATAATTTACTACGTAGGAAAATATGTCTTGGATTAGAAAAAGATCTCTCGGCGCGTGTTTGGAATGAGGGGAACTTTAAATTGACGTAGCGCGAGAATGACTTCACTCGGGTCTGCTGGTCTGCGAATACATTATTTTTAATTTGGAACAATATTTTTCTACTCTAATTTGACATTTTTTAGAGTCGGACAGATAAGGATCGCTATTGGAATTTTTAATTGGACGGCGTGATTTATCTGGTTTATTGAGAATTAAGCGCTATGAATTGAGATTTAAAATAAAAAATTGGAAATTAAGAATTGAGAACTGAGGATTGAAAGTCAAGAATAAAAAATTGGAAATCGAGTTTGAGAGAATGGAGTAGAAATCGAGAATTGAGAATTGGGAAGCTCGAATTAAGATAAATAATTCATGGTTACGAATCCAAAACTATTTTTCCATTTTCAACTCTCTATTTTTCATGGTACAATTCCAATTTTCGACCGTTAAGTTTTACTGTCGACGAGTGTTAATTTTTTGTCTTGATTTCCGAATCCAAAATAAAAATGGTTTAACCTTTGATTTTGAATTTAGAATTCTTGATTTTCTGATCTCTACTTTTGAATTTTGAATTCGTGATCGTTATTTTGAATTTTTGAATTTTGTATTCTTTATTTTGCATCTTAACTTGTCAGTTTTAAATTCTTCATTTTTAATCATAATTTCTGGAACTCCATTTATTTATTTTCAACCTCGTTTTTTGAATTTTGTATTCTCAATGCTTGATCTAATTTTTTAAATTTTGAATTCTAAATTCTCAACCTTCTATTTGAATTTTTGAATTTTAAGTTTTCTATTTTTAATCTCAATTTACGAATTTCGCATTCTTAACTTATAATCTTAATTTTGTAATGTGTATTCTCAATTTTCAATCGAATTTTTTGAATTGTGAATTCTTCATTTCCAATCTTAATTTTTTAATTCCACATTGTCAATTTATGATCTCGAATTTGTATCTTACTATTTTTCATTTTCGATTTCCAATCCTCAAGTTCTGTTCCATTTACCGTCATCTGGAGAGCCAAGAATTCCATCGAGCAGCCCGTCATCCGTTCCGGGGCTAGGGCAGAGTTTTTTTTTTTCACCGGTCCTAATATTAAAAAAAAAACGTTCCGTCGCGGCAGTAGACAGAGAGGGAGTAAGGCTGTGGGGCGCTGCGTCAGGCTGTGCCGGAACTCTTGGACCATCAGGACGGAAGCACCTTGTGCTCTCGGGCGTCAGCCACACTAAGGACAATATCGTGCGTACGTGTGTGGAGAAATGAGAGGAGAGCCGCAAAAAAAAAGCGGCGAACAAAAAAAAGTACCGACGGCCTTACGGTATTTATGTGCCCCTGAGAGAGTGGCACAGATTCTCCCGTCGGGGCCGGAAGGTGCTCGTTCGCGAACGGAGGGGTGGATGGTAAAAAAAATGTCGATCTAAACTACGGGGCAAAAAAACACTTTGAAATGTACAGTTATGTTGTTAGCGATGGACGAGAGCGAAAGAGAGGGGGGGGGTGAATTTCGTCGAGGGGGGTTTTTTGACGCTTCCTCCGTTTACCTCGAGCCGACAAATGCCTAAAAAGTATGAACTTTTCGAAAATATTCGTGGGGGGGACACACACCAATCGTGAGAATTCACATTTTTTTCACTTTTTTCACTTTCTCTCACGTAAAAGTCTCATTTATCGTGTGCACCTTTCGGGATAAAAAAACGAGCCAGGAAATGTTTTCGCGACTTGACGGTGGGAACGCCGTTTCGGGGGTTGTTTTTTTACTTTATCTCATTTTATAAGAGAAACGAAAGAAAAAAAAACAAGCAGCGGTTTCGTGATGTCAAAATTGAGATACACGCATTTTGCGATCGATTGCTATTGGTGCTGAGAACGACGGTTGCCAGACAGCTCGACGGTTTTTTCTCCGGCTTGATTTTTTTGCAAAACATTTTGCATTTGTGGCAAAAAAATCATCATACTGAAAATTCGATGATTTTTCTAAATTTGTTGAATTCGAGCGACGATTTTTGTGAATCGTGGAAATTCAGCGCGTTTCGAGTTTGCTAATCGATACGATTTATGTCGGAGAAATTATAGAACCATTGTTATTTGAGAAGTTTGAGGAGTGGAGGGAAAGAAATGAATTTTCAAGGACTATTTATAATGTCATAATTCATCTTTATGTGTGTTATGAAATTATACACGATAATAACATGTTTTTAAAATGTTGTATTTATAATATAATAAAGTATCACTCATAATTTTATTAATCACAATATTATCAATTGATTACAATTATAAACGTTTCTTCAACAGCTGTCTATGAAATTAATATAACACTTTATTATACTCTTAATAATATAATTATGTCTTAGATACATAAAATATAATTCTAAAATTTATACTTGAATAAAGTATTCAAGTATGCATTTTTCATGCACAAGGACAAAAATGCAGGGACACTGCGGACGATCGTCGTAGCTGGTCTGAATTAGTTTTCAAATATCCCAGAGCCAAATATCACAAGTCTTGCTGTAAAGTTAGTTGAGATTTTTTTCTCATTCGTAAATACTCGTAATTTTTATTTGCCTTTATTTCAATAGTTGTAAAAAATGAATATATGTAATATTGTAAACAAAATTGTGAAAAATAAATGCAGATAAAAATGGTAAAAAATGGTAGAAAATAAATGCAAAAAAAATAGTAAAAAATGAATGCACATTAAAATTTAAAAAATCGTAAAGAATAAGTGTAAAAAAATTGTAAAAAAATGGTAAGAAATACATGCAAATAAAAATGGTAAAAAATTGTACAAAAAAAAATGCAAATAAAAATTGTAAAATATTGTAAAATAAAATCAAAATAATAATAAAGCAATCAAATCAAATAAAAATAGGAAAATATTGTAAAATTGCAAATAAAAATCACACGTATGTACGAGAAAAAAAAATCTTTACAGCATGATTCGTGGCTCTGGGACATTTAAAAACTAATTTGGAGCAGCCAGGATCGTCCTTAAGGTCCTCGAATATATATTTGTGCATATATATATATATTGTTCTCTGTATACGTGCAATACCGATATAGTGGCGCTACGAATAGCTTTATGGTCCAGAGACTGTTCTCATCTTGCCCAAAAAGAGGGGTGAGAGTTTGGAGGGGGCTCAAGCCGTTAGTCCTGTGGGCCTAACTGCGAAGGCTCTCTCGTCCCTCTACCAGGGCCCTTCTCCACATCTATCTCTTTCTCTCTCTCTCTCGTTTGCCTTCCCTCAATTTTCTCCCCTCGTCAGCATCTCTCGACTACCCCGCTCGCGCCCGTCTTGGTCGACGCTCCTCGCCCTTCCGTACATTTGGCAGATGGCCGGCCAAGGGGTAAAGAAAAAAAAACGTGAAAGCACACGCACGTAAGAAAAAAGGGAAGAGGCCGCGCGAGAGGGGGGGGGGCTAAAGATCGAGTAAAAAAAACGCTGCCGAGGTTTATAAAAAGCGATTGAAAAAAAAGTGTATACGGGGCCCGAGGGCCATACTTGTGTGTGTGTGTGTGTGTGTTTTCGGACCACGTGTGTTCTTACATCTTCGTCCCGCTCGTTCTTAAATACTCGTGAGAGATATAATATGCCGAGAGAGGATACGCGACGCGGATGAAAGATTTCGAGACCGTATCGCGTTCGCTCTCGACGGACCGTACGATGCCAAGATGATCCCTCTCCCTCTCGATCAAATTTCCACGAGCATTCATCGATTTTTTACCGTTTCCACTGTACCATTATTTCGGAGTGTGCGCTGGCGATCGAACGCCGAGGCCCCGTTCTCCAGTTACTCCCGCGATCTAATCACTCGGGGCGGAACATTCGTTCGCGCGTTTTGCGACGGCTAAGTTCGTTTCATTTTCTCGTTGTACTGCTCGCCAAGGGATCGAGTTCAAGGGTTGCCGGAGATCTTGGGAATGAAATTCGTTTTTTTGGGGGGAAACTTAATTTGATTGAGATTAAATCGTGATCACGCATAAACGTGACATTTCGAGATACGGTTTCCATTGTTTTGTAGCTTGAGGGGGGAGACAGCTTTAGGCGAGGGACAAATTGAAGATTTTCATGATTTTTTTTTTAGAAAATTTTTCTTGACCACTTTTGAGAGCAAGGAATTTGTATTACTACTTTTAGCCGGTGCATGGTAATTAAAAAAAAAATTATGTTTAAAAATGACGGAGCTATGGCACGGGCTTGTAGCGGGTTGCGGTGGATTTTGTCAGACGGCGTGACAGGTAGCGTCGGCGGGATTTAGCTGAAAAAAAACCAACGAAGATTTTCCTTTTGGTAACACTCGTACGCAGAATATGAACCAAGAAACAGGGAGAAATGTTGAAAATCGACGAAATGGCACCCTTTGAAACAAAAATATTGAATTTTCCGAAAAGAACGGCTACATTTTGCCATGAAAAATACTTATTTTTTAATTTTCGGAAACATTTAGGGCCATGTTTTAGACAATAAGGTTAAGAATATATATACCAAATTTCATCATAATCGGTCGATTAGTTTTTTAGCTACACATTGAGCAAGTTTTGAAAATGCAGTTTAGAAGATCGTGCCATAACTCCGCTAGTTGTAACGATAAATAAATAAAAAATAAAAAGCCGAAAGTAGTAACAAAACATACCCCAAGTGTCGAAAATAGAGAAAAAATCTTTCCTTAAAAAAAATCATAAAAGGAGCAAATTTTGTCCTCGCATAAGGTACCTCCACCCTTCAAGTACGGACTTCAAGGGCTCACTGCTAGTGGGAATGGTTGAAAACATCGATTTTTGTTTTCGACGGAATCTCAAAATGTAATATTTTGAAAATAATCTCTGAAAATTTTAAGTTGATTCGTTTGAAATTGCGGGAATTACCGGCGAACTTCAAAGGCGTTTTTCTCCAAATGACTTCGTTAAAATCGGTGACCACGATATTTAAAAAATCACCGCACCGATCAAATGAAAAATGTTACAAGCATCTTTTACATATCAAAGAGCAGTGCTGGAACAAGAGATTTTGTTTTTTTTTTTTCGATGCATCTTTTCTATGAACAAAAATAGAGCGTTCTTTTTTCACGGAAAATCGATTCTTTTACTTTGGTCTGCGGCCATTTTTCCAAGAGTCAATAATTTCTTAAATCCTTCGTCCAAGCACTAGATAATTTCATGCAAAAACTAAATGGGTTTATTTTTTTTTATTTCACATGATGTGTTTCCGAGCAGCAGTGGTCACCGTGAAGGACGTTTTTCAAACAGCGCTCTCCACAAACCATTGTATCTACCACATTAATAAAAAAAATTCAATACAAAAATTATGAAAGCTACTTTGAACCATACATTTTAATGTAAAAAAAATATATTTGAAAACCTGTACACGTTTTCCCAGAAAAAATTTCACGAAAATTCTTTCTTTTTCTGGCCACGACCTAGGTGTAACCCGTTAAGGTGCGATGGATATTTCGAAAAAATTCTACAAACTGACGGTGTGACGATTTTTTGGAAGGGTCACATCGACCGCTCCGCTGCGGCGAACCGCCCTGCTGCGATTTACTATTTTTAATTTGCGTTTTTCGCGAAACTATGTTTTGTGAGTAGTGTCTCAAATTCTGTTCATCCGATTGACTTGAAATTCAGACTGAGCACAGTTTATACTATTTTGTATAGTATTACCGGACGATTTTTTCATAAAGTTATCCATTTGTTAATAATAAACTATTAAAGTTGTTTTTTTCGCAAAAAAACCGAATTTTTCATGCTGCAGCTTGCCGTCTTCGTAGTTTTTCAACTCTCAATAAAGTACCCGATCATACAAAACTTAAAAAGAATATATATAATATATTATATATAGATAAATAATAAATATAACAAACGTACTGAAAATAATATTTTTTATTTTTTATTTCCAACGACCCTAGTTTGTAGAACCTACACCGATCGGGCATGCATCAACGGCACCCCCTTATTTAAACAATAATACGTCGCTGGTCCATCGACATTTTCCACCCCAAAAAAAATTCAAACTCGGCAAGACTATATACCAATTGTCTGTAAAATCCTGACCTCGTCCTCCCAAAACTCCCATTAAAAAATTGATAAAAAAAATCATCCTGGGCCCCAAGCAGCCCCGTGCAACTAATTCGACTGATAATCGCCGGTACAGAACGCAACCGCGACCGTCACAGCTCCAACTTCCAATGACCCTGCGGCCCCGAAACAGATCCCCAGGTACAAGGATCATAAATTCGTCGTTCGAGAGAAGCCTCGCAAGCGAGAGAAGACGAAAAAAAAACAAAAGTCTATCCAGAGATACTCGGACGTATAGAAATCGGTAGGGGAGGAAAAAGTAGGCGAGGGAGGATCATCTACGAGCGACGCAGACCAGCTGACCACCACCGTGGGAAGAGGTGGCCCGAGATCCTTCCTTCCTTCCCTTCCTCATATTTTTTTCTTCTTTTCCTTCTTCCTCTCTCCTCTACCGGCCCTTCTCGCCCTTCGGCCAGGTCCGCCGCCCGCTCGTGTGCCCGTGCCAGGAAGCCGTGATGGAAAATTGCTTTTAAATTGGCGAACCGAGAGACGCCGGACACTGCTCAAGGAAACCATGCGGGAAAAGATGAGCGAGAGAGAGAGGGGGGGGTCCGGAATCACCGTTTCCGGAAAGCCGTGAAATTAGAGCCCCATTGTCTTTCTCTTTCTCCCTTGCGAGAGATCATTCCCACATTAATATGCGGAACGATTAAGTCGTTTCCTCGCCGCTCGGCATACTGCGGTAGTTCTCCGGCTGACGTTGCCATAGTGCACAATGCCCGCGACATGCCCCGCAATGTCTTACATCTGAGCCAATGTAATTTCGAGGCACCCGATATCCATGTAACGTTGACTATCGGGACATCCGGCTGTTTCGAGGACGCTTGAAATTACCCCCAATCATTGATGTTGGGTGTCAGGACTGTCCTTGAAATGACCTTCGTATTGATTTCACATTGATCCCCGGGTAATTTTGAAGCCGTTGGGCTTTGCGTAACGTTGAGTATGGGGAATATTGGCCTCCTCGGGGTCTTCAAAATGGCCATACGCGATACGGTACAGTTGCCATTCTCGTACGGAGCGCAAAGTTTGCACCGGTGAAATCTTTCTAACGCGAAAAAGAGAGCCCGTTTGTCTCTCTTTCTCTCTCTCTCTCTCTCTCTCTTGCGCTAACGAGAGAATCTCCCGGTCCCCTCTCGGCCCCGCCGACCTCCGCGTACCCTGGCCCCGCAAACTCCTCGGATATGTGTCTCGTCATTAGCATTATCCTCTAACGGAGACAAGACTGAGAGTGAACCGAACGGTCTCGTACTGCATCGCGTAAGAGCCCTGCCGGTCGTGCATAGGAAAAGGGGGGGGGCATATCCACGTATGGGACTTTCCATACGGTATCGACCAACGGTGATCGATTTCCGGAGGATGTTAAACGGGCTAGATCTCACGAGCGCTTGAATGACGTCTGGGTTCGCTGGTGGTGAAAAAGAAAATTGATTTTTTGGTCAACTTTTTTTTTTAGTACTCTTTTAGTCGTTTTGGAATGTGGAATTTTGTTGTTTGAATTTCGAGCGAGGAGTTATCGTAACGTCGGTATAAAATGTTAATGGTCATTTGACGAATGTAAATTGGGCTTTGATATTAAAAGTCACCGAATATCTCTGGCAGATTGCTCTCTGCATCCATTCGTGTGGAGGGAGACAAAAAAAGATGATTTTGGGTTCAGAAAGTGCGCGAAGTAGTCGCGCGGAGTAATTGGCTCGCTATTGTTCTCATTATCCACGGCTTGCCTCGTTACCCGGGCTTTCACGGTTTTTATGACGAGCCGGTGGAACGAGGTGAAAAAGTTTCGGCAATTGACGCCAACAATTAATCGATTTATTTACAGGGTGTCCTGTTGTGAATGGATAATCCTGCAACTGTCGATAGGTCAGATCATGTCCTGCTATATGCTGGAATTTCAGTTTGGTTAAAGTTCCACGGTTTTTCGAGATAAAAATCATCTGCTTTTGGTTTTTCGCATGCCGGTTCTACAAATGATAACTTTTTTTTACCCGGTTTTTTAAAATACTCTTGGTTATTTGTTTTGTCTAGAAACGTCTTCTTTTTAATCTTGAATGTTAAAGAAACTTCATGAAAAAAAGATCTTATGCAGAATTTTCATACAAACGAATTCGAACATCTAACTCTGATAGCACTGCGGTGTAATAATGTATTACGCATGTCGTGCCAATTACTTTAAAAAGTCACTTAGTTATTATCGACTCATATCATTTGTAGAAATGGCATGCGACAAAACCAAAAGCAGACGATTTTTTTTAAATAACATGAAGCCCAAAATCTCGATAACTGTGGGACTTTTACTAAACTGATATTCCAGCATATAGTAGGGCATGATCTCACCTATCGACAGTTGCAGGACTATCCATTTATTACAGGACACCCTGTGTATATATATACATTTATGTGTGTGAAAAAAAAATTCTAAGCCATTTTTCTGAACTGTCAAATCTGAGGAAATTATAGGCGAATATTCGTACAATTCTGGAATTTTTACAAGAGGATGTTTTTTTGAAGAGTCTATGCAGATTTCGCGGGAAATAAATACATATATTTCGTCCGATAAGTTCATACCGATTTTTCAATGTCAATTGAACCCAATTTCAACCCAATATATACATGTATGAATTGACACTCGTAATTTGTTTAGATTGGAGGGCGACAAAAATTGCTTTGAAGGATTTTCATTTTAATATATATATAATAAAAATACTACAATGCAATATTTGTGCCTATAAAATCTGAGAAATTTATCGGAGTATATTCATGCAATTTTGGAATTTTTACAAAAGGATGTGTGTGTGTGTGTGTGTGTGTGTGTGTGTGTGTGTGTGTGTGTGTGTGTGTGTGTGTGTGTGTGTGTGTGTGTGTGTGTGTGTGTGTGTGTGTGTGTGTGTGTGTGTGTGTGTGTGTGTGTGTGTGTGTGTGTGTGTGTGTGTGTGTGTGTGTGTGTGTGTGTGTGTGTTTGTGTATAAATTTACTCCCATAATTTTCTTAGTTTTGATCGGTGCAAAAATTGCTTTGTAGAATTATCATTTTAACATATATAAGTATATATGATCAGAATTCTACGAAGAAACGTCAATCTGCGAAAAACATCCTTATGTGATAATTCCGAAATTATATGAATGATCACCCGTAATGTCTTCGATTGAAATCAAAATAGCTATTATTTATTTCTTTATCTATTTCATTTTAATTGTATCGACATTTTTAATTTCTTTTTATTGGTATATATATATACATACATGTGTATGAATTTACATTCATAAGTTTCTGTTTTGATCGGAACGGTAATGGCATTCTTTTCCTGACCAAATCTGAAAACATTATGGACACTTAATCCATACAATTTTGGAATTATTACACTAGGATTTTTTTTTTTTAAACAGACCATGCAGATTTCTCGAAAAATATGTAAAAACGAATTTAGAAAAATTTGATATTAAATAAAAAAGGATTGATTTCGTTTATCGGAGTGAACGTTGAGCCCGAGCAATTTGACATGGAATATGCCATATATGAAGCGCCTTGTTAAGGATTCAGAGAAGTATCTCCATAACCAATAAGAGCGTAGCATGAGTTGAGCCAATTAAAGAAATCAGGTCCGTCAAATCCTCTCTCTCTCTCTCTCTCTCTCTCTCTCTCTCACTCTCTCTCTTTCTCGGTCCACCAATTAAGAAAAAAATCCCGAATTTTTCCCGTGCGTTCGAGTTGACATTCGCCAGTAGCTTTTTTCGGACGAGACGAGCAGCGGCAAATTTGCCACCGCGCATTGAGAAAAAGCCGTGAATTCCCATGACGGTGCGCGTGATAGTCGAGCGCGAGAATAAAATAATCCACGGTTTCGACAAAGACAGAGAGAGAGAGAGGGGGGGTAAAAGGGGAGTGATGCATTTTTTCGGCAACCCGTTTAAAAATAGTGCCAAGTCTCAGCGCCTCTCCACCCGGCTTCCTTACCGCGAACTGGCCAGGGGTCAGTAACTTTTCGCACAGACGAGGAGAAAGCAGAGCGAGACACGATCGCGTGCGTAAGATCCGCGAGAGAGGGCTTCAAAAATAGCCGATGCCATCGGGCGAGGGAGAAAAAATTATTTTTTTCCAGTTCTTTGCTGTCGCGAATGCATTCGCTGACGGGGCGAGACGCGGAGGGAGAAAGAGAGGGAGAGAGAGAGAGGGCAGGAACGAGACAGAAAAGTTCAGAATGGTAAGAAAATTGTGCAAAGGAGCCCCTATTTTTTAATTTTGGTTCAAGTATTTTTTATTTTTTATTTTATTAATTTTATTTACTTTAACTGTCTCGAAATTCTCAATTATATTTTGTTGCTATAATAGCGACGAAAAATATTTCAGTTATATGCATATATATATATATCCAGGGTGGCAATTATAAGGTGGCCATTTTTTAGGGGTCTGGCGCGGAGATTCATCCCCTGGAAGAATATAATGTTTAATGGTTTTTCAATTCCTCTTTGGAAAAAATATAGCTCATTTTTATTGAAAATATAATTTTCAATGATATTTTGTTTGCTATATTAGTGACGAAAAAGATTTTAGTTATATATATATATATATATATATATATATATATATATATATATATATATATATATATATATATATATATATATATATATATATATATATATATATATATATATATATATATATAACTAAAATCTTTTTCGTCACTAATATAGCAAACAAAATATCATTGAAAATTATATTTTCAATAAAAATGAGCTATATTTTTTCCAAAGAGGAATTGAAAAACCATTAAACATTATATTCTTCCAGGGGATGAATCTCCGCGCCAGACCCCTAAAAAATGGCCACCTTATAATTGCCACCCTGGATATATATATATATGCATATAACTGAAATATTTTTCGTCGCTATTATAGCAACAAAATATAATTGAGAATTTCGAGACAGTTAAAGCTATATTAGTGACGAAAAAGATTTTAGTTATATATATATATATATATATATATATATATATATATATATATATATACGGGTGACAATTATAAGGTGGCCATTTTTGAAGTGTCTGTCGTGGAGATTTATTCCCCGAAAAAGTTAATATTTAATGGTTTTTCAATTCCTCCTTAAAACAAACTTACCTTATTTTTGTGACGACTAATATTTGCCAGCAAAAAGTTGCGCATTCTCGCAAAAAATAAAAATTTGACATTGCCTTCAGCAGAATGACGATAATTGAATTCCGAATACGAAGCACTCGAAAAAAACTTCTACCAAATCAAATTAAATTCCATTTGTCCCCATTAAAATGTTTCCTTTCATAATTCAAAATTCTTCACTGATAATTTAATGAAAAATATCTTACAATGTTTTTTCTCAGTGAAAAAAAAAGTTTTTCAGGCGCGTTTCGTATTTGAAATTCAATTATCGTCATTCTGTTGTACTCAAAATGGGATATTGATTTTTTTTCAAAACGCTCAATTTTTCCTGGCAAAAAATACCGGTGACAAAAATACGCTGTATTTTTCTTTTAAAGAGGACTGGAAAACCATTGAAAATAATATTTTTCTAGTCGCAAAATCTCAGTGCAACTCCGTTAAGGGGTTAGGTCACTCTAGAGGTCGAAAAATAGGCTTTTTGGGGATTTTTTAAAAGAAAAACTACAAAATAAATCGAGATTACAAAAAAGGGTGTTTATCATACATATCAGTAACTGTTTACAATAATTTTTCTGAAGCGATTAATTTCAAAATGGCGGCTGTGCAGCGTTTATCTCGAAACTGCATTTTTAAGTTGGCCGGAAACATTACTCGGACAATTTTCAACCGATGCACTTGAAATGTTGAATATATCTTGAAAAATAAATTATCTATGGAAGTACGGAGGATTTTTTTTTATATTGCATAGTTTATTTGTTATTAACAATTATCTGACGAAATTTTTCACTTTCCATAAAGTTGCCTCAAAAATCGTCCAAAAAGCCTATGTTTTCGGCCTCTAGAGTGGCCTAAGGCCTTAAAAAAGCCACTCAAATGGCCACTTCATAATTGTCACCCTGTATTCATAATGGAAATCAATACTTTTGAGCCATTATATCGATTTGATTTTTCCGATCCGCACATCCGGCTGTTTTGAGGACGGTCCTGGAAGTCGAATGTCTCCAAAACCACCATTCCCCACAAATCCCGGCGTATATTTCTGTCATGACTGTATCGAAGAAAAGATCGGTTTTTCGAACGCTGCAACAAAGAGGCACGAGTGTGTGTGGGAGGGTCGAGGGGGAGGGAAATGCATTGGCAAAGAGTCGAATATGGCCCTTCGCGAATGTTGGCCGTGCGAGAGGTGAGTTTGTCTGTGAAGGATCCCGGAGGCCGGGCACGACGAGAGAGACTCATTCTCAGGCACGTTCCTCGCGAGTAGTGAAAGTCTCCTTGTGGTCGGCATCGTCGTCGTCGACGTCGTCGTCGTCTTCGCCGTTGGGCTATAGGGAACTAGGCAAGGCATAGCTTCGATGCCAAGGAGGATGGACCGGCGAGATTTCTGCGGTGTGTATACAAAAGCAAGAAGATTGGAGTTGTATGAGACGAGTGGCCGGAGACCGCGCGAAATAATGGTCCATTGAAAAAACAAGATGAGAATAATTCAAAGAGCTGCAAGGATTATTCCCGGTGGAACGATTCTTGTTGCATGTAAATGATCTCCGATTGGTTTTCCTTGTGATTCTTTTTTTTCGACATTTTACCATTGAACGTCACGTTCGGTTTCCAAAATAAATACGTGCGCGTGATACTTTGTTAGGGATGGGGACGATTTTTGAGTGGCGGCTGGAAACTTTTGGAATGGAAGTGAAAATGACTAGGAGCCTTCAAAAATGCGGGGGACGACTCGTGTATCGAAGCAGTTTTTAGTTACAGATATTGCCACACGTGTCGTTGCTGTCTAGTGTCACTAATCAACGCAGGCTCATGATTAACGTATGTTACTCATGATCACCCCAACATGGTTATCACGAATACGCCTTCCATTACCGTTTTCGCTATATTTGGCAATCGGAACCCAAAGATATTTGGATGTTGAAACTGGCAGTGTCTTATGAGGGAAACAGTCTCTGCTTGGATGTTGAATGCATTGACGATTCATCAGCATTGCCAGACTATCCATTCCACTGCCAGTTACCTTTCGCGCCAATTTACTCAGCTCTGCAGCATGCGCCATCTGGATATTTTGGATTCAGAGATAAACTTACTCATGCGGCTCATTTGAGGTTAGGCCACTCTAGAGGCCGAAAAAATAGGCTTTTTGGGGATTTTTTTTCTTCAGAAAAACTACAAAATAAATCGAGATTACAAAGAAGGGTGTTTATCATACATATCAGTGACTGTATACAATAATTTGTTTGAAGCGATCAATTTCAAAATGGCGACCGTGCAGCGCTTATCACAAAACTGCATTTTTTAAGTCGGCCGGAAACATAACTCAGACAATTTTCAACCGATTCACTTGAAATGTTGAATATATCTTGAAAAATACATTGTCTATGGAAGTACGTAGGATTTGGAGGTACGTAGGATACAATTTCTGGAAAGTGAAAAATTTGCCTAAAAAATCGTCAGATAATTGTTAATAACAAATGAACTATGCAATATAAAAAAAATCGGTTAAAAGTTGTCTGCGTTATGTTTTCGGCCAACCTAAAAAATGCGGTTTTGAAAATATAAATGCTGCACAGCGGCCATTTTGAAATTAATCGCTTCGAAAAAATGATTGCATACAGTCACTGATATGTATGATAAACACCCTTTCTTGTAATCTCGATTTATTTTGTAGTTTTTCTGAAGAAAAAAAAATCCCCAATAAGCCTATTTTTTCGGCCTCTAGAGTGGCCTAACCCCTTAAGGGCAGTCACGCCGTCAGATAGATGGCTCTCCATCCTTGTCGCACTGACACCCGAAAGCAGTGAGCCTCGCGGTCAGCAAGGGAACTTTACAAACTGAGATCAAGAACTGCGTCACGGTTCACCATTGCTTGGGTTGGCTTGGGTTGGAAAATAGAGCGAGGAATTAATTCATGAAGATTGCTGATATCCACTAAGAAGTTATCGGCCATCATCTGTTCGGACAATTATTCCCAACGACTTGCCGAATTCCAAACAGGCTTGCTCCGGGAAAGTCGATTCCAGCATCTCTTCCACATTCGTAACTGTCTTTTATTCCCAAACAAGGAATTGTTTCACGACGTTTGTTGATATCCACTAAGAAGTTATCGGCCATCATCCCTTCGGATAATTATTCCCAACGACTTGCCGAATTGCAAACAGGCTTGCTCCAGGAAGATCGATTCCAGCATCTCTTCCACATTCGCCACTGCCTTTTATTCCCAAACAAGGAATTGTTTCACGACGTTTGTTGATATCCACTAAGAAGTTATCGGCCATCATCCCTTCGGAAAATTTTTCCCAACGACATGCCGAATTGCAAACAGGCTTGCTCGAGGAAGATTGATCCCAGCATCTCTTCCACATTCGCAACTGCCTTTTATTCCCAATCGAACGCGCACGAGAGCTCCCAAAGTGTTCTCCTTTCTTCACCGTGGCGTTACATGGCGCGCGTTGTCGATCATCAACGAACGTCCGAATCCGCAGAGTCACGACGCAGATTTTCCACGGTATGCCGATCAACCCCGCCGTTTTTTTTCACTCGTTTCCACACAGAGTGAGCGGGTCTCCCGGACATTGTCATGATCGTGGAAAGGGCGAACCGTGGCCGCTGGTTGTCATATTTGCCTATGATTGACGATTTCCACTGCCGATATTTGACAAAGACGATCCGAAAACGTCCCCGTGACCCCATTGGTCAGAAAAACACGATTCAGACGTAACGCGTTTAGGCAATACTTTTGTGTATGTTTAAACGGGAAAGAAAAAAATCCGTCATTTTTTTCGGACCTTTGGCTAACCGAGCGGATGACGAACGCATTTCTTTCATTCGTCCTGCTCTTGGGTGCAGTCGCCTACTCGGTGTGCACAGGTATACGAGTTAGTTGGCAATCCTGCATGATTATGATCGCTCGGATTGCTCTTTCAGCCTGCCTATGTATGATCGCTACACCCCTGTATCCACATGGATACGTGTGTGTGTGTATAAAATCCGTTTTGAGGATGACGAGACGTTAAACGATCACGTACACCGAGTGCGAACTGGCCCGCCTTGAATTTTCACTTCCCGTGGATGGTGATGAAACGTTTTCATTCCCATTCTCTTGGATCATGGACATCCAGGCATTAATAACATCCAGTTGGACAATGGGCCGCGTAGCCCGGGGGATGCAGGAAATGTGGATTTATCGGCGTGGATCGCGAGTGGCCATTGGAAGATGAAAAAAGCAACTAGCCGAATGAGGGCGAAAAAAACGGGATCCACTGGTGAGGTGCTTTGGGTAGAAGAACACAGACGCGAGGGAAGAAGAGCCAAGGAAGTACAAATCGTGTTGGAGATAAATTTAGAGATTTTCCCGGGTGTTGGATGAGCCACGTTCGATGATCCTTCACGCACGTAGGGGACTGCCCCACCCTAGAAGTCTGACATCCAAAGTCAGCCTGTGCCTAGGTCTCGATCTACGGAATCGAAGCTGTATGCCGGCCGGTCTTCATACCGGATACGAATATAGAAGCGTTAGGGCCAGACTGAATAGCGCCTTCGTGAGCTACCGGAGGCTAATCGTTTTACGAGCCACCCGTGGCAGGAAACCCGAAGGCTTTGCGGCTGAAGAGGAACGTAGAAAGAACGAGGGAGAGTGTGTGTATGTGTGTACACGGATACCCAAGCGCGCAATGAAAGTACGTCAAGCTTGCGAAATGTTCGTTTGCACAGCCGCGACTGCGCCTTCCCCTCCCCGCCCGCCCGTATCAAAAGTTTAATTGAATTTTCGACCGTGGCTACCGCATTGAGAGATTAGGATCTATCCTCGTTTCCTCGGCCTTTGGATTCTTGGTATACCAAGTCAGTAGCCCCAACATCCGTGATGTTGATCCTCCCGGCGTGCCCAGGAACTTCGCGTTATCCTTGCGGCTCCCTGACCCTTGAGCCCCCGTAGAGAGTTTACCTGCAGGTAGAGAAGGTCCCTCACCAAGGAAGAACAAGCCTAGCTGGTGGTCATTCAAGCCAGAAAGCAACTAATGACCTGTCGTCGCATTCCGGCAATGTTTACTCGCGGCTGTTAAGCGCGCAACGAACTGCAGCATGCACAATCGATCGTGCGTGCAATGATAGCCTCGACCTTCTTTCCAATCGCCGGAAACCCAGAGAGCCATTTGCACAAATGCCGCCTTCCCCTCCTCCGATGAGACAAAAAAGAACACGAGCTTGGTGCGCGCGTTGGCTATTCGTGGGTCTGGCTATGAGGGCCAGATCGAATTTATCTTACCGTCCCTCACCTGTCCCATAGGATGCGGGCGCGCGTACCATTCGCGCCTGCAAACGGCTCTCCGCGAGCCCGTGTACCTCTGCGGCGACGAGGCAACTGACCAGCGGTACAGTCGGGCTTCCGAAGGGAAAAGGACTCCCAGCTACTGAGGGGAACAAAGGGGTTGACTTGTATCCAACGATTGTAGAGCTATCTGAGCCGGGAAAGACTGGAAAGAATCCAGTCTACGGTTGCTAGCCTGGTCCAGGAGGCTGTCAATGGCCTGATTTTCTTCAACCATGGTCCAAAGCAGCTTTTGGGTATCAGAAAATTGCATGCTGTTGGCTATCTTGCTGATTAGGAGAGCACGGCAGCAGGCATTTGGCTTCTTTGGCTCTATCAGTTCACATACTGGTATAACAGTCCTCAGCCTGCATTTTTATCGGACTGTCATTAGCCTGCCTTTCTGCATCCACGGTCCAAAGCAGCTTTTGGATATCAGAAAATTGCATACTGTTGGCTATCTCGCTGATTAGGAGGGCACCGCAGCAGGCATTGGGCTTCTTTGGCTCTACCAGTTCACAGCCTGGTATAACAGTCCTCAGCCTGCTTTTTTATCGGACTGTCTCTAGCCTGCCCTTCTTTATCCACGGTCCAAAACAGCCTTTGGGTATCAGAAAATTGCATGCTGTTGGCTACCTTGCTGATTGGGAGGGCAGCGCAGCAGGCATTTGACTTCTTTGGCTCTGCCGGTTCATAAACTGGTAGAGCATTTCTCAGCCTGGTTTTTATCGGGCAGGCAAGTGAGCAGGCACTTGCCTGCCTTTTTTCAACCACAGTCCAAAGCAGCTTTTGGGTATCAGAAAATTGCATGTTGTTGCCTACCTTGTAATTGGAAGGGCAACGCAGCAGACATTTGGTTTCTTTGGCTCTACCGATTCACAGCCTGGCACGGCAGTCCTCAGTATGCTTTTTATCGGACTGACTGTACCGTTCGTACGCCCGCATGTTGTGCGTCGAAGTAAGACACGCGCGCGTGCGAACGAGCCGAAACGGCTTTCGTAAAGTGGGAAAACACGAATGATGATGCGCCGGTGGATAGAATGCCACGTAGAAGCGAGCGAAGGAGTCCGGCGACGAGGTGAGCGAGGAAGGACGCGTGTCGATCGGTGCGTCATGAAATGGTTGGGTTAACAAGGCAAACAGAGCGCGCGGGTACGAGCAGGTACTTTTGATGATTGCGGCAGAGGACCTCCAACATTGGAAGGTCCCAAACGGTGTTGGTTGTCGACTTTTTTAAAATATTTCTTTTTCGCTATTGGGAACGTCGGTAGTGGCGCACTAGGTTGGCTCATTCGGGCAGGGCCGCGTTCCGGATAGCCCACAATGAGACACATGTCAAAACAATGATAACACAGGTGTTGGGCTTCCTCCTCGATCGCGCTATCTCTTTTTCCAACACGTACACACACACCAATTTGACTTTCCATTTTTATCCGTGGATCCGTGAGCCCGTCGTCGGTAAATTGGCCCCCTGGTTGCGTCACCCAAGTCACACATTCCCCCGAGCCATTATCATCGTACGGTAGGCTACACCGCTTAAGTTTTTTTTTGTTCGATTGTTTCTCGCGCGTTGGTATCGGAGATCGAATATTAGCAGGGTCGATCATTGAATTCTCGTAACGACGGGATAATACGCTTGTGTTATTTTCGTACTCGTAGGATGATGAGCGCGAGGTGGGCTCGAAGAAGTCAATGAAGAACAAACAGCGCCAGACGTCCAAAATTTGATAGAGAGAGGGAGAGACGGGTATATTCGCGGGTTCCAAAAGCTCCGATCATCGAGCAATCGCCAACGTGTAGGAAAAACGCTGCTTGACGCTGACTCCCTGAGTACATACCCGTCCAGCTGAGTATATACCAACTACACGTGAAGTCGTTCAGCGTGTACGTGCTATGCCGAGAGATCGTACAGTGTTGTACACGGGTTGGGGCCGGCCGCCCACGTGATTCCGTCCAGCATTTTCTCGCCCGTCGATAATCCTCCTCGCGTCCACATGACGCGATACACGCCACAAAGACGTGTTCGGGGAAGCAGGACGAACAAAACGAAATATGGAACGATACGGATCGCCCCCACCGCCCCCCTCGAGAACCTCCGATAAATCGTCCGAAATATCAATCTTGTATTTTGGGTGTACGCGTCTTGCGCGGGACGACGAGTACACCCGGAAGGCGGCAACCGCGGTGAGAGTCTACTCGAGCCAAGTTTATGAGTTTATCCATCAACTTGGTCATGAGCGATCCATAAACTCGACATAGCATAGTCTCGAAGGAGTTTAGGGTCGATCGTGACCTGATTGCCCCAAAAGTACTTCGGTTATAAGCTCTTCAGCGATCAACTCCATCAGTTGTGTTACTGCCACTTGATGAACGCGCCAACAAACGAGCAGCTTCTGATTAGCTCCCAATCGGGTATCCTTGATTTTGGGCTACGCAGCCTTGCAAGTGGAGCTGAAGATTTTGTCAGTTGACCCATCAGTTCTATTCCTGCCACTTGATGAACGCGCCAACCAACCTGAAGCTTCCTATCAGCTCCCAATTAGGCATCCTCGATTTTGGACTACGAAGTTTCGCAAGTTGAGCTGAAGATTTTGTCAGCTGATCCATCACTCCTAATCCTGCCACTTGATGAACGCGCCAACCAACCTACAGCTTCCTATCAGCTCCCAATCAGGCATCCTTGATTTTGGGCTACGAAGCTACGCAAGTGGAGCTGAAGATTTTGTCAGTTGATCCATCAGTTCTATCCCTGCCACTTGATCAAAGCGCCAACGAACGATCAGCTACCTATCAGCTCCCAATGAGGCATCCTTGATTTTGGGCTACGAAGCTTTGCAAGTGCAGCTGAAGGATTTTATAAGTTGCTCGCCATCAGGGAACGACCTGATGGGATTTTGCCACAAAAGTAATGACGACTTCCAGTCTGCTGGATGTCTTTGTCATTCGTCAACATGGTGGCAGCGCGCTGTGGAATACATTGTAGATACTCAGTCAATGGTAGCGTTATCGACCAAATGAGTTGAACAAAGCACCCTAGAGGTAAGGTAATTCTGGCTCCCCCGCAAATCGGTACATTGTGTGGATAGGAGCTGATGCAGAGAAACCGTAATAAAATCGACAGTGAGGCAACGTAACCGGGACGAATGAATTTCAGAGACCTAGTCTCTCTCTCTCTCTCTCTCTCTCTCTCTCTCTCTCTCTTTGGACGTGTATCTCGCGGTGATACCAGGTGACGTGGATGGAAGGAAAGGTGGTGATGGTGGTGGAGGCGGGAAGGCGTATCTCGTTGTCCGCGTATGGAGAGTGTCGTGCAGGGGGGAGAAGAGGAGGAGAGACGCGAGAGAGACAGAGAGAGAGAGAGAGAGAGAGAGAGAGAGAGAGAAGAGGATAGTATGAGAATAGGTGGACGAGAGGGTTGCGGGGGAAGAGGAAGGGGAGCAGACAAAAATGACAATCATCGTCATTTTAATAATATGCAAAGGTAGTATAGTCGACTTCCACGGCCGGGCAAGTGTGGCCACAATGGCGTTATATAATGACAAAGACACGCCGGGTTCTCTCTCACTCTCGTCGTTGGCCAGGGTGAGCTCGAGCCTGGTACACCTTTCGCCTCGACAAAAGGCGCGGCGGGTGCGCGCGCGCGCGCGATCTTTGTAGGGTCATCCTACCGGACCGGAACATGTTTTGTCCAGCAATACGTCCCAAGGATCGACCAAGACGAACCGAAGACTGATCCACTCTTTCCCTCCATCTCTCTCTATCTCGCAGTCTCTCTCCCTCTCTCCTCCCTTTCTCTCGTGCTCTCGAGGCTCTCTAACGATAATGTTACAACTGTGGCCCAACGAAAAAGGTCACAGTCTATATTCGTCTCCGTTGTTTTTTTTGTCCTCCTCAAAGAGCGCGTGCGTACGAGTGTCAAAATAAGAAACAACACGGAGAGGCGGCACGGATCATACCGGCTTCGTTGAGGATCTTTGAATGAGACCTGGCAGAGACTCAATGAAATTCATCCGGCTCATTGAAAAGTCTTGATAGCTGGGTATAAATGTGATATCGCGGGTGTGGAGCCGCTAGGCTTCGATTGACGTTAACGTTATGGAGACTTTGTAAGCGATCCACGAGGATCATACAAAGGTAACAAGATTCACACCCACCGATTGGAATGCACCAAAGTGCAGCATAGCCTGATGCACATGCAGTATAGAGACAGCTCCACCGCGTTCATGTTAACCCACGTTAGTCCGAGCCAACCTTTCTCTCTCTCTTTCTCTTTCTCTCTCGATCTTCCAGAGGCAAAGTTCGCAAGGAGCGCATGCGAAAGTCATGTTTTCCTCGGTACAGCAGTCTACTCTGCAGTTTTGCCTACAAGATGTTCATACATTTTCGAGGCAGTTGGTGCAAATGTGGACGAGCATTGCAGATTTGCTGTTTTCTTGTCCTCAAGATGGCCAATCATTGATCAACGTTACCCAGTGATGACTAGATTCCCATCTGAGGTCGGTCATCAATCAGATGCTGTCATTAGGGTCTCCTGTCGATTAGGAAGAATTGACGGATCAATCGGTTACTCAAGATGGCAAGTTCCAAATTGGCACGAGCTGGCCTGTATGTGCTGCTTGGCAGTCTCCGTGAGTTGGCACAGCGGAGGTGATGCTTGCTGGGAGATGTCTGTCATCCTGCCTCTCGTCTTTGTACCCTTGCGGGCTTCGACGATCCCTTTCACTTTTACCCCACACTTGTCACTTGGCTATGACTTCCCTAGGCAATAGTGTTGCCCACAGTGGCTGATTTCCTAGCGCCATCATTGGAAGAAAAACCGCGTGTCTTCACGAGGTGATCGCAAGAGCAGGAAAACGAAAGAGCCATCGTGAACACGCGACGAGAAAGAACGGATTATTTATGGACTCGAGCATCGATCGACTCCGACACCTCTGGAATTAATCCACAGCTCGATGGAGACACAGAGCCGATGCTAATTAGCGCCTTTATTGTTTAGTGTGTAGTTCAGGTCGACCCAGGCGTTCCTTTCTTCTCTCCCGCAAACGTCCTCCCCGCGCCCGCTCCTACACACGGTTGACCTTCTTTCCCCGATCGAACCTCAGGCTGCCGTATTGTGGCAGACTCCAACCGAAGACGAGGACAACGCCAACAAACGTTAACTTTTGTCCGTTCCATATATAAATATAGCCAAATGGCTTATGGGTACAGCCTGTAACGTGCGGACGATGATCTTTCACGATCGATGCGAATGTGCTCGGGCACACATACACGTGGGAGCTCTCGTTACAAGTTGCGCCGTACCTTGAGGGACTTGCCGAAGAATCGGGGAACGAGACAGCCACGCGCTGTTGTCTTGGACCAGTGAACTTTCAGCTCATACTAAATGAAGCCCTGGCACAAGAACTAGAACCAAAGCTCATCATTGGGATGCTCAAGCAGAGGGATGTCTCTGAAAATGTGGGAACGTTATTTTCCAATGGGGATTGGGCTGCTCGCCACGTTTTGCCATGATGAGCGGGCAAATTTAATCGTGATTGAATTCGCTCGATCCAGCATGTACATTCGACTCGATTCAATTGCAATTCGAGTATGAGGCTCTTCGATAACTCTTGGCAAATCGTACGCTCTTTCGCTATCTCCGCGCTTGGAGGCACGTAGTGTCAGACTCCTGGCGAGTGAGCTCCGAGAACGGATCGAGCACTATAGCTATACGAGATATGTATCTGTAGAAGAATGGAAGAAGGAAAAAAATAAAAATTCGGACAATAGTTCCCCGTGCGCCGAGGACATTTAAATGTATGTATTCATACGCTCGCTGTATCGCTTTGACGAGAGGTGTGGTCAAAATTATTCAAACTGACCCGGACTCTTTTTTTTCCTCTTCCTTCTCTTCTCCATACACTTCGCTCTCGCGTCTTTCGTTCTCTCTTTCTCTTTTTTTTCTCTCTCTCTCTCTCCCTCGGGTATGGGACACTTTCTAGCCCCGAGAGACGAGGAGGAACAGCCCGCGCTGCACCCACGTAATTCTTTTTAATATTCCTTTCGACGACGACGTCGCGCGGTCTTTTCCCTCTCGAACCCCCACCTCCTCTTTTTCACTCTCTTTGCCTCCTTTCCTAGGTCTTTCTCCCGTTCCTCCGAGGCTCTTTGGTGGGCAAGTGCCCACCGAATCCTCAACCGTTAATTCGCAACTCTCAGGATCTCCACATTAGCCGCACACACGTAAGCATCTCCCGGAACGTGTTTCGTACCTGGCAATCTTCGAATTATCATTTAAACGAATTTAAACTTGACATTTAAACCAATAATGAATAATTGATAGGAATTTATTCTCTCGTGTGATTTGGCGAGGCTGAATTATTTTTGACGATTGTTCTGGATGGGAGGAGAGAGCCTGATCAAAATGAACCCAAAGAAAGGGGAGACTCTGGGGTTCTAGTGGAGAGCTGTGGTGATCATTGAGGAGCCACAGTTGGGTTTGACAAAAGTGACAGAACATGAAAGATCGAGGACTCGGTGGACATTTTATTTTTCGTTTGATTTGACTTTGGGGCGTTTGCGGTTTTTCGGGTGCGAAGTGGTAAATGATTAGGTAACGATTGCCGATAATTTTTAAGGCTTGAAAAAAGTCAACAACTAGCAGCATTTCGAGCACTTGATGACCATTTGAGTGTCCCTTGGACTGGATATTAGTGGACTTGCGATGATTCAGGTGTACAATGGTGACCGATTAAGTAACGATTGCCAATTTATTTTTGGGTTTGAGAAAAGCCTGCAACTAGCAGTATGTCGAGCACTTGGAGCATTTGATTTTTCCTTTGATTGCATGTTGGTGGGTTTGCGATGATTTAGGTGCACAATGGTGAATAGTTAGGTAACGATTGGCAATGATTTCTTGGGTTTGAAAAAACCGACAACTAGCAGTATGGCAAACACTTGGTCACCAATTGATTTTTCCTTTGATTGGATATTAGTGGCTTTGCGATGATTTAAGTGTATAATGCTGAATGATTAGGTAACGATGGCCAATGTCTGTGGTTTTCAGTACAGCCTGCAACTAGCAGTATGTCGAGCATTTGGTGAACATTTGATTTTTCTTCTGATTGGATATGCCTGCGTTCGCTATGATTTAGATGCAAAGTAGTAAATAATTGTGTAACGATCGCCAATGATTTTTTGGATTAAAAAAAGCCAACAATTAGCAACACGTCGAGCACTGGGTGACCATTTGATTTTTCTTTTGATTAGACATTGATGCATTTCCGTTGATTCAGTCGCAAACTGGTGAATCAGAGATAACAATCGTCGATCATTTTTGAGGCTTAAAAAAAAGTCAATAACTAGCAGAACGCCGAGCACTTGGTGACCATTTGATTATTTTCTTTGATTGGACATACGTGCATTGCGATGATTCATATGCAAACCGGTGAATGATTTCGTTCAACTTCCGGTTGATATGATGAGGCTATCGAGTCCGATAGGAGGCATAAATTATTCCTACGAGTTGCAGTGATGGATGATGAAAAAAATCTCCAGCACTGATTTATTACTTTCTTTCGCGTCGCGGCGATGATTTCACACCGATGAGTATTGAGTTTCACCCACATTTCTTTTCCGTAGGTGTGGTGCGTGTGCCGTAGGATCTCACCGAGCCAATGCCGCGTCAACCACGAAAAAAAAAAACTATTGTTGGGTAATGCGACCTAAAAAATCGAAGATGGGCATGCTGCGTTATATACGAAAACCATTGTTTCATTGTTCCGATGAAAATCATTGTTACAATAACGACTATGATAGCTTGTCCTAAGAAAATAAAATAAGCTCATGGATGAGTAACTGCTGGAACAGATATTGAGCCGACAATAGTGGACGCGCGGGCGGTATGCGGCGGCGGCAATCTCCCATGTCAAGCGACGTTGGCCCAAGTCAATACCCGGATAGGTGACCGCAACTAACCACCAATATTGACAGCAAAAATATTTTTTTTTTTAACACTAAAAATCGGAATAATTCCGCGATAACCTGCAAAAAAATGACAATTAAAAAAGTGGAATTCTGCAACTTGTATCCGAGTTTTCAAGACGAAACCCGCGAATAATTGTGAATCTTGCCATGCATTTAAACTTACTTTTATTTATAGATTTATTTAAATCTCATATAAGTATAATTTAGATTCTTTCGATTATTCATAACGTACACAATATATTAAAACAGTTTGCAGTACAATTATAACAATCATCGAATTTATAATAATAAGGACAATTACAACAGCGATAATAATGATTATTATAAACTATAACTATCAGAAAAAGCACAAGTAGAATGAAAACTAGAACTAGAATAATAATAATAACAAAATGAGTGAAATAATTTTTAATAACAATCTTGGTGGTTATTTTTTAAAAATTAATAATTAAAATTGATGAAACAATTAATGTTTTCTGATGCAAATTGAGAAAGTGTGTTGCTCAATAAAACTGGATAATAATAACAACAATAATAGTAATAATGACTATTATTAAAGACTAGAACTAGAATAATTATGATCATAAAATGAGTGAAATAATTATTATCAATAAACTTGGTGAAATCATTTGAAAAAATTAATAAATCAAATTGACGAAACAATTATCGTTTCCCAATGCAGACTGGGAAGTTTGTTGCCCGGATCAATGAAATCGAATGATAATAATACTAATGACTGCTATTAAATACTAAAACTGTTAGAAGAGGTACGACTAAAATAAAAACTAGAATAATGATAAAAATTATATTAGTGAAGTAATTTTTATTAATAAACTTACTGGAATAATTTGAAAAAAAAATCAAATTGGTGAAACAACAAATATTTCTCAATGCAGCCTGAGGTAGTGTGTTGCCCACTAAAATCGAATAGTAATAATAATGCCTATGGTTAAAAATAAAAACTTTTATACAAAGTACGAGTAGAATAAAGTCTACAACTATAATAATAATAATAATAATAATAATAATGAAATTAGTTAAATAATTTTTAATAATAAACTTACAAGGAACATCCCTCAGGTGACACCCTTCGATTTTGTTGAAATTTGAATATGTTATAAAGCACCGAAAAGTAAGCGATACGTATTTTTTTTATCGGCGGAAAAAACGGTTTTTAGGGGTGAAAAAAGGCATCTCTAGGGGTAATATAGCAGTTTCACACACAACGAGTCCACCGATTTAAATTAAACGAAAACGAAAATTCTTCTAATCGGAAGCAATTTAAAATCCACTATAGTGACATACCAAAAAAAAAATTAAAGGGTGAACCACCCCTATATTTGCTTTTTCGAGGGGTGCTTTCACACCTTAAAACCGTTTTTCCGGCGATAAAAAAAAATACCTCACGCTTACTTTTCGGTGCTTTATAACATATCCCAATGTCAACAAAATCGCAGAGTGTCACCTGAGGGATGTTCCTTGTTAGTGAAATTATTTTCAAAATGAATAAATAAAATTGATGAAACAATTAACTGCGGAACTATGGTGCCCGCACCAATAAAATCCCACACTTATAACAATAATGATAATTATTAAAAAATAATTTTTTTCGAAAGGTACGAGCAGATTAAAGACTGCAACCATAATAATAATAATAATAATAATAATAATAATAATAATAATAATAGCCATCATAAGAAACTAGAACGTATCGATATACAAATGGCTCTTTTACGTGATTCTTTTGTACCGCCGTTTTGTTTATTCTGGTCTTTTCCGTGCGGGGATGGAGAAAAAACGAGAATGCGGTTTTCGGATCGTTCATTCGGAATAAAAGATCCACCGGCCACCCAGTACAAGAAAATGCCTTTTTCCCCTCCCCCGTGCCCCTTGCCCTGTTCCCGGTCGATGTATAGACAGGCTGCGGTGGCTCGACAGGAGCACGTATAAACAGGGTGTTACATGGATGAGGGACAGTGGCCGAGAAAAAGAGAGTGAGAAGCCCCGGTCTGTATGCCGAGGCATGCCCGAGACCATGCCCCGTGTATGACATATGGATGGCGCAAAAACCACCAATGCTGATTGATTAGCCACGCGCCATAACCAAAAGACCCCGATACACAGGATGTGCTTCCATCTCTCTCACTCTTCCTCCCTCACCGTCCAGACCCGTTTCATCCGACGAAACAACAATTCACGCGCAATTTCCTAAAATACATCGGATTAATGCAAGAAAAAAAATCTTCAATATTCCGCAAAAGCTAAATCCTGATTTCTTTACACGTTTCTCGTATTCATCGGAATAATGCGACCAGCTATCGGCAGCCTGAGCTCACATTTTTATTTTATCGATGAATCGATATTGATGGACGGATTTCGATACTCTGAAAATACTGAATTTAATTCCTCTAGATGTCAAAACGGAATTCAAATATTGGAGGTATTGGAAAAATTAATTCAGTTAGTTGTAAATTGTAATATTCCGGTTCGGGGACAAAGTGAAGTGGTGGGAGTTTTTTGGTCCGATGATTCGCTACAGAATATTCGTTAAATCGATTATATATATATATATATATATATATATATATATATATATATATATATATATATATATATATATATATAGGCGTTCACGGTTAATTCAACTCCAAGATACTCCAGTTATTTTTAAAAAATAGTCGATTTTTTAATTCCTCAATTGTTTCTCAATTTTTATTTTAGATTTTTAATTTAGAGAATTTAATTAATTCTCAATTTTTTTTCCTTTTTCGCACCATCCAATTGTCTTCGTTAGACAAAAAAAAAATGTCACCGGTGCTGCGAGCGGTCAAAAAATATGGGGAGGTCGCTCAAGCCTCCCAAAATTTCAAATTTTTATTGAAAAATCAATTTTTTATCGTCCCTTTCTCACCCATGAATTCTACGCTTTGCGATTTTTAAATTGATCTCGCTAAAGCTCTAGCTAGCCGATGAATATTTAATGGTCCGCCAAAAATTTCCGCCAAAAATTAAATCTTGCATGCGGTATAATTCCTTGTAGCATAAAGACAAAATAAACAGCGAAGTGTTACATTTTATGAATAATTTATTATAATTATTTGTAACAAACACCATATAGACGATATATGTTATCATGTATTATTATGTATTATTGTATTATGGCGTCGCTCGTCACAGAGTACAGCTACGATCGGTTCGCAGTTTGACTAACGAGAGCACCTGTGGGGCGCATTGCGATGCGCGTTTTACGATTAAAACGACCTATAATTTTGTTTAGGGACAAGAGCTTTAAATAATTATTTTATGAGAACAAAGATTATAATTTTTGGGTTAGTAGTGTGAGATAAACTTGAAAAACCTGTTTCTAAAGACAAACGATTAATTGTTTTGAAAAATTTACAAAGCGTTGATTTTATGAGTGAGAAGAGTAAAAAAAATTGGAAATTTCGAAGCTTTCGAGCGACGACTAAAAATTCATTGACCGGTTGCTTTTGCGACCTTGGTTTTTAAATTATAAAGCGTCAAATTCATGGGTGAGAAGAAAATGAAAAAAGTCGATTTTTTAATGAAAATTTAAATGTTTGGGAGACTTGATCGACCTCTGAATATTTTTTGACCGCTCGCAGGTTTCGCAAAATTTTTTTTTTCTTTACTTAAAGACGGTGATTCGATGGTGAGAAAAAGGAAAAAAATAGAGCTCATATTTGTGCCACTCTAATACCCATATACCCTAATATATATATATATATAGGGTGATTTAAAAAATTGAATATTTTTTATTTTTCCGATTCCCCTATTCATTAGTTGCAGTAAGGTGAAATAAGATGCCTGTTAAAATATGAGTCCTTAATATTAATATTTGAAGGTTCCTCATCAAAATTTTCCATTTCCCATGCTATAATAATAACACGGATAAAACTTCGCTTGCTATACTTGAATTTTACAACTCGCCAACAGGTAAACGTAAAACAACGCCCAAGACATATTGTCTAGGGAACTGAATGCTCTATCGAAAAGGTCTCGTGTCGTGATAATAAATCCACTCTTCCAAAAGTGATTCAAGATGACAGTTGCATTTATAGTAAATTTCAAGATTTTTTCACTTTTCCAGTGGACCTGTCAGACTTATCACTAAATGCCATAGGACCTCTTTTGTAGATAATTTTGTTTTCTAGAAAATCACATCATTTAATAATTTTAAACTTTAATAGTTTGATAGTAAACGACTTTACAAAATTGGTCTTTTTCAAAGAAAAATTGCTATTCTCATGAAATGAATTGTTATATTAACCAAACATATAAATAAAACGACGCTAATTTTTATAAACTCACTCTTTAATGTATACTGTTGATGAAAATTGTAAAACACATGAGTATTTTTTTTCGCTTTATTTATAATTTTTTTCGAAACCAACAAATTTGTTTCATTTTGGATATGAGTTATGAAAACATTGCTTAATAGCTTTTGCGGACTGTAAGTGAACAATAATATTTATTTTACTCACAGGCACACACACACACACACACACACACACACACACATATATATATATCTTTAATCAGCATAAAAAAAAATATATATATATATATATGTATATATATATATATATATATATATATATATATATGTATAGATATGCATATGTATACACAGTGAATTCCTATCCTTTACTGTATCGCGAGTCCTCGTTAGCGCGAAATTTTTACGGTACGAAGGATCTCCGAGCGGTCGCGAGGGTTCCCTCGTGAATGGCCGATAAATTAACCGTTATCATATACATCTCCCGATTAATAACCCCCGGGGTCACTCGGCGGCATTACATTCATCTCGCGACCCCGGGCACGACCCAGCTTCTGTCAATTCCGTACCACTTCTATGTAACGCTGCCCGTATCTTTCTACGTCCATATATATATATATATATATATATATATATATATATATATATATATATATATATATATATATACATACATATATATCCCCATATATATATATATATATATATATGGGGAAGAGAAGGATATGGGAAAAGGTATTTTGGACCCGTTATATCTAGAAAATATTGACTATCAACACTTATGGCTGTTTTGAGAATGGTCCCTGGAGTTTTGTGAAACGAATCGTTGGCTTTAGGACCAGGACTGTACGTGAAGTGACCTTTACGTATGAATACGTACATTTGTCTACAGATGATTTTGAAGCCATTTGGAATTGGATTATATTGAGTATGGGGACAATGGGCTACTGTGAGGACGGTCCTCGAAGTCTGTCTTCAAAATCACATTTCCGTATACAGGGTGGCCCGAAATGTCATACTTATCCGAATCATTCCTATGAGGCCTCATGTATTTTTTTAGGATTTTTTCTAATTTTAGAAAAAAAATGGATTCTCTTTTTCGATTTTCCTGTAGCATGGATTTTCATTCTGTTAATCATTTATTGGGTTACTTTGTTTCGTTACTCATTTATAATATACTTACATTAGATACATATTTATGTATATACTATTTATTCTTTCAATAATTTATTCTCTTTTTCTACTAATTTTTGTCTATATTGATTTATTTATTAATTCTCTCCTCTAGCATGTAAAAAAACATAATTTATATTCTGTTATTCTATAAATGTTTATCTGTATTTATTTATTCATTCATTTATTCCTTTACCATATAAAAAAAGCCTCTGTTTCGAATTTTTTGGTAGCCTAGGTTTTTATCTTTTTGTCGTTTGCGTAACTCCTCTTCTCTTGGAAGACGTTTAAAGCCACTAGTGTAGTATTTATAATAAATGTTTTTAATGATCCGAACTTCCGTGACTGATCCTTTCAAACCTATTTTGTTTAACTTTTTGTAAAAATCAACGGTAAGTATCCTTTATCATTTATTTATTGCTCAACCGTGCCATTCGCCACCACAATACAAATGACAAAAATCGTGAGGAAATGCACAAGAGACAAAAATAAAAAATCCTTTTTTCCCAAAAGTGACGAAATATCGTACATCGTAGATGAGGGTAATTCGGATAGGCATTCACAAGGTATCTCAACTTTCCTCCTGGACGTCACCTTTCGGGCCCCCTGTATAAATGTGGATTCATTCCTATAAAAATGTAGAGAGAGAAAGAGGAAACGGGAGGAGGGAAACAGAGGGATAGATTTG
Source organism: Ophion ellenae (assembly GCA_963210295.1). Classification (NCBI taxonomy): domain Eukaryota; kingdom Metazoa; phylum Arthropoda; class Insecta; order Hymenoptera; family Ichneumonidae; genus Ophion; species Ophion ellenae. The sequence goes on from OY723392.1 coordinate 34,005,858, forward strand.
CATTGGTAGTGACGCTCTCCATCGTCCCGTCTACCATCTCGTTCTGCTTTGCCCTCTCGCTCCTATCGCCATAGCTGCAGCATGCACTTCTTTCCTAGCTCGGACTGCTGCCATACTGTTGCGAAGATGTTCGCACGATCCAACATCTCGGAGTATCGTTTCTCTCTCTCTCTCTCTCTCTCTCTCTCTTTCTCTCTCTCTCTCTCGCTTTCTGTGTCCCTCTTTCGTATAGGGCAAGAGCAACTGCACGAACTATCTTTGAATGCCTATATATACGTGTATAGAGATGCTGTAGCGCCATGAGGCCGACCCGGTAGTCGTAGGTGGACGCGGTCCACTCATCGCCTCTTAACTCCTTGGCAATCCTATCTCCTGGGGTCCTCCACTGTCTTATACCTTTCTTTTTTGTCTCTCCAACTCTCTCATCCTTCTTCTCTTTCGCGATCCGTCTTTGTGTTCGTCCTTCTCTCTCAATGTCTGCCTGTCTGTCTCTTTTTCTCCATACCCGTCGATTCGCGACTCCACCGATACCGTTCGATAGTTCAACGCGGGGTTCAACACCAGTAGCCTCAATTAAAGTTCCTCTCTCTCTCTCTCTCTCTCTCTCTCTCTCTCTCTCTCTCTCTCTCTCTCTCTCTCTCTCTCTCTCTCTCTCTCTCTCTCTTTTTCTTTGTGCTCGTGCTCTTATATCCACAGATCACGGATATCTTACCTCGGTTTGAGCACACGTTTCAACCTTAAACGGCTTAAATCACGTGCCATTATATCGACAGCTCGTGCCTACTTGCGATGAGCAGAGGATGTTGGGTCTCGGGGTGTTTAACGATGCCTCGAAATACCGAATGCGGGCTTGTATAATTGACATGCTGTTGTCAAAAAGTGGAAAATTGCATAAATATACGTGTTTAAAAAAAAAAAAAATCGTTTTGGGGTGCCGCGTGGAATTTTTGAAAATTGTAAGGAATTTCGGGCTTGGGGCTGTGTAAGTATGGGGCCTAGAGAATTGATTGATCTTCGTGATTTTTTTCTGATGAGGGTGTTGGAATGAGGAGGTGGGGATTTTAGATACAGTTGATACATAGTCTTGTGGACTTTCAGTTTTTTTGTTGTTGAAAAATATTGGTGAATAATGGAGTTGTTATTATTTAAACGAAGGGCCGCCGTTGCTGCGGCACCGATTGGTGTAGGTGGTGCGACTAGGGTGAAATGAGATGGAAAGTAGAAAAATGTACTTTTAGGATAATAATTAAACTTCCTTAGGAGTAGAAACTTTTTTGAAATTTTGAAAATTACGCAAATCGCTGGTTGTAGAAAAAATTGTTCGATTTTCGACCAAAAATGACTTTAATCATTTGTGGTTAACGGATGGATGAAAATATAGAAATATCATTTGGTCATACGATGGAGAATTTTATAAACTATGCTCTATCCGAATTTGACGTGAATCGGACGAACACATTTTGAGATAGGACTTTTTCCGAAAAAAGTTGTAGCGCAGTGGGCCGGTTCGCTATAACGCATAGTCGCCACTCACAAAAATCCTCATAACTCGTTAAATTTTTGGAATTTTTACGATTTTTCTATTGCGAATTGAGGGCTTACACCCAGTGGAAATTTTCGGAACAATCAATTTTCGGCGGAATCTCAAAATATAACATTTCAAATATATTCACTGGAAATTCCAAGTCGATTCGTTCAAAATTGAGGCAATCACGGGCGTTTATAGATAGGTTCCGCGGACTTTTTCGATGCATCTTTTTATTTTTATCAACGGAAATAGAGCGTTTTTTCACCAAAAATCAATACTTTCACTTTGGATTGCGGTAATTAAAAAAAAAAGATATTTCATAAGATCCTTCTTCCAACCACATTTATAAACACTTTCTAATACAAACATTGTAAAACATCCTCAAAACCATACTCTTTACCTCAAATGAAATTTTTTTAAAACATTGACAACCTGCACACGTTATCCTCTTTTTTTTATTCCTCTTATGGAGGAAAAAGTTCCTTTCTTAGAGACATTCCTAAAAGGTCGATATCACAAAAATTACAAAATTGTACAAAAGGTACAAAAATAGTAAAACATCCTCAAAACCATACTCTTTATCTTAAAACAAAAAAAAAACATTGAAAATCTGCACACGTTATCCTCCTCTTCTTCCTTCCTAAAGGATCTCTATTATTCCTCTTTTTGCGGCCGCGAGCAAGGTGCAACCCGTTAAAATTGAAGGGATATCTTTGGGCGAGAAAAAAATTGCTGATTTTAATGATTTTGTGTTAAACGAAAAGATTCCTTCATCATTTTTGAGACTTTGGATGTGTATTATTACTACTTTTGATTATTACATGTCATTTGGTCAGACGGCGTAACACTTAGCATCGACGGGATTAATACGAACAAAAAACCGAAGAAGATTTTTCTTTCATTAACACTCATACGCAGAATATGAACCGAGAAAAGTTGCAAACCGATGAAATGGTGCACTTTGAAACAAAAATATTAAATTTTCCAAAAAAATGACTTCATTTTGCAGTTAAAAAAATACTGTTTTCAAAATTTTCAAAAACATTAGGGTCATGGTTCAAACAATAAAGTTAGAAAGTCCTACACCACATTTCATCAGAATCGGTCGATTAGTTTTTCAGCTATATATCCCTCGAATTTTGAAAATGCAGCTTAAAAGAGCGTACCACACCTCTGCCATTAAAAAAAATACCATGTAACAGCCAAAAGTAGTAATAAACATACCCTAAGTCTAAAAAATGGTAAAGAAGTATTTCCTTAAAAAAAAAATCATCAAAGTCATCAGATATTTTCCTCGCTTAAAGGTATCCCTCCTCTTACGATCCTAAGTTACAGAACCGTGAAAAAAAAAGTATTTTTCAAATTTCAAGCTTCGACAAACCCCTCAAAAGCGATCTGGTCCCATCAACCATCGTCGCAATGTCTGGACTCCATCAACAGCGCCATTCCTCGCGACGACGATCTGCATGAAAATAAAATAAAAATCATAACATATGCCGGACCTTCGGTGAGGATACAGTGCCATTGAGATTTCGTTTCCTATCAATAATTTATCTAGCATCCCACATAGCTCATCTGTCCCGTATTAGCTCGCCTCGGTACGTGTCTACAAATATATTTAAAAAACAATATATATATATATATATATATATATATATATATATATATAGATAAATTCAAACAGCACGTACCTCCATACGTATAGGTGAGTCTTATAAACTGTACGTACATAAGCGCAGAGAGCATTTGCGGAGAGTTTCGCACGATCCTGAAGCCGGGCCACGTTCGTCACGACCTGTGTGAGCTCCATCGAGTCTCCACCATCTATCCGTATGCCGAGGCGGTCGAGGGCGAGGGGACCCCTCGAGAGTGAGCTAAGGCCCCGTACAGTCACGGGGCCTCCTCTCACGGTAGTTGTTGTAGGTGGACGTCGTCCAGTCTGCGAGTTCTCGCGATCGGCGTTCACTCTCGGCCCATTCGTGCAAGCGCCACGTTACCTCTACACGTAACGTAGTTTGCCATGAGGAAATGTTACTTCGAGCCCATCGTATCTATGTAACGTTGACTATCAGCCCTGCTGGCTGTTTCGAGGACGGTACTTAATTTTCGTTTCAACGAATCGTTGACTTTCGGGGACCGGGACTGTTCTCGAAATGACGGCGATGTGGATATGCCTGCATCGATATAAAGGTGACTTTGGAGACGTTGGGGTTTCCCCCATGGAAATTTATGTATGTAAAATATATGCAGAAAATATATGCTACATATATATATATATATATATATATGTCGGTCGCATATATAGCGACGAAAAATAGAATAATACGTATATATTCAGTATATATGAACCAAATATATGACGCATATATAACCCATTTATTTTCGATATATTTTTCTAAAATATATCGAAAATATATGGGCCATATATGCGTCATATATTTGGGGCATATATACTGAATACACACGTATTATTCTATTCTTCATCACTATATATGCGACCGATATATATATATGTAGCATATATTTTCTGCATATATTTTACATACATAAATTTCCATGGGGGATGCACCATTTATGCAGTATATATGTGGTATGTATGCAGTGTGTATGCAACATATATGCTAAATATATGTGGTATATATGCAGGGTAAATGCTACGTAAATCATTGATATATGATACATTGCTATACAGTAATACCACGCATATACATCTCATACATAAAAACGTTACGAAAATTAGAATTTGGCACATATATGCAACATATATTTTCAATATATGGCATACATTTCACATATATTACAATTATTAATAAAATAAATTTGCAGTATATTTTTGCGTATATAAATTTCCATGGGGGTTGGGTAACGAGTATGGGGACAATTGGCTAGCGAGGGTGGTCCTCGAAGTCGAATGTCTTGAAGATCGGATTTTCTTGGATGTATATGTGTGTTTGTGTAGGTATGGATATGTGGGAGACTGCGGTCTCCATTGCAGTTGGTACTATCGCGAGTCATTGTGGCTGCCGCGGGAGCCAAAAGTTCATAGGTGTACGGTTAACCGGGACGCGTACCACGAGAGATCCCTCGACCAGGTCTCATCTGCTCTCGTGTAGTAGCTGGTCCAGAAGCGACCGAAAGAGAGAAAGAGAGAGAGAGAGAAGGAGGATTCGAAGTCAACATCCATTGTATCGTATAGTATTGTTCCAGTTCTCCTACCTGCACATATCGCAAAGTGCAACAAATTAGATTTACGCATAATAAGCGGAATGCGAATAATTGAGGAATTGAGAAAGAATTGTACGGACGATGGAGCAGTGATTTATCCAATCACTATTGTTGGAATATTCATTATTCATTTATTATTCAATGTTATTCGATATTTACCTACTTTTCAATTTTATGCCTCATTCATTGTGGTCTTTTATCGTGCATTTTTATTGTGCATTATTATTTGTGCTTTTTATATTTATTTATTATTCAATATTATTCAATATTTATTTGTCAATTTTCTTGGTGCATTTATAATATTTTGTAAATCTGATAAGAGAAGACAAGGCGAATGATGAATTACTTATCGCCAGGAAGAGGATGACTGAATATTTCGCTGCGTATTTTCATTGTATTAATATTTCAAAAGCGTGCAATAGCGAAATTCAATATCCGATGGCGGGATATTGTGGATGAGATTGAAATGTAATTGAAGAACATTTTTTATTTACTGCTTTTTTTAAATCGGGAGCGCAATTAATAAATTCATAATAATAATAATCATGTTAATGTTTAACAGATTATATAGATAACAATGATAATAATAGTAATAATAATTATTATTATTGCTTTGAATCTGTTAAACTTTCATATATATAAAGGGATGAAAATGTTATGGCGAAGTTTGGGGATGTCCAAACACGTGAACTGGGATGTGTTCAACACCCTGGCTGCACTGGTGAAAAAAATAGTAGAAAATGAGACGAGACTCCTTCGTTCCTCCTGCTATCCACTTTCTCTCCATCGTAGTCTTTATCCCTGTGGTTGTAGGTATTATACTATCGGAACGAAGTCCCGAGACAAGGCATCGGGACGATATATATATATATATATATATATATATATATATATATATATATATATATATATATATATATATATATAGGGCTTTCCACGTTGATCGGTCTGCATAAGCGTGGGGATCAAAAACAGGCCGACTTAAAAATTCTGGTGAGTTTGTTGGGATGATGAGGTCGGAATTTTACACACAATTAATACATAGCTTTACCAAGTTTAAGTATTCTTTTTATTGAAAAATATCGATAAACCATGAAGTTATTATTATTCAAACAAAGTGCCGCCGTTGCTGCATGGCCAATCGGTGCAGGTGGGGCTGGCAACTAGTCATCTGAAATAATTTTTTTTTGAATGTACTTTTAGTATAATAACCGAACTTTCGTATGGCCACATACTTTTTTTATTTTGCAAATTACGAAAATGGCAAGCTGTAGAGAAAATAAGTACGATTTTTCACAAAAAAAGACTTCAATAATTTGTTATTAAGGGGTTACCCCCACTTGCGATTTTGAAAAAATCGATTTTTTTTTAATTGCATTTTTTTGAAGTATAAGTATCTGAGAATATGTCCTGAAAATTTCAAGTCGATCCGAACAAAATTGACTGAGATATGAGCGTTGAAAGAGAAGAATCCGCGTTGAAAGGGAAACTTTAAACGCGTTTTTCTCAAAATGGCATTTCTGAAGTCGGTGACCAAGATTACTCGAACACTAATGAACCGATCTTCTTGAAATTTTGCAGGCTTATTTAATACATAAAAATGTAGTCTTTAATCGTTCGATTTTTTTTTCGAAAACAATGGCCGTTTTATAGCCAAAAAACGGCCGTTTTTTTCGTAAAAATCGAACCATTAACTTTGACTGTCCGCCATTTTGTGAAAAATGAATATTTTTTAAAATCCTTCGATTAAAGACTAGTTTATACTTATATTTGACTAAATCCATCCGCATTTTTTTTCAGATGATCCACTTCGCCGCAATGTTGGTCCCCGCAAACCGTGTATATAAAAACATTATTTCATTGACGGCCATTTGCCACTAAACAATGTAATATTTTTCAATAAAAAAATTACTGAAAGTTCTTCAAGATGTGTTCTTTAAGATGGTATATTGATCGATTAAAAAAGTTTTGTAGTTTTCTTTTAAAAAAATCATGAAAAAGGCCTTTTTTTTGCGCTACAAGTGGGGGTAACGCCTTAACCTCTCCTTGACACACTGGGTCATTTTGACCCGAACGAATTAGAAATAAAATGCTCGCGTTCTCAAAATTGAAAGTTTTCAATCATTTTTCACAACAATTCAATTTTATGCTTTTCGAATTTCAATAATGTAGACATATTAAGAAATATTTAAAGATTATCGTGGATTTTTTTCAATAAAAACCGAGCGGAAGGCTGTTAATGGCAGGTGGATCAAATACAATCCGGGTCAAATTGACCCAGTGTGTCAAACTCGTGGTCTAATATAAGTGTGTCAAGGAAGGTCCAAAGATATGAAAAAATCATCCGGTAATACGATAGAAAACGTTATGGACTATGCTTTATCGGGAGTCGGAGTGATTCGGACAAATACATTTTGAGAAGCGACTTTATTTAACGAAAAATAGTAAATCGCAGCGGGGCGTCGTGGGCGATCTGCCACTTTACAAGAATCCTCACAACTCGGTCAATTTTTGGAGTATCTACAACATCTCAATTGCAAATTCAAATCAATACCTTAGGCTACAAAAAAACGCAATGAAAAATCTTATTTTCCAAATTTCACTGGACCCCTTGACTCGAAAATCACCGCGAAACAAAGGTTGCATCCCCTGTCCGGTCACTGCTAAAATTAATTTGCCAATAACGAAATAAAAATTTCTTTCCTGGCATTTGAGCAGAATTCTTATCTATGACGAAGCAGCCCAGAGAAGACTTCGGGTAGAGCGACGAGCCGCAAATCTTAATCTACGCGAGTGAGCGCGCAAATTATTTTGAACCATTTATCTCGTTCGTGTATTTCATTCGTGGCTGCATATTCATGTGTGTATTTGACAAGATGTAATGTGTACGATGGGAATTGTGTGCGTGAGTCAGAACTAGGTCGATCGGATACGAAATAGCCTCTATACATGCAAATGTATATATGGGGCATTCCACCCCAAACCGGACACCATGTAGCTTTTGCATCTCCGATTTTCTCCATAATTTTTTGACTTTTAGTATCTATTGAGAAAAGCCTCCATGCCAACTTTCAGCTTTTTTTGTCCAGCCACTTCCGAGATATGAATTTTTAAAAAACGGTACTTTTTTTTAAAGCTCATAACTTTGCGAAAAATGGTCCGATTGGGATGTTCTTTTTTTTTAATTTTCGTTTTTAGACGGACTTTCAGAAAAAAAATGGTACAAAATCATCAAAACCGTATTTCCATAAGATCTTCAACTTCTAAATGTTAAATGTTGATTTTTGAAAAACACGTACCGATCGATTTTCTTCAAATTTTTCCTAAAGATACTGTCACTCATTATGCAAATTTTAAGCCCGGCACGTTAATGGGATAACGTAGGAATCCATGTATTTTCGAAATTTAAAATTTTCTTGTTTATGAAATCAAAAAAATATCTGAAATCAAAATACTTTACATCAAAGCTACTATCGAGGATTATCTGACACGTAATGATTATTAATTAGTTTACAGATTGATTACAAGCAAAAGTCCAATGTTTTTCTACACGATGTGCAGAGAAAATTATTCTTACTCAAATTATGTAAATTTCGTTGAGTAACAGAAGCTCGTCGAAGACTTTTCTTAACTCTATGATTTTCTATTTGCAAAGGATTACAGCACAAATTATATGTCCCAAAATTTGACATGGCACAAAAGTTCACAATAAGTTGTGCTTCAAAAAATATACCGTGATGTTACACAATTTTTTCTTTAAAGCAATTTAGTAAAGCTGATTCGCAGGACACACTGTCAACACGTGATTGAAAACAACACTGAATTCTTGTTCTGAAATGGAGCCGTAGACAAGAAAGATACTCAGCCACTAGGGTATGTTAACGAAGTTTTTATTACCGACCGTAGTTAAAAGTTAAAAATCATTTCAAAAAGGGCCAACTTTTGAACACACATATTAACTAAATTCTTTAAAAATAAGTTTTCTTCTTTATATAATAATGATCTTCAGGTACCTATACTCTCCATACACATGGGATATTGACTCAATATAAAATTGAATAAGAATTAATACAAAAAAGTGATGTTGTTATATATTTAACTAAAATGAAAGGGTCAGTGTCCATTAAATTATTACAATAACCATTGCCCATAGGTCTAAAAAAATCATTATTATGTACTTTTAGTACGGATTACTAAAACATAAAAATTTTCAAACTCGAAAAAACATGGATCCTAACGTTATCCCATTACCGTGCCGGGCTTAACAGTTGCACAATGAGTGACAGTATTTTTAGGAAAAATTTGAGGAAAATCGATCGCTACGTGTTTTTCAAAAATCAACATTTAATATTTAGAACTCGAAATTCTTATGGAAATACGGTTTTTATGATGTTTTACCATTTTTTTCTTCTAAAAGTGGGTCTAAGAACGAAAATTATTTTAAAAAATCCCAATCGGATCGTTTTTCGCAAAGTTACGGGCATTCAAAAAAAAAAGTACCGCTTTCTTTTTAAATTCATATCTCGGAAGTGGCTGGACAAAAAAGCTTAAAAGTCCCATGGAGGCCTTTGTCAATAGATACTAAAAGTCAAAAAATTATATAGAAAATCGGAGATGCAAAAGTTAAATGGTGTCCTATTTGGCGTGGAATGCCCCATCTATGCACATGTAGGTATATATACAGGACACAAGGTGTCCTGGTATGAATGGATAATCCTGCAACTGTCCATAGGTCAGATCATGTCCTACTATATGCTGGAATTTCAGCTGAGAAAAGTCCCACGGTTTTCGTGATAACAATCATCTGCTTTTGGTTTTTCGCATACCATTTCTACAAATGATAACTTTTTTGACCCGGTTTTAAAAAAATACTCTTGGTTATTTGTTGCTTCTAGAAAAGTCTTCTTTTTAACCTTAAATGTTAAGGAAACTTTATGAAAAAAGATCTTATGCAGAATTTTCATACAAACCAATTCGAACATCTGACTTTGATAGCCTGCGATGTAAAAAAATGTACTACGCATCCCGTGTCAATTACTTTGAAAAGTTGCTTAGTTATTGTCGATCATTTGTAGAAATGGCATGCGAAAAACCAAAAGCAGATGATTCTTTTCAAAAAATGACGTAAAGCTTAGAATCTCGACAATCGTGGGACTCTTACTGAACGGAAATTCCAGCATATATTAGGACATGATCAGACCTATTGACAGTTGCAGGATTATCCATTCATTACAGGACACCCTGTATATATATATATATATATATATATATATATATATATATATATATATATATATGTATATATATATATGTGTGTATATATATATATATATATATATATATATATATATATATATATATATATATATATATATATATATATATACACATACATCCATGTATGTATGTATGAATACATCGACGACATGATAGAGGAAAGGGAGAAGAACTGATAGTCGTTCTGTTCGCGAACCCTAAGGCTCGCTCGCTCAGAGCCTCTTGCGCTATTCGGCTCTAATCCGGCGAGGAGTACGGCGCGATTTTTTTTTTTTAAGAATACGGCCAAGAGACACAGCACCACGGCTCGCGCGAGAGCGCGGCGGTCTCCCGATATATAGGGCAACCGTAGTCTCACGGTTTTCGCGGGGGCTATTCATCTGCATGCTGCCCGAAGCCGCTGCCGACGATCTCGAGACGATTTCGCACACACTCACATATATACATACTCGTAAAGACGATTTCCTATCTATCTCTATATATATATATATAGAGCGGAAATCGAAATAGATAGGAAATATATATATATTTTAGGATGGTTAAAAAAAATGCATGTTTTGTTCGCTCAACGGAAAATTTTGCTACGTTATGAAAAAGTAATTCATGCAAAATTTGAGAGGTCTAAACATTTTTTTAAGTAGTGCTCAAACGACTTTCTTTAGTTTTCTTCGATTTTTCGTCAATTTTTTTTCCCCGCCAATAGACATAATAATATAATTTTCTCAAAACTTTTTATGCTCTGTAGCATTTTCTAAGTTAACATAAACAGGGCGTTTTCATTTCAAGTAGTTTTAATAAAAATAATTCCAAACGATGTTAAAAAAAATATGTATTCTAGATCACAGTATGCGATTGTTGAAAAACTCACGTAATTACTCCGAATATCGAGCCGAATAATAATTTCGCTTCTCGCAAAAACGATAGGTTTTTCTGTGCTCGCTCACAACTTGCAACAGATATTGTTTTTGGTATTCGTTTTTCGTAATCAAACCGTTGCAATTTTTATCAAAGAAACGGCTCGCTCAGCTATGTCGTTCACAACTTGCATGCTTTTAAAAGTAATCAAGCACGTATTATAATCCTGATTAAAGTCCCAAAGTGAAGGATTCAAGTCCAAAAAATTGCACGGGAGCTCGAATCGTTCGAATCAACTTTTTTACATTTTTATTTTTACGTGTACTGTGACATACCTCAATACAGCGACTACTGGAAACCGTCAAATGAATTGCGAAAAGAACTCATGGACAGTCAGAGAAACGAAGGTGCAGTGGCGTCAACAGCGCCGCGGTTTGTAACTCTCGAATCCGTATGACTTCGTTTTCTTACTCCAAAACCACATTTTACTCCAAAAAAACACGCATACTTGTTAGACGTTCGGTAATGTAAACACCGTGTTCTTGTTCATCAAGCGGTTGATATAATTTTCACAACCGAATTACATATACTGATTCTTAATCTGCCAATACAAATTATTTATGGTAGAAACAAAAAAATTTTAATAAAAATTGTGTATTGCTACATAAAAAATTAAATCAAAACTTACATTGGATCACGCACTAGCATTTTTTGCATCGAGATAAAAAAAAATGAATACTCCGATAATCATGAAACAAAACATGAAAAAGGCGTTTGGGCACTAATTAAAAAATTGTTTAGAACCCTCAAATTTTTCAAAACTTTCTTCTTCTTAACATACTTCAATTTTCCGTTGAGAAAAAAAAACGATTGTTTTAAATCATCCTAATATATGTGTATATATGCACACACACACACACACACACACACACACACACACACACACACACACACACACACACACACACACACACACACACACACACACACACACACACACACACACACACACACATGTATATGTGTGTGTGTTATACGTAAACATAGATGCGGAAAGGTGACTTCGAGACACTTGATTTCGGGGACCTCATAGTGGCCAGTTGGTATGTAAAAGTAATTTCAAGGGACGCCCTGACCCTAAAATCGAAGATTTGTTTGAAAAAAATTCAAAGAATGTTCTCAAAACAGCCGGATGTGCTGGTGAGTTTGAAATAACTTTTTTTCGAATATATATCACGCTGGACAAAATAAAAAACGCGATTTGCCATTTATTTTGCATGTTTCTTCGCGTACTTAAACTTGTTCAGTACTTTATATTAATTTTTATAAATATTTATATATCTATACAACAAAGTCTTCCTTAGAGATACTTATTCATATTTATGAATTTGCGAAATAAAAATCTTTCAGCAGAAGGTCGATTTTTTATCGCCTTTTTTTCTTCATCACATTGTTAAGAGGCTCAACGACACTCCGATATTTATATATATCCAGGCTGACAATTATAAGGTGGTTATCTGTTTTTTAAAGGGCTTGCGCTCAGATTTTTTCGACCGCGAAAAAAATTATTTTTTAATGGTTTTTTCGAGTCCTCGGTGAAAAAAAATATAGCCCATTTTTGTGAGGTATTTGCCAGAAAAAATGTAACATTATGGAAAAAAGTTTACATACCATTTTAAGTACACTGGAATAAAGATAATTACGTTTCGAATACGAAACCCTCAGGAAAAACTTTTTCTGGGCATCCCGTCATGGAGAAAAAAAATACGTCAGAAATGCTATTTGAGAGTGGATAAGTGGTATTTAATTCTAGATTTTTTTTTTTCGTACTCGGAATTTACTTGTTTTTATTCTGCTGCACTTAGAATGGAATTATGATTTTTGTTCCCAGACTGTCATTTTTTTTCTGGCAAATACTTCTCATTAGAAAAGGACGGTATATTTTTTTCGGAGAGAACTTGAAAAACCAATGAATATCATATATATCTCAGTCGGAAAATGTTCGCGTTCGAACCTTCGAAAACGCATGAACATATCATAATTGTCACCCGTGTCGTATCGGTACAAAATAGGGTACGTACATCGCCGTGTACTTTGCATTGTCCTTAGCATACTTTATTTTATCCAGTAGGTACTGTACATTATATATATTATATTGTATATATACATTATATATATATTCTTGCAAAGTCCTCCTTAGACTTATTTATATTAATGGATTTGCGAAATAGAAATCTTTCAGACGTGGAACAATGTTTTATTGTTTTTTTTTCTTCATCACACTTTTAAGAGGCCCGACGACACTATGGTAGCCAATATCGTGAAAATATTTTATTCATTATGTATATATATATATATATATATATATATATATATATACATACATACAGGGTGTCCCTCTTATCTCTGCCACCCGAACAAACTCGGCAATTATCGACGTCACTAAAAAATGTTCCAGACAAAAGTTGAACGGTGTGAAGGGGTCCATCTATCACGACCAACTTTTTTCATTTCGGTGGAGGCGCTCACGCACAGTGAGGGTCACCTCCACTTCTTTAAATGGAATGGCACATTTTGTTTTCAACCATCTTGTGGAGCACCTCAAGCCGCTTAATAAACATAAGGGGGTCAAAGTCGTTCAAGGTCATTCAAGGTCACCTATTAAAATGAACTACAAATCTAAATATCTCGGATTACTACCAAATATTTAGTAGTGATCCGAGATATTTAGATTTCTATCATCGATACTGACCTTGAATGACCTTGATCGACTTTAACACCGTAATGTTTTTTATGCGGCTTGACGTGCTCCACAAGATGGTTGAAAGAAGATGTACCATTCCATTTTAAAAAGTGAAGGTGACCTTCACTGTGCGTCAGCGCCTCCACCGAAAAAAGAGAAATGACATGCGAAAAACCAAATGCAAATGATTTATTTTTAGAAAATAACACAAAGGCCGAAATCTCGAAAACGGTGAGACTTTTACTGAACTGAAATTTCAGCATAAGCGGACATAATCTGTGCTATCGACAGTTGCAGGATTATCCATTCATAACAGGACACCTCGTATATATATATACATTTATATGCACATGTTGCATCCTAGCGCACGGTTGCACCGCTTTCGACAATATTTATTAGAATAATTATGTCCTCGACGAGCATGATCGTACACGGCTAAGGATAAGCTCCGCGCCGCTGTCGTCGTTTCCATATGCAATGGATTTTGCCACACACGACATACGGTGTGAACCGAACGTACCGAGAGCAATGCAACGCGGTTCAACCATTCGCTGACTCGGCGCTCGTGCATGAAAATTGCGACGATAAAATTCGTACAGAGACGAAGAATGCGAATGATGAGATGTAATCGCCGGTTCCAATAAGATCTTAAGGGGAGATATACATCTAGGAGCCGGAAAAAGGTCATTTTTGTGAATTTTCAAGAAAAATTATTTGAAATTTCGGATTCGGGTTTCAATTATCTAAAAGTATATACATTCAAAAATATGTTCATTTTTCTTTAATTAAAAATATCAAAAATATACAAGATATGATCCTTGGAGCGTCGTAAAAAAATCTGCGTAAACGGTACCAACTGGCGTTTCTTCAAAAGTCATGTGAAAAAAAAACGAAAAAGATTATTAAATTAGATACTATAATCTAGTACGTGTCATAGCCGATTTTGAAAATATCGATTTATGACAAAATGGCGGACGTTTGAACATGTATAGTGATTTTCGGGCCAAAAATTAGTTATTATTTTGCCTATAAAACAAAAACTAAGTAACGGAAAAAAAAACCTGTGGCAAGTACTAGATAATGGTGTATGGAATAACCACAAAAAAACCTCAAGGCAATCGGTTCATTGGTTTTCGAGAAATGTTGGGTACCTATTTGAAAAACGTGGTTTTGAGGGAGGGAGGGAGGGAGGGAGGGTGGGAGGGTGGAAGGGAGGGAGGGTGGGAGGGAGAGAGAGAGAGAGAGAGAGAGAGAGAGAGAGAGAGAGAGAAAGAGAGAGAGAGAGAGAGAGAGAGAGAGAGAGAGAGGATAAAAATATATGGAGAAAGAGAGAACGAGAGGAAGAAAGCGAGATGAGCAGAATTCATCGAGAGAGAGAGAAACGATATAATAAGTCTCGAGTCTACGGCTAACCCGTGCCGACATAGAGAAATGTATAATAGTCGTAGGAAACGTTATGCGGGGGCTCGCCACGATCCTCTCCCGTACACGGGACAAGAGTGTCCAAGGAAGAGAACTGTATATATAGCTAGGACATCCTGAAGGCTCGAGCGAGAGAGACGGAGAGGGAGAGAAAGAAAAACAGAGAAAGAGAGAGAGAGAGAGAGAGAGAAAGAAAAATCGGTGGGCAACATTACGCGAGATCACAATTTTTAATGAAAAACACCAGAGTCGCCCGAGCACAATGTTATCCACTCAAGGATTTAGACAAGAGCGCAACCTGAACTGCATCGTGTAACCGTGGCTCGCCAAATCGTGACGTGGCGAAGCGGTATTCAGATTGCGCTCTTAGCGGTTTTGCCGCAATTTTTTTCTCTCCTCTCTCTCTCTCTCTGTCTCTCTCGCTGGTAAAGAGCGAGAATCCTCGAGAGTAGACGCACGCCGACAAAAGCCCACGGGAGGATCTCTCTCTCTCTTTCTCCCTCTCTCTGTCTTTCTTTTCTCTCTGCGACGCTAGATTCACCCACTGGTCATCAGAACGATTTGCCTCCGGTGTGCTCCCCTAGCCGCCCTCCGTCACTCGTCAACCGCTCATCCAACTTGTGAAACTCTCAGGCCTATTATGCCCGTATACTTTTCCAGCGTTCGTACGGATACTCATTTTCACGCTGTTTCCATAGATCCTCTGCCATTAACGCGCGGATATTCCACTGCCAATTTCGTTCGCATTATCCTGTCGCGCAAATCGCCGGCTGTACTCTTTCCAATCGAGTCTCATTTTTTTTCTGGCTTCATACGAAACACTTTTTCTCTGCTTTCCAGTAACGAGGCCACGGTTTTGTGGAGGCTTGAACTTGTAAGTAATTTTTTGGGGGTTTTTGAAACTCTAAGATTTTATTTCATTTTTGGGAGGCAATTAAAGAAAAAAATTTTAGGAATTGGTAATTTTTTTCTCGAGACTTTGAGTACCTGTTGAAGTATTTTTTTTTATTTTTCAGTAATTAACCGGGTTTCGGTAATTGTCCCTCTCTGGAAGCCCAATTCGAAGAGTGAGAATGATGATTTTTTTTTCTAGCAACACATTGGTTGGGATAAATTATTTTTTTTTCCAGCATGTTGTACACATGTTTTTAGTTACAATGTAATTTTTTCGGAAGAAAATGTTTAAGGGAGCTTTCCAGTGTGACAGCCCGAAAAATCGCTGTTTTTCGCGATTTTTTTTGTTTGAAGAAAAAATAATCTAATCGGTCTGGTTTTTTTTTTGTATATTAATTGGGTATTGAAGAATACAAAACAATTTTTTAAAGATCGATTTATTTATTAATTAATATCTATAAAAATGATGAAACAATTGTTGCAGAAAATGCACTTGGATGTGGTGTCCACGTTGGGGGTCACAATTTTGATCTGAAACAAAAAACACAAAAAGATTATTGATCGGTATATAATTGGCTTTCGTGCTATGGAGGCTTTTTTTTTTTTTTTTTTGCAAAAATGGCGCCGGTTTGAACAAAAAGTATCGATTTTAGCATTTTTTTTGGCAGTTTTTTTTACAAAAAAATAGGAAGATGTCAAAAAAAAAAAGCTTCCATAGCACGATAAACAATGACGTTAAGAATATTGTGTAAAAAATTCAACTCGATAGCTTTAAAACTCTGCCCTCCAAGTTGGACACCGTTTTGAAAAATGCTGTTTCGAGAAAAACGCGTTCAAAGTTTGCCTCCGTTGCCTTGCTCCGTTGCCTTCTTCCAAGAAATGCTGTACAGTAACCGAAATAATCTGAATTTCGGCATGAAAATTTCAGGGAATATTCGGAAGAGTGTATACTATTCGATAAAGCAAAAAAAAAAAATCGATTTTTTGAAAATTTCACACTGGAAAGCTCCCTTAAAGTGTTCGTGGTGCTGCGGTTCGCGTTGCAGTCCTCCAGCGGCGAGGCCCGAAACGGCGCGATCTCTACCAGGCTGCAATATAATCTGAGGCGAAATCAAAAAAAAATTCTGCTAATATATCTAACTGGCTATGGGTTCACGACTTCACCGCTGTTAGAAATTTCGAAAAATACGGAAAATGACAGCTTCTCCAAAGAAAACTTCAGTTTTCTCTTGAAAAACAGTATGCTGAAGTCATTCTAATTGACAAATTGTTAATCCAATTAAAAAATGCGATCGTAAACCGAAAATGACTACTGTTTGAACGATAACTGTGCAAATTCAAGTCAATAGTGTGAAAGTGGATCGATATATCAATCCCGCCGTGTCAAGATATTCGATTTCGGGATAATCGCGTTCAAACTCGACCGATCGCGATTAAGGCGTTACCCTCACTTGTAGCGCAAAAAAGGCCTTTTTCATGAATTTTTTTAAAGAAAACTACAAAACTTTTTTAATCGATCAATATACCATCTTAAAGAACACATCTTGAAGAACTTTCAGTAATTTTTTTATTGAAAAATATTACATTGTTTAGTGGCAAATGGCCGTCAATGAAATAATGTTTTTATATACACGGTTTGCGGTGACCAACATTGCGGCGAAGTGGATCATCTGAAAAAAAATGCGGATGGACTTAGTCAAATATAAGTATAAACTAGTCTTTAATCGAAGGATTTTAAAAAATATTCATTTTTCACAAAATGGCGGACAGTCAAAGTTAATGGTTCGATTTTAACGAAAAAAAAACGGCCGTTTTTTGGCTATAAAACGGCCATTTTTTTCGAAAAAAAATCGAACGATTATAGACTACATTTTTATGTATTAAATAAGCCTGCAAAATTTCAAGAAGATCGGTTCATTAGTGTTCGAGTAATCTTGGTCACCGACTTCAGAAATGCCATTTTGAGAAAAACGCGTTTAAAATTTTCCTTTCAACGCTCTTTCAACGCGGATTCTTCTCTTTCAACGCTCATATCTCAGTCAATTTTGTTCGGATCGACTTGAAATTTTCAGGACATATTCTCAGATACGTATACTTCAAAAAAATGCAATAAAAAAAATCGATTTTTTCAAAATCGCAAGTGGGGGTAACCCCTTAACCCGATGCACACTATTCCACTAAAATAGGTGTAACTTCGTCAATTTATAGAATTCCAGAGTTTGGTTGGTCTTCAAATATTCTTGAAAGTTCACGCTATAACAATGTGCAAAAAAACTGTTTTTGTCAAGTTCCCAGAGAGGGATACCCCCTTAACTGATTTGTAGACGTTTTTGTGTGATTCCTTATTTCTTTTGGGAAGAATTACTTTTTCACTGGTTTTTGAGATTGCCAGCAGGCGATAAAAGATTTTTTGTTCCGTTTACGAGCGACTGGTGTAGCATTTTTTCCAGTGTTCGAGTCAGACGTTATTGTCGTCTAGTCAACTAGTTGCAAACTTTTTTTTGTGTTCCTGTAGCTAACGAACAATTTTTTGTCAAAAAGCGATTTCCTTTCAGTTTTCCAGCAACACCCTACAAACATTTATTTCAAATTTTCCAGTAATGAACAGTCAGTGTTCAGTCCTCAGTGAATTATTCCTGAGTTTTCAAGTAACCAAGAATTTTTATCCAGTCTTTTTAACAGGAAACAACTTCTCTAATGTCTTTTAGTAGCCAATAAATATTTTTTTCAAGTCTTTCAGTAGTAGACAATTTTTTCCTAGCGGCCCAGAGATGAAGATTTTTTTTCTTCTTCCAATAATAAACCACGTTTGTCCAATTTTTAATGAACCATTTTTCCTGCTTTCGTAGGAGTAAAGGTTTTTGCTAGTTTTTCTGTAATTAAAAAAAATGTTAATTCTATCCAGTCTCCTATAAACATTTTTTCAAGATTCTAGTAGTCAATGATTTTTTTTTCATATTCTCGTAGGGACAAATCGTTTTTTCCATCCTTCCAGTAGTAAATAATTTTGACAATTTTTTCATTTATCCAGTAATAAACCATTTTAAACATTTTTCGTTTCTTCCAATTTTTTCCATTCTTTGAGTAAGTAAACAACTTTTCCATTCTTCCAGTCATGATCAATTTTTCTCATTTTCTCATAAGCCACGAATGGCTTATCAAAACGTTTTTTAAAATAATTATTCTGCAAACTTATTATTATTATTACTATTCGGATAATTGCCGAAAACTTATCCTACTTCTAAGCAAACAGAACAAGATTTCAAAAATCCTCCAAATTCACCGAAGAAATAACCCGCTCGAATTAACTCAAACAATTATGCTAATTTATTTCTTCAATTCCACATTGTCAATTCACGCAGCAGGCGAATCGACACCCCCGCACTTTGTTCTGCAGCCAATAAAAAAATCAAACTCCAATTTTTTTCCACCGCCCCCAGCTACCGTCCAAACCACCGTTTCGATCGTACATCGAGTACACGAACAAAGTACTCTCGGTACGTTCGGAACCGCAAGTGACGATCGCGATCTTGAAGCCAGTTTGATATACCCACTGTAATGGATAACCATCAGTGAGACTATATCTTCATACACATTTATTGAGAATTTCCGTTCAAATGGACAAAATCGTTGCCTCGTTCAATTACGCGTCTGCCTCCTCACCATTTTTCGTCACTGATTTCAGTCAACTTTACTCCGTCGATCGGTACGCCATTTCTTTTACTCGTCTTCAATGACGTGACTAACTATACGGGATACAAGTTGCCCATATCATTTGCAGTACACTTTCTTCACTTCTGTTACCGCGCGGAGTGGTGGCCGATTGCGGTTTGCGAATATACACGAATTTCACATATATATGTACATATTTATTTGTTTGTATAAATATATGCATGGATATGTACACGAGGGTGCATGTATCTTGTGTTTGTGTGTATACGACAAGATCTGTATCACAATACGGATGTATCGTACGTCACGCGCGTTCTACTCGCTTGAGAATGGCGGTAGACACGTATGTTACATATATATATATGTGTATATATATATATATATATATATATATATATATATATATATATATATGTACAGGGTGTCCTGTTATGAATGGATAATCCTGCAACTGTCAATAGGTCATGTCCTACTATATGCTGGAATTTCAGTTTAGTAAAAGTCCCACGGTTTTCGAGATAAAAATCATCTGCTTTTGGTTTTTCGCATGCCATTTCTACAAATGATAACTTTTTTGACCTGGTTTTTTGTAAAAAATACTCTTGGTTATTCGTTTTATCTAGAAAAGTCTTCTTTTTAACCTTAAGGGGCTATACCAGTATTACACTTTCAAAAAATCGATTTTTTTTGCCTTTCTCGACAGTTTGTCGAGGATATCATTGTCATTTATATAATTTATATCAATATCATTTTATCTTGCAAAAATCGATAGTTAAATCTTGAACCGTGTTTTTCTCGAAATGTGATTTTTCAAATTTGCTGACATTGTAACTCAAAGAGCAATTATCCGATTGACTTGAAATTTGAACTGAGTATTGAATATATTTACTCTACAATGACGTAGGATATTTTTGATTGGATGAAAATCGACGATTTGGCATTGAAAAAAATGACCGTTTTATGGGCAAGAAAACAGGCTTTTTTCATAACAACGCCATTTTGTTAGATGTTGATATTTTTCGAAAATCCTACGTCATTGTACAGGAAATACCTTCCAGTTTGACGACAATTTTTCCTTTTTCGGTTTCAGCTACTCAATCGGCCGGAATCATGTCAGCAGTGGAGGAACTTTTTTTTTGGCACCCCCAAAGGCAGCGCATAAGTCGCTTGGATCTCAATATTTTTGTATGAAAAAATTATGTAATATGGGTCAAATATAGCCGAATATATTCTTAATTTTTCAAAACATTTAATTGAGTACTTTTCTTCCCAAAAATTCTCGAAAACCTCCCAAATTTTCGGCGTTCACACTGGTATAACCCCGTAAATGTTAAGAAAACTTTATGAAAAAAGATCTTATGCCAAATTTTCATACAAACCAATTCGAACATCTGAATTTGATGGCCTGCGGTGTAAAAAAAATGTACTACCCATATCGTGCCAATTACTTAAAAAAGTTGCTTAGTTATTGTCGATTCATATCATTTGTAGAAATGGCATGCGAAAAAACCAAAAGCAGATGATTTAAAAAAATAACATAAAGCCCAAAATCTCGATAACCGTGGGTCTCAACTGAAATTCCAGCATATAGGCCATGATCGGACCTATCGATAGTTGCAGGATTATCCATTCATAACTGGACACCCTGTATATATGTGTGCATATGGCTACATAATGTACATCTCGACGTGGAGATCCACGCGGGCGCGTGAATATGTTTCGCTAGAACGTTCGTAAAATATATTTTCACCCCTCTCTCTCTCTCTCTCTCTCTCTCTCTCTCTGTCTCTATTTATATATGGATATACATATGTGGTTAAAAAGATATGGTGGTTGAAAGAATTTTTTTTTCGCGCTACTCAACATACAATGTTGCTACGTTATGAAAAAGTCATTCATACAAAATTCGAGAGGTCTAAACATTTTTTTAGGTAGTCCTCAAATAACTATTAATTTTTTTTTCTTCGATTTTTCGTCAATTTCTTTTTTCCCCGCCTATAAACATCATAATATTATAATTTAAATAATTTATCCAACTTATGTTGAAAGAGATTTTCGTTGAACGATTGAGTTTGATTTTTCCGTAAATCATTTTTTTTTTTTCTATGGTGCCCATTCCAATCGTAATTTTTGTAACCTTTTGAAATTGATGCAAGGTTGAGAAATGCCTATTGCGGTTTCGCTCCGAATATTAGTTATTTTGTCGATAACGTTTTGTGTACTCTCACGAACAGAAAATTTAAGAGTATTGCGATGGTGAAAGAATGGACTTAATGCTTCTCTATTCGTGGATAATTTTCGCTCCACAAATTCTTCGATTTCCGACATAATCAGATACATTTCGGCACTTTCACTATCGTCCAAACCCGCGATCATGTTTACATTTTTATTTTTACGTGTATTGTGACGTATCTCAATACAGCAACTACTGGAAACAATCAAATGAATCACGAAAAGAACTCACGGACAGTCAGAGAAACAATGATGCAGTAGCGTCAACAGCCCCGCGGTTTGTAATTCTCGAATCCGTATGACTTTGTTTTTTTTTTACTCCAAAACAACATATACTCCAAAAAAACATGCATACTTGTTAGACGTTCAGTGATATAAACACAGTGTTTCCATTCATCAAGTGGTTGATATAATTTTCACAACTGAATTACATATATTTATCCTTAATCTGCAAATACAAATTGTTTGTAGTAAAAAAATGATTTAAATAAAATTGTGTATTGTCACAGAAAAAAAAATAAATCAAAACTTACATTGGATCACGCACTAACATTTTCTGCATCGAGATAAAAAAAATGAATGCTCCGATAATCATGAAAAAAAACATGAAAAAGGCGTTTGTGCACTAACTAAAAAATTGTTTAGAACCCTCAACGTTTACAAACCTTTCTTTTTCTTAACATTAACTTCAATTTGCCGTTGCAAAAAAAATCGATTTTTTTTAACCACCCTAATATATATATGTATATATATATAGGTAAAGAGAAATACAAATATATATTTTTTCTTTTACACACACACACACACACACACACACACACACACACACACACATACACATATATATATATATATATATATATATATATATATATATATATATATGTGTGTGTTTGTGTGTATGTAGGGAAAGTTGATTTTGAAGACACTCGACTCCGAGCATCGTCCTCACAATAGCCTAACAATCCCCATACTCAACATTGCATGTACTCCTATGTCTTTAAAAACACTTTTTGATAAATGAAAGCTTATTTGTACATAGGAAATATTGGTATCTGTCTCTAAAGAAAAATAAAAAAATTGTTTAAACTAAAATGAAAAGGAGGTCCTCAAAACAACCATGCTTTGACGAGACAGGAACTTTGCTTGAGTATGGTGGGTTCAAAATAACATTTTTCTATAAATATATATGGATATATATATAGGGTAAGGTGATTTTGTAGACACTCGACGTCGATGATCGTCTTCACAATAGCCTACCTCTCCTCATACTCAACATTCTACAAACCCTAATATCTTTACATTTAATTCTCGATAAATGACAGCTCATTCATACACAGTATATATTGAGATCCGTCTCTAAAAAAAAGATAAAAAAATGGTTTAAAAAAAAATAAAGGGCAGTCCTTAAAACAGCTAAGTTTTGACGAGAGAGAAACATCGTTTGGTTTTCATGGGTTTGAAATGACATTGTTCCATAGATATATCCGGATGTATGTAGGCTAATAGGATTTTAAAGACACTTGACTTCTAGGATCGTTCTTACAATGACCAATCAGTCCCCATACTGAACAGTGCATAAACGCCTCGTCGTCAAAGTGTCTTCAAAATCCCTTTCTCAAAAATGGAAGCTCATTTATATACAGGACATATTAAAGACTGTCTGGTGATAAAAATAAAAAAATTTATTTAAAAAAAAATTTTGAACCCGTTCTCAAAATCGTCGAATTGTAATAAAATAACAATTCTCCATATAGACTCCCACCCAAAAGTTTTCGGACACTTCACGTAATTGCAAAACTTTCGATCACTGGATAATTACCGAATGATATTAGAATAATATAGTTCATTTCATTTATCATTTCACGAAGCTATTGTATAGCTCTGTATAATGAATTATATTATTCTAATATAATTTTGCAATTAACGAAAGTGTCCGGAAACTTTTGCCCAGTAGTGTATATATATGTATATATATACATATATGAAAGAATGTTATTATGTTAAGATTTGGCTATTTTTAAAACGCGTCTTCGATTAAAAAAAAAATGTTATACATAAACTAAATATATTTTTATCTAAATATGATCTATTTTAACATATACATAATATGAAATTTCAAATACATGTTCATATATGTATATCGTTGAAAGTATACATATATTCTCATAAGCATGCTGGTATATACCGGCATATAAATATGTATATATATATACGTGGATATATATAACTAGATCCTCGGTAGTATAATATTTCTGTCCCCTTGAGAACGATAGGACGATAGTTCACTCGTACTTTGTGCATATATATATATATATATATATATATATATATATATATATATATATATATAAAGAACCACTCATTCTTGTTGTACCCTCATAGAAATTTCGATTGTATCGATTTACCTTCTTTCTCACTCTCCCCCTCACCCCCTTGCTATTATCGACCTGGTCGACATTTCAGAGCACTCTCCGACTCTTAAACACACATGAACGCATACACTCACACACGCATACATACAAAACGTATTATAATAGACATTTGAGGAAAAGAAAGAAGAGTGGGAGAGAGAGAGGGACAGATCCGGGTGATCCACTGCCTACGGTGAGGATCGGTAGATCTCAAATAATTCCCTTTTACGATGCACCTTCATAGCGTGCTGTGCACACAGTCCAAGTAAGCGCAACGCTGGTGCATGTGAGGTGCATGTATCAGCATTGGACGCGTATTCTCGATTCGTTAAAATCTCGCGATGAGGTGAGGAACAAGGCTCCAATATGCTTAATTTATCGGGGGTAAGGTCGAAAAATGTTTTTTTTTTTAATTTCAGAAAAGAAAAAGGAAAAGGTATCAAGGGGAGTGGAGAAATTTGAATGGAAGTGTGAGCCCTTTGCTGGGTGTTCTTACATGCCTAGTGTGTTGCGATGAGTAAGAAGACGGAGTGAGAGAGAGAGAGACGTAGCGGTCGCAAACTCTTCGCTCTGCGCTCTGCGTGTTGGCTCACGGTGGCGTACATAGCCGCGCACAACGATGAGAGAAAAGAAGCCGCGGTCTCTCCTTCCACGTCTCTTTCCCTCCCGGCCGCCCTCGCTCGTCACGTCTCTCTCTTTCTCTTTTGGTACTGCTGGCCGATCTAGCGAAGTGAAAGTTAGATGTGTGGGCACGGGATGCGCACGAATTCATTTTTTCGGCCTCTTCGCGGTGTACAGTACACCTCAAACCGTATGGTACAAGTACAGATACAAATACATATATTTATGTCTATGTATAAATATATATATGCATTTGTACGCGTGTGTATGTATATAAATACAGATAAACGTATAGAAGACGATTTTTTCTTTGCCGCTCGACCGCGGCAGTTCCCATGTACACCTAGCCTATATGGCCGGTACCGAGATCTCTCGCTTCCACCTATGTGTATATATGCATACCCATGTGCGCGGTATCGTACGTGTACGATAGCGTCGGCGAAAGCGTTTATAGAGGTGAATTGGTGGCAATATGGACCACCCGATAAATTTGGATGTCGCGAGTTTGTTGGGCTCGTTGGGCGGAAAAAGCGTGCATGAAAATGAATCGGGGGCAATTTGGACCACTTGGTAAATTTCGGGCTCCGAGTTCGTTTGGGTTTTGATGGGGATTATATTTAGGGGGCGAAAGCTGATATGGGGATAAATCGGTGGCAATATGGACCACCTGATAAATTTGGACGTCACGTGTTTGTTGGGCTCGATGGGCGGAAAAAGGGTGTATGGAAATTAATTGAAGGAAATTTGGACAACTTGGTGAATTTCGGGCTTCGAGTTCGTTTGGGTTTGATGGGGATTATATTTAGGGGGCGAAAGCTGATATGGGGATAAATCGGTGGCAATATGGACCACCTGATAAATTTGGACGTCGCAAGTTTCTCGGGCTCGTTGGGCGGAAAAAGCGTATATGGAAATGAATTAGGGGCAATTTGGACCACTTGATAAATTTCGGGTCCGAGTTCGTTTGGGTTTGATTGAGCTTATGTTTAGGGGACGAAAGCTGATATGGGGATAAATTGGTGGCAATATGGACCACCTGATAAATTTGGACGTCGCGGGTTTGTTGGGCTCGTTGGGCGGCAAAAGAGTACAAAGAAATGAATTGGTGGTAATTTGGACTACGTGGTAAATTTGGGTTGCCGAGTCCATTTGGGTTCGATTGGACAAAAGCAGATATGAGGATAAATTGGTGGCAAAATGGACCACCTCACAAATTTGGACGTCGCAATTTTGTAGGGCTCGTTGAGCGGCAAAAGCGTATACAGAAAACAAACGGCCGCAATTGGTGAATTTGAAGCACTTGGTAAGTTTGGGGCTGCGAGGGCTTATTGACGGGCGAGAGCAGATATAGGGATAAATTATCGGTAATATGGACCACTCGATAAATTTCGATGTTACGAGTTTATTGGACTCGTTGGGCGGCGAAAGCGTATATGGAAATGAGTTGGTGGCAATTTGGACCACTTGGTAAATTTGGGGCACCAAGTTCGTGTGGGAATAAATCGGGCTTATTGGCGGGGCGAGAGCGCATATGGGGATGAATTGGTAGTAACGCGGAACACTTGTCAACGAATACGAAACTCGCAAGTTTTTTAGGCTAGCTTCGGTAGCTGAAGCACGTTAGAAATGAATTGGTGGCAATATGGACCACTCTGTGAAGATAGAACTCGCAAGTCTTTTTAGTAGCCGTGGTGGCTTACAAAATTCGGTATAGCTGGATTGAAAAACTGTTCAGCAGGGTAAGTACGAGACTATGACGGAGTAGAAAAAACCTGTTGAGTAAAAAACAATACCCAAACCGCAAAGTTTGAGTAAGATCAAGAGCTTATCGCATGTTTCATTTTTTTAAATTCAAGATTCTACGAATTCTTATCACAAATTTCGCCATGTTCGTTTTCAACCATCAACCCTCCTGGCAATAGAACCCCGTTCGTATATACCTCGATATCTCGAAATTTGGAAAAACCGAGGCATATTTTCCGAGTGCCTTCGCAACCTGAAACTTTTCCCAAAACTCGAACCGCGTTAGTCGAATTCCCGCGTAGAAATTTCGATGGGGCTGAGATCAGGGCCCGATCAGGTTGCCTGACTGCCCTGGTAGGGCACTAATAAGGCAGCCTGAAAGGGCCCTACTAGGGAATGTATCGTTGTGTCACATATGGGCCTGATCTGGTTGCCTGATCAGGCCCCTATCAGGTTGCCTGATCAGGCCCCTATCAGGTTGCCTGATCAGAAAGAAATGCATATAATATTTCAAAAAACCAAAATGGAATGAACCACTTAATTTAGAGTTCTACTACAATGATTTTGTATCATAATTCGTCATTCCCTGGCCTGCTGAAACGTTTTTGTTCGAAGAAAATATTTCGCCTATATGGAAATCGAACCTCGTACCTTTCTACCAAAAGCTAGGCACGCTGCTCCTATGCTACCGAGTGCCAGTACTAGGGCCATTTCAGTATAGCCTGATGTAGGCCCTAAATACTTCCGGCCCGATCGGGGCCGGATCAGGATGTCCGTAATAGGTGTTACCCCTATCACACCCCGATCGGGGCCTGATCCTGGTCAGGCTAACCCTAAGAAATTTCTACTCGGGTTTATCGCAAAAAAATTCAACTCGGGCCGGACCTGAGATAAGCGGTGGTCCATATTGCCACCAATGTCCCCGTACATTCGGTAATACCGTCTAGGGATCGTAGGAACGCAACCCACACTGTTGCACCATGCTCGCGGGACTTGGGGCCCTTTGCCACGCAGTTTCCGCGACGTGTATGGAAAAGGGGTACGGAAAAAAGGAGAGTTATACATAGGAAAAGGACGTGCGGGGGCGAGGGAGGGAAGGGCAAAAAAGGACGGCATAAAAGTGCGCGCGCGCGCGTGTGTGCATATATATATATTTATGCGCGCCTATCCTTGCCGCGGATGAGAGGCCCGCGTCTCGCGGTGGCCTGCCTCTGTGACTTATCGACTTTGTGCCTCTGACGTGTCGTGTACACGGCCGCGCGCGCGCGCGCGCGCGGAGCAACGGAATCGGCTAAGAAGAAGAGTATAGTGTATCGGGAGTTCTCGGCCCGATTCCTGGCTCCGTGCGCGGTGTCGTTCCCGTCCCGAGATTCACGTATATACGTATGCAGGTACATCAGGTACGTGTCTGCCTTGCAGCATGGAGCAATGGATTTGTGGACACGTGGATACGATGAGCGAAGCCTCGAAAACTCAGAACTCTCGGGATATCTCTCGGGATCATTTCGAAGAGACTCTCAAGCTTACTTTCCTGCCAGCCAATTTTTTGCATTTGCCACTTTAGGCATTTTTTGTTGATAACATTTTTTGTGAATAATTTTTATTTCACTGTGACGGGTATAAAATCATGTGCGAAATTAACAATTTTCTTTCGTATGAAAAAGTGATTGACTCATAAAATTAATTACACATTTATTTAGTATGAATATCAAGCTGTTAGAAAATATATTTTTTTTTCCGATGTACAAAATGGCCGATTACTAATATTTTCTTTTGTTATCTTTTTTTAGGCGCTCCGCGGCGTGACATTTAGCATCCACAATTTTTTACCTAGAACAAAAAACAAAAATTCTCGGAAATCTACATTAGAATATCTAGAGAAGTACGCACGGAATTTAAAAACATTGTTTTATTCAAAAGTTGTAGGTATTTGAATGGATTTTCAGTGAAAAATGTCGTATAAAACTGCTCATAAAATGAAAAGTTTCCGATTAATCAGAAATTCCGTACGTACTTCTCTGCAAAATGCAATTAGGAACATACCTTTTAAATTTGAAGTAAATCGAGTGAAAATTGTTGAAGTTATTTGTCACGCCAATTGGAAAAGAGCTGTTTCGAGAAAAAGGCGTTTAAAGTTTTAGGCACTCTGTGCCCGTGCTAGACGAGGGCTTACGTTATACGCTCAAAGTCGGTGAAAAAAAATTTCTTGCTATAAATCGAATAATAACTTATTCTTATGATGATAAAGCACCGTTTTGGTGAGAAAAAAAATGGATTTTTTGAAAATTCTACTGTGGCCTTACCCCTTAAGCTACAAGTCTTATAGACTGTGCAAAAGACATCGTTGTTTAAAGGTGACATTCCCATCTCGTCCATAATTCATTTCAATAATTAAGCCATCGATTGCAATTTTTATTACGCTAAGTGTATTTAGATATTTTGAAATTTATTTGAAATAATAACAAGGTTTCTATTGATAGACGAAAACGTCATAGACTAAACGAAATCTCGAAAGTTTCCAACGTGCCAGATCTTTTAAAATGAACAATAATTTTCTAATAATATAAGTAATAATCATTATTATTAATAATAGTTATAATAATAATTATAATTATTAATAATAATCATAATAATAATAAATTATGATGATAAACAATGTTAATAGTAATCACAATAATAATAAACTAAAATTAATTTTTAAAATTAATATAAATAATAATGTACCGTCTAAATATAATAATTATTATAACGATAACGAAGAATTTTATTCCAAAAATTGCTCACCTAAAAATGAATTTGTAAAATTAACAAAATGGCGGCTAAAATACGAAAAATATTTTTTTCGTATTTTTTTTCTCGTATTTTAACCGCCATTTTGTTAATTTTGCACGTATATAAAATGTTCTAGTTAGGTCGGTTCCTGAAGACATACTGAACATAAAACTATTTGATTTTTTTGTTTCAGACCATCCGTCGGGAAGATTTCACGACCACGGCAACGGTACCTGCTTTTCGAGGCGTTGGCTTTAAACATATTTTACGTGTACAAAAAATGAATAAAATACATTTAAACAAAATTTTTTATGTATTTCAAGAGTGTATTTATTGAACAGTTTAAACCCTATATCGATATCTTTAATAGTATTCTCAGAAAAAATTCACGAAAATAGCGTTTTTTTCATGGTTTCAAAGTAGAATCCTGCTTTAAGCCTCACCTAGCTGGCGATACGTGCACAGGTTATTTGAATATTCGACAGGAATCGAAAAAGTGAGAGTTTTGCACGTTCGGTCGCACGCCTTATGACACATCGGTGTACCCGAGAATCGAGCTTTTCCTCGGATGAGTTTTTTTTGTCGTTGTTGGCTGGGTTAACGAAAACAATGTTCCGGGTCGGGGATGGTGTCGTCGAGGACGAAGGATGAGAGTGCGGTGGCGAGTATCGATCTCGGAACTCCCGACGGACGAAACAATGCATCGACGACAGGCTAACAAATGGTCCAGCGCCTTATCGCTCGTTCGCGACGTATATACGTATGTATGTACACATTTTTGTCAGGCTTTGCGAATAAACTGCGAACGCACGAATTTTACGGTTGAGGAGAGAGGGGGTGTGGTTCTCACGTTATCAGTTGATTGTACAGAGTATTTGGACAATGCGAGAAAAAAGAACAATATAATTATCGTTGTCCATGGGCCCACGAAACGAAGCTACGTATTGCCATGTGGGATTCGTTCATTTGACATCTGTTATTTTACGATTTTTTTTTATTGTTATACCTTTCTATGCCATATTCTTATCATTAATATATTTTTATTTATTTTATATGCGGATTTATTACTATATGTCATTTTATTTTGTGAAATATTCATATTGTTTTTCTATTGATTTAATATGATATTTTAAATGATCGTATTATAATCGTAGATATATATTTTTATTTCACATTCTGATTATCGTTATATTTAATTTATTTTATATTCATATTGGTACGCTATTTATTTCACTCTATCTTTTTAATTATATTATAATGAATAAAGATACATATTTCCTTTATTCCACATATTTATTATGAATATATTTTATTTATTCTACTTCCGGATTTATTGCTGTATTTTATTAGATTTGATTAAGTATTCATATTGGTACTATAGCCATTGCATTCTATATGGAAATCTACGTATCATAAATATAGACATAATTTATATATAAATGTAGACTAAAATGGAATCCAGACATAATGTAAATATATCATTTTATT
Source organism: Ophion ellenae (assembly GCA_963210295.1). Classification (NCBI taxonomy): domain Eukaryota; kingdom Metazoa; phylum Arthropoda; class Insecta; order Hymenoptera; family Ichneumonidae; genus Ophion; species Ophion ellenae. The sequence continues at coordinate 34,036,744 of OY723392.1, forward strand.
ATATATAGACAATGTATTATAACTTGGAGTACATTATCGTTTTATCGTATAAATTAATATAAATTGCTTTAATTAGTACTAATTCGGACATTTTCATTATTCTGGTCAGTATTTTTGTAACTCTTTATTACTACTTATTCCTATAATTACTCAAACGAGAGATTGTATCACTGCGGCTAACTAAATTGAATGCTACATGACTTCATTTTTATTTCTAAGTATTTTTGTTATTATTCTATTAACTTTTAAACTATTTTATTTATATTTTGTAATTATATCTAAGATGTGAATAGATACAATTTATATCTAAAAGTAAAAAGAAATGAGACATGGTAATAACATTATATGATTATATATATATATATATATAGGGCCAGGTTGAAATTCCGAACTTTGAATGGTCAGAACGCTCAAAACTCCGAAAGAATAGTACCCCGAAAGATCAAAACTCCGAAAGAATTTTACACGAAAGACCAAAACTCCGAAAATCTTAACACCGTCAAAATAATTCGGCTATGGAAGTTTTAAAAATTTTGAAACTTTTAAAACTTTGGTAGCCGAATTATTTTGACGGTGTTCAGATTTTCGGAGTTTCGGTCTTTCCGGTACAATTCTTTCGGAGTTTTGAGCATTCTGATTATATATATATATATATATATATATATATATATATATATATATATATATATATATATATATATATATAATACTTATTATTATTATTATTATGATTATGAAACTGGGAGCACTAAATGTTTTTCCCCTTAATTTTGCATATCGAAAACTGCCTATAATTCGTTCGAAAAATATATTTCCATCACTGCTCGTTATCCCTTGGCCAAATATAGTCCAAAGATTGGTGATTAGAATTAGATAACATGTGATAAGATATTCGCTAAAGTGATCCTGCAATTGCAGCAATGGGGGATGCTGCGCCAATAATAGCTCGTTCTTAGAACGATATAAATACGTGCATAATGCAATAAGGACGAAGCGTAATCGAGCGGTTGAGCGAAGTGTTCACCTATGCTCAAGGTACAAACGCGATGTTCGCGTATACGTACAGACGAAACCAATCAGCGATTCTAATGGAGATCGATAGCTCGGAAGACGATCGATTTCTTCGCCGCTCTCGGAGCTCCAAATGAGTCATGGAGTAAACGAGAATCCTTTTAGATTTCCGAATATAAAGCAGCACTTATTGGCAGTCTATAAATTCACGTAATCTGAAACTACTCTTACGTTAATTATCAATCTGTAAAAAAAAGGATACTTTTTTTAAAAACAAATAGCGAGAAATAACTTTTAGTATTTTTGTGGAAATATATTTGGGGACGACTAACTGGACTGATTAATTAATTGTTTAATGAATAGGGTACATCTACCTAGGTGGGTGAAAAAATTGCATTTTCCAAAAATATTTTTATTCGATAGTATCACCTTTTAAATAATGTTCCCTTTATTTAAATAATAAAGCCATCGACTGCAATTTTTATTACATTGTGTGTATTTAGATATTTCGAAATACATTCCAAATAATATTAAGGTCTTAATAAATCAATGGAAACGTCATAGATTGAATGAAGTCTCGAACATTTTCAGCTTTCCACATCTTTTGAAATGAATAATAATTTTATAATAATATAACCAATAATAATTAGTTATTATGAATATTAATAACAATAATAATAATAATCATTATTATTCAACGACATTTTTTAAAATTTCATCCAAATATTCCAAAAATTGAATGAGCTACAGCTTCTAACAGTTGGCTGGGCGAGAGCAGCACGATACTTCAAAATACAACGCGTTTATCTAGAAACACTGTTTTCAAAGTCGGTGGACGTGATATCTCGAGAACCACTTGATGGATTGTTTCCAAATTTACAGCAGATACGACTAGAAACATTTAAAAGTCGTTGACGATCTCACTTTTTCAAAACCGATTATCATTTTTTTAATCGTCACGTAAAGGGTCAACTTTTTTCACAGATTTTGTATGCTCGAGTTTCAATTAATCGCCACGTAGATAAAAAGAAATGATTTAAAAATTTACGATCGTCAACGACTCGTATTTATTGTTAACATGAATAACCCGTTTGGTTTTTAGATTTCGGATGAACCGTTTAAGCTGCAGAGTGTCCACCAGCAACCGTGGCGAAGAAATGTCATCATCTGGTGACGGCTGTGTTTTTCTGTATTCTTTGGTGATATTTTTAAAAGGCTTTCGGTTTATGTACCTTTGTGTTGAAAAATTCGTTTTTTTACCAACCGTTTCCCACGAAAAAACTTCGGAATTTGGCAATTTCTTTCGGGCCTCCAGATAGATGTTAATTTTGAGACTCAGCACTGGGAATTGTCAATTACTTCGAAGCGAGGTACACTTCCGGTCGCAACTTCCGGTTGATGACAGCCTTCGAGAAGTTTATGGAGGACCTGGCCGGACGGACAAAAAGGTTGGAGGTGTTTAGTGACCAGGCCAATGGAGCAACAGCTTTGGTTGCGAGGTTATCCAAGTCCGCTGTACCAGCTTTACAAAAGGTGGCAGAAGGAACTTCCTTATCGTTGTGCAAACCTTCGCAAAGGAAAACGAGCCAGGAAGGAGGTGCCTTATGGGCAGCGAGAGAGAGAGAGAGAGAGAGAGAGAGAGAGAGAGAGAGGACACACTCACCGGTCTGTTTCTCTGTTATTACAACCACCGGGCCCCGAAGAGATGAAATAGCTGCACTGTCCAGCTTCGTGTGGGCCCCACCTGTACCCTTATCTATCTCGACAAACAGTCATATCCGTCGCGATTCTGGGAAGGTCTCTGTGTCCGTCATCAAAAGTTGGCTCGTTGTTAAACGTCTATCGTCCGGTCCCCAACCGCATTCGCCTCTCTCAGCTTCTTGCAGCAAACCGTTCTCGCACATTTTGGGACCGGAGTAAAAAAAGAAGTAAAATGGTGGTCGCTGCTTTCCACGCGAAAAAAAAATCGCCTGAGAGAAATGAGAGTGCATCTGTGCTGGACGAATCTCTCGGGAGGAAAAGGGCAATTTGTGAAATTTAGTTGGCGTTTTCGCGCTGCGAGCAGAGTACAATTAGCGAGCGCTGATGGTTGGTGGGGTCAGATGCTTATCAAGGATGAAGACGGTCCAAGTTGATATAAGATTGATAAATTGATCGGTAGAAGATTTAGTTAAATCTTGGGAGTTTTAATGACATGCTGGGTATATCGATGTAATGTTAGGAATGCTAGAAAGTATTGGGAATTTGACTATTTAGAAATGTTACTAAAATTTTGGAAATGTTAGTAAAATTTGGAAATCTCACTTGAATATTGGTGATGTTATGAAAATGTTGGGAATTTCACTAAAATATTCGGAAATTTACCAAAATATGTTAAACATGTCGCTGAATCTTTAAAAAATGTACTTGAGAATTACAAATGTTACTAAAAGATTAGAAATGTTATTAAAATATTGGGAATTGCACTAAAATATTGACAATGTCACTAAAATTTTGAAAAATGTACAAAAAATATGGTAAATGTTATTCTAAGATTAGAAATGTCATTCAAATATTGGCAATTTCACTCAAATATTAATAATGACACGAAGAGTTCGAAAATTTATTTAAAAAATTTACTAAAATATTTTAATTGTTACTGAGAGATGAGAAATATTAATGAAGTTACTGGAACATTACTAAAATGTTACCAAATTTACTGAAGTATAAGACATTCTTCTAGTAAAATATTCGAAAACTTACTAAAACATTGGGTATGTCACTAAAAAGTTCGCAAATTTATGAATAAAACGACTAAAATATGAAAAATGTTACGAACAGATTCGAAATGTAATAAAAGTATTAGAAACGTTACTAAAATTCGTTGCTAACATTACTAAAACTACACATTTTTCAAGTGTTGGGAAATTTACTGAAAGAGTACACACTTTACAAAAGTAACGAAAATTTCGTAAAATATTTTTTTAAATAGTAAAATATGAGCAATGTCACTAAAAGGTTCCAAAATTTGTCAAAAAATATACTAAAACATTATAAATGTTACTAAAAGATTACAAATATTCTCAAAATATTAGCAACTTTCCAAAAGTAACGAAAATTTAGTAAAATATTTTTAAAAATAGTAAAATATTAGCAATGTCACTAAGAGGTTCCAAAATTTGTTAAAAAATATACAAAAATATTAAAAATTTTACTAAAAGATTACAAATATTGTTAAAATATTAGCAACGTTGCCAAAAAATCTTAAATATTATTGAAATCTTGTGCTCTACTGAAACATTAGAAATATTACTAAAATGTTAGAAATTACACTGACGTATTAGAAATTTAACTAAAACACTAAAAATTAACTAAAATATTAGTAACTCTCTCAAGATATTTGCAACTTCCTTTAATAATTACAAATTCCACTAAACTACTATAAATTTTACTAAAACGTCTAATATCTCTTAAACTTTTGATTCTTTGCGCAACATCCTTCGTATGCCCTTCCGAGCTTTTGCGATCCCATTCTAGTCCTTCCAATCCCCCACTCGTCCCTACACGATATTCCTAGTTCCTCAGAGACCCACCCAGAGTGTTGCCCACAGCTACTCATTTTCCAATCTACGGCTGTCCCGCATTCGGCCACGAGGGCACATGGAAACTGCGAAAAACCTCGCTGCGCGGTCACCCATCCGAGTATTGGCTCAGGCCAACGCAGCTTGACACGTTAAAGTATACGGAACGTTCTTTTCCATTGGAAACGCGCACCTCAACAAATTTCATAATCGAGAGCACTTACGTGACGACAAGGGGGCCGGAAAAAAAAACATAACGGTTTTGCTCGGTACGTAGGATCCGGGAAGTGATCCGTCCGAAAGATTCTCCTCGAATCTGCGAGCTGCATCGAGACTCACACGGTGATCGAGACAGGAGAAAGGAGGATTCCAGAGGATTTAGGGAGACACGGCACGATTTTCTCTGCTCGTTCATCTCTCGCATAAGCGCGGCCTTCGCTCGCCCGACGCGCGAGCTAAGAACATCGCTCGCAATGAAAATCGCCCGATGAGAGAATCGAGATAAGGGGTGAACTGATGTGGGTCAGCATCCACGAGCTAGTACGCTCCGATAATGCACACTCGCAGCTATCTGTAAATTCCGCTCTCTCTCTCTCTCTCTCTCTCTCTCTTCTCTCTCTCTCTCTCTCTCTCTCTCTCTTCTCTCTCTCCCCCCCCCCCTCTCTCTCTTCTCTCTCTCTCTCTCTCTCTCTCTCTCTCTCTCTCTCTCTCTCTCTCTCTCTCTCTCTCTCTCTCTCTCTCTCTCTCTCTCTCTCTCTCTCTCTCTCTCTCTCTCTCCCCCTCCCCCCTCTCTTCAACATAAATCGTTGCTACACGTGTATGCCAGAAGTATGTTAGTAACAATTTCGGTCCCTTTTTCGCAATTCCTGTGTGAGTAGGCTTTTGTTTGATATTTGATATACTGAAATACGGGGGAATGATTTTTTTTCGACAGAAACATTTCTTTACCATTTTGAGACTTAGGGTATGTTTTATTACTACTTTTGTTTGTTACGTGGTATTTTTTTATCAATCTTTAAAAATGTCGTCGACATGGCACAGGGATTTTTATTTCAGATAAACTACAAAATAAATCGAGATTACAAAAAAGGGTGTTCATCATAAATATCCGTGACCATATACAATAATTTTTTTGAAGCGATTCATTTCAAAATGGCGGCTGTGCAGCGTTTATCTCAAAACTGCATTTTTTAAGTTGGCCGGAAACATAACTCAGACAATTTTCAACCGATTCACTTGGAATGTTGAATATATCTTGAAAAATACAATGTCTATGGAAGTACGTAAGATTTTTTTTTATATTGCATAGTTCATTTGGTATTAACGATTTTTTAGGCAATTTTTCGGACAGTGAAAAATTTGAGTATAAAATCGTCAGAGAATTGTTAATAACAAATGAACTATGCAATAAAAAAAAATCTACGTATTTCCATAGACAATGTATTTTTCAAGATATGTTCAACGTTTCAAGTGAATCGGTTGAAAATCGTCTGAGTTATGTTTCCGGCCAACTTAAAAAATGCAGTTTTGAGAAAAACGCTGCAGCGTCGCCATTTTGAAATTAATCGCTTCAAAAAAATTATCGTATACAGTCACGGATATGTATGATAAACACCCTTTTTTTGTAATCTCGATTTATTTTGTAGTTTGTTTAAAATAAAAATTCCCAAAAAGCCTATTTTTTCGGCCTCTAGTGTGGCCTAACCCCTTAATCTGAGAAAAACCAACGACGATTTTTCTTGCATTAACACTCGTACGCAGAATATGAACCAGGAAAAAGTGAGAAATGATTTTGAGAAGAACGCAAAAAAAGCGTAAATCACAGCGAGGCCCTTCATCAAAAACGTTACAACTCGGCCAATTTCCTGAATTGTTACAAAATCGCTATTGCAAATTAATGTTCACACCCTAGACTATAGAAAAAAACGTTTTTATTTTTTATTTTCTTAAAGGTTTAATGACCTTTAAGGCTAATAAATATTCTAGTAGCGTAAATAAAATTAAAGTTGCTTCGAACAAAAATACGTCAAATGTACCGCATTTGCTTGACTTTCTCGTTCGAAAAGCAGCGGGAAGCCTTGAAATTGAACATTTCGAAGGGAACGTAACGCAACGTAAGGGATTAAGGTTACAAGGGATGATCTTGCGAGGGTGTCCGAGCGTACACACGATTCTCTCTCTCTCTCTCTCTCTCTCTCTCTCTCTCTCTTTTATATATTTATTTTTATTCTTCACTTCAATCTTTTTCTTTTCGTTCCGTAAACGTCGGATCGCGAAGCCTGACGAATTACGGATCGTTTCACGCCTATAATATGCCTTCTCACGTCGGAAACGATGAGACCTCACTGTCCCCGGTATTATTGAAGTCTAGGGGTGCCTCAGAGAGAGAGAGAGAGAGAGAGAGAGAGAGAGAGAGAGTGAGAGAGAGAGAGCCCAGAGACCATACGCTCTTCAGTCCTTGCAATAAGAGGAGTAACTGTCTCGGGTCTTGGTGACGATCCTCTCGGGGGTGGTTTTCTCTCTCTCACTCTCTCCCTCTTCTCTCTCTTAAAGGACAAAGCCGAAGCGCCTCTTCGGGCCTTAAGTCCGGACAGTCGTGGCGCGAATAATGCCCTTCGGGATTAAGTCGACGACAATTTTTCGGACCACCCAAAGCAAAAAAACCACGTGGAGTACGAGGATCGAAAAATAAAAATCTTCGCGAGTAGGACGCACTTGGTTTGAAATTGTTCCGATAGAAATAAATCCAGGAATGGAGAAAAAAAGACAGGGTATTAATGGAAATTTTTATTGGAGTAGTTGGGGTTGCGAGAGGGGTGTGACGAAAAAAACAAACGTCAATGAGATGACACTTGTGTAGTTGGTAAATGAGAACAAGTTTTTTTTTACCTGACAGCTTTTTCTTTTATACGATAATTTTTTTTTTAGGTGGAAGGTGTAGGTACGTTTGAACTCGTAAGCCGTGACGCAAAGTTTAATTATCACTTGACGAGTGTCGAAATAATTTGGCGAACGTGAAAATAGAATGAACAATCGCATTGATCGATATTGACTGTGGATGCACCTGTTTGAATTGAAACAATAATAAACAGGTTGTTATTAATCATATTACAGATTTTATTTATTTATTAATGCCACGTGAATTGATTATATAATATGATTTTTTTAAATAAGATGAGTTTAATTTCGTTAATTCTCGTGGCACCTTTCGTTTGTTCTGGGCACTCATGTGCGTCTGGAAGGGATCCGCCCGTGGAGGACCTGAAAAAAGACGTTGCTTTTCTATCGGCCACCGGGCCATTTTGTATCTTTTGTGCAAAATAAAAAATTGATTTCAGTACCTACAAATATGTAGAAACAAACCTAAACCTCATGTCGATGGCTTTTTTAGTATTTTTTAGAAAATCGCGGAAAAGCCTTACTTTCCGACGATCCAAAGGTATATTATTCTAAAGGCCTTTATTCTATTGATGATATTTTCTTTCTTATTTTCTCATTTTAGACAATCAAAAAGCTATTTTCATGGATTTTTTTTCAAAGGTTTAAATCATAGATATCGATGTAAAAGTTATTGCAACTTAATAAATACACTTTCGAGATACATATATATATATATATATATATATATATATATATATTCATTTAAGTCACTAGTTAAAGACGAAAATGGTAGTTAAAAAATCTCCAAAAAAATTTTAAGTCTGTACTGTTGATGAAATCTCGGAGGTGGATTATCCGAAACAGAAAAATTAAACGGATTTAGATTCAGTATGTTGATGGCTATAGCGCATGTCATACGATTTTTGAAAAATGCAAAAATAACAAAATCCCAGGTAGGGAATCAAAAGGCTGACGATGGAAACAAACTTGTGCGAGCCTTGTTTCACCGAGCCTGAGTGAGACAGACCTGGGCCAGGTTTCATTGCATCGTTTGGAGCAGCCTGGAACCAAGACTGGCTGCTTAGCCTAAACTCAAGGTTATTTCAAGCTTTGTTCAGCCAATGAATTTTAAGGCTAAAAAATCAAGGCTGGATGCAGGCTTGTTTCAGGTTGTGATAAAATAAAATACATTTTAAATAATATTTTTCCTGTACTCTTATGAAAAAAAAATTAGCAATAAATTTGTCGGGTGCGAAGGCACGAGAAACGAAAGCGAAGGAGGCAGCTCAGAACATTTAAACATATTCTCTTATCGATATTTATGAGGTACACAAAAAAGTTTCTTTCTCGTCACATACACATTTCGTATATACTCACTCTCTGGGGTTTGCGTACACTCTGTGTATTATGTGTCCCATAAACAATAAATAAAATAAAGTATTGTGTTTAAAATATTTTGTATATACTTTATAACAAATAATATAATGAATAATAAATATATATAATAAATAAAATGAATTCTTTACAAATTTATTAAATTTACCCCAATGTAGAATATAGGAAACTAAAAACAGGCCTCATATAGCCTCGAGAAGAGTTTGGGATAAGCTTGGTCATAAATGCTCGTGAAGGCTTCATTAAGGCTCGTTTTGAACCTTGTTGTTTCGTCGTTTCAGGCTTAGTACAGGCTTTTCTACCAGCCTCTGGTCAAGCCTGTGTGCAACCGCCTGAAACCGCGTTATCATTCAGGGGTTCAGCTAGGCCTGAAATCAGGCTGGTGCTCAGCCTGAATAAAAAAATGTGAGCCTTGTTTCGGAGCTTGGCGAGCCCTTTTTTCATCCACAATTCCTACCTGGGATGGCCGACATTTTTCGCAAGCAACAAAAAAAAACGTGTTTCTTCACCGTTTTTGGCAAAAAATACTAAATATCAAAATTTAAAAAATCCTTCATATGCGCTATATACATAATTATAAATAATATGCGATTAAAATTTCATAAGGATCGGTTCAGTAGTTTCGAAGATTTTATCAACAAGCCGTCGAAAACGTTGTTTCGAGAAAAACGCGTTTTAAGTTTGTTCTGGTTACATAAATACATAAACACCTTTTACATCAATATCCATAATATAAACCTATAAAAAAATAGCCTTTTTAGCGTCTAAAGTCAGAAGACCACTTAATTGCTTAAAATTGTTATTTTTTCGGCAATATTTAAAAAACCACTTTATCATTATTTTGCCTCATACTTATCAATCCCGTTGTACCTTGTTGCACCTCAAAAGGTGCGTCGTGATTGCCGACCCGGCCATTTCCCATTTTCGTTATTGTTTTTTTCGAACCTACCGATGGTCGGTGGCCAAAGTGAATGGCCTGGAAACAGCGAAGAAATCGGATCGAATCGAATTGATCGAAAAGGACAAATGAGAGAGAGGCAATGAGAGGGGGCCAGGGGGGGAGGGGGTATAAAAAGAAAGAGGAAAAGTGAAGAGTGCCGGTGCCGAATTTTTCCCATGAACGTAACTGGTCGATACATCAACCACGAAAGATTTGGGGCACCCAATATTTGAGGATATCTCGTTTCAATTGAAAATCAACATCGATACAGGAGAGAATAAAAAAGTGAGCGCAAGTTTTTCACAAGCGCAATATGTGAGTGTATTCGTTTGCGAGAGGGAGAGGGGGAGAGAGAGAGAGAGAGAGAGAGAGAGAGAGAGAGAGAGAGAGAGAGAGAGAGAGAGAGAGCGAGAGAGAAATGAAGGGACGAAAAACGATTGGCCCGAAGGCGAAACGGGAACCGTCATCTGAGGGAGTGAGACAAAAAGATTTCTGGGTCCTGTACTGGCTCTAAGGCCCACAGGATCTACGCGGAAAAATTTGATGCGTAAAAAAGAAGCGAAGAAAGGTCCGCTCCTGCCCCTAACGGATTCTAGGGTGGCCCGTGGGGATGGCTCGTGAAACGAAATAAAAAAAAAAGAACCCTGTGACGATCGTCGTATACTCGCGTTGAAGAAAAATGCACGTGAGAAGGCTGAAAAAGGGGAGAGACGAACAACAAAAAAATCAGTATTCCGTTTTTCTTCGGCGGTTTTTCTCGCGCCGGTGAACATCCGTCGCGGTTCGGGCACCAATCGGCGCCGTGTGCCAAAATGTCCTCGACGAGACCGTGCAGTCGAGAATTGCGAAAAAAATCGCTGAAATACGGGCTTGGGTGGGGAAAATGTTTTTCGGCACTCTATTTTTTCGATATTTGATGAAGACACGCAGGAAATAATTGTCCAATTAATTTTTCATTTTGATTTTTTTTTCTCGTTTTGGACCATTGCACGTTTTTGGATTTATTGAAATCAATTGAATTAAATTTTTTGATGGAATCAAGCGTCAATCAAATGGTTCAATTTATTAAAAGTGACTCTAAGAAGAAAAGTTTTGATTGAACTCTGATAAAATTTTATTTGAGTTGAATGGACTTTTTTATTGATTGCGATGGAAAAATGTATTGACCTCAAATGAATATTTTCTCTCGTCGTGCAAGGATAGTGGTCTTGATAGAAAAATGTCTGTTTGACTTTAATAGTATTTTTATTCGCGTCTGGTAATTCATTCTTACTCTTTTGTATCCGAAAAAGTAACGTCTCGGATCTTGCCACCGTAAAATTCAATTGAGTAGGAGGATTTTTATTTTAAGACGATAAAAATATTCTTATAGAAACAGTTCAGAATCGTAACGAGATTTTTATTTAAAAAAATAATACGGAGGTTAAGTTTTAAGGTCATTCGTGATACGATCTGATACGAATCTAAAACGAATCTAATAAAAAATTTAGCCGAATAAATACTGCACCGAATCAATTTGACTCGAATGAAAGATTTCTTGGCAGTGAGGACTCATTTTCAAGGGTCATTAAAAAATTACAGCCATGCCCCAACCGCAATCATCTCGTCGATTTCTAATTAAAAATCAAGTATAATTAAATAAAGTATATCTGTTTGAAAAAATCAACCAAATATACCGTTCTCAAGGGAGGACACCGATGTGACGGGCCAAAAAAGGTTCGTTTTTTCCGAATTTTTGTTGTCCATTAGATTATTTATTTGAGATTCGGAAAAAAAGTATGTTTTTAAGGATACATTGAACGTATTGCGTATAAATTTTTATTTAAAAATTAAAAAATCAACAACTTTATTGGGGTGTAATCTGCGGGGGTGAGTCTGTGTAAAAAAAAAAATGTGATCCAACGGCCGGATCAATAACATGTCAATAGTTGGTCTGGAATATAAAAATAAAAAAGTTTTATAATCTATATAAATGTAGTTCTCGTTTTAGATACCCTTTTTTCGAAAAAAAAAAATCACAAAATAGCATGTTAAGCGTGTTAAAAAAATGTCATTTCGGCGAAATTTGTACTTATGTTCGGGGGCTTAAAAAGTACTAAATTTCCAACAACAAAAAACGTATACATCGATGATTACTGCAATTACGGAAATTTTTATTTCATTTTTAATTGAAAATAGGACAATTATAGTTAGAGTTATGATTCCTGTGCTACCTTCTCTCACTAAATCGTTTTTAACTTTCAATGTTTTAACGTCACATTTTTTCACATATTCTTGAATATACCTTGAGAAAATGATAATCGATTTTTGGTCCTGTCACAGTCGTGCCCGGCCTAGACTCAAATAAATCCTTCCAATGACGAAGGACAGAGAATCGACCAGAGGGCGAAAGCACTCCGCGCCACGAAGATTGCCGAATTTTTTTCGCTCGCCGGCAAAGCTTCCCACTGCATGGGGGACCATTATGCAGCAACGTTTACAAATCATGGAAACATAATTAATGAACGTCTTGCTATTTTTTTATTTATCAATTCGGACTCTGCAGGAAAACATAAAACAACAAATGCTTCATAACGGGTTACATCTACCTAGGTGGGTCAAGAAATTGCATTTTCCGAAAATATTTTTATTCGATAGCATTATCTTTTCGATATATACCGTAAAAATTTCATTGAAATATTGATAAAATTGAATGAGCTACAGCTTCTAACAGTCGACCGGGCGAGCGGAAGCAGCATCATACTTCAAACTTTAAGGGGCTATACCGGTGTGAACGCTGAAAATTTGGGTGTTTTTCGAAAAAAAATTGGAAGAAAAGTACTCAATTAAATGTTTCGGAAAATTAAGAATATATTTGGCTATATTTGACCTATATTACATAATTTTTTCATAGAAAAATATTGAGATCCAAGCGACTTATGCGCTGCCTTCGGAAGCGCCAAAAAAAGTTCCTCCACTGCTGACATGATTCCGGCCGATTAAGTAGCTGAAACCGAAAAAGGAAAAAATGTCGTTAAACTAGAAGGTATTCTCTGTACAATGACGTAGGATTTTCGAAAAATATCAAAATCTGCAAAAATAGCGTAGTTATGAAAAAAGTCTGTTTTCTTGCCTATAAAATGGTCATTTTTTTCAATGCCAAATCGTCAATTTTCATTCAATCAAAAATTTCCTACGTCATTATAGAGAAAATATATTCAAGAGTACTCAGTTCAAATTTCAAGTCAATCTGAGAATTTCTCTTTGAGTAACAATGTCAGCAAATTTTTAAAATCTCATTTCATATTCTTGAAAGTATAAAAATCTAATCTCATATTCTTGAAAATATAAACTGTCGAAAAAGGCAAAAAAAATTGATTTTTTGAAAGTGTCACACTGGTCTCACCCCTCAAAGGCGTTTTTCTCGGAACACTGTTTTCAAAGTCGGTGGACATGATATCTCGAGAACCACTCGATGGATTATTTCCAAATTTACAGGAGATATGACAAGAAACATTTAAAGGTCGTTGACGATCTCACTTTTTCAAAATCGATCGTCATTTTTCAATAGTTACGTAAAAATGACGACTGTTTTTTATAGATTTCGTATACTCGAGTTTCAGTTCGTCGCCACGTTGTTGAAAAATATGATTTTCAAAATCGACGATCGTCAACGACTCGTATTTATTGTTAACTTGAATAACCCGTTTGGTTTGAAGATTTTGGATGGACCGTTTAAGCTGGAGAGCGTCCACCGCAAAACGTCGCGAAAAACATTTCATCATCTGCCGGCGGCCATGTTTTTGTTGTTTTTCTGTATTTTTTGGTTATTTTTTTAAAGGTTCTCAATATATGTCTCCTTGGGTTTAAAAAAATGCGTTTCTTTTTGACCAGGCGTTTCTCAGAATAAAGATTCGGAATTTGGCCATTTTTTCTGGCCTCTAGGTAGCCCCTCAAGGGATCATCACAGGGTAAAATTTTCAAAAAATCGTTTTTTTTCATAATCCGATCGTATTAACGGTGATAAACATGGACCTGGCATCCCCGATTGATCGTAAGTAGACAATTACATGAAAATTCCACACTCGAAACTTTAAACGCGTTTTCCTCAAAATGTCGTTTTTCAAAACGGTGTACACTCTCGAAGAAAGAGTTTCTAAGCTATCCGTCTCAAATTTTCACTCCATTCTTTAACTACCTATGGAAACTTTTTTTGAATCTTTATATATTTTATAACGAAAAACGGTCGAAAAATAAACTAAGTTCGGAACTTTTTTTTCAAACCGCCGCCATTTTGTCAATTTTGATATAAAAAAACCTCCATACCAAGAGAGCGGCTTTCATACTGATTAATAATCTTTTTCCAAACATCGTTGCAGATAATATTTACGGCCACGACCGTGTACATCGTGAAGATTCCGTTTTTTCGGAGACATTTTCAACCGTTAAAGAAAATGAAAAAAAAAAACCAAAAATAAACGTTTAAAAATATATTTTCCGTTCTTCACGAGTGCTTTGATTTGATGTAAAATAATCAGACCGAACAGGCTATTTTAACCATCGAAAAAAAATAGCGAACACCAGCTATTTTTCGACCCGTTAGACTGCGCTGATCCTTTGAAAAATACGAAAAGGGCAAAATGGGGAGGGGGTTGGTCGGCACGTGGTAGGAGGGGGTATGTTTGAAGTTAATCGCCGCGTAACATCGGTCTCTCTGCAGTGGACAGCCCTCATGTAACCCCCGAGCGAGATATTTTCCTCTCTCTCTCTCGATATTGCCGCAGCTATTTATCTGATGGTCGAGCATTGTTTTAAAGTGGACCGTGCTTTTATTGTCGAATGCAGCGAAAAAGAGGATGAATAAACGCACCAGGGCTCGGGGTAGTGGTCCAGTAAAAGAGACGAAAACCCAGCACTTTTTAGCGTAGAATATGAATTTTTGACTGAAGGTAGATGGTTGCATACTGAAAGTAACGTCAATAAAAAGTTTCCCCCTCAACTCGCCCCAACCCTAAGAAATAGGGGTTGACAACTTAAAAATCGCCGTATCTCGCTAATTGATAGCCCGATCAAAAAATGTTTCAAACGAAAGCTGTTTGGAATAATAATATACGTGTAAAGTTATCTGACGCCCAACCCCCTATCTTTGAAAATAGCGGCACAGAGACCTCGTTTTTGAGCGGTACAGAGATCGTTATTGTGCCGCTATTTTCAAAGATAGGGGGTTGGATGTCAGACAACTTTACACGACTTCTATTATTCCAAACAACTTTTGTTTGAAACCTTTTTTGATCGGGCTATTAATTATCGAGATACGACGATTTTTAAGTTTTCAACCCCTATTTCTTAGGGATGGGGCGAGTTTAGGGGCAACATTTTATTGGGGCTACTTTCAGTATGCAACCATCTACCTTCAGCAAAAAAAAATTACATTCTACGCTAAAAAGCACTGGGTTTTCGTCTCTTTTACTGGACTATAGACCCGTTTAGTCAGAGCGAGCATGGCAAATAGAAAAATGCGATCGCGCCACGTATACAATCAAATATTTGCACTACACATCTAGAAATGATGTTGACGAGGTGGGCGGGGGGAATTGACCTTGTTTCCCGGGCTACGCAAGCGTAATTACCCTACGATTGCATAATGATAATTTTCGTGATAAATTATCGTCGAGAAGCTCGCGAGCACCATTTTGAGCTCGTCTTTTGGTCGTTTTATTTCTACTTTTTTTTTCTTCTTGCTTATCTTTTTATTTGGATTACGTAGGTGGTTGGGAAGGTGCGGAATTTACCGAGCCACCTCTCCGTTTCTCTCTCTCTTCTTTTTATTTCCTACGGTCCGTCTCTCGTTACCGTACGACCAGGCGAGCCAGGTAGATTATTTTTTTTATGGAATAAAAAAGGCCCAGTTCTCTCTCTCCATCTGCCGCAGTCTCTCTGTCGGTTTTCCTCCTCGCCCCCGCTTTTTTCCCTCAACGACCGGCGAGCAAACGAAAAACGCTCGTGGCTTTGCTCGCCATCATCAAGAATGAAATCCCGGGTCGTGTATGCCGCGCGATAATACTCGCAAATATCATAAAGATAAGGGAAAAACCGAGGCTGCGCACAGGACTCTTCGAGAGCGCTAATGACGCGATCGTGGACTCTTGGCATAATATAATAATGATAATAACAATTATAGAAATAATAATAAGCAATATCCGTAGGGAGAAGAAACGCGAAAACAAAAATGATCGCGGCTGAAATGAATCGGAGTAAAATAAGGGGGATAAGGCGAGGAATGGCTGATTTTCATTATTTTTTTTTTTAGGAAAATATTCGTCAGCTCTTTTGAGACTTAGGGTATGTTTTATTACTACTTTTGGCTGTTATCTGGTATTTTATTTATTTATTAATCTTTGAAAATGGCGGAGGTATGGCACGGTCTTCTAAACGGGTTACGGTGGATGTTGTCAGACGGAGTGACACGTAGGTCGGCGTGATTGATCTGAAAAAAAAACGAATGAAGATTTTTCTTTCGTTAACATTCATACGCAGAATATGAACCAAGAAAAAGTGAAAAATGTTGAAAATCCATTAAATGCTACGGTTTGAAACAAAAAGATTGAATTTTCGAAAACAAATAGCTACATTTTGCAATAAAACTATATTTGTTTTTTCATTTTCGAAAATAATTAGGTTCATGTTTTAGACATTGAGGTTAGAAAGATGTATGCTAAATTTCATCAAAATCGGTCGATTAGTTTTTTAGCCATACGTCACGCCAGTTTTGAAAATGCAGTGCAGAAGACCGTGTCATATCTCCGCCACTTTTCAAGATTAATAAAAATAAAAAATGCCATGTATGAGCCAAAAGTAGTGATGAAATATACCCTAAGTCTCAAAAACGGTAAAGAAATATTTCCTTTGAAAAAAAAATAATGAAAATGAGCACATTTTTTCCTCGCTCAAAGGTATTATCCCCCTTAAGACCACGACAGAATTTGTGTATGAGTTAAATCATAGGCAATTAAGATTATTGAGATCTACCATGTTTATGTTACAATGAAAAGTCGTTTTCAGTTTCAACGCGTTTTACTTAGAGAAAACTAGTTCTGACTGAACGCCTTCATTACAACTAGCTTTTTCTAGGGAAAACCAGAATTCACTGATAAATAAATTCAAAGACTAGTGAAAACTAATTTTAAATACGACCACCGAGTTCTAACGAAATTAATAAACTAAAATTGTTTGGGTTTAGGGCGAGTTATAACTAACATTCGAATTTATTTATCACTGAATTTTAGTTTTGACTAGGAAAAACTAGTTTTAAACGAAGGCGTTCAGTAAGAACTAGTTTTTCCCAGTTAAAACTAGTTTTCAGTAGGAAGAACTAGTTCTTACTGAACGCCTTAGTTAAAAACTAGTTTTTCCTAGTAAAAACTAAAATTTAGTAATAAATAAATTTAGTAATAAATTTAATTCAGTAATAAATAAACTAGTTCTTCCTAGGGTAAATTAGTTCTAACTAGGAAAAACTAGTGCTAACTAGGAAAAACTAGTTCTATCTCGGAAGAACTAGTTCCGCCTAGGAAAAACTAGTTCTACCTAGAACAAACTAGTTTTAACTAAATGAATCAGTTAAAACTGCTCAGGTTTGTTTGGGTTTAAGACGAGTTTTAACCAACATTTAAGTTCATTTATAATTCTAGTTGTCACTAGGGAAACTGGTTTTTACTAGGGAACGCACATTCAAACTGAAAACGGGTTTGAACTCCAGCAATAATCACTGAGGCCTCATCGCAGTATCGAATTTTTCTCGTGTCTATCGGAAATCACAACTAAACTCGCGATCTTTTTACGAGAAAGGGAGATAAAAATCTCACCATCGGACCTATTCAGCGCGAGAAAAATAATAACAATAATAACAAATAAATAAATGAATAAATTGTGACACAATAAAATAATTAATTAATTTTTCAAAAATTATGAATAAACGTATAACTTTTCCGCTATTGATGAATGTTTAGGTGAATGTTTGCCAGTGCAAACTGATTAAGTGCGTTGCCCGGAGCAATAAATTCTTTCGTACAGAATATTAATAGCAATAATAATAATAAATATAATAATAGCCGTTTCCTAGTGCAAACTGAGGCAGTGCCAGGAGCAATAAAATTTTATAAGGATCATAATATCAATCTTAATAATAATAAAATAAACAAGTATTCTTTGGCACCAGTAAAAGAAAATCTGCTAATTACCTACGTGGCCTGTGTTCCGTTTGTCCCCGAAAGCCCGGGAAACTCCACGAGATAAAACGCACGCAAGAAAAAAAAAACAAAAACAAATGCTCGATTTCCTGATTTTCGCGACGATTACAACGGTAACTTTATTGTTCGAGCGCCCGTCCGGGGATGATTTTCATTATTTTGTACGTGGTGGCAGTGTCTCACGGTGAATTACGACAGCGCGAAGAGGAAACGACGACGAAGACGAAGAGTTCCGAGGCATCGGAACTTTCTCTGTACGGTGTGTAGATTTTTTTCTTCTTTCTCTTCGTATCTTTTGCCTCCCACGTGTGCGCGATGTAGCCTGCCTCGACGGTGCGTTATACCGTATTTAAAAACGCACATGTACGTGTGTATTTATTGTACACCCGTTCGTATATATTGTTGTCATTGTCATCATGGTTAAGCGCACCGTTTTTTTTTTTCGTAAGTTTTTGCTTTGTTTTTATTTATGGCCGTGTTATCATATGCGTTATATTTGTCAATGTATGCAGTCGTGTGCACGTATTCACTTATAAATATCATATAGGTTTGCAAAACTATATACGTATAGACATATCTCAGTTTAAAACTAGTTCTTCCTAGTAAAAACTAGAAATTAGTAATAAATAATTTTTGTAATAAATTGAATTCAGTAATAAATAAACTAGTTCTTCCTAGTGAAAACTAGTTTCAACTATGAAAAACTAGTTCCAACTACGAAAAAACTAGTTCCATCTAGGAAAACGTTTATGGGCTATTAATATGGCATTGCTTCTATCCTCAAAAATTTAATTTCTCAATTGAATAAACGAAATAAAATTAATAAAAATGAATTCAATTAATCAACCCATTGACGCCGAAAAATTGTCGTTTTTACAATTATTTTCAAGCCAAAATGGTTATATTAAAAGGAAAATATTCAAATGAAACTTATCTTTCCCAGTACTTGCGAGTGTGCTCTTTCAGAATCTGGGGTCGAAATTGAGTTTTTCCAATTAGGATAATAAATATGGCGTCAGTGAAATAAAAAAATGGAGAAATTCGAAAAAAACAATTTCATGTTTTTTTTCATTGAAGACGCAGAAAAATGTCATAGTTGTATTAACCATGAGTGCACAAAACGGTTGTGAAAATTGTTGAAGTTTTGTTGTAGATATGAGTTTAAAAAAAACATTTTTTAGGAGTGTTTCGTATTCAGAATGTAATTGTCTTCAATCTGCTGTATTCAAGATGAAAGTTTGATTTTTTTTTCAGAATTGTCCATTTTTTCTGGCGAATACTACGCATCACAAAAATATTCTGTTTTTTCTCAATGAGTACTCGAAAAACCATTGACAATCGTATTTTTTTGCATCGCCAGAATTTCCGGGCCAGACCCTTAAAACACACGTGGCCACCTTATAAATTTCATCCCGTATATATGTATATATATATATATATATATATAGGGTGACCATATAACTGTGACCCTGTATGTATGTGTATATATGTATATATATATATATATATATATATATACATATACATATATATACAGGGTGGACCATTTAACGTTAACACCCCCAATATGTCCGTTGCCTTTGGAGTAACGAAAAAAATGTCAGGAGGTAATTTGATTGATTTCGAAGGGCCGATTCAGTGGTGAAAAAATCATTTTTTCACGATCATCGTTTTGGCGTTCTCAAGGTTATCTATGGTTGTTCGAATGGGAACATGTTTTTTTTTTACTAAGGCGTTGTAGCTGATATTCAGACGAATCCAACGATCTATGATATCATGACCTTGAAATGATTTTTCACCAAAATATTTTGGATTTGTTTGGATTTGGTTGCATTTGTTTTCGTCACTCTAAAGGCAACGGACACATTTGGGGTGGTCACGTTTAATGGTCCACCCTGTATAATACACACGTGGATTTAATACACACACGCGCACACACACACACACACACACACACACACACACACACACACACACACACACACACACACACACACACACACACACACACACACACACACACACACACGCATGCACACGCGGACGCACGCTACACACGCGGACGCACGCATGCACACACACACACACACACACACATACACATGAGTACATGTATACAGGCGCATACACAAGATTAATTCATAACTTTGCCATCAGTCATGCTGCCAATTCATACCGGCAACAAGGAAAATTAAAGAAGTTGTGAAAAAACAGAATAGGAATATGTTATTGAATCGACGATCAATCTTTCAATCGATCATATCACCGATAAGATAGGGCGACTGATGATTCCGTGAGGGCACGGAGGGAACGAGTCGTTTGTCGGATAAAAACCGGTAGCTCAAAGACCTGTCAGTATGATTGGTACAGCGGTGACGTATACACCTTGTATACACCGGTTGAGAGAGAGAGAGAGAGAAAGAGAGAGAAAGAGAGAGAAAGAGAGAGAGAGAGAGAGAGAGAGAGAGGAAAAAAGTCCGGACAATTAACGCTAATGAAATGGAGTACACCTTTATCTGGTGTCTCTCACACAGGTTCTTAGGAGTTGATACGTGAACGAGAGCCTAACAGTTCTCTCCCTCGGCCGTGCTCTCGCTTCCTTTTTCTCTCTCTCTCTCTCTCTCTCTCTCTCTCTCTCTCTCTCTCTCTCTCTCGCTCTCTCTCTCTCTCTTTCGCCCCTTCTCCTGCGGTCGCCGAAAGATTAAATAGATAAGAGTGCCGCGAGAGGCGGTAGCGCACTCTACATATCCCCCCTGCCCCATCCATCTACGGGGTACCTCGTCTCAAATCTGCGCCGTTCCATAATTAACCGGCAATTCTATCTTCATTAAAAAAAACTCAAAAAAGTGGTTTATAGCCAAGAATTTTTTTTTCATTTATTATTTATTACATTTTTTCGTATGAGATTAAAAAAAAATGTTATAGTGAATTTGACGATTGTATGTTTTTTACATTATTTTTTTACTAGTTTTCAAAATATTAAATATATTTTGTTTATAATACCCTTTTTTTAAATACTTTTGATAATGTTCTTTATCATAAATGTTAATTTTTTTAAAATACATTTTTAATATTTTTTATAGTACATTTTATATTTGATCATTACAATTTAATTGAGGCACCGCCACCTCGCAGAATTGGCCGATTCTTGGAACTTGTCGTGTAAAATCGTGTGACTTCAATATTGTTACAAATAATTTTTTAACAATATTTCTATCTTCTTTTAACAACAATTTTTTTAAAACAATTCTATCTTCATAAAAAAAAACTCAAAAAATGGTTTATAGCCAAGATTTTTTTTTCATTTATTATTTATTACATCTTTTCGTATGGGATAAAAAAATTTCAATAGTGAATTTGACGATTGTATATTTTTTACATCCTTTTTTCATTATTTTTTTTCTAGTTTCTAAAATATTAAATATTTTTTTTTATAATACCCTTTTTTAAAAATACTTTTGATAATGTTCTTTATCATAAATGTCAATTTTTTAAATACATTTTTAATATTTTTTATAGTACATTTTATATTTGATCATTACAATTTAATTGAGGCACCGTCACCTCGCAGAATTGGCCGATTCTTGGAACTTTTCGTGTAAAATCTCGTGACTTCAATATTTTTTCAAATAATTTTTTTTATCATACCCTCCGTTATTTTTTCATAGTCGATTTTACAATTTTCTTTTCAATACATTTTTAATGTTTTTTTGTTGTAATACTTTTCATATATATATATATTTTAATTATTTATTCTCAATAATACATTTGATATGTTTTCATTGCAATTCAATTGGACCACTGTCACCTCGCCGAATTGCCCGAGCCTTGGAACTTTCCATCTTAAGATCGTGCGAGTTACGCCCTTCTGCTTGTCGCGATCCGACTATTGTGTATAAACGCGTGTGTACGGGAACAAGGCGCGCGATACACGTTGGGTTGAGTACAATAAACACGAAGAGATCGCGCAGGGGGGACGCGAGTGTGCTCGCGGTGTGTTCCGGTCACCCGGTCCCCACGGTACCGGCGCGTTTCTCACAGTAGCCGGGCGCGTGTGCTCTCTCGCTCTCCCGCCACATACCCAGTGATACTGATCAAGTGTTGCAACCTCCTTGAACAATGCAAATGGAAAAATTACCGAAAATAAAAATAAGGAGAAGCCTTGCAAAACCGAAATAAGGGAAAAATGTACAAACGCGTGTGTGTACGTGTATATGTACGTGTAAGTTGACAGAAAATTATTATAATTCGTATCCTCACTGATTAATTACACAGATACGAGGTGGTTGCATATGAAACCGCCCGCTGACGTTAGATCGCGTTAGGTACGCTACTTTCTCGTATAAAAAGTTGACAGTCCACACGCCGATATATCCATAGAGTGCCGCTAAAGCACCATAGGTGACATTTCAGCACCAAGTCAATATCATGTATTTTTAGGGGTTAGGCCACAGTAACGGGTATAACATCATGTGCGAATTTAACATTTTTTTTTTATGAAAAAGTGATTCACTTATAAAATTAATCACGCATCTATTTAGTATGAATATCAAGCTGTTAGAAAAAAATATATATATATTTTTTCTTCAAATATTAAATATTACTTCAAATACCCCAGTTCGTCGAAATCCTATCGAATCACCATCGGCTCAAAATCCATCTTCGAACCATCCCTTCGAATCAGACCATGGGAAGCCTCCTGAAAGAAGGTTGTTGTGAGCTACGAGCTGCTGAACGCATCGGAAAGCGTCACTGAAGATCGTTAGCGTCTGCAACACTCAGCAAAAAATCATTGGTCCAATATCATTGGTGTTATTGAATGAGATTTCGTTGATTCAATTGTGAAATTGTTGGTGTAAATAATCGGATTTATTAGTCCAAACTAAACACTATTGACTTTAATAACATGATAAAATTTAAAGTTTTTTTTTTCATTTAAAAGATATATCGTTAGACGAGAACAATATATTATGGAAACTATCTAAAAAATTATCACGAACAAATTATATAGTTTTGAATTCATTTTCGAACAAAACCAACAAAAGCGTTTCGATTCATAACATGAATATTGTTGATTCGAGTACGCAAGAAAAATTGAATTTTTCTCGTTTGATTCAGATAAAATTTCTATCGAGTAAATATGTTATTTTATTTTTTTCACCATATCCGATATTGATTTCCAAGTACGTTATTCGTTAAAATATTAATATTTCATTTTGATTGAAAAATATTAAGCAAATGCCTGAATTGGTTAAAAAATTATGCGAAAATAAAATTTGTTTCTTGCGCATTTGGTTGAAAAAATTCAACCAAATCATGGCCGATTACCACCGAAATTATAGGTGTGAGGAAACCCGTAGTTCTCGGAGTAACCGCTAGAAGCCGCACGCGCGCTCGTTTCTCGTAAGCGTAGCGCGAACCGAAAATCTACTCAAACGCCGGAGAAACTCTAAAGAGTATCGCTCCTTGGCTTGTGGCTAAGATCAAAGTGTAGTATCTGTTCTTATCAGTTGAATATCTGATATTCTCTTCATGGATGTTCCATTGGATATCTGATATTCTCTCAACTGTTATCGTGGATCATTCTAATGCTCACTTTTAA
The DNA here is from genome assembly GCA_963210295.1 of Ophion ellenae. Taxonomy (NCBI): domain Eukaryota; kingdom Metazoa; phylum Arthropoda; class Insecta; order Hymenoptera; family Ichneumonidae; genus Ophion; species Ophion ellenae. Next base: position 34,060,360 of record OY723392.1, read on the forward strand.
TTTAAGATTTAAAACAAATTGAAAAACTTGCGTCCCATGGCATATTCGTTTCGACGCAGTAAAGAAATAATTAATTCTATTGATTATATTTTTGTACGGAATAAAAAATGTTGTAGCAACCGCTTAATTATTTCATCCATACATCTACGGATTGTATACAGAATGATTTTAATACAATATAATTTTATTTAAAGGATAATGTAGATATTCAAAGAACAGAAGAGCTTTTTCAAATAAAATAATATGTTATTCAAATCAATTACATTTTCCAATATTTTATAGTATTGTAACATCATACATCGGTGTCACTCCGCAGCATCACATTTATTTGGATCAACCAACATATTTTTTTTATTCAATTGGTTTTTTTTTCTCAGTGAACTGATGCGTTTGAAGCGAGCTCTGCACGACAACAGGCCGGAATGGAAGAATCGCCATGGCAAATTGGTTCAGCAGCACGACAACGTCAGGCTGCATGTTGCTCAACCGGTTGAGTACTTAGAAGGACTAAACCGGAAAATCCAACCCCACCACATTCCCCAGACATCGCTTCCTCCGATTACCATTGATTCCGATGCAGTCAGCACTTCATCTCTACCGAATGAGTAAAAGAAATACCAAGATGACCCCACTGCCTCCAAAGAACGCAAACTTTTCCTGCACGCAATCCGATTGTTGGCCATAAGATGGCCCCAGGTCATCTGTTCCTACGGGCCATACTTTAAATACCCCAGTTCGTCGATATCCGACTGAACCACCATCTTTTCTTCGGCTCAAAATGGACAACTCCATATGCAACCACCTAATGCATCTCCACATTCCTACCCAGCCGGGGTAAGGGAGCAATAGCATGCACGGTGGCACGGATGGTGCCCGGTAATGCTTCATATAACGAATCCGTGTACCTGATGAGGACAAACGCTCGCGCGGAGCTCGCGGCCCGAAGCGCGCCGCGCGGAGTTTCGCGACGCGAAGGAGGATGTGAGGGCGTGAGACTCCGAGAGTGTGGGAGAGTACAAGGCGCACATTATGTGCGGCTGTGGAAGACCTGGAGAGAAACGGTCGGAGAGCTCTGCGCACGCGGGCTCTTTCTATCAACACCTGTATTAGTGCACACACACACACGCACACAAACACACACACACACACACACACACACACACACACACACACACACACACACATATATTTATGGACGCACTCAACTCTTCTCCCGTGCTCGAAGTCTCATTTCTCGTGTGAACTGACCACATGGGTCACGTATCTATTATCATTTCCCTCGCGATGTTAGAGACCGTGCAGGCTTAAGGGGAGAAAAACGGTGAGTACGTGTGGAAGAGGCACATATATACATACATATATATATATATGGCTAGGCAAGAGCGAAGAGCGGCGACAGAATGAAATCTAGATCGCCGGAAGTCACCTCGTAATTAACGCGCAACTAAGTCCCTGTCGGTGGCTCTCGACGAGAAATGAAGAGGAGCGCCCCGGGGAGCAGGAGGGGGGCTGGCGCTGCGGCAAGAGCGGGGGGGGGGGGGGCATCAGAAGAATGAAAGAGTCAGTGGCCACCGCGAAGCTGAGGTAAAAGGAGCGGGGTAGAGAGGACGAAATGGTGGTTGTCGGAGGTTTCAGAGGAGGAAGGTGGAGGACGAGAATTCGAGAGGAGAGAGAAAGAGAGAGGAAATAGGGGCAGCAAAGCCGCGGGAAAATGCCCATAAGACTTGATGAGTCTGTTTGCGAATGCGCACGACCTACGATGCGATTAGCCGCGCACAGGCATCCGGAAAGCACGAGTGGGTCGTTGGTCCGAGCTGCAACGTTGGCTCGAGCCAATACCCGGATGGGTGACTGCTCAGCCGCAGCTAGCAGTTTCCCTGTGCCCTCGTGCAAATGCGATACATGTGCATTGGCAAAAAAAAGTGCCCGTGGGCAGCACTCCTGGGAGGGCGATCTCGAAGAGCTTGGAAGTAGCCACGCTTCATGGGGTGACAGTAAAAGGTGTTGGAAAAGTCCGAAAGGGTAGACGATGAAGCATGGTGAACGGAAGTAATTTTTGGCAGCTACTGACTGAGCGTGCTTTTACTCAATCGTGATGACAATTATCCTGCGAGAATATACGATCGACTTGGTCTTGACCAATTGAAAAATGGACGACACAGTCACCTTCGTTGCGTAGCGTTTGCCACGCTGATTTGGACGCTTCGTCAGCGAGTGCGGAATTACGTTGGATGAAATCGCACGCGCATTGCACACACACACACACACGCACGCGCGCGCGCACACACACACACACACACACACACACGCACGCACGCACGCGCGCACACACACACACACACACACACACACACACACACACACACACACACACACACACACACACACGCACGCACACACACACGCGCACGCGCACGCGCGCACACACACACACACACACACACACACACTCGCCGTTTAAGGCCTATATATTATCGAGTACATATTATATACGCGATTTCACCGATTTTCGAAGGTACTTTTCTAGACGCGGTTAAAAAACAACAATGACACATATATTGACAACATTTGTTTTCCAGATCATTCATGCACATGGTCTGGTATATGTAAATGGTATATGTAAAAAAAAACAGAAATATTCAAAAATGGCGGAGATATAATATAATAAAGGAATGTATTTTTTTTTTGCGCGCGCGTTGATGGTGAAAGTTCTCGGCATCGATATGGGTGTCTGAAAAAAATGAACATATTTATAATTGCATAATGAATGTATCTTCAGTGTGAACCAACAATATTATAAAAAAAATTATTGTAATAAAAATTCGAAAATTAAAATTTTTCTTACTCAATTTTCCGTCGGTATTTTATTTATCATATTTTTTTGTGTCATTGAAATTTTTGTTTCTGTGGATCACACGATAGGTGATGATACTAAGAATATGTTGCAAAAACTTCAAAGCGATCTGAACCTTCGTTCAAGAGTTGAACTTTCAGAAGGTTCAAAAAAGTGAATCGCGGAAAAACGGCTTTGAAGTTGGCGGTCGGGCGCGCCGCGCGGTATCTATTATAAATGCAATCTTACCTTACTTTTGGATTTTTTGGAACTTTTCAATTCTGTAAAGCTTAAAATATTCCTAACCGTTCAGGCTAATGGAATAAAAAAAATGTTAAATGAAAATTTTTGAAATTTTTCGCGTATATAAGGCTTCAATTTTTCTCCCGTATACGTAAGAATTGCTTGATGGTTGCGATGGTTGGGGAGCTTACGGGGCGAGAACAAACGTGAATGGGAAAGCTGAGGGGAGACGACGGACATCCAGCGTGGAAAGAACGATGATGACGATGACGTTTCGACGTTCGAAGTCGGGGAGAAAACGGGGTACGTGACTGGTAGAGAAAAGAGAGAGAGAGAGAGAGAGAGAGAGAGAGAGAGAGAGAGAGAGAGAAGCGAAAGGCAGCAAGGGAGAAAGAAAACGAGAGAGAGAGAGAGACAGAAAAGATGGAGAAACTGAGTTTTGTAATGCGGAAGGGTTGGCCCCCGCATCCGAGCGGGACTTAAGCGCGCTTTTGGGCACGGACGTGCGGACAAACGGATGGACAGACCGTATTTTGACGATCAGCTCAGGCAGACACACACACGATGAATATAGGGGCAGCTGTTGTTTTGTTTAGTTGCGCAAGCGGGGTGCCTTAAGGTTTGTGTATATCTATGTATGTATGTGCGTGTGTGTACATATATATATATATATATATATATATATATATATATATATATATATATATATATATATATATAATATATTCGGTTCAAAAAACATATATATATATATATATATATATATAAATATATATGAGCAAATAAAAGAAACGAACGTGCGCGGGTGGGCATCCCCGAAATAGAACGAGTTACGTAGTCTATGTATGATCGACTTCCATTAATAACGACAGTGAAGACCAGACCATACCAAAACGAAATTCGTATTCAGGGGGTGAAAACACATTGATAAGGACTTAAAGGAAAAAAATTAATAAAAATTAAAAAAAAATGGAATCTTGAAAAAAATAAGGGGCAACACGGAATCGTCGCTCATTTTCGATTATTTTTCATTTGAAACTCTGTGCGCTTATCCTCTTCGTTATTTAATATCATCCTATAAAAAAATATTTTAATTATTCCTGATAAATCTGTGATTCGGTTTCGACCGTTCAAAAAACATCTTAGTTGAATCCACTGAATGTATCCATTTAGTTTTGTTTGAATGACTTATTTGAATGAAGCCATTGGCCAACAATTGGTCATGACATTTTTTCGTTGATCCTACAAATGTATTCATTTGTTTTCATACTGTTACCACACGCACTGCACACATGCTATACGAAAATATAAAATGAAAATACGTTTGATTCACGTACACTTTTCATATGATGTCCGCAAGAATCTATTTGCGGTGAATATACATTTGCTATACGCAAATCGAAATATCAACGATTCAAATATATTTTTCATACGTTCGAAGTGAAAACGTATTTAAATGTAGGACACATGTATTGTGAGGAAATAATGATTGCATTGATTAAAAAAGATCTTTCCAGAATTTAAGGGGCTATACCAGTGTGACACTTTCGAAAAATCGATTTTTTTCTTGCTATTTTCGACCGTTCATACTTTCGACAATATCATTATCATTTATATAATTTATATCAATATAATTTTATCTTGCAAAAACCGATGGTTGAATCTTTAAACGCGTTTTTCTCGAAATGAGATTTTTCAATTTCGCTGACGTAACTCAAAGAGCAATTATCCGATTGACTTGAAATTTGAACCGAGTACTCTTGAATATATTTACTCTACAATGACGTGGGGTATTTTTGATTGGATGAAAATTGACGATTTGGCGATGAAACAAACGACCATTTTATAGGCAAGAAAACAGTAATATATAGTCATATAGGTCATATAAGTCATATAGGTAAAATATAGCCAAATATATTCTTGATTTTCCGAAAAATTTAATGGAGTACTTTTCTTCCAAAAAATTCCCAACAATTACCCAAATTCTCAGCGTTCACAGTGGTATGGCCCCTTAACGGAAATATATACTTCAATCAAACAGTCGTTTATTCACGCTAATAAAGATATTTTTATTCGAAAATATCTCCCATACGTTCAAAGAAAGAATGTGCTTGAATCTAATATTTATTTATTAAAGGGAGAATATTTTGCGAGGGTAAAATCAAGGGTCATTTTTGACAATTCATTTAAGAAAAACAGAAAAATATTTGTAAATTCGGTTTTTTATACATGTTAGTACAAGTCCTAAAGTAGAAGAAAATGTTTTTTTTTAAATCATTTTGAAACAAAATGGCGGCGCAGTAATCGATGAAAGAAAACTCTCTTTTTTCATAGTCCTCTACGGGCGTATTCGCACAGGTCATAATTTTCAAGGTAGAACAAAAAACGAAAAATATTTGGAAGTAGATATACGAAACTAGTCCAGTACGTAGGGGTATGTTAAAATATTGATAAAAAAATGGCGTTAATACGAAAAAAATCGGTCGAATATTGATCATAAAATTTTTAAATTTCAACTTATCGAAAAAATCCTACGTACTGGACTAGAAAATGTCAAGAAGCTACAGTTAAAATTTCAAGTCAATCGATTGAAAACGCGAGGCGCTACGCATACGCCTTTGTCTAAAAACATAGTTTCGAGAAAAACTCGTTTAAAGTTTTAAGTACTGTAAAATCATGGAAATTTCGCGTTTACCTTTAATCGGCGATGCCTGGACCATACAATTGTCCTTCTAATTCAACATTCTCTTGCTCTTCTTCTTTTCTGGAAGATGTAGGGAAAAAATGAAAAAAAATGTCTGTACATTTCTTTTGCATTTTTCGCATTTTTTGCATTTTTCCTATTCCCCCTTAATTTGAATATATTTAATGTGTAGTAATAATAGCTGGAAGAAATATATATATATTTGAAAATAATGGGCCCGTAGTAAACCAACCTTAGACAAGAAAAAAACCAATTTTATTTAAATAGATCCCATTGAAATTAATTTTTTTTGCAGGGTATACACATAGCATGTCTTGCCTACTTCCCAATAGACGCTAGTGGCAATAGCCCTAGCTAAAAACCACTTCGATACGCGGGTCACCACGTACCACCAAAATTGGCCGTAGGTGCAAGATCAGCACGAGAAAAACAAACCCTAGATGGCTTTTGTCAACGGTGAGAAAACTCTGAAAGGGTTGCCGTATGTTACGCCGCCTGGTCTTCTACCCTGCCCCCACCCCTGCAACTCCCCGATTTTCCGGACACGATGTTCGCACAAACCCGTTCGGGGGGCATCACACGTGACAGAGGGACAACATTGACAGCGTTACGTCTGTGATCGCAATGTGCCCTGCTGATTTTCCATCAGGCGCCCCCATGTCCACCCCCATATCGCTTCTCGTCATCCCCTGGCACAAACACGGCTGGACACAAACGAAGTTAGCAGAAGCTGCGCGTTATGAGCTCCGCGTGTTCCGTTGCAGCTTGCGCAATCCACGGAAACCCGTTTCCCTTCGACCCTACTAGTCGTATATGCGTTGCATTGTCATTCAGGATTATTGGTCCGTGCCAAAGCGAAAATGGGGGGGGGGGGGGAGGAGAACTTAAAGCCGCTTTATGCATGGCTAAATGCAGTGCACTAAATGAAAATGAGTCTGCATTTAGACAAGTGTAAAGATACTTAGACTGTTAAGGTGGCATATACGTTTAGACAGGAAAAAAATAAGCAATATTGAGGGATTTTTTAAACTAAGAAATAATTATTCTACAATTAGCAAAATTTCGGTATACTTTAATAGTATATTTAAGTATAGGAAACAATTTTTTTTCATTAATTCATCATCAAAATAACGGAGCTGTGGCAGAGTGTTACAGCAAGGTCGCCGCGGGAGTTGCGAATCGACGTGCAGTCTAGCTTCCCGTAGACTTTGATTTGCAAAAAAGTTCAAACATTTTTTCAGTTAGAACATGTATAGTTTCTACGTGGCGGTAATTAAAATGAAGAAAATGCAAATTTAACAAAATGGCGGGCATTTCCAAAAAAATCAACATTTCACGCAACATTTCTGTAAAATGTGGATTAAAAAAGTGTTTTTTTTTTCAATTTTTCAAAAACAATTTTCGTCAAGTAGAAGGCACCAATATTATCAATATTTCTACTATTAGTACAGTCTTGCTTTATATTGGAATCGGAAAAAATGAGAAAAAGGCTAGTTTTTTGACAGGTGATTTTGTAGGTGTCGCGGGTGCCAAATCCAAATTTACCCAAAAATCGGGGTGTAGGGTTTTTTTAAGGGGCTAAAGGGGGATGGGGTGGATTCACGTTAAAGTACAACCCCTACGAGGTTGGCGCTGGGAGATATAATGTTCAGAAATATCCGGGCTTTATTTTGGTCCACAGCGCCGAAATCGTAAAAGTTCATTTTGGGGGTGAAAAACTGTGGTGAAATTTTGAAAAATCAGTTTTATTTCGATAACTTTTTAGGAAAAAATCATACAATTTTTGTTTATATAGGAACATTGTAGCCCTTGAAAAGACGCGTCGATCGAGTATTTGATCATCCCTCTCCGATAATATCTTCAGCCAAAAAAAATTGTTGAAATATAAAAAAAAATGTTTATTGAATAACGCAAAAACAATCGATTTTTCGGGGATGGTCTTAATGTACGAAATGTAGAGTATAATTTTCTCTATATCTTCTTTTCTATGGACCACCCTTGAATTTTCATTTTTCCAACCCCTCTCAGGGGTTGGAAAACTATTGACCGAAAATAAAGAGATACGAGTTTGGCGCCGTGGGCAAAAATATAGGTGATGATGTAAGCTAAAAATTGTTTCACGGCGGCGAATTCGTGCGCTCAATACTTTTCGAAAAATTTCATTCTTTATTTTCAACCCCCGAGTGGGGTTGGAAAAAGCGAAATTCAAGGGTGGTCCATAGAAACGAAAATATAGAGAAAATGATTCTCTACATTTCGGACATTTAAATCATACCCAGAAAATCGATTGTTTTTGAGTTATTCAATGAACAATTTTTTTTTGTATTTCAATAATTATTTTTGGGAGTAAACACTTTGTTGGAGAGTAATGATCAAATACCCGATCGATGCGTCTCTTCAAGGGCTACAACGTTCCCGTTTGAAAAAAAATTGTACAAATTTATCATAAGAAGTTATTGAATTAAAACTGATTTTTCAAAATTTCACCCCTCTTTTTAACCCCCAAAATGAACTACCACGACTTCGGCGCTGTGGACGAAAATAAAGCCCGGATTTTTCTGAATATTTTGTCTCACGGCACCGACCTCGTAGGGATTCTAGTTTGGCATCAATCCACCTCCATCCCCCTTCATCCCCTAAAAAAGTACCCTGCACCCCGATTTTTAGGCAAACTTGGATTTAGCACTCGCGGCACCTACACAATCACCTGTCGAAAAACTGGCCTTTCAGCGACAGCACGACCGTACTGCAAGTTGCAACTCAATCGGCTTAATAGTTTTTGAGTAATCCTGCACGCCAATTTCGATAATGCAGTTTTGAGAAAAAACGCGTATGAAGTTCACGCCCGCTCTAAATCAGAGCGGTGAGGCACAGCGTTGACGGGCTGTAACATTTGAAGTTTTTCGAATTTCGCTTTAAAACTTTAGCAAAACATTCTACATATGTAGTTCTATCGTTTAAAAACAAAAAAGAAATCGATTTTTTGATCCTTGTAAATATTCTGCCTTAATACTTATTTCCCGTATTGGCATTGAATATATGCACAGCTTCCTATTAAGGTGATAAAAAACAAAAATATATAATTGATAATATACACATTGAAGAAAATATTAATTAACAATAGTTAAATTTATACATTGCGTAAGTAAATATTTTCATAACATTTATTAGTAAATGTATTAATATATTAATTAGTAAATATATTAATATACTAATTAGTAAATATATTAATATATTAATCAGTGAAGATATTCATTTATAAAAAAAAGCGATGCAATCAGTAAAAAAAATCGTCCGAAACTCAGGAAAAAGAACACGAAGAGCACTAAAAGGAAAAACAGAGTGGAAGATCGAGGAAAGTCGTTGGTACACGAGGAGTCACCGAACAGGCGACAGTATCGCACGGCTATATCTTACCGCACCGTTTTTTTTCCACGCTCTCCGAGCCAAGGGATGAATCTACCCCCTTGCCGCATCCGTATACCTTGCAGCGGATGTCACGTTGCGAGATATTCGCCTGCGGTGAGAAAAAAACGAGCGAGTGAGAGAGCGAGAAGAACGAGGAAAAAAAAAGAATCGAGCCGGCGATAAAAGAAAGAAGAGATCAGGGGTAGCCCGAGCGCGCGCGTAAAAATTCCGGGGGCTGGGAGGCTATTAATATATTTTTTTGCCGCTCGCACCCCTATTTAGCATAGGCTAGTGGATAGCGCGGGGAGAGTCCGAGAGAGCCGGTGCGAGAGGGAAGAAGAACGAAGGGATGAAAAAAAGAGGAGAGCGTGAAAAAACGGTGGAGACACCCCGGTAACCCTTTGAGCATCACCATGAGAAAAAAACAACAATCCGCCAGCCACCACCTCGCGGAAAGCTAACCGACGAATTTTTCCGGACCTTCTCTCCCCACTTTTTTATCTCCCTGTGGGCTCGCTTTTTTTTGCAGCCGTCGTTACGTCGCGATACTAATTTGGGTCGTATCATCCCCTACGACGTGTCGGGACGAAGCTTCGACCTTCATGCGTGTGAATAAAAACAAAAAACAATTAATAAACACCGGAACTCGCGAGAGTACTTCGCACTAGAAGTCAACTAAGCTCGTCGGGGGGGAAAGAAGAGGGGGTGGGGAAAAAGCCATTTCGTTATTACTTCGAACGTAATTAATTCGTCTCACCTCGGGGCTCGTGGGTGTCCAGAGAAAAAGATGGAAAGAGAGAGAGTAATTAATCCTCAAGCTGTGTGTGTGTGTGTGTGTGTGTGTGCGTGTGTGTGCGCGCTCGCGCTCGCGTGTGTGTGTGTGTATGTGCGCTCGCGCGTGTGTGTGTGCGTACGTGTGTGTGTATTCGTGTGAGTGTGTATGTGGGTGTGAGTGTGTATGTGAGTGTATGTGTGTGTTTGAGTGTGTATGCGAGTGTAAGCGTGTGTGTGAGTGTTTGATTGTGTCTGTGAGTGTAGGTGTGTGTGTGTGTATGAGAGTGTAGGTGTGTGTGTAAGTGTAGGTGTGTGTGGGTGTGTGCATGTGAGTCGAGGTGTGTGAGGAAGTGTGTATGTGAGTGGAGGTGTGTGTGGGAGTGTTCATGTGAGTGTATGTGAGTGTAGGTGTGTGTGCGTGGGTAGGTGTGTGTGTGTGTGTGGCCGCGCGCGCGCGTGTGTAGGTGTGTGTGCGTGTGTAGGTGTGTGTGCGTGTGTGTCCGGATGTATGCATGTGGGTGTAGGGGCGCGAGTGTGTATGTGGGTGTAGGTGTGTGTCTGCGTGTGTGTCGGTGTAGGTGTGTGTGCGTCCGTGTGTGGATGTGTGTGTGTGTGTGTTTGTGTGTGTCGGTGTAGGTGTGTGTGCGTGCGCGCGCGCGCGCGCGCGCGTGTGTGTGTGTGTGTGTGTGTGTGTGTGTGTGTGTGTAGGTCTGGCTCGTACGAAGCTTTAGTGAGATCTCCGTTACGCAGTGGCGAGCTTGACAAATGCGAGCGAACAGTCGAACACACTACCCCATCAGTTTTTTTTTCTGCTGAATCGCCCGGAGCCTCAGCCATCACCGAGAATCCTCGGACATATTTTCCCGTATCTCGAATACATGTGTAACATCGCGAACTGTTTTATTTGTTTAATTAATTACTCCAATTTGATCGAATTCTGTAATTACTAGACGCAAAAAAGAATGCAGGCGAACTATCGGGATCGGAATCCTAGGGAATGTCGTAGGCGAAATTACAAAAAGGAAAGGCTCGGGATATTTGCTTTGTTTGGGGGTCTGGCTTGCGGCAAGATTTATCGGTGGGCAGCCAAATATTCGTGGGGGTAGGTTTTGGGGCAAATAATAAGGATATGTATTTTCGGGCGATCGAGTTTGATCGGTTGATTAGATGGCGTTGTATTTTTTTTCTTCTTATGTAATACAGTGGCAAAGTGTACGGAAATTATATAGGAGTTTAAGAAAAAGTAAAAATGATACATAAAATGTGATAAAAATGAAAAATGATATGTGAAATGTAAGATAAATAAAAAAAATGTTCATAAAATATGATTTAATTGTTATTGAACTACTTTTCGTTTTCTTTCACCTCGATTGTCACTTCACTATTTCAATTTATGTGACCCCCTGTGAATGCCCCGTTTCTCTTCTATTCTCTTCTATACGTTTCTCAAAGTATACATACTCAAGAATGTGTGAAAAAATGCTCAAGTTAAAATATTCAAAATTGATCAAGTTACAGATAATTTAGAGAGAGCAGCAGCGCAACGATTTACGTATACTAACATTTTCCATCCCGTTTTTCTCGCAACGACTTTTCTCGGTGACCTGGCTGGAATGATAACTCGAGCTGTAATTGCCACATTCCCAACTGAAAGAAAAACCAAAATTTCCGCGTTTGCAGTAGCAATTGCTGTACTCAGCCGTCTGTTCTCGAAATTTAGTATTTTCGCGCTCTCTATTTTGTAAACATTTTTTTCGAAAAACGTCTGAGTACAACGAGAACTATATTCATATAGATTATAATCTATATGAACTATATTCATATAGATTATCAAACTTTATTGGTTTCATTTTTCAGGCCAACCGTTGTCAAGTTATCGGTCCGGCCGTTGGACCACATTTATTATACAATGGCTCTATTATACCTCAATACCGTTGTTAATTTTTTATTCACTAAAAATTTACAATAAATCAGTTCAATGTATGCTCAATAACATACTTTTTCTGCAAATCCCAAATAAATAATCTAGTCGACAACGAAAATTCGACCCATCTACAGTTCGGCCCGTCACAGTGGTGTCCTCCCTGAATGGCATGGAAAAAAAAATGTTCTTCATTAACACAATAAAAAAGTGGCAAAATATGCTGACACTATTGATAAAATACAATAAAAAGAAAAATTGATATAAAAAATATAAAAATAAAAATAATATCCAAAAAGTAACTCAAATTAAAAAAATTATTTATCAAATATAATAAAATTGTTTTTTAATTCTACTTACTATTTCTACAGTCTATTGACAAGCTCTCAAGGGTTTTTACAACTCCACCCCCTTTTTCACCCCACACCTGTCACATCACAATTGTTCTTCCTGAGAGGCCCTCTCCCTGTGTGCCTTAGTTTCTTTTCCCAATGCACCAGCACATTCCACCACCAGGGCACAAGGAAACTGTAAAAAACTCAAATTCCAATTGTCTCCCAGGACAATATCAACCCTAAAAAAAGACAAACAAAATCTTTCAATTTTACCATAAAACCAACAACTAATAAACAAAATGTGAGTATTCCCCAGAAGTAAATATTCCCCAATCTATGCCTGTATATATTCTCCTAATGCACGCGGGCAATAAAACCCGATGTTTTATTCTCCCCCTCCCTTGGAAGCGACAGAATAATCCAGCTGGCGCGCAATGTTCCGACACCAATTCACGGAGGATTCTCCGGACCCGCCGAGGCTCACGCTCATGAATTCGAACCGGCAGATTCATTTTTCTCTCGCCCCGATTTTTTTTCCGTATATGTACCACATGTATAAATACGTATAATGGAAACGCACTCTATCGTTGGCTCAACGTGTGTCATTACCGCTATGGACCGTGGACAAAACGCACGAGTAATTTGACTAAGGCACGTCTCCCATTCACCTACGCGTATGCACACATATACGTGTCCCATTTATGTGTCATGTAATTGTGGGAGATGGGGAGGGGGGAGAGAGAGAGAGAGAGAGAGAGAGAGAGAGAGAGAGAGAGAGAGAGAGAGAGAGAGAGAGAGAGAGAGAGAGAGACTATCACGTTTTCACGTCGAATCTCTCCCGCAACAAAGCATTTTGTTCCCGGCAAAATCGATCTGGTGCACATCTTATATATGTACACATATGTGTACGTATATGTATCCGCGTATATACGTTCTATGGTGCAAACGAGCTAAAACGAATAGGCGTTTGCATATGGCAATCGCATATGGTCAAACGGTCAAAAAAGAGGGTGGCCCCACAAATGACCAGACAGAGCTTCGTACGATGATAAATCCATCTTCGCAGTCTCGATTGTCCGTTTTCAACGAGAGGGCACAAAAAACCCTGGTGTGTATTCGTATGTGTGTATATATATATATTTGGATGTTGTCCAGCAGCGTCGTTTTTTTCGCCAGTTTCTTCTTTCATTCTTTTGACCTTGCTGGTTTTTTTTTTGCCTTTTTTGACGTCATCATTATCGTTGGCATCATCATTTATAGCAAAAGACGTGTTATGGGACGGGCTTTCTTCCCAGGCGTTGATGATTCGCGGATATTTCTGTTTGCATTGCGTGGGGGTGAAGCTTTTTGGGGGATATTTGAAAACTGGGAGGATAGTACGCAGGTTGTTGGAGAAATAATGACATTCTTTAGTTGGGATTTTTAGTTTTTAAATCATTTTTATGGCACGTTAAACTGTTTTTTTTTAAACACATTTCTTTTCAAACCTGAGAAAAGTTGTACTTTCATGTTTTCTTCAGCTTTTTCTTAGTTCAACGGGAAAAAAAATATATGGCAATTGAAAATTTTATTGGTTTTTTTTTTGTTTCCGTCAAGAATTACGAGCTGCATCTTTCCCGCCGACTGGGGACTGCAGTGGCAAGACGCACATGGAGTAGGCTGATAAACCTGCAGTCATTTATTGTTTCATGTTGGAACTTTTTTTTATACATTTCAAATATACATGCAAAAATACCTGTGTTTGCTGGGCTCACTTCTTTTTTCCTGCTAAAAAAAATCCCGAAAAAGCGCTTTTTTGGACCTTATAATTGAGGCGCCGGCCTAAGAGGATCTTAAACAAAATTGAACGATTTTCGTAGCCTTGACATACTAACAAAAAAATTGTGCAAAAAAATGCATTCAAACAATGCAATCTTCAACATGGACGCAGTAATAAGCTTCTATAAATGAACAATTCTATAAATTAACCTATAAATTAACAATTCTATAAATTAACACTTCAATAAATTAACAACTCTACAAATTAACAATAAGCTTCTACAATATCTATTAACAATAAGCTTCTATAAATTAACAATTAACAATTTCTCACATATAGACGAGGGACTTCAACGAACTTCGGGAGAAATCTCTCTCTCTCTCTCCCTCTCCCTCTCCCTGAGTCCGCGCGATGCACTCCTCGTCACATAAATTCAGATCCTAAACGCGCGCCCGTCTCGAATTACAGCAAGTAATTTTATAACCGTAAATCGCGGCCCCTCAACGATCTTCCGTTCCGTGTGTACCGCGGCCGAGAAAAAAAAACGCGCAAAAAACAAGAAAAAGAAAGGCAACAAAATCTCGCGCGAGTTTCGAGAGACGGAAGGAGATTCGGAGGAGAGACCAGCTCGTATCGCGGAGGCTGCGCGCGAGAGATCCGCGAAAGCTCAAATCCTTTTTTTTTTCAAATCCTCACCAAGAAAAAAAACGGAAGGTCGGGAAGCGCACGGTTGTCGTCGAATTTATGTACGAAAGGATCACACCGAAAAAAAAAAACACGCGCGCACAATCGAGTTTGTGTATACCGAGCAAAAAAAGCGAATACGGTGTATAAATTGTATGCAAAGAGGTGGAAGGACGAGAGCGCTCCTTAATTTAGTTAATTTAGATTTTATCCGTTAACCCACGACGATGAGAAGGGATGAAGGTGGAAAAAAAACCTCCAAGCGAAAAAAAACAGAAAAAAAACGGTCCTGTAGGACGGTGTAATGAGGAAAGGGATGAAAAAGGGATGAGTTCGGGCCACGTTAACTCATTGCGAGCAGAAGGTCTCGCGACGGAATAACTTTACGTGCCGATTCGGTTGCGATACGCCCTTCTGTGATTTTGAACACGCTCGACCTTAAGGACCATCCTCACAGCCAACCGTCCGTCCCCAAAATAATAAAGTGGCAAAATATACTGAAATTATAAGTAAAAATTTAAAAAAATTAAAAATCGTATGTATAATATAATAAAAGTAGAAAAATCTTACATAAAATCTAATTTAAAAAAATCGTATCTAAAAAACAATAAAAATAAAAAATCCTATATAAAATATAATAAAAATGGAGAATTGTATAAAAAATAATAAAAATACAAAATCCTGTATCAAATGTAATAAAAATGAAAAATACTATAGAAAAGGTCTCGCGAATGAACAACTTTACGTGCCGAATCGGTTGCGTTACGCCCTTCTGTGATTTTGAAGACGCTCGACCTTAAGAACCGTCCTCACAGCCAACCGTACCTACAATAATAAGGTGGCAAAATATACTGAAATTATATGGAAAATTAAAAAATAATTAAAACCGTATATATAATATAATAAAAATAAAAAAAAATCATATATAAAAATAATAAAAATGAAAAATCCTATATACAATATAATAAAAATACAAAATCCTGTATAAAATGTAATAAAAATGGAAAATTATATAAAAATGGGTAATTCTTTAGATAAGTGACTTTTCGACGAATAACTATTATGAGCAAAAAATAATTATAATTGTTTGGGTTTGGGATCCAAACAAACCCAATGTAGGCGTCCAAATGTTCAAAAATGTCCCATTTTATCGCGTGTTTCCGCGAACTCCAAAACCCCATAACTTTTTATAGGAGGGTGAATTTCAGCATCCCCCGACTGAATATCATCATTTATAATCCAACAAATGAGAAAATAGCAAAAAAATGTGAGGCTCATCGGAAAAGTCACTTATCTAAAGATTTACCAAAAAACGCAACTAAAGTAAAAGATTATACATAAAATTCAATAAAACCGAAAAATTACATTAAAAAATACAATAAAAATAAAAAATCATGTATAAAATAAAATAAGTTTTTTTTCAACTGGTTTTTCGAGTTTTTTTACCCCGCCATTTTGGTCCCAAGCCAGTGGTCTCCAAAATCCTCTTACGATATATGTAACCTTGTTCCACAACGTTATAAAGGATCCACAAAAATATGTATACAAAGGTCCTTGCAAGGCCCGTCCAGTCCCCAAAATCAACGATTCTGTTGAAAAAAAACCACCCAACGTCCTCAATATACCCAGTGGTGCTGAAAGCCACCGTTGTGTGGATACAACGGTCTCAAAATTTTCGTTACGTATTTATGAGTATAAATACACGTATAAGGGTGTCTCGGCGAAAGTTGCGAAAAAATAGGGAGGATAGGGGGTTGAATAACAGAATGAGAATGATAGAGGCACCGGTACGTCTGATATACACGGGGGTTAACGGGTTCGCGATGAAGGGGTTGAGAATGATCCCCCTCGGAATTATTATATACTTATTTAAGGTTCTAATTTTTTTTCGCTCTTCCTATATATATATATATATATATATATATATATATATATATATATAGGAGAAACTTCCGTGTCCACGAACGGGACGTTTTTTCATCTCACTCGAAAAAGTTCGCTCGCTCAAGCCCGCTGCCCCGGCATTCCCAAGCTCTCGCAGGCCACAGCCAGAGCAAGTTCACCTTTTCGTTTTTGTTTTTTCGTTAATTTTTTTTTCTTCGCGATTGTTTTTTGGTCCCTGAAATCCTCGCGAGCCGTTTTCTTCTTTATATCCTCCTATGCCTCGTATATAATCCACAGCTCTCTCTCTCTCTCTCTCTCTCTCTCTCTCTCTCTCTCTCTCTCTCTCTCTCTCTCTCTCTCTTTTGGGCCCACAAGCGCGGGCCTGTTTCTTTTCACCTGCGCGTCATTGTAATCGGTGTGAAATCATAACCGATCGCGGTGCCCGCGCTCTCGACTCCCGTGCTCGTACGCATAGGAAGGCTGCGTGTACTTGTTGCGATAGAGGGAATGAAAAAAAAGTAGCAAAAAAGTAGGAAAAAAATATACGAGCGCGCCACGATTCCGCGGGTGTTTTCAAACGGGCAAAAAAAGATTGCGCGGGGTCGTTGAGGATCATCCGGCTACCAAGTTGGGCCACTTTTCAGCTCCCCACTGCAGTATCAACGTCAGAGAGAGAGAGAGAGAGAGAGAGAGAGAGAGAGAGAGAGAGAGAGAGAGAGAGAGAGAAAGGGCAAGAAATTGCAAGAAAAAATCGGGAGAAAGGGGGGGGGGTGAAAAATCTTACCGGGCTCTCCGCGCGGTTAAGAGGTAAAAAATTTACGGTTTTAAAATCACGCGAGAAATTATTATGCTCGAGAGGAGCCAAGGAGCGTGTAGGATGTGCGCGTGAGCATAAAGTAAAAAGGGGCGCACGCAGCGCGGCGCATTTTGCTTTTTGTTTAATTTTTTTTCAACTTTTTTTTGGCTATCGAAAACCTCGTATTCCCTTCCGGGCAAGAAACGTGATTTAATTACTCATTCATATTTTATTTGTGCCCGAGGTTGCATTTCCTCGTTTCGTCATCCTTGCACCCATGAGATACGTTCGTTCAATTTCGATGAATTTATTGGTCGAAGAAGAAATAATTGCCGATAAGAGAAATAATAAATTGGCAATAATTGGAAGAAATCAATCTCTTAGAAATAATACATTTATATGTTTATGAATTTATCAGCTATTTTTTTGTGGAAAAAAGAATCGATTGATTGGACAATTTGTGGGTCGAGAAAAATTGCTGATAAAAGAAATAATAAATTAGATATCAATGACAATAAATCTCTTACAAGTATAAATTCATTATTTCCAAGAGATTCGTTATTTCTCATGGTTTTTAATTCGTTATTTCTCTTATCAGCAATTATTTTTTTCGACCAATAAAAAAAAAATGAATAAATTCATATCCATTAATTCATTATTTCACCTATGAGAGCTTGTTTTTTTTAAATTTTTGTTCGAACAATACATTCATCAAGATTGAATGAAAATTGTGTCAGGTGTCGGCTCATTCGATGTAACGCTTTAAAAAATAATGGCCGGGTATTGGGCCCTCAATGTCTGGTAGCATTGTCCTGGTGCATTTTATATTAGTTGTAAGCATAACCATTTTATAGCAATTGTAAGGATAAATTCTGGTTATGGGAAATAAAAAATTTGGGCTGTGAGAAGTGGGAACAATTGTGCAAAGTTGATAGTTAATTATATTTATATATACCATACTGATGTAATTATTTTAAAACTTTTTTCACGGTTACTAAAAAATAATTATAATCTATTACGAAAGAAATGACATATCATTTAAATGGCGGTATATAAAATGATATGCACTAGGGAGAGCATCCAGACCCAGTACTCTATCGATGACATAATAAAAATAATAAAATAATTATATATATAGACAGGGTGTCCCGTTATGAACTGATAATACTGCAACTGTCGATAGGTCAGATAATGTCCTACTATATGCTGGAATTTCAGTTCAGTAAAAGTCCCACGGTTTTCGAGATTTTGGGCTTTATGTTTTTTATTTTTTTTAATCATCTGCTTTTGTTTTTTCGCGTGCTATTTCTACAAATGATATGAACCGACAATAACTAAGCAACTTTTTATAGTAACTGGCACGATATGGGCAGTGCATTTTTTTTACACCGCAGGCTATCAAGGTCAGATGATCGAATTGGTTTGTATGAAAATTCTGCATAAGATCTTTTTTCATAAAGTTTCCTTAACATTTAAGGTTGGAAAGAAAACTTTTTTAGATAAAACAAATAAACAAGAGTATTTAAAAAAAACCGGGTCAAAAAAGTTATCATTCGTTAGAATAGCATGCGAAAAACCAAAAGCAGATGATTTTTATCTCGAAAACCGTGGGACTCTCACTAAATTGAAATTCCAGCATATAGTCGGGCATGATCGGACCTATCGACAGTTGTAGGATTATCCATTCATGAAAGGACGTATATGAGAATGTATATATATATATATATATATATATATATATATATATATATATATATATATATATATACGAATTGTTGAAAACATCTTAAATATATAGTCATTATTATGGCTATTGTAATTCTAATTACCGATTGTTTATGGTAATTTATATTTTTATTTATATATATATAGTAAATATATATATATATATATATATATATATATATATATATATATATATATATATATATATATATATATATATATATAAATATATTTACTATATATATATAAATAAAAATATAAATTACCATAAACAATCGGTAATTAGAATTACAATAGCCATAATAATGACTATATATTTAAGATGTTTTCAACAATTCGTATGCCGATTCGCCCCTCACGGTCACCCACCCAACTATTCGTCCATCCGACGTTGCATGGAATGAAACTCCGCAGCCGGACACCAACCATGCCTTCTTCCCTATCAATTTCATAATAACAACAATACACTATGAACGAATTATATCTAAACTCCGAAAAATAAAAAATCCAAATCCGAGACAGAATTGCGGTTACTTTTATTTCAGCGATTCGTGAAAACTGATCTTGGATAAAAATTTATTCATGACGGTCGACGGCGTCGTCCAAGTTCCGCAGGGGAAACAGACTCGACATGGGACACGTGACCGCGGTCGCCGTGAGATGACCATCGAAGCTCCCTGGTACGAAGCTTGACACACATACGCATATATATATATATATATATATATATATATATATATATATATATATATATATATATATATATATATATATATATATATATATATATATATGGATATAAATTTAATCGAGAGAGCTTACAAGCAGAAGGGCGCAACTTTCGACCTTTGAAGTCTCCAGGACGTTGGGCCCAGGTCCTTTTGCCCATTGTCGTTGGGGATGTCCATCTGAAAAGGATCGACGCGAATGTGACTTGGCACAGAAGTCCCCAAGGGTGCAGGGATAGACAGAGAGAGGGAGAGAGAGAGAGAGAGAGAGAGAGGGAGAGAGACAGAGAGAGAGAGAGAGAGAGAAGAAAAGCGTTTGTTCTCGTGAGTTCTTTTTCTGCCTCGGGTGTGCGCGTGTGTCTGGCCAAGCCGAGGGTGACTTACGCAGGACATGTGCAATTTGACCTGTGACCCTGGACCGTGCCCCGGCCATGGAAATGAAGCGCACACGCACACGGTCAATTCGTACGAGGTCCAACGCGCGCGCACACACGGGACGACGACACCGCAGCCAAATACATTTTGGGGATAAAAATAATACAATTTACGGGATAATGGGGACGGCGAGGGGAGGGAGGGATGAAGGGTGTTTTGTGCCTCACTCGGGTGTTTTGTGAATGACGCGCCAGGTTATGTATATGGGGAGAGGGTGTACGCGCGAAAAAGGACGCGGCTCCCAGAACGGCCCTGCAATCTTGGCCACTGAGAGAATTGGTCTGATTAGCTAAGGCGGTACATCTGACAGGGAAGATCACTTAAGGGGTTAGGCCACAGTGACGGGTATAAAATCATGTCCGAATTGAACAATTTTTTTCGTATGAAAAAACGATTCTCTCAAGCAATTAAGGGGAGATATACACCTAGATGGTCGAGGTCGAGGATTTAGAAGCTATGAATATTCCGTCGACCGTAGAAGACCTACACTATGGGCCTGGTATCGATGATTCCATGTAAATTGACAAATTTCATGATTTATTCATTCCCAAATTTTCAAACGCGTTTTTCTCAAAATCACGTTTTTCAAATCGGTACCCAAAATTTCTTGAAAACCAATGAACCGATTGCCTTGAGGTTTTTTGTGGTTATTCTACACACCATTATCTGGTACTTGTCGTAGGACTTTTTTTCCGTTACTTAGTTTTTGTTTTATAGGCAAAATAGTAACTAATTTTTGGCCCAAAAATCACTATTTATGTTCAAACGTGCGCCATTTTGTCATAAATCGATATTTTCAAAATCGGCTATGACAAGTACTAGATTATAGTATCTAATTTAATCATCCTTTTGGTTTTTTTAGATGATTTTTGTAGAAACGCCAGTGGGTACCGTATACGCAGATTTTTTTACGACGCTCCAAGGATCATACAATATCCTTGTATATTTTTGATATTTTTAAATAAAGAAAATCAAACATATTTTGGAATGTATATGTTTTTAGATAATTGAAACCTTAATCCGAAATTTAAACAGTTTTCCTTAAAAAAATTAACAAAAATGACCTTTTTTCCGGCTCTAGGTGTATACCTCTGTATACTTATATATATATATATATGTATACCTACATATATATAGGTATATATATATATATATATATATATATATATATATATTCGATGTACAAAATGGCCGACTAGTAATATTTTCTTTTGTTATCTTTTTTTAGGCGCTCCGCGGCGCGAAGTGGTTCCAAACGCCGAAAAGCTGGCCAAAAATAGGGAAAATCGCGTTACTAAATATAGGACTTTTTTGTGTGCCATACGTTAGGTTGATACCTGTATTTTAAGAACGCAGCATTACCAATGCCAATAATACACACTTGTTGGCAGCGTGGCGTCGTGAAGTTACGGTTAAATTTCGTGAATGTCACGTGTTTTCTGACTTAAACATTTAATTTAGACAAATTAGTGTTAATTATTCATGGTGAAGTGAATTGTTTCGAAGAGAGGGATATCTGAGGTTAGTAAAATACGTTTTGTTTGAAATTTTAAGTGCTTGTACATTGTGTATATATTATTGTTTGTAAATCATAAATTTCCTCATTTTTATGCCACTTTTACTTTCTCATTTTCTCGAAAGTCCCGCTAGATCCCGGGCTGAAATTAATTGCATATGGTAAGGGCATCATAGCACTAAATTATGACGCCAATAACTTTTGCCCGAATTTTCCCGAAATTGAGAAAATGCAATTTGAAAATTTACTTAAAAAAATGGCTAAAAATATGATTTTTACGTTATATGAAGCCCAATATCGTCAAAAAAAATTTGTTCAAGTTATTTAATGTTGAGTATACATACTACCAATGATTTTGACATTATAAACAATGAATTTGTCATAAACAATAAATTATTTTTTGCAAAAAACTTAATTAAATTTTTTTTCCAAGTTGATTTAATGTCAAAATCTGATTCAGCGTTGTCGAAAACCCCTTAATCAACAGGTTTTATCATTTACAATTATAATCATTTTTTTTTGGTCCGCCATCTTGTTTTTGACTTTGTTTTGCATTTTTTTATGAAACTGATGTCAAATTTCGATTTAGCGACCTCAAAAACTCCTTATAACATCATTTTTTATTGTTTAAAGTTGATGTAAAATTTTGTTTGGTCCGCCATCTTGTTTTTGACTCATTTTTTTCGAAAAACTAACATCAGATTCGGATTCAGCGACCCCCAAAACCTATATATACCCACCACCATCCGTTTTTTCGATGATTTCGATTTTTGGCCAGCTTTTCGGCGATCGGAACCACTGTGCGGCGTGACATTTGGCATCCACAATTTTTTATCCAGAACAAAAAACAAAAATTCTCGTCAATCTATATTAGAATACCTAGAGAAGTACGTACGGAATTTAAAATATATTGTTTTATTCAAAAGTTGTAGGTATTCGAATTGAATTGTAGGTATTTGAATGAAAAATTTCGTATAAAACTGCTCATAAAATGAAAAGTTTTCGATTAATCAGAAATTCCGTACGTACTTCTCTGCGAAATGCAATTAGGAACATAACTTTTAAATTTGAAGTAAATCGAGTGAAAATTGTTGGAGTTATTTGTCACGCCAATTGGAAAAAGCTGTTTCGAGAAAAACGCGTTTAAAGTTTTGGGTACTGTATGGCTGTGCCAGAGGTAGGCTTACGTTATGCGCTCAAAGCCGGTGAAAAAAAAAATTCTTGCTATAAATGGAATAGTAACTTATTCTTATGATGATAAAGCACCGTTTTAGCGAAAAGCAAATCGATTTTTCGAAAACTCCATTGTGGCCTTACCCCTTAAGTGTCCACCTTCGTTTTTGTTGGAACTCGTGTATGTGATAGAGCAGTTGAAACTATTAGACACGTAATTTTTTATCGGCGGAAAAACGGCTTTAAGGGGGAAATCTTCTCCTCAAAGTGTCACCCCTTAATTTTTTGTTTCTATACCTGTGTAGCGGATTTTTCATCGCTTTGCAATAGAAGAATTTTTGTTTTTGTTTCATTCGGATCGGTGGACTGCTTGTGGGGAAACTGCAAATTCACTCCTTGATACGCCTACATGGGGGGGGGGGGGGGGGGAGGCGAGGAAAAAATTTGCTGATTTTTCTAAGACTTTCTAAGACTTGGGGTGTATTTTGTTACTACTTTTGGCTGTTACATGGTATTTTAAAAAAGCATTCATCTTTATAAATGGCGGAGGTATGGGACGGCCGTCTGAACTGCATTTTCAAAACTGGAGTGACGTATAGCTGAAAAACTAATCAACTGATTCTGATGAAATTTTGCGTAAATCTGTCCAATGTTATTATCTAAAATATAACCCTGAATGTTTTTGAAAATTAAAACAAAAAGTATGTTTTTATTGCAGAATGTAGCCATCGTTTTCGGAAAATTCAATTTTTTTCTTTCTAAGCGTCCCATTTAATCGATTTTCAACATTTCTCACCTTTTCTTGGTTCATATTCTGCGTATGAGTGTTAATGAAGGAAAAATCATCGTTGGTCTTTTTCAGATTAATCCCGTGGACGTTACGTGTTACGCCGTATGAGAACGTCCACCGCAACCCGTTCAGAATACCGTGCCATACTTCCGCCATTTTTAAATATTAATAAATATCAAAATCAGATATTTGTTCCTCGTCGAAAGGTTCCCCTTAAGCAATTTTGGTTGAATCGCGATATACTGGAGTTTGGTTCATAATTGGTGAAACGATTTCTCCACTTCGAATCAATACAATATTGATTACGAATGACTCTGATAAAGCTTTACTTGATATAAGGAGTCTGCGTAAGCTTGACATTTCGAAATAAAACTTTTTTGGACAGTTTTATAACTTAAGGTCTTAACTTCAATTTTCCATAAATATTTAGTGAAAATTTCAAAAATTGACCGGGTTGTGACGACTTCTGTGAAGAGGTCTAACTACGGTGAACTGCCACGCCGAGATTTAGCCTTTTTTTTCTAAAAAAATGTATTCGTCCAATTTACTTTAAATTCGGACTCTGTTTAATTTATAACGTGTTTTATCGTATGGCGAAATGATTTTTTGAAATGTTCATCCATTTGTTAATAACAAATTATTAAAATTGTTTTTCTTCCTCGAAAATTCAACTGTTTTTTCTACTGCTTCCGAATTCGGTAATTTTTAAAATAAAAATAAAAAATTCCGTTCATACGAAAGTTTTATTATAATACTAAAAACACTTTTTTGATTTTTCTACGTCAGATGATCATAGTCGCTAGAACCACCTACACATTTGAGCCACACCGCTGCCCTTCGTTTCAATAATAATCGCCCCATTGTTTATCAATTTTTTTCATTAAAACAAAAAAAAATTCTTGGCAGCAGTACGTATTAATTGTGTTCGAGACCCCGACCTCGTCATCCTAATACTTTCATCACAAAAAAATATTGAAAATCGACCTATTTTACCATGTTTTTATTAACTCGCTTTGCGTGTTGTCTGTTTGTCTGTTCGGTACAAATTTTGCAATCGATTTTAAACTAACTTCCGGATGAGCTAGGGACTTGAAACTTTGAAAATAGCTCCGATCTGGATGACGGACAAATAAACGGAGAGGCAAGTCTATCACAGAGAGAGAAGAAGCGAAAAAAATGGTTAAAAATAAATAAATAAAAAATATAGTTTAGTGAAAGAGAATTTTTTAAAAATGATAATAATATTAATAGTGAATAGGGCATTAGTGACGATTTCGACGATTATCAAGGAGACAGCCCCTCAACGCAACCGACGCCTAGAGAAGGAGAAGCAAAATTTCACACACACAAGCGTAAAAAGAAGAAACTAGAATTATTTTAGTGAAAACAAAATTTTGAACCATGTTTTTAAAATGGACCAAAAAGTATAAAATAATTTCCTGAAAATTGTCCTGAATTGTGATTGTAAATTTAATAGCTATGAAAATACTCTTACGATTTAAGCGGCTATACCCGTGTGACACTTTTAAAAAATCGATTTTTTGCCTTTTTCGACAGTTTATACTTTCAAGAATATCCTGTTAAAATTTCAAGGCCGTATCTCTATCATTTTATCTTGCAAAAATCGATAGTTAAATGTTTAAACGCGTTTTTCTTGATATGAGATTTTCCAAATTTGCTATCATTGTAACTCAACGAGCAATTATCCGATTGACTCGAAATTTGAACTGCGTACTCTTGAGTATATTTACTCTACTTTAACGTAGGATATTTTTGATTGGATAAAAACTGACGATTTGGCATTGAAAAAATGACCATTTTATAGGCGAGAAAACATACTTTTTTTTCATAACTACGCCATTTTGTTAGATTTTGATATTATTCGAAAATCCTACGTCATTGTACAGGAAATACCTTCCAGTTTAACGACATTTTTTCCTTTTTCGGTTTTCGCTACTCAATCGGCCGGGATCATGTCAGCGGTGAAGGAACTTTTTTTTGGCGCCTCCGAAGGCAGCGCATAAGTCGCTTGGATCTCAATATTTTTTTATGAAAAAAATATGTAACATAGGTCGAATATAGCAAAATATATTCTTAATTTCCCGAAACATTTAATTGAGTACTTTTCTTCCAAAAAATTCCCGAAAATCACTCAAATTTTCAGCGTTTCCACTGGTATAGCCCCTTAAAACGAAAAACGTGGGGCGCATGCATGGACAATAGTAAGAAGTGTAGGGAGTAGCTGTCGTTGAGAACTCACACAACAGTTCACATCATTTGCAGTGTAACAAAATTTTTAGTGACTCAGCTGAACTCTTCATAAAAAATTTACAATCAGAAATTTTCAGGACAATTTTTATGCGGTTAGGAATCTGTATTGGGTTATAAAACTCTATGGGGCTAGGAAAAATTATTTTATACTTTTTAGTCCGTCTTAAAAACGTGGTTCAACCTTTTTTTATTACGTAAATAATTTTTTTGATCCCAGGATTATGCAGACGCAGAATTTTTTAAATTTGTATTCACTGCAATAGAATTGCATAACTAAGTAGAACGAATATTTTATTTCGTCACCAAAGGATATTGTTCCTGATGGAAAAATGTATGTTTGACTCTAACATTATTTTATCCAAGTTCAATAACCATTTTGGTAGAACTAAACAGCAATGTAGTTTTATTTCCCTCGGTGTTCGTGCACTTTTGTAGGCTGATGTTTCACGAGTGCACCATATTCAAATAGGGCGACGCTTGGATTAGAGAACGAGAGGGGGGCGAAAAAAGAAGAGCAGAGAGAGAGAGAGAGAGAGAGAGGGATGAGTCTCTCCGAGGGGTGCACGAACAATGCACTGTCCAGCCAAATCGTTCGATATACCACTCTGTCCAACTAAGAATTCAATATACGAAAAGCTAGTTCCTATTTCGGCCACTTACATCATTTTTTTTTCCTCTCCGAACCTTCTCCACCCTCCTCTGTCCCTCAGCTCCCGAGTACCACACGACATTTTTTTCACCCATCCCAATTTTTTTCCACATCGACGTCCGGTCTCGTCGTCCAAGATGAAAAACTTCCAATAAAAAAAAAACATAAGTATACAAAAAAAAAACAAAAAAAAGGACCTGACTCCACTACGGAATAATTCTCACGGATTTCCGTCGAGCCGGCAAACGCCTCAGCTGCGATTTGAAAAAATCCACAGTCATTTGAATCAATTTTTTTCTCCCTCAATGAGTGCATGAAAAATTTGTGCAAAATTTCGTGTGATTCCCACGGACTTTTTCCTCCGTCATTTTTCCCAGATTATTTCGGACAGATTTTTTTCTTTCGACTTTTTTTAGGTTTGTTGCTGCTTATCGGACTTTGGAGCTTTCCGAGAGTTGGGTATAAAGTCACGAGGGAAAAAGGGAAAATTTCGTTTCTCGGTAAATTAAAATAGCCTGGACTGCGCACATCCGTCGAAGAGGTCGCGGACGAGCCTCCAGCATCGAGTTTCTCTCTCTCTCTCTCTCTCTCTATCTCTTTCTCCCTCTCTCTCTCTCGTCCGAAAAAGCCCTCACCCTCGTTACCGCGTAACTATTTTTGTTTCAACGGACCCCTTGCTCGATCGCGGGAGTGTGCGTTTCGTCTTTATTACCGACTGTATGGGAGAAAAAAACGTTCGGAGTCCGGTGTCCCGGAATACACGGTTTTTGGCGCATGGATCGACACATTTTTTTGGGGGATTGGGCAGGTCGTTTGCTAATTTTTTCACCCTTGGACCCTATGCCCTAAGTGTCACGGTAATTGAGATATGATTTTTTTCGTTTTTTTAAATACCCTAAATTTCGCCTTTAAGCGGCTATAACAGTGTGACACTTTCAAAAAATCGATTTTTTTTGCCTTTTTCGACAATTTATACTTTCAAGAATATCCTGTAAAAATTTCAAGGCCGTATCTCTAATACTTCCCGAATGTTCGATCGATAGTTAAATCTTTAAACGCGTTTTTCTTGAAAAAAAAAAATCAAAGATTTGCTTCGAAAAAAAAATTAAGTAGAAACGTAGAGTAGCGTAGAAACTGCGAGATGTGCTGATAGCCAACATTAGACAGAAATGACGGGTTCAAAATTACTTTCCCGATGAAAAAAGATAAAGAGCTTTCCCCCCTTTTTCCAGCACCAAAACATTTTTCTTGCTCTCCCTCTCTCTCTATCTCTCTCTCTCTCCCTCCCCCCCTTGGTCCCCCTTCAAGACGCTTTTCTTCGACGCGTTACACATCCGTTCGAAATTATTCACGTCCACACCCGCGCTGCTGCCGTATCTCGTCCAGAAATAAATTTGTAACTGGCTAGAAAAGGGAGCGGGAGAAAGCACTCGAGTGGTCCGTCTTCGACGAGGACATTAAGAGTGTCCTGTGCGTATCCTTAGACAAATACTCCTGAGAGGTCGGCCGAGTGTGCGAAAGGAATGAAAAATGACGAAAGTTCCAAATTTGGACGAGCGAGGGGGAACTTTACTTCTCGTGAGGAAGTAATTAGGCTAGGGGAAAGAGGGCGGTATTTTACAACCCTCGACGAAGATTTGACAAAAGAATATCGATAAATACGGTGCGAAGATTTTTTCATGAAAAAAAACAACAATAATAATAATAAAATGATAATAATATTCCTTTCCATTATTGAGAATTCGAATAAAGTGATTTAAACCCATATTTGGATGAATCACAAATAAGCGAATTGTCGATACTTATAAATGTCAATAATTCCGATTCCACTGGTCTCTTTTTTAATAATAATAATAATAGTAATAATATGATTTCGCTTTCGACTAAAGAGAATTCGAATGCAATTATTTAAATACACATTCGCGTAAATCTCGAAGCAATAAATTGTCAATAATTATAAAGGTGAATTACTACGATCCCACAGTTCTCTTTTTAATGAGAATAATAATAATAACAATATGGTTTTGTTTGCGACCGAAGAGAATTTGAATGAAAATCTTCAAATAAACATTGGAATGAAGCTTAACGGATCTGCGAAAGACTGGGGCCCACAAATCAGGTCGGTTTTCAATATTTTTTTTCGATTAGGGTATTCCGATGACGAGGTCGATATTTCAACTGTACCTTCTTAGATCGCTTTAACAATCAAGTAAAAGCGTTTTTTCCGATGAATTGAAGATTGTAAAAAATCTATCCCTTTTTATATGAAAATGATGATTAAAAAACCGAACTTTTTTCAAAGCTCGTCTGTATTTTTTTTCATTATTTATTGATTTCCCCCCGTACTTGATTGCTAAAACTAATATAATTAACGAAAATATTTCACTCTTAGTTTCAGGATTGATCTTAACAGAGTAAACAGTTATATATATATATATATATATATATATATATATATATATATATATATAACTGTATATATATATAATCGAACCATTGACTTTGACTGTCCGCCATTTTGTGAAAAATGAATATTTCTCAAAATCCTTCGATTAAAGACTAGTTTATACTTATATTTGACTAAATCCATCCGCATTTTTTTCTTCAGATGATCCACTTCGCCGCAATGTTGGTCACCGCAAACCGTGTATATAAAAACATTATTTCATTGACGGCCATTTGCCACTAAACAATGTAATATTTTTCAATGAAAAAAATTACTGAAAGTTCTTCAAGATGTGTTCTTTAAGATGGTATATTGATCGATTAAAAAAGTTTTGTAGTTTTCTTTGAAAAAATTCATGAAAAATGCCTTTTTTTTGCGCTACAAGTGGGGGTAACGCCTTAATACTATCATAATAACTCGGCATTTTTTTAATACACCACAAAACTTTGGTATAAATCAATTTTATTTTTAATAAAGTGAATTTCAGATAACAGTAATTATGAGTTTTTATTATCACAGGACGTAGAAAATTGCATGCAGCGATAATACAAAAATATATAATAATAATATACGTAAAAAAGCATTCTTGTATATATGTATGGATTATACTATAATCGTCAGTTTGCCATGCTAAAAATAAGCATTGGCAAAACCACGGCCAAACGATTGGCTCAGACTCAGGGCCTGCGCTCGCGCCGACAATTGGCCGACGGTCATTAATAAGTACTGGCGCAGCGTTGGCTCTTTGATGGTGTGCCGAGCTTCAATTCGAGACTGGCAAACCCATGATCAATCGATTGGCCCATGTTCGGGGCCAACACTGGGACCCGATAGTTGGCTCACAGTTGGTAATCGATATTTGGCCCAAGGTTGGGTGTTCGTTGGTTTGCCATGCTTCAAATGAGCACTGGCAGAATCATGGCCAAATCATTGGCCCGTATTAAGGACCAACACTGGGTATTAGTGGTTGGTGCTGAATATCGTACCAAGCGTCGGCCGCATATTAAGCGCCGGCAAATTTTTCACGGGTTTAATAAACCCTGAGAAAAGAAACCCGATGCCTTTTTCAATATTCTAAAAAAGAAATGATCAAATTTAGGCCTTTTTTGCTGACTCTAGAGTGGTGTTACCCCTTTGACAAATAAAGGACTTTGGATGACTGTGAAGAGTACACCCGTTAGGATCATTAGAAGTATACCGGTCTAAGCGAAGAACGTATAGATCGTCCACGTTCAACAACTGCTAACTTCGATCACGCAGCTCGCGGTGTGAACTGTGCGCGGTGAGCACGCGAATTCGATCAGGCCGATAATGAGCGAGCCAATTGCCGAACGATAGAAAGTCCACTGAACGAGGATACACAGCGAGGCGCATGTATGCTTCACGTATTCGACCGCCACAGTGAGAACTGACGCGTGAATGTTTATTTATTGTGCCACGTTTCCACGGGGAATATTTATTGCCGGGACGAGGATTAATTACAGGTCATACGGAGAATAATTAGCACTAATGCGCGTACTAATCGTACTGCCCGATAGATCGCACTACGACGAAAGGATACTCGTTGATTGGATCGTCGAGTTATTTGCATTTTCCATTATAATGCCATTCTCCATGTATTGTGGATTTAACAAGTTGAGGAGGCGCGGTGAATGTGGGCTGTAAAAATCTCGTGTGACGAAAAACGTTGATCTGAGCTGATA
The DNA here is from genome assembly GCA_963210295.1 of Ophion ellenae. Lineage (NCBI taxonomy): Eukaryota > Metazoa > Arthropoda > Insecta > Hymenoptera > Ichneumonidae > Ophion > Ophion ellenae. Next base: position 34,091,137 of record OY723392.1, read on the forward strand.
CTCGGATGATTTTGTTAATCAAATATTCAATATATTTTATATAATAAAATATAAAATAAAATAAACATTTCTTGAATTTTTTCGCGGTGTTTGATTTCCCGATTTCATATTTGGAGATTAAGGCAGTAGTCTGGTCTAGAGCGAGATTTGTGACGTCATTTTTGGGTTGGAATAACTTTTAAACCGTTGTAGGTAGTTGTCTTGATGAAATTTTACATATGTATTTATTGTTCCTTTGAAAATGTATCTACATTAAAAAAAAAATAATTTTAAATATTTTCATGTGCTTTTTTATTTTTTTACAACATGGTTCGCCGAAAACCGCATCAATCGGCGCCCACTCTGGGTGATGTTGTATGCATCTGAAAAAAATAGATATATATTCTCAATCTGTATGAGTATTCTGAGCACTGGTAGCAAAATTGGTACTTAAAACAATTTTGTTACAAAATGGCGGCCTGTTAAACTTTGATTAACGATATTTCATACATTTTCGGGTATTCGACGAGTTACAAAATGTGGGCAAAATTATTGTTCGACTCAATTCTGCTACCAGTTCTCAGAAAGAGGGTACCGAAGGTATGTGCAAAATTTGAGCTCGATCGGTCAATTAGTTATCGAGATATCGTGGGCACCGATTTGAAAAACATAGTTCTGTGATGAACGCGTTCAAAGTTTTGATTTCGTTAGATGAGGTTTGCGCGCGGCTTGCTTATAATTCCTATTACTCGGCTAATTTTTGAAATATCAATAAACGGTTTTCACGAGCGTATTAAGAAAGGTCTAAGGAATAATAAAATTAAAAAAAAATCGATCTTGTCAAATTTCTGGACCAGAGTAGAAATTTCTAGGCCTTAAGTATTTTATTCGGTTGAATTTATTATAAAATACATTATATGAAAAAATTGAAAAGAAAATCCGAATTTCTGAATTTTTAGAGGAATTTTATTTCCTGATTTCATTTTGCGAGCTTATGCATTTTATTCGATGGAAATCGCAAGCTTACGCGGACTCCGAATAGAAGGGACAAAATAAGATTGAGATTTCGAGAAGACCATTTTTTTATTAGATAGTTTTATGGCCTTGAGTGTTCGAACCTCAATTAACAGCAAAGATTTTGCAAAAATGCCAAAATGATGAATGTTATGACGATTTTTGTGAAGGGTCGTCCACTGCGCTACGACAAACCGCCCCTCTGTGATTTACCCTTATTTGTTTTGTGTTTTTCTCGAACGCTATGGTTCATAAAATGGTGTGAGTCGTATCTCAAAATCTATTCGATCGATCACTTTCTCTCCTTGAATTAATTAAAACAGCGCGGACACAAAGATTTAACGAAATGGACGACAAACTAAGTTCCAAGTCAAGCTTGAAAGTAGTGGAATTTGAAATAAACGGAGATGTAACGTAAATTAGAATTAGGGAGTATTAAAAATTAAATTGGGGCTATTAGAAAAGAAAAATGAGGAAGTAGGAAAAGTTATATTAGCGTTATTAAAAAGCAATATATGGGATAAATTAAAAATTTAATTAGGATTGATAGAACATGAAAATGAGGAAGTATTGAAAATGGAATTATAATTAATAGAAAAAAAGGAAGTATTAAAAATTAAATCGGGATTATTAGAAAATGAAAATTAGGAAGCATTCAAAATGAAACTAGGATTATCAGACTATAAAAATTAAAAAGTATTCCAAATTGGATCAGGATCATTGAAAATTTGAAATGAACAAATCAGTAAATATCGCTTAAGAAGGTCTCACCACTAATAATCTTTAAGGAGACAAAAATTGAACAAAGGTATAGTATTGTCCTGCCTTAGTAATTCTGATTCAAGCTTATTGCCTATACTATTTGCGTACTGAAAATAAAAAGTAGGAAGTATTTAAAATTAAATTATGATCACTAGAAAATTGAATCTAGGAAAATTAGTAATTATCTCTTAAAGACAATCTGTGATAAACTTTATGAAAAAAAATGAACAAAAAGGTATTAATGATTACAAAAAAAATTGAACGACAAAATGCTAGTGTTCTGTATTAGTAATTACGAGTAAATCTTATTGCTTATACTATTTGTGCTGGTTGGCAATTAAGATGAGAGAGAGGGAGGGAGCGAGAGGGAGAGAGTCAGAGAGAGAGAGAGAGAGGATAGTACGGGGTCGTTCGGATATCGTGACTACTGGTCAGTTTGTTCGATAGTCGGTGCCAGCCAGCGGTAGTCCATACTTGTTATATTTGCGTACATATATATATATATACATATACATTCATCCACAAATCCCCATATACATGTATATGTACATTACTAAACGGTAGTAGGAGTAAAAGCGTGTATAGAACGAGGTAAGCTTTCCTGCGGCTTTGGGGGGCCTTGGTACCGAGCTGTGCCAAGAGGGCCACCGGTCAATACCTTTGGGCTCTCCTCACCCCCAAGCCACCTCCATGGTTCTCCCTTCATTGCCTTTGCCGCTCACTGCCATATTAACCCCTGTGTGTCCTCTACCGTTTCTCGTGCGAAACGTCCGCTTCACCCCTTTACATTCTCCGTTCAAACCATCCCGTTACCCCCCCCCCCCCCCTCCCCTTCTTCCGCCCCCGAACTACCATTCTTTCGAAGGCTGCGCTGAAACAAAGAGAGAGGCAAAGAAAGCGACAAACACGAAGCACAATTCGTGTGATACATACTCGTGTTACACGAGTAACAACGGGACGAAAAAAGTATAGGGAAAAATACACACACACACGTAGGTACGAGCGATGGTGGAAGGAGAGCAGGGGTTTGAAGAAACGAGTAAAAGCTCGATTGCGTATATAACAAGCGGAAGTGGAACTCTCGAGCAAGGCACGGACTTGCACGGAATATGTGGAAGCATAATTATTTTTGTCACGTCAGTCCTCCTCTTCTTTGAACGTCGAAAAATGAATCGTCGGATATCGCGATCTGGGTGAGCTTCCTGGGCGAGGAGCATTGGAAACGTCGATTCAATTGGCGACCATGTGAAGTTTGGTACGAGCGATGAGGAAACTTGAAATCGTTGAGAAGTCCCTGCTTCAAGGGAGTTTTATTGGCTAGTAGGGAGGAGGGAACTGGGGGAATCACTGGGGAATTATTCGGCTAGAATTTGAGGAAGGAAAAGAGAACATGATAAACTTTGAAATCCTTGAAAAGTCCTTAGTTCAAGGGAGTTTTTTTGGCTAGTAGGAAGGAGGGAACTGGGGGAATCACTGGGGAATTCGTAGGCTAGAATATTGGGACGGAAAAGGGAAGATGAGGGAAATCCTTGAAAAGTCCCTAGTTCGAGGGAGGTTTTTTGCTAGTAGGGAGGAGGGAACTGGAGGAATTACTGGGGAATCACTAGGCTCGAATTTGGGGACGAGAAAGAGGAGATAAGGAAATTTAAAATCCTTGTAAAGTCCCTAGTTCAAGGGAGTTTTTTGGCTAGTAGAAAGGAGGGAACTGGAGGAATCACTGGGGAATACTAGGCTAGAATTTGGAGACGGAAAAGGGAAGATGAGGAAATTTGAAATCCTTGAAAAGTCCCTAGTTCAAGGGAGTTTTTTTGGCTAGAAGGAAGGAGGGAACTGGAGGAATCACTGGGGAATACTAGGCTAGAATTTGGGGACGGAAAAGGGAAGATAAGGAAATTTAAAATCCTTGAAAAGTCCCTAGTTCAAGGGAGTTTTTTGGCCAGTAGAAAGGAGGGAACTGGAGGAATCACTGGGGAATCACTAGGCTAGAATTCGGGGACGGAAAAGGGAAGATGAGGAAATTTGAAATCCTCGAAAAGTTTCTAGTTCAAGCGAGTTTTTTTTGCTAGAAGGAAGGAGGGAACTGGGGGGAATCACTGGGAAATCAGTAGGCTAGAATATTGAGACGGAAAAGGGAAGATGAGGGAAATCCTTGAATAGTCCCTAGTTCGAGGGAGGTTTTTTTGCCAGTAGGGAGGAGGGAACTGGAGGAATCACTGGGGAATTACTAGGCTAGAATTTAGGGACGGGAAAGGAAAGATGAAGAAATTTGAAATTCTTCAAAAGTCTCTAGTTTAAGGGAGTTTTTTTGGGTAATAGGAAGGAGGGAATTAGAGGAAGCACTGGGGAATTACTAGGCTACAATTAGAGGACCTGAAATGGAAGATGAGGAAATTTGAAAGCCTCGTTACGGCCCTAGTTCAAGGGAGTTTTTTGGCTAAAAAAAAAGAGGGAACTGGGACAATCACTGGCGAATTACTAGGCTAGAACTTGTGGACGGGAAAGAGAAGATGAAGAAATTGGACATTCTTGAAAATTCCCTATTCAGGGAGTTTTTTGGCTAGTAGGAGGGAGGGAACTGAAGGAATCACTAAGGAATTACTAGGCTAAAATTTTGGGGACTGCTAAAGCAGCAGGGTTTTGGTGACTTACACATTGTTGGGAGCGTTGGGCCAATAGCGGTCCATCATACCAATGTTGGCAAGTTACTAAAACGCTTGGGATTTGGACAACCGGGAAGTGTCACTCTTTTAGTTTGATGGTTAGGATCTTGTTGACCGTTGCGCAGTCAATTGGATGGTGCGGTAATTATGATTTAAATGTGTACGCGAAATCCTGAAAATGGGGATAAAGTGTGGCACGAGCCTTAAATTTATCATCCCTGAAAACTTCTTACAATTAGTTACTCCTTTTGAAATATATTTTTTAGTTTGCTGGAAATTAATTTATTCACTGCGCAGTTTTATTTTATTTAAATGTGCAATGATTATTATTTGAATGTGCGATCATATACTTGAAATCCTAAACATTGTGGATGGGGTGAAGCATGATTCCGAATTTTATTATCTGTGAAGAATCCCTAGTTACTCACGTACCAGTAACTCCAATTATGGGGAGTTAGCCCGTTCAGTTAGCCTATTAGCTGACTAGATATATCCTTTTTGTTGACTACAGATGATTTCATTGATAATTACACGTTTGAATTCGTTTATTCGACGTTTGAATTTCATTACTGTATATCCAAATTTTGATTGAATTTAATTATTTTGAATTACTTTAAGTAAATGATTATTTTACTTTTTTATTGAATTTTTATTTGTATATTTAAATTTACCGGACGTTTTATAGTGAAATTGAACATTTGTGGTGGTTTACAATTGAATCATTATTTTATATCGAAATTTTAGGGATATTGTATATCCAAATGTTGTTTGTCACATTGTTCCATTTTACTTTTCAATTGAGTGATTATTGAACATTGAAATTCAATTAATATTTCACATCAAAATTGAATGATTATTTTATCTTTAAATTTAATGGATGTTTTACATTGAAATTGGACAATCATTTCGCTATTTAATGGAATAATTATTTTATATCAAAATTTAATGGTGATTGTCAATTCTATTGTTGCTTTTTCTATTGTTCCTTACCGTTGTATATTTATCTTTATAGTATTCTATATACTATTTACTTTTTTCATTTTATTGTACTTTACTTGTCAATTGAATGATTGTTGTTCATTTAAATTGAATTATTATTGACCTTCTGAACAATTCTCCATGAACTCGAATTGAATGGTCTTTATCCATTCAAATTTAATGATTACTGTATAAGTAAAAAATAAACGTAAAAAAGCTTTTAAAAAACAAGCTTTTATTTAGAAAGTACTGTACTAAAAAGTAAAAAATGATGTTCAGTAACATTGAAAACCAAAACAGTATAACTACAAAAAAGTCCTTTTCTTGGTCACTCATCATAGGTGCAAGTACTTAAAAGCTACATAAACGTAGACATTTTAAAAATATGAAATATCGATTTCAATAGCTTGCGGCTTTTTTTTAGGAAATTTGAAAGTCGTATTAGTATTAACGTAAATTAGTATTATGACGTTTGATGCCTCAAGCTTTCAACATTTATGTTTCATATTTAAAAAATATTTACGTTTGTGTACCTTTTGAGTACTTGCACTTATGATGAGTGACCACGGAAGGGACTTTTTTGTAGTTATACTGTTTTGATTTTCAATTTTACGGAACATTATTTTTTACTTTTTAGTACAATATCTTTCGAATAAAAGCTTGTTTTTGAAAAGTTTTTTACGTCTATTTTATTTTATACTTTTTAGCAAGAGAGTTTATTTATTTATTTGCCATACCAGATCTCCATGCCATTCATACATCGGCGTAACCAAAAACCTTGCCTTAGGTTATAAAGGTTTCGCGAGAAACTTCATAATGGTGTAATTATAAATAGTGCTCAAGTCAACAAAGTTAATGATCCCGAACGCGGTTGTCCTACCATTTGCCATTAGGAAATTTCAGTTCCCACCTCCCACCACCATTATCAGACTCGTTATCATGTGTGATGAAAAGTGCTCAAGATAACAAAACAAATGAGCACAACATCGACGGTCCTAGCATATGCTATCAAGGAGTTGCATTGCCCACCTCCCATCTCCATCATCAGACCAGCTCCATGGTACCATATTATTGCATTGTCACCGAAGTTACACAGGTATGCCAAATTTCAGCTCAATGCCAGCAAGTGCATGAAAAATGAATTAGACATTTTGAACCGGAAAGACAGACATACGAACGAGCCATGTTAAATAAAAGCTTGTCAAAACCGGACCCACCCCAATTATTGTCCGAGTCCTTAATTGCCCGAATATTCAGCGATCCCGGGTGCTCCTGCTGTCCGCACTGGTGCATATACTTGGCCGGTTGATTATTCGATGGCCGATCGGGCGAAATTCCAACTGATTGAACTAAATATTTATGAGGCGAGATTACGCGTCCTCCCATTTTGAAATTTATGAGTCCTGCGCAGGACGTCCGGCCGTGCTGCGTATCCTCGGGGCGTGTGTACCCCGTTTTTTTTTCTCACACACCCCGCGTGTGAGTCAAGATCGAACGGATGTACCGTGGCATAAAAAGAGGGTGGGAGAGGGAGGGGAGAGAGAGAGAGAGAGAGAGAGAGAGAGACTTGGACGCAAAGGACTCGCTTATGAGCAATAATATGTGAGAGATCGCGAGAGCGACAGTTGCGCAAAAGGGGACAAGAGTATTTCTCGTCCTTAATCTCGTGTGGAGTTTTTGAGCTCCACCACAGAGAGAGAGAAAGAGAGAGGGAGAGAGTCCTGCGCTTCCTATTTCGAAGCTTCGCGAGTATCACGCAGGACTCCTTTCTTCTTTCACCCCGTCGCATTCTTTCGGCCTTTCCTCACCCAGGACTTTCTATGGGCCTTGCGAGTCCCGCACCCAGACCCTGAGAGAGAGAGAGTGAGAGAGAGAGAGAGAGAGAGAGAGAGAGAGAGAGAGAGAGAGAGAGAGTCAACGGAAAAAAGGGTTCGTAAAAAATGATCGGCCAGGATCTAAGATGAATAAAAAAAGATTCAGGGGGTTGTATATCCTCCCCTCGTGCATGGACGGTATCCTTTCCTCGCGAGAGGGGCCTTTTTTCTCGTCAAGACAGAGAGAAAGAGTAAGAGAGACAAAATGTGTACCCAGGGTTTTTGCAGCTGGTCCCATCCGACCAAAAGGATTCTGTGACCCACAGGGCACACACGGGCCATCAGGACGAGAAGACCGAGCGAGAGAGCGAGAAAGAGAGAGCAAGTCCATTCTTCTTCCTTGGACGAATAAACTCGAAAGGACCTGCCGTATGCCTCGGGTCCTTCGATCTTCTCGTGAGCGCTCTTCCATCGTATCTCTCTCTATCGTCCTGCGACCTGCCAGGACCCTCCATGTGCCCTCGATTCACGTTTTTACAAACTCATCGACCGGAAAAGCAGCCGAGAGAAAGAGTACGAACGAGAGAGGAAGACGGACAAAGAGGTTTTTCTCACTTGTTCGCTTTTGTTAACGCGACGCGGTCGAATTTTTCGATCCTCCTGCATCCTGGATATCCCTTGGGGCAGCTCTATACATATATATGTGTCAAGGAGATCCTCGATGGACGATCTCACGCGCGTACCCAATACTGGCCCAGTGCTCTTCCGGCCCCGACGGAAAAAAGGACCTCATCCTCGATTTTGACGGAATCAAAATCTCGAACTTACGCCCTTTTGGGTGTCAAATGTTCGTACGTATATTTGCGTTGTTTAGAACCACCCTCTCCTCTCTCTCTCTCTCTCTCTCTCTCTCTCTCTCTCTCTCTCTCTCTCTCTCTCGGTCTTCCTCTCCAGATCCGGACGATAGGATTTATCCACACAGATCCCAACCCTCTTTTTTTTCTCTTTTTTTCAGCTCTCACGTGAAGCCCTTCCCATTGAAAAGTCCCGAATTCTACGAAGCATGATTGAGGAAATTCCGAGGCATCCCCGAAACGCGAAATCAGGTCAGTGCTCCTCGAAGTACAGAGGATCACTGTGCATTGTTGCGATAGAGCGGCGGAAATAATTTACCAACGAAACTCCACTACTCGCCGATAAATATGAAAACTTCGGTGTGGGTGAATAAGTGTCGCGGAAAAGTGAATTTTTGGGAATGTGGAGGTTTTTTTTTAAGGAAGATGGACACGTACGTTTGGGTTACATTTTGTTTTTATATAGAGAGATCGGGTGCCGAATAAATTTAAGGGGTCTTCTCACTTTTTTCGTAAATTTTCATGAATTTTTTTGATAGGCTTATATTATAGATATTGATATCAAAGTTATTACACTTAATAAATACACTTTCGAAATAAACATGATTTTTTTAAAATGTATTCATATAACCCAAACAAACTTTAAGGGGTTACCCCCACTTGCGATTTTGAAAAAATCGATCTTTTTTATTGCATTTTTTTGAAGTATGAGTATCTGAGAATATGTCCTGAAAATTTCCAGTCGATCCGAACAAAATTGACTGAGATATGAGCGTTGAAAGACAAGAATCCGCGTTGAAAGAGCGTTGAAAGAGAAAATTTAAACGCGTTTTTCTCAAAATGGCATTTCTGAAGTCGGCGACCAAGATTACTTGAATACTAATGAACCGATCTTCTTGGAATTTTGCAGGCTTATTTAATACATAAAAATGTAGTCTTTAATCGTTCGATTTTTTTTTCGAAAAAAATGGCCGTTTTATAGCCAAAAAACGACCGTTTTTTTCGGTAAAATCGAACCATTAACTTTGACTGTCCGCCATTTTGTGAAAAATGAATATTTTTCAAAATCCTTCGATTAACGACTAGTTTATACTTATATTTGACTAAATCCATCCGCATTTTTTTTTCAGATGATCCACTTCGCCGCAATGTTGGTCACCGCAAACCGTGTATATAAAAAGATTATTTCATTGACGGCCATTTGCACTAAACAATGTAATATTTTTCAATAAAAAAAATTACTGAAAGTTCTTCAAGATGTGTTCTTTAAGATGGTATATTGATCGATTAAAAAAGTTTTGTAGTTTTCTTTTAAAAAATTCATGAAAAAGGCCTTTTTTTGCGCTTCAAGTGGGGGTAACGCCTTAAATGCGTTTTTCTCGAAACAACGGCTTGTTGATAAAATCCTTGAAACTACTGAACCGATCCTTATGAAATTTTAACCACATATTTTTAAATTTTGATATTTACTATTTTTTTGCCAAAAACGGTGAAAAAACTCTTTTTTTTTAAACGTCCGCCATTTTGTTATTTTTGCATATATAAAAAATCGTATGATTTGCGCTATAACCATTAACATACGGAATCTAAAACCGTTTGGTTTTATTTGTTTCGGATGATCCATCTCCGAGATTTTATCAACAGCGCAAACCTACAATTTTTTAGGACATTTTTTTAACTAGCATTCTCGTCTATAAATAGTGACTTGAATAAATACATTTAAAAAAATACATATTTCGAAAGTGTATTTATTAAGTGTAACAAATTTTATATCAATATCTATAATATAAACCTATCAAAAAAATGCATGAAAGTAGCCTTCCTTTAGCGTCTAAAGTGAGACGATCCCTTAAGGCTCATGAAAGAGAAGAAATTATTTTTCATTGGATTTTTCGAGTCTCGAGACCTGAAAAAATCAATTTCCATTTATTTTAAAGATGAAATTTGAGGAAAAGAGAAAAGGCGAAAAGATTCTAGAAGATTTTTAATATTATCGCTGATGAGAGAGAATTATTTTTCAACAATTCTGATTTCGTTTTATTTCGGGGGAGGATTAAATGTGAGAAGAGAACAGAAGAGCATGAACGGGACGAGAATATTTTTAGTATTGCACTTTTCGAGCGTAGAGGCCTAGAAATTTTAATCACCATTTGTTTTAAGGGCGGATCAAATGTAAGGAGGAGAGAAAAGGATAGAACGGCTGAAAAATATTTTTCATATTAGAACTTTACATCAAGAAAATCCTTTAAAAAGTCGCTATTTCCATTTATTTCGGGGGTGAATTATATGTCAGAAGAGAGCAGATGAAGTTCAAAGCGGCGACAATATGTTTAATACTGCATCTTTCGAGTGTAGAGTCGTAAAATGTTGAGCCTCATTTTGAATTTGAGGACGAGCGAAAAAACAGATTGGACAACATTCTTAATATTATAATTTTAAACTCAACAAAAATAATTACAATTTTATATTTATTCAAAATATAATCATACTATGATAAAATTATGTAAGTTCAATTTGCATATAATTATAACTTAAATATATTCAGAAGTTTATATTGACAAAATCCCGTTAAATAATCGCGATTCACATTTATTTCGTGGATAAATTAAATATGAGAAGGGAGCAGAAGAAGATAAAAGGAAAGAGGATATTTTTAGTACTGCATTTTTCGAGTGTAGAGTCGTAAACATTTTAATGCCTATTTATTTTAAGGGCAGCTCGAATTTAAGAAGGCACGAAAAACAGATCGGGAGTACAGAACCTTTTTGATATCGCAATTTTACATTCAAGACCTATAATAATAATTCTGTAATTATATAATATATAATCATAATATAATTACATTATATAATGATTATCTGAATATAATCATAACTCTGGTACATTTATAATTTTATATTAAAAAATTCGCTAAAAAATCCCTATTCCCATGTAAGTACTTCATGGACGAATTGAATGTACGCAGAAAAACGTGCACTCTACGAGTATCGAGTTAAAAAAAAATTGCAATTAATTCGATAAAATCGCGTACCCCGCGATAATCATTCGCAATAATGCTATTCCGAACTTTATGTCGGACAGGCCCGCGCCCTCATGACCACACGTGACAAAAATCGCACCTCCTCCGTAAATTCCGTTTGTCAAATCTATGATAAAACTCGTGTCGTATATCGGTCGACGAAAAATACATAAACGGTCGCTCGGGGCGTTTTTTTTACGGTCTTTGACCCCGGTGTGCTACTTATGCCGTCAGTCGGGTAAAAATTCGTCCGAAATTTGGTAAACGACGGAATACATCGTACCTACTGCCTGCATATAATAGACGGGACAAGGCACAAAGTGCTCATTGCTTGTCCGACGGGATTATGTCACATGGTCTAGCACGCCACCTTTTCGCTCCAATGGAATTTATTTCGTGGGACGAGAGCGAGAGAGCGAGAGAGAGAGAGAGAGAGAGAGAGAGAGAGAGAGAGAGAGAGAGAGAGAGAGAGAGAGAGAGAGAGAGAGAGAGAGAAAGAGAGAGAGAGAGAGAGAGAGAGAGAAGTGGGGAAATGAGAGGCAGCGGTGCGAGGATTCTGTCAAAGATCGCGCAAATTGCTTGGACAATTTTCTATGAGAAATTTAAAGAGAAAAAGGTAGAAAGTGAGAGGGAGAGAGGCAGACAAAGAAGAACGAGCGAGGAAGAAAGATTTCAGGTGACAACCGATCATGCTTTTTTTACTATCGAGGCGAAGATTCATGTATACATATATATTTATGTGTATATGTATATATATGTATGTGTATATATATATATATATATATATATATATATATATATATATATATATATATATATGTAATTCTCTGTCTCTCTCTTCCTCTAAACGTGTATTTGTACATACGTCCTCAATTGGATTACAAACGACACGATATTACATTCTCTAATACCGAAACACGATTGTACCCACCAGAGCAAAACGCACCCGACCAAAATTTTCTGATTCGAAACTGAAAGGAAAACACGGAAAAAAAAACGAATGTTCTCGACCATCCGTTTTTATTTTTCCCGTGGAGACACATTGATATTCTCGTCTTTTCATTTTTACATTCTTAGCACCTGCGGTGTGGTCGTCACAAAATGATTCATTGTTTAACGCGGGGGCGCGGGGTGAGGTGGCCATTCTTTTTTTATTTGGACGATGAGCCAATGAGGTCGCCGTTTCGTCGTATATAATATTCGTCGTCGCGTTACGTTGTCAGACACCCGGTGTAACATGCTACTATAGCCGCACGCGTGTGTGTATGTGTGTGTGTGGGTGTGTGTCCCGGTGGTTGCAGTCGTAGCCACTCTGATAAGCCAGAAAACGAAAGAGCGAGACGCGAGAGAGTCCATAAAACTCTCCGGTGTAACTTTATTATCGCATGAGCGCGAACGAAAAATTCGGACTTCTCGAAGAGACACGTACGAGAGTGGAACGGGTAAGCGCGGGGAGTACAAGGCGAATCAAAAGATATCCCTCAGGTGTCGCCGAGACACGAAGGAAAGCAAAAAAAAAAAGATCGTCAAGGACCGCGAGTGTCTGGAAACCGAATAAATACACTTTGGGGAAATTATCGCGCGAGATACTTTGCTTCGATCGTTATTTTGTTAGCGGTCAATGTCGTTTTGCAAAAATATTTATGTGTGTGTATATATATATATATATATATATACATATATCATACAAATGTATTGATCGAATAAAATTATTTTTACGATTCTTACGGGATAATCGTAAAAATGATTTTATTCAATCGTATATTGATTGATTGAATTGAATTGAATTGAATTGTATATATATATATATTTTTTTGATACATATAAATATCCATAAAGGTATTGATTGAATGAAATTATTTTTACGATTATCCCATATGATATAATATGAACGGTAAAAAGAATTTTATTCAATCAATACCTATATATATATATTGAATTGCATTGAATAACAATATACATTTCATTCCATAAATATAAATGGGCTTGGATAAAATTATTAGGCACCCCATTATCACCTCACTGTACTAAAGTTTTAGGACAGTAAAAAAAACGAGAGAATGAGGCAATTAAGAAAAAAAGTATACTTACGATGCATGGAATTGTGGAGGCCTTATCGTTTATTCAATAGCTGTAGCAATTATTTTATAAATGAAAAAATTCAAGTTTCTAATAACATTGGCCTAAGCTCCATGTATGCATTACCGATAAAAAGGTTCGATGACTTTGGATAATTGCAAAATTATATTAGAATAATATAATCCAGTTTATTTATTATTTTACGAAGATACTATACAATTCTATAAAATTAATTATATTATTCTAATATAATTTTGCAATTATCCATAGCGATCAAATACTTTGTACTGGTACTGTATAGATATATGTATGAATTCATGAAATTCGCCTATCGCTATTATAAATTAATATCGATTAACGAGCAAGCAGCCCAACTCAACGCATTCGTCGCTACTGTGAAGTCGTAAGAACACTCTCGCCCTAAAATTATACAAACTCGGGAAGGCAGAAAATCAATTTCATTAAAATAATTCGCGTTCGCGAAATAAAGACTCGTTTTTTATCGAATGACCAGAAGTGACATTCAAGCGAGATATTAGTGTAATTTGTGAATTGCCATTACGATTGATGAGAAATTGGATATACTTTTGCGAAAATAATGGGGGTCGACATTTTCATTTTAGAGCCGCAATGATGAAGACTGACATTTGGAGAACTGACGTTTGGAGAACGATCGAAGGACCACGTATAGAACGATAAAGCAATTCTTATGATTAGTCGAGTTAGCTGAATTTCGCTGACTCAACGACGAAATATATAACATTGTACGTCCTTATCAGCAATGTTGCTCTAATCCTCATCTCTCTCCCTCTCTCTCTCTCTCTCTCTCTCTCTCTCTCTGTCTCTCTCCCTCTCTCTCTGTCTCTCCCTCTCTTTCTCTCTCTCTCTCTCTCTCTCTCTCTCTCTCTCTGTCTCTCTCCCTCTCTCTCTCTCTCTCTCTCTCTCTCTCTCTCTCTCTCTCTCTCTCTCTCTCTCTCTCTCTCTCTCTCTCTCTCTCTCTCTCTCCCTCCCCTCCCTCTCTTTCTCTCTTTCTCTCTCTGAATTTCTGTCCAAGGATGACACGTTGGTTTCAAGGAAAATTTCCGATTGCTCGCGCGATCACCACTAATTAATACGAGCGCATGTATATGAAACGATTTTAAGGGGGGAGATACCTTCAGGCGAGGAAAGAAATTACCGATTTTCATGATTTTATTTTAAAGGCAAGATTTCTTGACCATTTTGGAGCCTTAAGGTAAGTTTTATTACTACTTTTGACTATTACATGGTATTTTTCTTATTTATTAATCTTCAAAAAGGGCGGACGTACAGGACGGTCTTCTAAACTGCAAAACTGGCGTGACGTATAGCTCAGAAACTAATGGACCGATTCTGATGTAATTTAATATAGATCTTTCCTACCTTATTGTCTAAAACATGACCCTAAATGTTTTCGAAAACTTAAAAAAAAAGTATTTTTTATTGCCAAATGTAGCCATTATTTCGGAACATTAATTTTTTGTTTCAAAGCGTACCATATTATCGATTTTCAACGTTTCTCACTTTTTATTGGTTCAGATTTAGCGTATGAGTTTTAATGAAAGAAAAATCTTCGTTGGTTTTTTTTCAGATTTATCCCGCTCACGCTACGTATCACGCCGTCCGACAACATCCGCCGCAACGCGTTTAGACGACCGTGCCATACTGCCGCCATTTTTGAAAATTAATAAAAATAAAAATACCACGTAACAGCCAAAAATAGTAATAAAACGCACCCTAAGTCTCAAAAATAGTGAAGAAATCTTTCGTGTAAAAAAAAAATATGAAAATTTGCATTTTTTCCTAGTGTGACTGCCACTAGTGTAACTGCCCAAAAAGGTGATTTTCGGGAATTTTTTAAAAGAAAAGTTGCATCGAATATTTTGAAATTTCGAGGATATAGTTGTGAATAAATTACGTACATACAGTAATTTATTGTATGAAAATATGCAGTGATAGCGGCCTTCAGAGTGCCGGAAATCGAAAAATAAAAAATTCCCTTAAACTAGAAGGTATTGCCCGTACAATTACGCAGGATCGTGAAGAAAAAATAATCCACCAAAATGGCGGAGTTTCATAAAAAGCGTTCGAAATTACGCTTCAATATCTGACGGTTTTTCGCATGGCAAATTGACATTTTTCATCCAACCGAAAAACTGGAAAGCCATTGTATGAAAAATCAAATACTAAATACGCTAAAACAAAATTCAAGTCGATCGGATGATTTGTATTTGAGTTAGAACCGCAGTAAATTGGAAAAATGTCGTTTTGAGAAAAACTCGTTGAAAGATAAAAATATAGATTTAATTGTTATAAATCGACAACAGTATAAGGTATAGTATAGTAACAAGGTATACTTGAAGGTATAGACTATCGAAAAATGCAACAAAAAAAATCGATTTTGTGAAAATGTCACACTAGTGGTGCCCCTTAAGTTGAGTGTCGGGTAATCGAGCAAACAAGCTCGCGCCTGAAGTTCGCCCGGTGCTGTACTTTACGACGAGCTTTACGCGCTTTGCATCGTCATGATGGACATCATCAAGTGCCACACACATACAGGTGCGAAATTACGTGGAAAAACAACGAAAAGGAGGGGGGAAGAGAGAGAGAGAGAGAGAGAGAGAGAGAGAGAGAGAGAGAGAGAGAGAGAGAATATATATATGACGTTAAACAGTGTCTTGTCGCCTCGAGCGATTACACGATATGCAATAAATTATGAATTTTAATACCGAAATCCCGACGTTATAATGCATCCCCCGTTCCTCTTATTCTCGTGTGGCGACATATCATTCTTGAACCGGAATTTTTCGTTTCGTGGTCATACAGAGGAGGCCGCGCTCGGAGCCGCCGAGGCAAGCGCCTTAAAACGCGGAGAGTCAGAGCATGGAGCAAACAATTGTACAAACAGCGCCGTATTTCATGATAACACACATGTACAAACAGCCTTACGTAAAGCTTGGCAATTATACGCGATAAAAAAAATGAGAGGAAAAAAGACGAAAAGAACTGGACTAGGTGAAAATATGCGCCACTTCTCTCTCTCTCTCTCTCTCTCTCTCTTAATTTTTTAAATTATTAATAAGACCATATTTTGTTTGCGCGAGGGAGAGCACCGGTTCGGGCGTAGAAAGACACGTGGCTTCCTCAGTCGGCGATTTTTGGGTCAGCCCAGTAGCGACTGAAAACGTTGGAAAAAAATAATATGTTCGTTTGTGCGGTCCTCGCTGAGGAAATGAGTTACTTTTATTTCTCTCGAAGAATTCTGCTTTTGGGATCCACTCGTGATAAAATAAATGCTTAATATTGCTTGACGGAATATTTTCTCGATCAACGAACAAATTTTGTTTTTTCGCAATTTCCTTGTGTATTTTGGAGCATTTGTTTGTTTTTTTTTCTTCTTTTTTTGGGAATGTTTTGAGAATAAAGATTGGGAAAGGGAAAAATGGTAGAACGAGAATACGAGGAGTGGAGGTGCGAATGACTGCCCAGAGAAAGTCGATTCATCACAACGATCGCGATCGGTAGGCCATACGCTGTGCACCCTTAGAGGGCGGGGGTTGCCATCTCGCAGGGGCCACCTTGATGTGTGCAAGTATTCCTAGAGCATTTCGTCCCAGCGTCGTTTAAGCGTAGTTTGCCCCGTATGGCGCGACCCTAATCACTATATAAATGAGCAATCGAATTTTTCGATTTTTCAAGCCTTTTTTAAGGTTTGTCAGCTATTTCAAAGATTTTCCAGGTATTTTGACGATTCTTGAATTATTATTCAGGTTTTTGAACGTTTTCGAACAATTTCAAGCTTTTTTGAAGGCATTTTAAACCTATTTTTGAGGTCTTCAAGGGGTTGAAAATATTGACCACTTATTAAAAAAATGTTAAGGCTATTATGAAGTTTTTGGACGTTGAAAAATCTTTTTATTTTTTTTTTGTTTTTCAGTGATTTTTCAAGATATCAGAGCTGATTCTGAAATTTCGAAGATACGTTCGGGATTTTTGAGACGTTAAAAAAAATGTTTTCCAGCTTTTTCAATTATTAAATTAAGTTCAAGGTACTTTCGAATTCTTATTGAGGCATTCGAACGATTTCTAAACTCTTCAAGTCCATTAGCAGATTTTCCAGTTGTTTTTCGAACTTTCGATGAAGTTAAAATTATATACCAGCTATTTCTTTTCATTTTGAAGGTGATTTTGAAGTTTTTATATGTTGGACATTATTTTTGAGCAACTTTTGCGACTTCGAAGCTTTTATTTTTATTTTTAAGTGATTTTTAAAGATACCAATGCTGATTCCGAAATCGTCGAGGTTATTAGGATATTGAAAAAATGTTTTCCGGGTTTTTACACTATCAAATTATGTTCAAGCTACCTTTCAGTTATTTTTGAGGTCTTCAAACAATTTCTAAACATTTCAAGCCAAATTGCAAATTCTTAAGCTGTTTTTAAAGTCTTCGGGGAGTTAAAAATAAATACCAGCCATTTTTTTGCATTTTTGAGGCTGTTTTGAAGTTTTCAGACGTTGGAAAATCTTTTTAAGCTACTTTTGAGATTTCGCTGCTTTTTTATTTCTGAGTGATTATAACGATATGTTGAGGTATTTAAAAAGTTGTTAGACTATATTCAATGTATTCAAAGCTTTGAAAAACGAATACATATATTCGTTTTTAAATGCTATATATATATATATATGTATATATATCTAACAAATTCAGAAAAAAATCGTTTCATTAAAAAAAGGTTTAGCTATTAGCAGGGCTTCTACATTATTAAAAAAATTCATATATAAAATTTTTTTTAAATTCAGGACGAATAAACTCCATCAAAATTTTCCGAATAATCAAAAGTGCCATCACTGTCTAACAAATCAATTTTTCAGTCCTGTCCACAAACGACATTTTCCAAAAGTTAAGAACATTTTCTCCCCCTCTCAATGTAACAAATATATTTTGCATTTCCGTAAACACAACACCCGTTCCTATCAGACATTTTTCGCATCGTTTTGTTACGCAAATTCTAGTCTAACAAATTAGAGTCACCCAAAAAAATCCCACCATAGAAACTTCGTTTTTCCGTGTAACAAATCTTCCACCCACAATGTTTCCGCTCCCTGAGAGATCCTCAGCTACCATCTGCAGCCCCAGCCGCGCGATAGTCTCTCGTTCGAAATTTCGTCCGCGCCAAAGTGGATGCGGCCTTTTTTGAGCGGACACGCACAGGAAAGGCAGGCGAGCGACCTCTCTGGGAAAAAGGGGGAAACCGCTCGAGCGTAATTCGCCCCTTGGTCGGACACGAGCATGCGCCGGATGTTAGGCATCTGTCGTATCGATCGTGGTTCGAGGGTTTCGTTCGCGCCGAGACGAGGAAGGGCGAGCTCGTTGGTAAAGGTGAGAAGGGCGTGCTAGACGGGATGAGGCACTTCAGGCGCAAGCGACCGAGAGAGAGAGAGAGAGAGAGAGAGAGAGAGCGAAAGAGAGAATGACAGAAGGAGCGAGGGGGAACATTCGATGCTGCTCTACGCGTGTGTGAACGACACTTTATGGAAGAGAGATCCTGTGGCTAGGCAACCCAACTTACATATGAGATTAAGCAAGGAACCAATCAGGAAGCTCCGCGAAGACCGCACTCTCAACTCCGGGAAACGTCAAAGGCATTCCTAATATAAATTTGTATGTGTGTGTGTGTGTGTGTGTGTGTGTGTGTGTGTGTGTGTGTGTGTGTGTGTGTGTGTGTGTGTGTGTGTGTGTGTGTGTGTGTGTGTGTGTGTGTGTGTGTGTGTGTGTGTACATATGGGCAAAGGCGATTTTTTATACCATTCCACTTTCGGGACAGCCGTGTCCTCGAAATCAACGAATTATTTAATATGTAAACATATATGGGATAAGGACATTTATATTCGCGTATATATGTGGGGTGAAGCCACGCAGAGTCTCTAAAAGGGGATTAAAGCTCTTACTTATTTCCAGAATACATCTGATCGCGATTCCCCATGAAGAATACATTCGAGTTTATATTATTGATGTAGTTTCTTCCATAGAATGTGTCTCGCAAGATCTAAAAAATATGAAATAAATCAAAAGATGGAAAGAATTTTTTTCTCGCGAAGAAGACGAAAAAAGCCGGACAATCTAAAAACATGCGAGATAAATCCCCAAATCTAAAAAAATATCCGATAAATACGAGATAAATCGCACGATCTAAAAAAATACGTGATAAATACCAGAAAAATCGCACAATCTGAAAAAAAAGTTCACGATAAGTATGAGGATAAATCGGCGCATAGTGGGGATGTGAAGTGGAATATGGTGGGGAATGTAAGAAGGGGAAGGTCCCTGTACAAATGGAAGCTACAATATAAGATAAATCGCAGGATCTAAAAAGTACGAGATAAATACCAGATAAATCGTGAGATCTAAAAAAATACAAGATGAATATCAGAAAAATCGCAAAATCTAAAAAAGTACGAGATAAATACCAGATAAATCACAAGATCTAAAAAAATACAAGATAAGTACCAGATAAATACGAAAATACAAGATAATTTGAAAGATCTAAAAAAATGCGAGATAAATCGAATATCAAATAAATTGCCAGATGGAAAAAAACACGAGATGAAAAATCACCCTGCCTAGAAAAAAAAAATCCTTTCGACGTTGTAGCCCCAGTTCTTCAACCCTGATTGGATATTTCGATTCTCTGGTAACTTAAAAGTGGCCTTTTTCGTAATTTTACGTCAGTTACGAGGGTATTGCGACTCGTGCGGCGGGGGTGTCAAAAATCGCGGTGTCGATCGAGCCCTGAGCGAGGTATGGGGATTTTTTTCTTTTTTTTTCGCTGTGCATAATTCCTGCACATTTCGCGTACACGTGAAGATGTAGGTGTGTAGATGATTTGGTGGATGTATTCTCGTCTGAGAGTTGCGGAAGGCTCGGCAGCTCTCTTGCCGCGACGTTTCCGTCTCGTGAAAAGTTTTCAAGGCCACGAGAAGCACGCCAGAGAGAGAGAGAGAGAGAGAGAGAGAGAGAGAGATGAGAGAGAGAGAGAGAGAGAGAGAGAGAGAGAGAGAGAGAGAGGGGAGAGAGAGACAGAGAGAGAGAGGGAGAGAGAGACAGAGAGAAAGAGAGCTAGAAAAAATGAGAGTTGACGAGTAAAGTTCACCCTTAAAGCCACCCCCAATTATCCCCGTCGTGAGAAAGCTCTCTCTATCCCTCAGTTTCACCCCCTCTCTCTCTCTCCACTTATTTCACTAATGAATTAAAATAAAAGATAGAAAAAAGAAAAAAAAATGGTAGTGAATATCAACACAGGAGGTGTTATATCAATATAAAAAATGGAGCTAGAAAGTTTCGATTTTTCCAGGAGCGTTGGCCGCTCTCGAATAATTTGAATAAATTTGAAAACGAGTGTCATCTTCTCTCCTGGAGACTGTAAATATACATATACATGCATACAGTTGAACTCCAGTATGTACTATAGCCCTCTTTATTCCTTACAACCTCCTCCCCGCCTCCTTTCATTTTGCACCTCACTCTTTACAGTTTCTCGCGGCAAATCGCGAGTTCACTTTCAACACACTTTTCACCCAGTTGGCGGCGCGCCAAAGAGACGTCGACGCTCTCTTTCTCTCCCTCTCTCCCTCCAAGAGAGAGAGGGAGAGAGAGAGAGAGAGAGAGAGAGAGAGAGAGAGAGAGAGAGAGAGGAAGCTGGAGGTAGGAAAAAAGAGAGAAATGCTCCTCGCGGTACCAACTACCCCCCCGCCCCCCTGCCGGTAGACGCGGATCGGGGGTGAGCAGCGAAACTTCCCCTTTAAGAAACGAGACAGCATCAGTGAGGAGGTGCAAGCCGGCAGGCAAAAAGGTTGCTCGTCTCTTTTTCTACTCCTCTCTCTTTTTCTCTCAGTCTCAGTTGCCCTCGTGCTTCGCGTAATTTCCCTACCCCCGGTGAAGGTCTCTTTCGCAAGTGAAAGTCTTAAGAGCTCCGTGTAACTCGTTACTTTCATTTTTTTTTCTTAGTTCTTCCACCACGTCCTCCTTTTTTCTTCATTCCCGTGGAACACTTTTCCTTTCGAAGCCATGTGAAAACGAGGCAAAACAAATAAGGCATTACTCACGGGGTTGCAAATCTTATTCTCCAGCCGCACGATTTTTTAATGCATATATATATATATTATTATTCTTTTAGAGTAAAATAACAATGATGATATTACATAAAAAATGGTATTATTATAATTGCTTTTCAAATAAAATGATGATAATAATAAATAAAATGTGTTATTATAATAATTGCTTTTTCAAATAAAATTGTGATGATGATAAATATAATATATAATTATTATTATCGTTATCACACGTCGAGACTAAACCGCATCCCTTGATGCCCAAAAATACAAAAGTACAGCATTTTAATATTTGTAGGTAGAGTTTAATTAGATTACCGGCTAATCTGGTTCACTCGTTTCTGGGTTGAACGGATGCACGAATAATTGAATGGTTTTTCGCGTAATTCAATTTGGTGTTTCTATCAGCGATTACTGATCCAACAATATAATCATGAGTACTCGATAATTGTAGTAAATTACTGAGTTTCACTAGATACATCTTTATTTTCAAAAATGGATTCGATTTATCAATAAATAAATTAGACGAATAGGCTAAATGAGTTTATAAGTTAATAAATTCGGATAAAAATACGTGAGCATAAATATAAATATAATTCAATAATTAGGATACCTGGTATAATGTAATTGTAAGGAAAGCATAAAAAACTAAACATAATTATAACTATAATCTAATGACTAGCATAACTAGTAGAATTTAATTAGTTATAATAATAAATAAAGGAAAATAGATAAGTAGGATTAAAATAGAACCTTTTTCATTCCAATGTCAGTGGTCAGTTTTTGTTCGATTATTTTGTTGAATTTATTTATTTTTACTCAAATCCCGGTACGTGTGGCCGGAAAGTATTGCAAAGAATTTTAGAAAAGCGGGAATGTAAATTGTGGAAAAAAGGGACTTCAATCGACGCCGAGGAAGCAAAGACGTGTCGATAAAACAAGCCATGAAAGTAGCGACGGTGCAATATCGTCCATTAACCACCCTCATAAGCTTGAGTGAATAATATAGTACCGATAAATTAATATTCCATATGAAATATCGAGCAATGCAAATCAATAATATTTCTGTATTTCTGATATACGTGAAACTAATTAATCTTCGATATAAAGGACCAAACAATTCAATCAATTGAATCTGAAATTTGATTCAATAAGCAGTTATAAAGTTCCAGATACTTGTCGAAAATCGACTTTCGAAAAAATCCCAGAATAAAATACCCCGGATATTTTCAATGCTATTTATTAGCCCCCCCCCCCCCCCTCAGCCACGAAATTATCTCTTGACGGAAATATACCTACCGTCTCATTCGGGTTATCGGCCAGACCGATTGCCTGGCAGCATTGCCTATGCAGGTCGCACTTCCGGCTGATGAGTCCTCAATCACGAAAAATGCTCACCCCCTGAGAGTGACGTTTGGTCTTGATTATCATGCGCAATGTACATTTTGTTGCGCGCCATCGAAGCGACATTATCCGATACTGACGCTAATGATGGCAGTGCAAAAAGCCTCGTGTGGATCGTACGTTATTAAAGGGGTGGTTTCATCCCCCCCAACGGAACGTGCACACTCGGGTGCGCGGGGGTTGAGCGACGCGTCTGAAAGGTCAGCGCTGTCCAGGGACAAGAGAAAGAGAGAGGGAGAGAGAGGGAGAAAGAGAGAGAAGGAGAGAAGGAGAGAGGGTAAAGGACAAGGGAAGAGAGATCATGTCCCGTGACGATGCTGGCTGGACCTGCGCGCGAGGGGTAGAAGGTCAGGCGGGAGGACCGGATTGGCCGGGACAAGAGTCCAGGGGGCGGTTCTAAGCCGGTTTAGAGGGGTAGTTCTAGTAGCATATATTGTATAGTGTACACACACACACGTGCACTTATACCATTGTATACATGCACATGTGTGTAACGTTAAAGAGCAAGACGGAGATACATTCGTGGTGGACGAGGGCGCGTTCAACCCTCTCCCCGCAAAATAATAATTGACCATGCGGACATTGGCTGACCCGTATGGGCGCTCTCTTCATCATCGTCAGGTGTCTCGAGGATGATAATTCATTCCTCGCGAACTTTTAATACCCACAGACTACACGAACGGCACGTGACAGACCTGTTCAATCTCACGAGGGGGTGATTCCCCCGTGGAGGAAGGCACAACCGAACGCGATCAGAATAGCGAAGAATTGCGCTCACAACGGACAATGATGTTGTCCATTTATCGACTGGTCAAAAATCCGAGGAAATTGAATGGAAGATCAAGCCAGAGAAGGGAAAAGTGAAGAAAGTATGATTGGAATATAAGGGTGGATTTCGCGTGACGGGAATGCTGATAATAATAATAATAACAGCAAGTAACGGTATCGCCGGAGGTTTTGGAACGCGTATATAGGGAAGCGTGTGACGCCGAAGGGCCACGCTGATGGGGGAGGGGGTGAACTGGGGGTGGTTGGGGTGCAGAACGTATTCCCGATCGTTTTCCACCCAAGGAGGGTTGACGTAGGAGAGCGTCCTCTCAGCGAATGGCCGAGGCCGCCCGGCCGCCAAACAATCGATATATGCGTTCAAAATGGCCGCCGGGACGACACCCACCCCCTGGTTTCTACAACCACCCTCCCCCTGCTCGCCTACTCCTCTTCCTCCTCACCCTTATACGGTGAACGTGCCGTCATCCCCTGTTTACCCCTCCGCGCAATTCACCCTCTTTACTCTCTCTCTCTCTCGCTGTCTCTTTCGTTCTCTGTTTCCCTCGCTCTCCTTTGCTCGGCTCAAACTCCACTGAACGTTTCCAACGTCCCCCGCAAGCCAAGGGAGGAGCGCGGGGGGCACGACGAGACCCTCTCACGTATGCTTCCCAAAGCTCTTTAGCTTCGGGACTCACGCTTCGCCGCAGCCTACGAAACGAAGCGGAGCATAGAGAATGAGGGAGAGGAAGGGAGGAGGGAGAGGGCGGGAGAGGTAGATAGAGAGGAAGAGAGAGAAGCTGAAGCAGAAGGAGCATAACCAGCCCATTCCCGGGATCCTCTCGAGGGTCCAGGAGAGGAGAGAAAAGGAGAGAGAGAGAGAGAGAGAGAGAGAGAGAGAGAGAAGGAGGGAGGGAGGGTGCAATTCTACTCGAGAAGAGGATCTCTGCTGTGTTGGCTCTCTCCTAACTCTCTTCTAGTCTTTACTCTCCCCTACACTCGGCAGACTACCTCGTCACTCCTTCACCTCCGCTACCCGCGACGAGTGAGCAGCCCCCAGTACTAGGAATACATATAATACTTTATATATACTAATCCAAGGTTCCTCGGGTTTATATACTCCGCCAAAAAGAAGTTTCGAAACGGATTCCAAGACATTGCCACTCGTCGTAGAGAACTTTCATGATCAGTGCGCTTTCGAAATGCGCACGGTTTCCTCAATTTGGCCTGGGAAGAAGTTGACGTAAGTTGAAAAGCAATTGTGAATATTGGGTTTGGTCGCAGGATGCCTTCAACCTGGTAGGATGTCATTAACCCAACAGAATGTCATCAACCCAACAGAATGCCATCAACCTGATAGGATGTCATCAAACCAACAGGATGTCATTAACTCAATGGAATGTCATCAACCCAAAAGGATGTCATCAACCCAACAGGATGTCATCAAATCAATGGGATGTCATCAACCCAACAGGATGTTATCAACTTAATGGGATGTCATCAACCTAACAGGATTTCATCATCCCAACAGGATAGCCACTAACCCAACAGAATGTCATCAACGTGATAGGATGTCATCAACCCAATAGGATGTCATTGACCTAACGGGATTTTGTCAACCTAACAGGATATCACCATCCCAACAAGATGTCATCAACCCAACTGAATTTCATCCACCCAACAGCATCTCTTTTCTGCAGGTGCAGGACATCAACCCAAACAATCTCGTGCCACGTTAATTCCCACCCTTCTTTGCTAACCCGTTGAATCGAAGGCAAAAACTTAGCTCCCTGTGAATCCTTTATTCGAGGGTCCACTCCCACATGATGATACACAGCTGTATCATCCCCAACAATATACTGGAAGGTTCCTTTTTGCATGTGGAGCATTTATGTATCATCTCCAAGACTGGTGAGCTGCTTTGCCTCAATAGGGGATCCCCAAAACGTAACTAGGGTACTTTTTGGGCATGTTGAGTTTGCGGATCATCGTTAGAAACCAACTGGCGCGGACAGATGAGTGACTAGGAAGTTACTTTCCGGGGACCGAAGGAAAAGCAACTAGTTAAAGCAACCTAGTTACTTTTTTAATACAGTTCGATTAGGGATCATTCTACCCTATCGCCCAAGTGTACAAAGTGAGTTCGTTTGGGTTTGTTTGAATTGTCGCAACGCCAGCCCTTGTCATCCATAAAAAGATGAACAGCGATCATGCTGCTGCATCTAAGTGTAAAGGTCAATGAGCTTCTGCCGTATACAATCGAAACGGTTTGTTAGCCAACGGGGAACCGTAAAAGATTCTTCCCACACAGTCTGTCATTACGACGATGTTGGGCTCCTTTACTGGGCAGGAATAAACGACAAAAGGCGCTAATCAAATCCAGCACGATCACAATAGAGCGCGAAAGGAAATGCTCCCGTTTGGATAAACGAGAGGAAAGCAGAATATAAATCCCATTGCAAGTTTCGATAATCGTGGCAGCAATTAGAGGTGAAAAAACTGCCTGGGCGAGCTTGCCATCGGGAGAGAGTGGCGTGTTGCAGCAGTTGAGAGAAAGTTGGAGACGCGTGCCAGAAAGAAAGTGAGAGGAAGAGGAAAGAATTTAGCGCGGGTAGAGAAGCGAGGGTAGCTTCTCGCGCCTTCGGGCTGAGAGAGAAAGGGGGATGATGCTGGTGGATGAAAGGGGGTGGAAACGAGAGAGAAAGAGAACCTGCTTGCTCCTTTCACGAGACTCCTGACGGTTTATTAAAATATAATAGCGTTATCAGGACGAGGAGAGAGAGGAGAGAGGGTTGCGAAGCAGGGGGGTGAGTAGGCATTTATATATGTATATACAAACGAAAGCCAAGAGTGAGAGAGGCATCAGCTTTAAGAGGGAAGTTTTCTTAAGTGTTCTTAATTAGAAGGTACCTGTTGCTTCGGAAAAAACGAGGTCACGGCCGCGACCGGCACACTGTGAGAGACTCTCTCGCGCCCTCCGTGAGACGCCTTCTCGCCCGAGACGTCGCGACGCAACCCTCTTCACCCTCAACCTCCCCCAAACCACCCCCCATTCACTAGACTCGCGAGAGTCATTATTTTCTTCTTCTTCTTCGTCTACTATACCACTACTTCTTCCGCTTTAACCATCTTTTACTATCTTTCTCTCCCTTCTTCTTCCTCTCTCTCTCTCTTTCTCTTACTTGCTCTCTCGGCGATCGGGGGTAGTTTCTATATAGCTTTTTCCCAACCTCCTCTCGGGCTGCATACTTCGCGTAGAATATTTAACAGATTACGCTTTGGAGGTGCCTGGAAGGAAAAGAGTAGCTCGTTTAAAGAGTCTCGAACCACGACGAAAAAAGCCACCGGGACGAGGCAGCGACCTCCGGATGAGAGAAAATCACAGACACCCCGTTACGACAGGGCGAACAAACTTTCAGCCTTTTCTGAACCCTGAAGTTGTACGGACGAACTTTTTCACTCGCATTTTCAATTTCCGGCGCGATTTGCTTCTGGTCTGGGGGATAATAAATATTGCGGGCTGGTAGCATTCCACATTTTCGATGGATGACCCAAACAAACGCAAACAATCCTTTGGGCAATTCTATGTCGAATGATTCACCGGAGTGAAATTAATGCAGTACGTTTGATTTGTTTTTTGTGCAAGGCAAGTATAATTTTATTTACTCGTCCTAAATGGTTATTAGGGTTGGAGAAGAGGTTATGTTCGAAGCACATCTGAGATTTTGAACGGATTTTCCATTGATTGGTCATTTCGAGGATATGATTTATTGAAATCGGATAAATGTTTTAGTGGATTTATGAATTTAGTAAAAATGATTTCTATAATATATAAATTAATATTAGATTATTATTAAATTCATAATAATAATGTGAATTCGTGTAGGTTTTATTGTTTTACTAAATAATTTATTGGATTAAAAAAATATAGAGTACGCGGAAGAAAAGGGGAGGCGTTACGTTCTAAACGAGAAGATTGTGACGTGTAGTGATCGTGTTACAAAAAGCTCAGAATCCAAGCTTCGTAATTTTGAAAATAAACATTCAGTTACTTCTTCGGATTGGATTCGATTTTGGGTACGTTTGCTTTTGATTTTTGGGTGACAAGCTCCGAGATTTGAGTACAAATGGAAAAAGCACAAATGTATTAAAAACAAAAATAATAAAAATACATTAAAAATATTTGCTGTGGAAATGAATAAAGTCAGACTTTAATGAAATACTATCGCTAGTCAAACATACACTTTTCTATCAGAAGCAATATTTTATGCGACGAAATGAAATAGTTGCTTAAGTTCAATAAATCATTTTATTGCAACGAATTATGTCTTTTTCACTTAAATAGAAAAGTATTATAATTTCTAATGGGTGGCGTCAATCTAATTCATTAATCCGTATCCATCGGCGCCTTGAGGGAGGACACCACTGTAACGGGCCGAACAAGGTCGTTTTTCCGATTTTTTTGAATCCCACATAAATATTTTACAATATTTATGTGGGCTTTGGAAAAAAAAGTATGATATTAAGCGTACATTGAACATATTTCGTGTAAATTTGTATTTAACAAAATTGAAAATTAAGAACGTCATTGAGCCTCTGAGTAAAAAATGTGATCCAACAGCCGGATCGACAATTTGACAATGGTTACTTTGGCAAATAAAAATGGAAAAGTTTCATAATCTATATAAATGCAGTTCTCGCTGTACGTAATCGTTTTTTCACAAGCACATTTTTTTAAATAAAATGCCGGGTATTGGAAAAAGTGTATTATTGGCAAAATTTTCATTTATATTCGGGGGCATAAAAAGTACTAAATTTTAAAGAAAAAAAAAATGCCTACGTACGCTAGCTACTGCAATTGCAGAAATTTTAGTTTTCAAAAATTGAAACTCGGAAAATTATAGCTAGAGTTATGATTCCAGGCAGGTCGAGAAAAGTCGTTTCGAGAAAAACGCGATTGATACACTTAAGGCGGGATATACATTTACAACGATAAAACAATCGATTTTGTTTTTTTTTCTTTGAACGATAGAACTATACGTAGAATCTTTTCCTAAAGTTTCAAAGCGAAATTCGCAAAACTTCAAACGTTTACATCCCGTCAATGCTGTGCCTCACCACTCGGATTCGGAGCGGGGATGAACGTCAAACGCGTTTTTCTCAAAACCGCATTATCGAAATTGGCGTGCAGGATTACTCAAACACTATTAAGCCGATTGAGTTGAAACTTGGTAAAAATATTGATAATATTGGTACCTTCTACTTGACGAGAATTATTTTTGAAAAATTGGGAAAAAACTACTTTTTTAATCCACATTTTACACAAATGTTGCGTGGAATGTTGATTTTTTTGCACTTGCTTCATTTTAAATGCCGTCACATAGAAACTATACATGTTCTAACTGAAAAAATGTTTGAATTTTTTTTGCAAATCAAAGTCTACGGGAAGCTAGGCTGCACGCCGATTCGCAACTCCCGCGGCGACCTTGCTGTAACATTCCGCCACAGCTCCGCCATGTTGATGATGAATTATTTTAAAAAAATTGTTTTGTATATTTTTGTATGTTATATTAAAGTATACCTTAAGTTTGTTAATTGTAGAATAATTATTTCTTGGTTTAAAAAATCCCTCAATATTACTTATTTTTTCCTGTCTAAATGTATATCCCGCCTTAAGGGGCCAGTCCACTTTGGAGCCACGAATTAAGGCTATTTTCGCGATAAAAAAAAAGATTTTATACAAGATATGAATATAAAAGTTGTTGGGCTTGATAAATGAAGTCTTGAAATACATTTAAAAAAAATTTATTCATTTTTATTCATTTTTAAGTACAAAAACTATAGTTTAACGTAACGCCTAGAAAATAGGTGGGCTAGGTAGCTCCATCACAACTCGGCAACGATTTGTCTGAAACAAAAAAATCCAAGTCCATTAGATTCAGTATGACACCAGCTACAAAATGACCCTCGGATATAAAGTTTTGTCAGAAAATAAAAAAATTGCAGATGAAAAACGAAAAAAGTAAACCAAACGCGTTTTTTCGCAGTTTTTCGCAAAAAAAAAGTAAAATCAAAATTTTAAAACCATCGCGGGTCATCTTGTTACAAATCACGTTTACAAAATGTGGTTCAAATTTCAAGAGAATCGAATTTACTAGTTTTAGAGATACGATGGAGCTAGATTTTGAAAACGTTGTTTCGAGAAAAACGCGTTTGAAGTTTATACTATGAAAAACTCTCACCTAAACTCAATCGGCAATTCCTGCACTGTACAAAATCCCTTCTGATTGCTCATCATCGTCGATTTCTTCAAGTCTTGCTTGCTCTCGATTTTTTTTAATTTTCAAAGTGAACTGGCCCCTTAATACACCTAAACCGTTACACTACCTGCTCTCACTAAATCGTCTGTAACCTGGTCAATTATCAATATTCTAACTCGACACTTTTTTGACATATTCTTCACTATATGTACTTCGAACAGATGCAAAAAAAAATGTCTTACTCCTTTCCCTTCAATTGCGTTCCTAAAAAATGTCCTAAAGAGTTTCAAGTCCGTCAGTATGCGTACGTGCAGACGCATACTCGGCAAAATACGACGTACCACCCACATTTTTATTTATGTCAACGGGCGCCGGAAGCAGAGAGAGCGAGATAGAGAGAGAGAGAGAGAGAGAGAGAGAGAGAGAGAGAGAAAGAGGAACAAGAACATTTATCATTGTAAATCGATACAGGCCGCAGAAGTAGCGACGACAAAATCGAGCCAGAGAAAAATGCGTTCTCGCGTCGTCACGGAAAAAGGGCGGAGACGATGTCTAAGCCTCGGATACAGTATAAGCAGCTGCCTCGTAGCATCCGTTCCACATATGAAAACGCGCATATTAAAACGAAAAAAGTAAAGGAAACAAAAAAGACACGGAGAAATACACGTCGTGAGTCTGTAACAGATGAATAAAAAAGATGCAAATTTTTTTTGGTCCCCAACGGTTTTTCGGCGTTCGCCAAGAGGGTACGTTGGAAAGAGTACCCGAAAGAGAGAGAGAGGAGAGAAAATAGAAAAAAAACAGAAGCATGAACGGTATATCCTACCTGAGTCAAATAAATTTGAATATCGATGCCTATTGAATGCCGATCGAAGGGTTCGAGGCGAATTCCCTTTCACGTACGAAAGGGTTGCAATTTGAATATTCTCGCCGGGGGTAACTAGGTATCTTAGGGGTAGTGCCCTCACCTCTTTTACCCATATATACATGTACACGTGACCCTCGATTTTTCTCTCGCATCCAGATTTCTTTTTTCTCCACTCGCTCTTTCTCTTTCTCTTTCTCTCTCTCTCTCTCTCTCTCTCTCTCTCTCTCTCTCTCTCTCTCTCTCTCTTCTTTTTTTTCTATTTGTATACTTCGCGAGATGCATTGTGACGGGTACGAAAACCTAACACCCAGCCACCAGCCCCGCGGCTATTCTATCTATTATTGAAGTAATCAATGTTATTGTGGGGTCGTAGCCCCGTTTTTCTAATACTCGCCGATCCTCCGTGTGCCTATGTGCACGTATGCAGACATGCGTGTATTGTATGTACGTAGACGAGAAATTTGACGCGATTGGCGAGCAGGTTTTTTTTTCATTTTGCGGAGATGAAATTCTCGCGCGCAACCCCTTGGTGGTAATTACGCCGACGAATGGAAAAACATCATGCGCGGCGGCAGCATCATTTTGGATTAATTTTGTACCAATTTTGGACCAATTTTGTAGGTACGAGTCACAGGGAATATTTCTTGAACGGTTTGAGGAGTTTGAAGTTTTTTGGGAATAGTTAGGTCTTGAGTTGAGGAGCAGGTATTTTTGCTTTTGGATTGAGAATATTCAAAAGAATATTCAATGGAATATTCAAAAATTTGGGAACAATTTTTTGATTGTAAAGAATGAAATACGTAAAATACAAATTTGAAGAGTTTATAAAATCTCATAAATTTCTATAAAATTACAAGTAACATTTGCCAAACGGCAAATGTTATTCGTAATTTTATAGAAATTTATGAGATTTTATAAACTCTTCCAATTTATATTTTACCCCCGTAACAAATGTACAGTTAAGTAACTTATATGAGAAGTAGAAAATTATATTTAAAAAAATTCAGAATAATTTTTTTATAATAAATAATTAGATACGTAAAATATAAATTTTACGAGTTTATAAAATCTCATAAATTTCTATAAAATTACAAGTAACATTTGCCAAAAGGCAAATTAATTATTTAATTATGTAATTATTTATTATAAAAAAATTATTCTGGATTTTTTATATATAATTTTCTACTTTTAATATAAGTTACTTAACTGTACATTTGTTACGGGAGTTTTTTTTACATATAATTTGCTACTTACAATATACATTACTTAATTTTTAATTTCTTACGGGATTTTTTTCGTATAATTTGTTACGTATTATAAACATCACTTAACGTCAAATTTGTTTTTAATTTTCTAATTCGTTCCGAGACATTTTCACGTATCACTTTTATTCAGCGAAATTGTTTGGATTTTCTTAAGGAAAAGCAACTAAAAAACAGAATTGCGACGAAATTTTCACAGTACAATTCGGACAACGTGACTTTTATATTTTTCGACACTTGTATGCGATTTTTTTACACCTTTATTCTTACAGAGTAGTAAAAAAACATTATGTTGAAATCGTTTTTTTCCCAAAAGCAAAGCAATACACCCTTGATCATCATACGTCCAAACTTTGTGAAATGTTAATAATTTCGCTACGGAATGAAGGAAATTTCAAATATGACAAAATAAATAAACATCCGTCGAGCCGTCCGGACTCAGCCGAGTGTTAATCATTTCCCTACCGAATGAATCAAATTTTGAAATACCTTTTGTGAAATTTATTTCGATTAATCGCATTTTAAGAAGAGGCAATAAACGTTTATCAGAACTTGAGAAAACAGGCGCAGATTTTACGCAAACTCGAACAGAGCCAAATCATTGAAGATTGAACTCGAAATATATCTCGAGATTCATCCAAATCTTGAAAAACATATTTCTACTCAAGGAAAATATGTTTTCCCGAGAAAAAACATTTTTTCCTTTAGTAGAATTTTCCTTTTCCTTAGGGAAAGGATTCCTTATTTTCCTTTTCCTTAGGAAAAACATATTTTCAACGGAAACTATGTATTCAAAGGAAAATATGTTTTTGCCCAAGATAAAACATTTTCCTTTGAGAACTCCTTTATTTTTATTTAAAAAAAGAACAAAATTAATCTGCGCGCCCGTTAAATTTTCCTCGCCGCACCCATAGCGGAAGCAAATGCTAATCGTGCAACCCCTTTTTTCACAGGCCTTTGGGATTACCCAGGAAAATTATGCAAAATCACCACAGGCAACTGGCCTCCACGAGCCTGGGCCGAGAAGGCTCTACAAGCTTTAAAAAAAAGTAATAACAATAACGTCTCCAGATTGGTTAGGAACGGGGCAGAGAAGCAAAAGAGCGAGGCAAGGTACGTGGAAAAGTCTGCGGGTGCCTCGGCCGTCGGACGGGACCTCGAGGACACAGGAAGGGTCCTCGAACATTGCAGGATCGCCCGTTCAGGATCCAAAATCGAAAGAGAGCGAGAGAGAGCGAAAAAGAGAGAGAGAGGGAGAGAGAGAGAGAGAGAGAGAGAGAGAGAGAGCAAGCTGAGAAAAAGGATACGACTATATACTCGCGCTATCTCCAAAATCGACGTTGCCCATCGAGTGCCCTCGAAGATAAGGATCGCGATTTGAAAAAAGGTGCGAAGCCCGACGCATGCATGGCTGACCTCATTGTCGCTTCGTCGGCCTGACGTCTTAACCAAGTTCCACTTCCTATCCGCCCGAGATTGCTGACAGGACCAAAAAAACCAAAAAGGGCTCAGTCACCCGAAACGCCATGACGAAAAATTCCGCGAGTTGCGCCCTTTTTCTTCTCGATGATGGGGGATGAACGTGGGCTCACAAAGGAAGGGTTGAAGTGTTCGTTGCGTCCCATCGTTGACTGTTACTCTGACCTAGTGGTGTTCCGCGTATGGTGTGTGTCGCGGATTCCTACCAGTCGCAAATCTCTTTTGCATCTGTCCCGAGAGTGATGAGCAATCGCGTCGAGAATGGCTAGCCACGAATTAAATCGCGCTTTCGAGTATCCACATATTGCACTCGAATGTGCAGCCGTGTACGCAGCGATAGCTACTTTTGATTGTGACAACCCGAAGGGAGCAATCTTCTTCTGGGTTTACTCGTGGCTGAATCGGCAAAGAACTTGAGATTTTTTTCTGGAGGAAAAATGTGGACGGTCCTGAATGGAGAGGTGAATGAGGGATAATTACTTTTGAAGGGGACTGACTTATATTGGGAAAGTTTTGTATCCGATGGTATTTCGTATGCTCTTCGGAATAATACGATCTCGTCACTTAGACGTTACCCCACACTTTTGCCCACACTTTTTTCGCCCACACTTTTAGCCCACACTTGTTATTTCCCTGCTTCCGGTTTCTCGGAGGCCACCTCGGGAGGTCGAACCAATATTCCCCCTAACTCCAAGTACACCTAACCAAGTAGAATAAATATTTTATAAAACACTCTACCATACCTCAATCAGCTCCAATCTCGAATTCACAATATCCACCTACATAGGCACTCAGCCGCTTGTCCTTCGCGTTAATCCGAAGGTTTCGTTCTTTTACAATCCTGATAAATTGTCTCCCAGACAAAAACTCACCCAAGTATAAAACGCTATCGCGAATCCTCACTTTCCAGATGGATATAACGCGATAATGATATCGTCATAAATTCATGCTCATTACGGATATAGAGTCATACTGCACTTTATGGGAAATGGTGCATGCATATCATGGATGTGTCGAATTTGATTTTCCACCGTCACTCTATGGACTTGACGACCGAAATGTCATCGCTCACTCACTCTGCGATATCGCTTTCACAGGTACATGTGTGTGCGACAAAACGCAAGAATTACGCGTAACGATTAGTGGAGATAGACTGAGAGAGAGAGAGTTCTCGCAAAGCTCTCGCTGCATCATTAATTATATATCTTACCAGGGAACTTACTGATGGCACGACAGTTGGTTTTTTCGGATCCTTATGAAAATCGCATTACGCTAACCAATATATATATATATATATATTTATTTATTGAAGGGAAGAGACACAAATATGTGTGTACATAAAATTATGTACAAACGCATCGCAGGTATATATAAACGTGATCGAAGGGAGAATTGAGAGGGAGGGGGATGAGGATGGGGTAGTGGAGGGAGGTTTTTCTTTTTTATTTTTCGACGAGGTGAATGCATATTCAGGTAGTCACGAAGTTCTCGCACGTTTTCCATACGTCAGGGGCCCGAAACGAGGGACCCCAGGTGGGGTCGAGGCTCCTGGGCTCTTTTCTACGCACGTATGTGTAAAACACTATGACAAACACTCACGTAAATAGCATGCAAAGAGGGAGAGAGGGAGAGAGAAAGGTAAAAATGAAAGAGAGAGAGAGAGAGTGAGAGCGAAACGACGACGGGGACCGAGAGAGCCACATGCTGGGACTTGGATACGACATGTATATGTGTGTATATGTATGCATATGTTACGCACTCGGGAATATGTTAACCCTTTAGTTTAGTCTCCGGATTGGCAGTGTACCGACAACACCTTCGAGAATCCCCGCAGAATCCGGTCCTCGATTGTACGAG
Organism: Ophion ellenae; assembly: GCA_963210295.1. Classification (NCBI taxonomy): domain Eukaryota; kingdom Metazoa; phylum Arthropoda; class Insecta; order Hymenoptera; family Ichneumonidae; genus Ophion; species Ophion ellenae. The sequence continues at coordinate 34,126,319 of OY723392.1, forward strand.
GTAAGATTTTTCTCGTTGTCTTGGATTTTGAAAAAAAATTGTGGTTACTCTTTTTCATGTGTATTTTTTTTGAGAGTGTAAATGTAAAGTGGTCCATGACAGGAGAATTGAATTAAAGAGTCGGGGTGTGTAGGTGAGGCGGGGGTCTAATTGGAGTAGGAAAATTCCGAACAAGTGTACTCAAATTTGATGGAAAAGTGGCAACGGATGGTTGCGGCCTTGGAGAGCAAGAAAAATAATATTTTGCGCATAGCTGTTCTTTTTTTTGACGCATTCAGAATATGAAAAGTAGTGGAAAGTTTTTTGGATTTTTTGGAGATTTGCCACACCAGTCTGTAAGGATTTTTTTTGGGGGATTAATTAACATGGGGGAGTGAAAAAATTAATTAAACGTTGGAAGATAATTCAAAAGTGTTATTAACGTTTATTCAAGAAATATTACGCGATCAAAAAAACTTGGGTAAAACTATTTTTGGTTCTTAATTCTATACTGATGACAGACACAAGCAAATAATGTGGGAAGATTATTAATATTTATTGGATAGTAATTGAATGGTCAAAAAAATGGGTGAAAATATTTTCAATCGCTATTCAATAATTATTACACCGTATACCGATTAATCTAGGCACCATGATTAATATGGTTCGTTAATTAATTGCCAGTCGACGAGAAGACTTGAAAAAATTGTTAATATTTTTCTAAACACAATTACAGTGTGAAAAAAGCCGTAAACATTTATAATAATTATTCAACGATTATTATACAGTGACCAAAGATATTCGTAAACATTAATAATATTTATTCAACAATTATTATGCAGTGTACAAAATCGTTTGTAAACTAATGTTCACAGATTTTTGCACTCTGTAAAAAAAATTAATTAATATTATATTCATTCGACATGTCAATGGATAAAAAATTAATGTAATATTCATTCGACCATTTTTACGCCATCGTAAAAATAATCTCCAAATTCTATTCACATTTATTCAGTAATGATTACACCGCAAAAGAAAATTCTTCAACCATCATTGATAATGATTGATCAAACGAGGCTCGCAAATTTGATTTGGCCCTCCACCGCCCCTCGCCCATTTCAAGAGTTCAAAAATCGAAAAATTCGGTCACGTGACATCGACAGCTCGAATGGAGAACCGAGAAAGCCGTCTAGAATTCGATAATGGGACGGGCCGGAATTCGTGCTGTGAAAACGTAAGGGTGCGTCAAGACTGTCGAGGCTCGAGCCCTCGAACTTTCGTATATTTCTCTCGAGGCTCTTGGCCTCGCGTATCTCGTCTCGGAGCATATCCCGATTCGATTTTCCCTACCAACAATAAAAAATGTCGCGTGTCACGAATTTGTCGTTTCTACGTCTGTATATATATATATATATATATATATATATATATATATATATATATATATATATATATATATATATATATATGTCGTCCTGAGAGACGTATCTAAGAGAGCTTCGGTCCCGAAGCTCTTTCTCGCGAAACAGAAATGAAACTTTTTAATAGAGTTTCGAGCGTGATTTTCCTGCAACCGCATGAGAAATTTGCTCACTCCCGTGTCTTATCTCAGTTTTTGGTTCTCGCAATTGCGTCAGGGCCGAACAACAATTCAACAAGTTTTCGCAACACAAAAGAGATGACTCCGTACGAAGTAGCATGATTCACTTTTTTTTTAAGCAAATCAGTTTCTTCTTTTGCCACTGTTGATCCCTCTGTTCTATTGGGTTTGAATTCCGTATGTTCTTTTGGGTTAAATTCCTTGTCCTTTTGCGTTTAAATTCCCTGTCCTTTTGAGTTTAAATTCCCTGTTCTTTTCGGTTCCAATTCCCTATGCTCCTTTGGGTTTGAATTCCGTGCCCTTTTCGGTTTAAATTTCCTGTCCTCTTGGTTACGAATGTCCCGTCTTTTTGGGTTTAAATTTCGTGTCCATTTGGGTTTAAATTCCCTGTCCTTTTAGGTTTAAATTCCCTGTCTTTTTGGGCATAAATATTCTGTCCTTTTGCGTATAAAATCCCTGTCCTGTTGGCTGTGAATTCCCTATGTTCTTTTGGGTTTGAATTCCCTGTCCTTTTGGGTTCAATTCCCAGTCCTTCCAGCGTTAAATTCCCTGTCTTTTAGGTTTGAATTCCCTGTACCCTGTTGGGGTTCAATCCCCTACGTCCTTTTGATTTTAAATTTCCTATGTCTTTTTGGGCCTGAATTCCCTGCCCTTTTTGGTTTGAATTCCCAATGCCCTGTTAGGTTTAAATTCCTTGTCCGTTCGAGTTTAAATTCGCTGTCCTTTCGAGTGTAAATTCCCTGTCCTTCTGGGTTTGACTTTCCTATGCTTTCGGCTTCGAATTCTCTGTTCTTTCGTGTCTAAATCCCCCGTCCTTTTGGGTTTGAATTCCCTTTCCTTTCGGGTTTGAATTACCTGTCCCTTTGCATTCGTCCTTTTTACTTTGAACCTACATTTGTCACTTTGCTACTTCGAGTTCCCGAGAGTCCCTCGGATGTTGCCCATAGCCACTCGTTTCCCAACGCACAACAGTATCGGCCCCGCGGGCACAGGGAAACTGCGGAAAACCTGTAGCGCTCACAGGCTATATATTTTCACTCAGTTGTCAGTTGCCTGTCACCCCCGGAAAAGCCAGTAGACCTGGTTCCTCGGTACCCGGCGCACAGGCCGCTTCGCAGCGGTCACCCATCCGAGTATCGGCCCAAAATAACTCTGCGTCACACGGAAAGTCACCCGAACCGCAATCCAGCCGCGCGTTCACTGTACCTTTCTTATTATTTATTGCATATTTTTTTAATCCGTTTCCTATCAGGAATACGAAGAATATCTCGTTATGTCGAAGTCGCAAGATTGAAGATGACAATATTTACGATTTAAACGTTGAAATATCGCGAAAGAGAGGTGCGTTTTTGTTTCACGGTTCAGGTTGTTTGTCGAGTATATGTGACGGTAGGAAGAGAAGAGAAATGGAGCGATATATATGTGTATGTATATATATATATATATATATATATATATATATATATATATATATATATATATATATATATATATATATATATATGTATATGTATATATGTATATATGTATGTATGTATGTATGTATATGTATGTATTCGTAGGAGTGTATTTTACAGTAATGGGAAAATATATACGCAAGGAGCGAAGAGGAAATAGAGCCGCCGGTGTAATAATCGTTTTACAATATGATCGAGTGCGAAACGTGACGATAAAGTTCTCTCTCCGCAAGAACGAGGGCGCCCCGTCGTCGAGTTTTCTCCTTTCCTCTCTCTCTCTCTCTCTCCCTCTCCCTCTCGTTTTTCTGTACACGAAGAGGCAGTATGTACCTTGGGACATACTACCTCGAAATCTCTTATTGCTCACGATAAAACGTTTTATTTTCTACGTCCTTTATACGTGTACGTAGTACGCATATATGGGAATGGAGTGTCTATGGCTAAAAGTATTTTAACGGTTTAGGTGTTCGTCCTCTCGTCGGCTCCTCGCGTTGTATTACGCTTCGAAGGTGTTATAAAAGTCCCTCGAAGACAAAGTGCCGAAGCGATCTAATGTCCCGAGGAATGCGAACGCGAGTATACTTTTGTCATCGTATAATCGAAGCTTTATCGTCAAATCGCTGCAATTTTTTAGCCCCCCTATGACGATACGAAAGACTCACTTTTGCCCTGACATTTTCAACGGGACGGGAATTACGATTGATGGCATTGGCATGATATGAAAATGTGGACAATCGGAGAGCACCGTTCCGGAAATTATTCGCTTGGGACGTTGTTTGGGTTTGGGTTCGCGCCAGGATTGAAGAGTCGGCGATACTGGCCAGAGGCCCGATTGTATTTTTGTTCTCGATTTGAGCCATGATGGTAAATTATCGGCGATGGTGATGTCGAGACTTACGGGATCCCTCAATTTTTAAATCTCTTAATTTTAATATTTGACTAAATAAATTAGCCGTAATGAATTTAAATTAATTTAAATAAAAATTAATTAGAATATTTATCTAGGTAAACATTAAGTATTTCACTAACGATAAATGTAAATATTTATTTACTTAAGGCCTTAGATACGCGATTTCGCCGATTTTCGAAGGTACTTTTCTGGACGCGGTTAAAAAAAATGAAGTATCTATTGACAACATTTTTCTTACAGATCATTTATGCACATGGCTATGTATATGAAAAAATCACAATATTCACAAATGGCGGAGATATGACATGATAAAGCAATGTATTTTTTTGCGCGCGTTGTTGGTGAAAGTTCTCGGCGTCGATGTGGGTGTCTGAAAAAAATGAACATATTTATAATTGCATAATGAATGTATCTTCAGTGTGAACCAACAATATTTACAAAAAAAAAATTGTTATAATAAAAATTCGAAACTTAACATTTTTTTACACAATTTTCTGTCGGTATTTTGTTTTTTATATTTTGTTGTGGCATTGAAATTTTTGTTTCTATGGTTCATAGGATAGGTGATGATACTAAGAATATGTTGTAAAAATTTCACAGCGATCTGAACCTTCGTTCAAGAGTTGGAACTTTCACAAAGTTCAAAAAAGTGAATAGTGGAAAAACCGCTTTGAAGTTGGCGGTCGGGCCACGCCGCGTGGTATCTATTATCTAGCTCTGAATGCTGTAACTTTAACAATTTTTGGAATTTTTCAATTCTGTAAAGCTTAAAATATTCCTAACCGGTCAGTCTAATGAAACCAAAAATAAATAAAAATGAAATTTTTTGAAATTTTTCGCGTATATAAGGCCTCAAACATAAAATATTCAAATTAAATGAATTAGTATTAATATTTATTTTAATATTTTATGTCATAAATCGGCCGTTCTAAAAGTTCTATTAAATTGGAACGTAAACCTTTTTTCAATATTTCTTCACGATCCTTCCAGCGAATGTTTTTTCCATTGAGAAATTAATATTCGTATAGAAGCGTAGAATGTCACAAATCAAAATACTGGCAATTTAATATTTACGGATAGTCTGTTTGGGTTTGTTTGGGGTTCCTTATTCAGATTTGTATATGAATATTTGTTACCCATATATATATATATATATATATATATATATATATATATATATATATATATATATATATATATATATATATATATATATATATATATATATATGTGTGTGCTTTCCCGAAACTCTGAATTTTATTTGTGCAAAGGTCGCTCCGATACGAAGTGTCTTGATGGCTTGGCAGCGAAAAAAAGCTACAAATATGCAGTATATATATATATATATATATATATATATATATACTGCATATTTGTAGCTTTATATATATATATATATATATATACTGCATATTTGTAGCTTATATATATATATATATACAAATTTTCATCCATTATTTTTTGAAAAAATTTTCGCTAAAATTCAGGAAAGCCACTCGGCTTAAAAAAAAGTATACATTCCCGAACTCTGAATTTTATTTGTGCAAAGGTCGATATATATATATATATATATATATATATATATATATATATATATATATATATATATATATATATTGCATATTTGTAGCTTTTTTTCGCTGCCAAGACATCAAGACACTTCGTATCGTAGCGACCTTTGCACAAATAAAATTCGGAGTTCGGGAATGTATAGTTTTTTTTAAGCCAAGTAGCTTTCCTGAATTTTAGCGATAATTATTTCGAAAAATAATGGATCGAAAATTTGTGGATTATCAAATAAATTAATTTAACATGCGGGGGATGAAAAAGCATTCTCGGGCTCGTGAGCTATCCGACGGCCGACACACACCCTGCAGGAAAATGGCGTTCGGCCATTTTGGACGAAGCCACCCTCTCTCTTGAAACTTCGAATCCTCGTTGGCCACTGCTCGTATGGGTTCAAACTCGCTCTCTCTCTCCCTCCTAATTCATCGCAATAGCATATTTAAAGTATGGGCATTGCTCTTTCACTCTGTTAAATTGTGCCGAAGCACTAGTGGCCCCGGACCTTACCACCCGTAGCGTGGCGCTTGACCATTGGTCAGTCAGCTGCGCTTGACCGTGATTAATTCGATTTTCGTCTTTCTTTTTCATTTCTTTTTTTTATTTCTTTTCCCCGCACACAAAACAACTTTCGAAAGAGAAAAAAGGGCCGAGCGATTAATCGAGCGGATAATTTCAATTCGCTGTTTATTTTTGCCCAATTCCGAAAATTATTTTCCCTGTCAATGAAATTCTTTTGCATGACAAAAATGATCAGTTTTTTTTCCTGTCGTTGCACAGTTCTTTTCATACTGTCGAGTTTTTATTATCATCTTGTACGCTACTTGGAGATATTTCATTTATATTATTTATATTCATTCACTCATTCTACTAGGCACTTATATATTTCTTTATACCCCTCAATTTTCTATATGATTTCATATATTTTATTGGTACTACTTATAAACTCTCGTACAATTTTTTTATTTTGTTTATAAAAAAGATCCGAGAAGGATTATTGACGAAGATACCAAAGAGTGTAAATAATATTGCCATGCATTGGCAAATTTGATAATAAATAATAACACGACGATCGTGAATTATAAAGAATTTATATAACAATGAATCAGACTTCATAATAATAATGATAATAATTCTACCTGCCACGTTAATAGTAACCCTATCAAACCCAAACAAACCCAAACAAAATCTAACCTACCAGGGTAGGTGAATGTTTCCCAGTGCAAGCCGAAGAAGTTTGTTGCCCGGAGAAATAAAATCCGATAACAATAAAAATAATAATAATATAATAAAAAATAATACAAGAGTACTAATAATAAAATTTATAAAAATAAAAATAAATAGTAAAGAAATCATAAAATGATATATTACAAAAAATATAATAATATAAAAATTATTAAAATCATAATAACAATAATAACTTCGATATTGCTCATAATCTTGACAGAAATTTCATCATCGACGCTCCCCAGTAATGATAAATCGAACGGCACCGAAATAGTAATTGCGTTTCTTAAAAAAATCTTGTCGCCCGGAGAAATAAAATCTGATAACAATAAAAATAATAATAATATAATAAAAAATAATACAACAGTACTAATAATAAAATTTGTAAAAATAAATAGTAGAGAAATAATAAAATAATATATTATAAACAATATAATATAAAAATTATTAAAATAATAATAACGATAATAACTCCGGTATTGCTCATAATCCTGACAGAAATTTCATTATCGACGCTCCCCAGTAATGATAAATCGAACGACACCGAAATACCAATTGCTTCTCTTTAAAAAATCTTGTTGCCCGGAGAAATTAAATCTGATAACTATAAAAATAATAATAATACGATAAAAAAATAATGCAAGAGTACTAATAATAAAATTTATCAAAATAAATTGTAAAGAAATAAAAAAATAATATATTATAAACAATATAATATAAAAATTATTAAAATAATAATAACGATAATAACTCCGATATTGCCCATAATCCTGACAGAAATTTCATTACTGACGCTCCCCAGTAATGATAAATCGAACGACACCGAAATAGTAATTTCTGTTCTCAAAAAATAGGGAAAAAAATTATTGATTCAGCAGTTCGCAAAATACCCAGGTCTTCTTTCCCAGGAAAGTTCCCTTCGTAAAAATCGACACACAATACTCGCAATATTGCGGCATCGTCGAGTCTCGGATCTTCAGGAAAATATCGATATCCATATCGCGTAATATTACAATTCAGGCTGGTGGGAAGTTCTTCTGAAAAAAACGAGTAACGGTACTCGAAATTCTCGCTCTTTCGACAAGCTCTTCCACTCTTTTCCACAATCTGCCGATAGGGTGCAAAACGGTAGCTGTCCTCTCGGGCCCAGAGGATTTTTCTCTCCACACGTACGGCTGACGATTTCAACAAGTAGACAACCGTTTCATCGATATCCAAAATCTCCGTAGAGAGCGGTACTCTTCGTCTTTTCATACAGCGACGAAATAAAATCCTTTTTATCCGAAAGATTCATACGCATGGGATAAAGCGTGAGCGGGAATACACGCCGGCGCGACAAATCTCCCGCTTTTACCGTCGCACGACCGTGGAGATAAATTTTGCGTGGCTAATGACGCGGCGTGACACAATCGAATAATTATTTAACGACGAAAAGATGCCGCCCTTCTGACCACACGAGGATACTTTCTAAAAAAGGACATAAATCAAAGCCCACGGATCTATACAGGGTGGCCCAAAACGTGACGTCCAAAAGAAAAGTCTAGATACCTCGTGTCAATTCCTATCCTAATCACGTCGACGGTCTATGATTTTTTTTTTACTTTTCGAGATAAACATATTTTATTTATTTTTCTCGTTTGTTTGTGTACTTTACCTGCGATTTTGTTTACTTCTGTTATCGTTACAAAGGACACTTTTTAGCAATAAATAATTAATAATTTGTTAATTAACACTTAGGTAATTTGATTAATTATTAAGGCCTTAGGCCACAATAACGGGTATAAAATCATGTGCGAATTTAATATTTTTTTCGTATGAAAAAGTGATTCACTCATAAAATTAATTACACATCAATTTAGTATGAATATCAAGCTGTTAGAATTTTTTTTTCGATGTACAAAACGGCCGACTACTGATATTTTCTGATCCACAATTCTTTACCTACAACAAGAAACAAAAATTCTCGTCAATCTACATTAGAATACCTAGAGAAGCACGTACGGAATTAAAAAAATATTGTTTTATTCAAAAGTTATAAGTATTTGAACTTAAGAAATGAATGTTCAGTGAAAAATTTCGTTATAACTGCTCATAAAATGAAAAGTTTTCAATTCATCAGAACTTCCGTACGTACTTCTCTGCGAAATGCAATTAGGAACGTAACTTTTAAATTTGAAGTATATAGAGTGAACATTGTTGAAGTTATTTGTCACGCTAATTGGAAAAAAAGCTGTTTCGACAAATTTTGAGTAGTCGGATGTTTTTTACATAGAAAAAATATACATTTTCTAACAGCTTGATATTCATACTAAATAGATGTGTAATTAATTTTATGAGTGAATCACTTTTTCATTCGGAAAAAATTGTTAAATTCGCACATGATTTTATACCATGTTACTGTGGCCTAAGACCTTAACACGAACGTCTTTGATTTGTAGAAACGATCTTGTTTTCCGATTTTTTTGTGTTAGATTGTTTATTTCGGATTCGGAAGAAATATATGTTATTAAGCATACATTGGACTTCGTGTGAATGTTCATTTGAAAAAAATAAAAACTTTGTTGAGGTGTAATAGAGGCTCTTTATAAAAAAAATGTGCTCCAACGGTCGGATCGATAACTTGACGTGGTCTGAAAAACAAAAAAAAACTGAAAAGTTTAATAATCTATGTAAATGTAGTTCTCGTTGTACGTAGCTGTTTTTCGATAGAACATTTCCCCAAAATGGGGGTTTTTCGTAAAAAGGGTAATCTTGACGGAATTTTTACTTATGTTCGCGCGCTTAAAAGACACTAAATAAAAAAAACAAACGGCTAGCCTTGTTTTTTTTTGTTTTTTTAATTGCTACTGCAATTACGAAAACTTTAATTCTTTGAAACAAAAAAATCGGACAATTACAGCCAAAGTTATGATTGTCGCCAGGTCGAAAAAAGTCTCCAAGTGTAACATGGTCCATTTTCAATATTGTAACTTGACATTTTTCACATATTCTTGATTATTTATACTTTGAGAAGATGCAAAAAAAACGAATTTTCTGACCCGTTACAATGGTGTCCCCCCTTAAACAAAATAGGTTTAAGAAGATCGGTCACTAAAGTTCATATGATAGAAAAATACCCATGCTAGTTTAAATGTCGCCCAATTGCTTAAAAAAACTTCTAAGAAGAAAGTCCACACACAAAACAGAAAAATGAAAACCCGAAAAAGCTACTTTCTCGACTGCTAAAGAAGATCATCGAACATGGGGATGATTCGGATAAATAAGAAGCATCTAAATTTTCCTCATGGCCGACATTTTTCGGGCCACCCTGTATATTTACACACGCGTAAAAAATGATGATCCGGAATACGAGTCGCGTGCCGTTTCTCGCGGTAGGTAGGAGTGACCGTACATTATCGTTGGCCCCTGAGCAGGCTCTCAGGTCAATCGAGTACCGGTTTGACCATTACCGGTTTCTTTCTCCGGCGATGATGGCCCGCACTCGTTTTGGTGACCCCGTCCGAAGAATCGGGGTGACCAAGGGTCGAGGGTCAGCCCAAACAACCTCTCCTCGGGTCAGCCCACCGCGTTTACTGCCAACTGATTTATGGCCCTCTTCTCCGCGGAGTATTCCGATCCGTCTTCTTTCGAGAGCCTGCTCTGACGTCGGTGAGGGTGTCTCGGGGCTAGAAGGAACGTGAAACAGTGCACCGGTGTACTTTGACCATCTCTGATGGAGGATTTTCTTGAGGACAGTTTGAGAACTGCGCCTTGTTCGTCAGTTTCCCCGTGCCCTCCTGTGAAACTAGTGAAAGCAGTGAGGTGACGAGTGTGGTGTAAAAGTGGCAGAAATGTGATCACAACCGCAAATACATACGTAGGAATACCGGTAAAAATCTTGTCGCACAGCTGATGATTGGAATGAAATGATCATCTATTAGCTAAGAGGATCTGCCCGTGACATATTTACTCGACCTGCCGAGTTCCAGGGACAAAACCAACGGCAATTAATCGCAGTGCCGCATCCACGTCAATTGCCTGCTACCAATGATACGGATAAGACACCTTCTGGAATCGTTCGATCGAGTTAGGTCGCGAAGTTTCCGAAATCCTCTCGTAACAAGCTGGTGGGACGAGGTTATAGGAATGCGGAGGAGACACGTATAACGTATATAAATATATACAGATGTGATGTTCACGAAAGACGTTTGGGCTATTGGGGGTTGCAGCTGTGGAAGCGGCAGCTCCTCTACGTCTTCGCTTCCATATCTGCGCCTAGTAGAGAAACGTGTATACGCACAGCTCCGCGGATGTGGTGAGGTTGGCAAAGAGGGTGGGCGCTGTGTGTGGCGCCGGCAGATTTCTAAAGAGCAATGTGCCGTACACGCAAATTGGCGCAAATTGGCGCGAGCTTCCGCGCAGGTCTCTCACGTTTGCCTCCCGAGTTACAGAGAGAAAAGAGAGAAAAGAGAGAAAAAGATAAAGAGGGAGAGAGAGAGAGAGATCCTGCAGGAGACGCTAAGCCGCTGGCAAGCAATTCAAAGTCCTCCCTCGGTGTGCCAAGCCAGAGCCGCAGCAGCCATGCACCAGAGAGCCCAAGGTGCATGTATGTGTATACGGACTAGCCATGTATGGAGAAAACATAAGAAAGACGATGGGGGTGCAATGAAGAGAACGAGAGTGGCAAAAGGAATTCACGGAAGCAAGATAGAACGCCCGATAGAAGAGCCAACCTCCAGAGGGAAACAGGCACACACATGGAGCTATAGTTATGTTAAAACGTCAGGCTGAAGATAGTGAGGGAATTTCTCCTCGTTGCTCCAGTCTTGCGGGTTGCGGGTCTCCTGGGTGCCTGAGGAACCCAACGGAATGGAGGAACACACAAGCTAGAGTCTTCTCTTGGTGGATAAGACGCCGTGTGACCGGGCGGTGAGCAGAGGATACTTCGCCATCTGTGAATGTAAGAGGGTTGCCTCTGGGTGCTGATGCTAGGCTGTGTATATACGTATATGGAGCTGAGGATGTACGCCAGGGTGGTTTTGGCATGTTCTCCGCAACCCTCTGCAAAACCATCCCCCAACTATTCGGGATATAGCTTCGTGCCACTGCCATCTAGCTACACGCTTCTTCCTACTCTCTCGTAGTCGCCTTCCCTTCTCGGCCCACGTCTTTCCACCTCCGCGCCAGCCCTGCACCATCACCAGAACCTGCTGGCGAAGGGCGCAAACGTGGCTCGGCGCTATTCACATCCTTGGAAATTTGTGCAAGCGATATGTGCAGCAGCAGCAACGAAGAGAGGAGAATCCTATCGCGGTTGCTTTCAAGCTCACGGAGGAATCGCAGGTAATCAGGGAGTTGCAGCTGCTTTTGCGATAGAAATCCTGGCGTCTCTGTCGCAATTGGTGATCGAGGGGACTTCTTTTGGATAGATGCCTTGGGGAGTTGAGTAGGAATGCTTTGGGTCTGTCACGCTCAAGTACCCTAAACTGAAGGACTTGATGTACAAACAGATATTTTCGTGGGTTGTGGGTGGTGGAGATTTGATGCATACGCGGCTTTTGAGGACTTGCCAATGATCGGACGGTTGTTTCTTTCAGCAAGTTTTCCCAGGGGTGAGTCCGGCAAGACGTTTTCCAATCCTGATTCGATGAGGGTTGAGCGCTTTATTAGAATCTCCCAGTGTGGACCCAACTACAGGCGCCATACTAGTGTCATTCGAGGATTTCTACGCATGTACAAATATGCAGAGACTCACCAGAGTGTGAAACTCCTCCGTACTGGATACCCACCCCTTATTGACGGGTGGAGAGAGGGGGGGGGGTGGAACCGCGAAGTAGGGAACCTCGATACCTTTCTCGTGTTAGGCACCCAAGAAGTCTCTGAGCCGCTTACGCAACTTGGAATTAATTTCAAATGGCGGAGGTGAGAGCGAGATAGCTGCTGCGACCGCGAATCGGAGTGACAAACCAAGAAAGTTACTGGAGCAACTGGAAATGAGGATCTGGTCCAGAATCGACGATGTAGTTTCCACTTGAAAACTGCTTTTGGGAATGATTTTGTTCGATTGGATCGATCGGAAACATGCAATTTTTCTTGAAGAATCTTATATCAATTCCATTCTCACTTTACTGGAAATCTTCACCAAATCCGTTATCAATTGGACTGCAAGCTGTGCTTCGTCGTTAATTTTGGTGGAAGTTCATTCAGCAATGCCAACCTCGATGTAGTCAGCAAGCGTATGATCCACCAAGGCATTCCTTACATATGCGCATATACGTATACAGATAAGGCGTGTAGCAGGGTAATGATATACATTGTATATGCCTTCTGGGATAAGAGAGGCGTCGACCTCCTCTCGCGCAAAAGCTTCAGCCCCGAGGACATGCGAGAAATATCCAAGTGAGAGGCCCCCGAACCGAACGGAAGTCAGTAAGTAGGAGCAAAAGAGAGAAAGCGCTTCGCCTGCTACTTGGTATACTATCGGCGCAGTGTACAAGGACGAACGAGCCCTGGCAATTTCGACGTGTACACTTGCGGTGAAAGCGGCGATATGAGGTGACTTGGTAAACCTGACGAGAGAATTTCCCCTTTAGGGAAAGCGGGGAAAACTACCCACTCTTTCTCTCTCTCTCTCTCTCTCTCTCTCTCTGAAATTACAGTCAGCTATTGAAATCCATCCGGGCATGCAATGTACTGCAAGACCATTTTGGTTTGCAAATGAAGCAATGGTAATAATGTTTTCCGTTGATAGTTTGATTTCAAAAGTGTTGGCGAACGGGAAAACCTAGAATGAGGTAGTTCTCCCCAACTTCCAACGATGAAGACATCCGCGGCAATGCGGTTTAGCCTCGTTCATCAGGAAACGGGCCAAAGTCCTTTACTCGCTGATCCGAAAGAACGAGGATCCGGCAATTTTTCTCCAAGCTCCGGCAAATACAGTTCGTCGGGTACATATGTGTATGGTAGGGCTCGCAATCGATCCAATCGGTCCGTGTCCAAAGAGGATCAAAGCCAGACTCTCGACCCGGGGATGATTTCCGGGAGAAGAGAGAGAGAGAGAGAGAGAGAGAGAGAGAGAGAGAGAGAGAGAGCAAGAAAGCGCAAGAAGGTGGAAGTCTCGTAGCACACACCATCGACTCGCTGATCTCGGATAGCTCAGCCTTCTACCTTCCTTCGTCGATTGGGTGTTCGTTCCTAGGAACGTACCGGTAGATTCCTCTCTGTCTCTCTATGCCGGAGCTAACCCGGCTCCTTTACTACCCTTCTATCCCATTTCTATCCTCCTCTCTCGTTGATGCGGCGGAAGTCAAAAACCGTGATGGTGCTTCAAGCTATATACCAAGGGCTGCTCGCGAGAGAGAGAAAGAGAGAGTGAGAGAGCCCTCTCGATTCCTAGCCCTCCTTTCCCTCGGAGGGTCTCGGAACATCGGTGGGGCCCGCGCCGTCGACGTCGTTGTAGTCGTCGTACGTCGTCTTAACCGACAACGTAGGAAATCCCCTCTTGGGCGAGAGCCCAGAGGGTTACCATGGATACGACGGGGATGCGCGTGACGTAACCACCCACCAGCACCACCGGTGCCCGTTGAAACAAATGAAGGCACGTCCCTCCACCTTCCACATTGCCCGTAGTCCTCTCTTCCTCCCTTGCGCTCTTTCTCTCTCTCTCTCTCTTTCATTTGCCAACTTCTTCTCTTTATCACTCTATCTCTTTATCCCTATCCCTTTCCTCCTTCGTGCAACCTCTTTCTCTCATCGTCAGGCTGCTCGTCTGTCCACCGTTCGGATACGAACCCTCGCAACAGTCCAACAACCCCGGCGAAAGCCTGACGCTACTCCACTTAACTAGGCTCCGGATCACACCGTGGAAGGTCGTGCAGATGCGAGGCGGAAGAAGGGTGCGAGGCACCGTATACAAGCAGTGGCATACACACGGGGAAAGGCAGCAACCAGAGGGTTGAGGGTGTGCGAGGACGCGAAGAGGAATGGAGCTTCTGCCATACCTCTTCTCCTATATCTTGAGGATCGGTGCACACGAGACCCTCAGTGAGGACTCTGCGAGCCGAGAGGGAAGCAGAAGGGAAGAACCGATGATGTCCCGAGGGGTGTACACTCGGGGAAAACTATTGCCTTCCGTGCCATCCTTTTGCGCCCCACGTTAGCCGGGTCTACTTCCATCGTTCCTTCATTCCACTTCAGCCACAAGCATCCCTTTCTACCTTCTCTCCTTTGCATACTTATGGGGCGTGGAGAAAAACAGGAGGAGGGAGGGCGCGAGAGAGAAATCCACGGAATACAACGAAGGGATGAGATATCGAGGCACGTAGCATAGACTACGTACAAGTTGAACAGGAGCACGCGTGTTGCGAGGTATCCTCATGAACGTCAAATCTATGAGTTCCTACACAATACGGTAAGACTTCCGGTCCCATCGTTTCTGGCAGGGCTTCTCACGGCCTCGTTCCTCCTCCTACTCCCTTTCCTGGATAGCCTTTATTTTACGTCATTACGTTTTCCCCTATCTGGATTTACTGATGTACAGCCGCATTCGACGATCGAGTCGAAAGTTAAGTCTTCAACAAAATCTGTACAGCTGTTGGAATTCCATTGGAGAGATGATTCTTGGATGGATTCTTCGATAATTTGTCATTTCTATTTTAGAACTAAGTAGTCGCTTTCAGCTAACTGGAAGGGTAGTAGAGTCGAAAGTTAAGTCTTCAACAAAATCTGTCCAGCCGTTGGAATTTCATTGGAGGGATGATTCTTGGATGGATTCTTCGACAATTTGTCATTTCCATTTGAGAACTAAGTAGTCGCTTTCAGCTAACCGGAAGGGTAGTTTGTAGCGAAAAAATGTAGTTCCCTCATGTTGCGGCGAAGATCAGTATGTCGTCGGATATCCTGCTGTTTGAAATGTTTTTATAGACCCGGGGGTGTCGCGACGAGGACTCGCCTCCATTATCCTTTCAAATTGGTTATTTTCGGTAAATACCGTTTTGAAAAGCCAATAATGTTGTTTCCCTATTGTGACCTGGCTCGCTCATCGTTTACCCCAAAGCTTTTGATCCTTCTCACCATCCTCTCTCTCTCTCTCTCTCTCTCTCTCTCTCTCTCGTCGACACACCTCTCTTCATCTATTCCGTATTTCACATCGCACTCTTTTTTTCTTTCCCAGTGGCGAAAAAACCTGTGTGCGTACAGCGGGGTGTCCCCATGGGTTAGCCAGTTCGAGGGACAAAAAAGTAATCCCAAAAACGGCACAGGTGAGGCAAGCTCCCGGGTGGAGTATAGCCGCGTGGAAAAAAAGTGATCCCATCCCCGTTCCGGGGGACCAGGTAGAGTTGTGTCAAGGGTGAGAGAGAAAACCCCTTCACCCTCTTTCATCTCGCAGGAGATGGAAGGGGGGTTGTAAAAAGTTTCCGATACATCCGATAGTACCTGCAGTGACACACGCAGCAGTGTTGGTGCATTTGCTTTTTATACCTGAAGACTCGTATGTACGCAACCGAAACAAACCATGTCATCCAGAAACGGCATTGTGGGACACACTGAGAAGGCATCGTAAAGTCACGATCTTTGAGGACCGTTAAAGACCTTTTTTCGTCGTGATATTGGTGGCCAATGCTACGTGCCTGAGACAATCGCGATCAGCAGTCAAGTTCTTGGCTCTGGGTGAAATTCTTCGCGATAGGGAAAAAGAGCAAGGAAAATGGTGGAAGAAGTTGAGGAAGGCGAAAGACACGCAGCCGTGACGTTGGGGGTGAGGCAGAGTGAATATAATTCTCGGAGACGTGGCGGCTAGACGGTTGGGGCCACGAAGGCATACGGAGATATATAGGTAGGGAGAGAGAGAGAGAGACAGAGAGGAAAGCACCCTTTCTCCGGTGCCTCAACCTTGAACTATATTTTTAATTGCGATTTCCTCAAGCCCGTCCAAGATTCCTCGCTGGTGGTAGTCACCTTGGTAACACACTCTCAGAAGAAAGAGCAAGTTTTCTTGATGGTGGTAGTGATGGTGGGTGGCACGCTCCTCCAGACGATAACGAAAACAAAAGAGAAACAGTTTTCTACTTGCGAGAGGCTTTCTTCGTCTTTCGTACTTTCATACTTTTGTCTCACTCACTCTTTCTCTCGTACCTCGATTCACAAACCCACCGTAACACGGACGTTGCTATCACCTTCTCTCTCTCTCTCTCTCTCTCTCTCTCTCTCTCTCTCTCTCTCTCTCTCTCCCCTCTCTCTCTCTCTATCTCGTTTCCAGCCCCACTGCTCTAAGCAACAAGTAGCGCGTTCATTTAAGACGTGTCGAGGTTCTTTTGTTCGTTTAAAAAAGAAAGACGAAGGAAGCGAAGTGCGAGTGAGATTGGAGGACAGGCCCGAGAGAGATGAAGCAAGAGGCAAAGCGAGAGAGAGAGGGCCGCCCGCTCCGCAAAGTTCCGCTTAAGGGAGAAAAACGATCTGTCTAACCGCGGCTGCACTCTCATAGCAGTGGATAAGAAATTATACCGAGCAAAGTAAGATCGTTGAACAAGAGTTGAGTTTTCTTTTTTGTTTGCTCATTCTGAATCTCGTTATTCGTTTATCCTTCTACAAGTTTGCTAATTCTTCGTGTCATGATTTATCAAGGTGATCTCGAGGTAGCCTCCACTTAGGACATGACGAATCTTGCAACTTGTAAACTCGAGCAACCCCAAACCATCGGACTTCTTCATGCTAGAGACAGATTCCATGTAGGGCAAAAAGCAGATCGTCGTTGGGCAACTCATTGAATGAATGAGGAGGTCGGTGAAGTAGTGCTCATTAAAAAATAGAGGTATCACGGCTTGTCTATTTGGTCTATGAGGATGGGAACGTGATGGACCAATGAGACTCAGAGTTCCCACTATGGAAATAATTGGATTTGGACAACCAGTAATATGTAGAGTCCCCAATATGGAAACACTTGGATTAGGACAGCTAATAAGATTCAGACTCCCAAATATAGCAAAAACGGATTTGGACAACCAGTCATATTTAGACTGCCAAATATGGAAACACTTGGATTTGGGCGACCAATGAAGAAACCCTTAGATTTGGACAACCAAAAAGATTTAATCTCCCCAATACAGAAACACTTGGATTTGGACGACCACCTAGATTTAGACTGTCAAATATGGAAACACCTGGATGTGGGCAACCAATGAGACTCAAACTTCCCAATGAAGCAACCCTTGGGTTGCATATGCAATGAGATTCAAACTTCCCAATGAGGAAACTACTAGACGTGGAAAACCAAAAAGATTCAAACTTCCCAATAAGGAAAACACTAGACGTGGAAAACCAAAAAGATTCAAACTTCCCAATAAGGAAGCCACTAGATGTGAAAAACCAAAAAGATTCAAACTTCCCAATAAGGAAACCTCTAGACGTGGAAAACCAAAAAGATTCAAACTTCCCAATGAGAAAACCACTAGATGTGAAAAACCAAAAAGATTCAAACTTCCCAATAAGGAAACCTCCAGACGTGGAAAACCAAAAAGATTCAAACTTCCCAATAAGGAAACCACTAGACGTGGAAAACTAAAAAGATTCAAACTTCCCAATAAGGAAACCACTAGACGTGGAAAACCAAAAAGATTCAAACTTCCCAATAAGGAAACCACTAGACGTGGAAAACCAAAAAGATTCAAACTTCCCCATAAGGAAACCACTAGACGTGGAAAACCAAAAAGATTCAAACTTCCCAATAAGGAAACCCCTACATTTCAACAACCAAAACGATTCAAACTTCCCAATATGCAAACACTTGAATTTGGACAACCAAATAAGATCCAAACTTCCCAATGCAGAAACCCTTAGATTTGCACGTCCAATAAGCTTGAAACTTCCCAATAAGGAAACCCCTAGATTCAGACAACGAATAAGATTCAAACTTCACAATATCGAAACCCCTAAATTTAGATAACCAACATGATTCTAACTTCCCAATACCAAATCACTTGGGACTTCCTCATGAAAGAAACGATCACCTTCCCCACTTACAAAGCCAAAACAAAATCTTATTCAAATGACAAGCACCCCACCTACGTGGCACTACATACATTGAACGTTGGAAAAGATCCATCACTTTCCATTTTAGTCCTGTTTTGGCGTTCTCAACTCCCTTGGCCGAAGCGTAGAACACTGTTGGCCACCGCCTTCCTAGGATTCGGGTGCATTAGGATGGCTGATAAAAAAGGTGAAAATCTCTTTCACACACGCGACATATGGCATATCCGGGTCCCAGCACATCCGGCTAGTTAGCGCGTGTTCAGCGATCGGGCACACCGACTTCGATCTTTGCAACTGCTCGTCCCATACTATTGGATGCTGGCTTGGCATTTTCACGCACGCTCTACAACCATTTGCGTGCCTGCATACGTTATAGGTGATGTTCTTCCCTACCCTCTCTCTTGCTCTCTCGTCTTTTCTCTCACCCGTCCCATCTCGTCCCAGCATCCCATTCAGCTCTTTCAATGGATCAACTCGCTTCGTTAACCAGTCTGTCGCATTTTTTACCCATCATCCCGAAAGGGCAACCCTTTTTTCTCATTTTTTTTATTCCCTCATATATATTCCCAGCTCTCGCTCTCTCGCTCGCTTCTTTCCCAATTTGAATACATTGTACCCTCGGTCGACATACATATGTATACCCGAACCGATAGTTTCACCCCATGCTCAAACTAGGCATAGCAATGGCAGTGGCTGGATGCTGTATATACGTATGTATATATGTACATAAAGCACACCTACGGTGATGCTATACGGCTCTCCGTTATTGTATCCATTATACATTCACGCAAACGCGTGTACATACCTTCTGTATATATACACATGTATCCATAAATAAATACACACACATATTATATATGTATTTGAGGATGAAATATTTTCAACCCGTTATATCGATGCAATCTTAGCACATTTGGGTTTTTGGGGATACTCCTAGATTTTTCCAACCGGATCGTTGATTTTGGCAACCGGCCTTCCAATGATCCTCAAATATGCTGATATTTCTCCGGAGGTGATTTTAAAGTCATCAAGGTTCACACGACGATGGAAGTGAGGGCTACCATAAGGACGACCCTCGAAGTCCTGTGTCCTTGTAATAACCTTTCCCCGAATGTACAGGGTGTCCCATTATAAAACTCATTACAATATCTCCAAAAGATGAGGCCATACGAAAAAATGTTTCGTACACAAGTTTTATGGCTAACAGAGTAACATCTCATAGTATCATGAATTCTTTTTTTGGTCGATACGTTTACGAGATATCGCGATATTTTTGGATTTTTCGGTCCGAATCGGATAGTTTCGATTTTACCAAAAAATTGCTGTTTTTGCTACGAATACACGGAGAAAAAAAATGTGTAGCTTGAAAAAGGAGAAGTCGTAGCGGTTTGAAGATTGCGGAAATATCGTATGTTATTTCCGAATTCTCGGCGTATGGATGGACCTTTTTCCTTACGCTAATTTTCCTGTCGCTTTTTTCGTGCCTCCGTCGCTGCTCCATGTCGCCTCTCTCTCGTACAGAAAAGACGACAACAACGAGGTGAAGATTTTTCTACCTGGCTAAGCCCGCGGGCTACCACATTTCGTTGCCTCTGGCTTGACCGAGTTTTATTTTTCTCGTTGGCTCTCTCTTCCTCTTGTATCTATCTTTATATAAATAGGTATGCACACACACACACGCACATGTGTGTGTGTGTGTGTGTATTTATGTACATAGGTATGTGGGCTTCCTCTTCCGTTCCCTTTTCCTATATACATCCATACCTCTCACCTCTCACAATGCAACTGATTTTGATTTATATGACGCGAACGACAGTCGAACGAGAGCCGAAGGGTTGCAGGTTCGAAATATACGATCCTCTCCCTTTTCACCCATCTCTCTCTCTCTCTCTCCTGTGTCTCTAGAATTTGCCGCGAGGGGTGCAATATTTCTCCTCGCGTTTTTTTTTTCTTTCAATTGATTCTTTCGAAGGGTTCAACGATCCGTGGCGAGCGCCGGGGATGCGCGAGGAAATTATAAATTCATATCCATGGACGGTGCACGAGGATGACGGGTATAACGGAGCTCGTTTCGCTCCGGGGAATCAGAAATTTTGGTGTTACAAACCGAAGCCAAAGAATATTACGGTGCAATATGGACAACGAACCCTTCACCATCTCTTGCCGTATCAAATTTTACATAACGTTTTTCCCTCTCTCTCTCTCTCTCTCTCTCTCTCTCTCTCTTCTCTTTGTCTCCATCCTTCATGTCTCCTTTCCCAACACTGCAACCTCCCAACCTTCGATCTCCACCGCAGGAAAAAGCACCGATGACTTCTTCGTCTTTCGCTCTAATTTCGAACGAAACGTGTCGCGAATGAAAAAAATAAAAATAAAAAAAGAAACGCCACGAAGCCGCGAAAGGCTCCGAGCTATCGAGGGAGCAGGATCCCCGCTCGCTCCTGGCGCGGAATAAAAGCGGAAACTAAACGAGAAGGGCAAAGGAGAAATACGCGTCTTCGTCGAAAAATTGGACCTCGAGTGCGGAGGGTATGAGACACAAATCTGATTTATTCCGATTTGCGTGCCCGGGGGCTGGCGACGCTTCTTCCGCGAGAAGCGGACGTAATATTCTCACGCGAGCACATCAGATCCTCTCTCTCTCTCTCTCTTTCTTGCGATCCCTGTCGACTTTCTGTATACCCCCCGTACTCATCTTCCGCCATCTCCCTTCGTCTTTCATCCCTCGATATTTCAACCCCATCAATAACTGATATACGAATTCCGGCTAAAGACCGTCGTCGGGAGAAAGCTCCCCTGGAGTCCTGGTGACACGCATCCACCCCCCCCCCTCCCCCACCCCCTTAAGCCGATCTTTCTTCGCGCTCTCCTCTATATCTAGCGATTATTCCGCAGAGCCTGTTCACCTTTGTACTCCCTTTCTTACGTACGCGAATATATATATATATATATATATATATATATATATATATATATATATATATATATACAGGGTGTCCCTCGTATCTCTGCCACCCGAAACAACTCGGTAATTATCGACGTCACAAAAAAAACATTTCAGACAAAAGTTGTACGATCTGAAGGGGGCTATCAAATGCGACCAATTTTTTTTTATTTCGGTGAGAACGCTGACGCACAGTGAAGGTCACCTTCACTTTTTTTAATGGAATGGTACATTTTTTTTCCGACCATCTTATGGAGCACCTCAAGCCGCATAAAAAACATTAGGGGGTCAAAGTCGTTCAAGGTCAAAATGAAATAAAAATCTAAATATCTCGAATCACTACCAAATATTTGGTAGTGATCCGAGATATTAAGATTTGTATCATCGATACTGACCTTGAATGACCTATAACGACTTTGACCACCGAATGCTTTTTATGCGGCTTGAGGTGCTCCACAAGATGGTTGGAAGGAAATGTACCATTCAAAAAAGTGGAGGTGACCTCCACTGTGCGTCAGCGCCTCCACCGACATAATAAAAATCGGTCGCATTTGATGGCCCCCTTCAGCCCGTACAACTTTTGTCTAGAACATTTTTTTGTGACGTCGACAATTGCCGAGTTATTTCGGGTGGCAGAGATAAGAGGGAAACCCTGTATATATACAGGGTGTCCATCTGTCCTGTTATGAATGGATAATCTTGCAACTGTCGAGAGGTCAGATTATATCCTACTATATACTGAAATTTTAGTTTAGTAAAAGTCCCACAGTTTTCGGGATTTTGGGCTTTATGTTATTTTTTGAGATCATCTTTTTTTGGTTTTTCGCATGCCATTTCTACAAATGATATGAATCGATAATAACTAAGCAACTTTTCAAAGTAATGGGCACGATATGCGTAGTACATTTTTTTACACCATAAAGTTTCCTTAACATTTAAGGTTAAAAAGGAGACTTTTCTAGATAAAGCAAATAACCAAGAGTACTTTTTAAACAACCGGGGCAAAAAAATTTATCATTTGGAGAAATGGCATGCGAAAAACTCAAAGCAGATGATTTTTATCTCGAACATCGTGAGACTTTTACTATACTGAAATTCCAGCATATAGTAGGACATGATCTGGCCGATCGACAGTTGCAGGATTATCCATTCATAACAGGACACCCTGTGGGTGTGTATATGTGTATATATATATATTGACGCGTAGACGAATATTACGCATGAATTCGAGTGGAGGTGCGTCCTCGAAAAGCGAAATACTCGAGTATGCGTACGTGACATTTTTTTCCTCGAGTACACATAGCCATATACTCACTGGATGAATACACAGGGTGGCCTGAAGACTGACGTCGAAAAGGAAAATCTAGATGCCTCCTATCAATACCTATCTGCATCATCCCCACAACATGGATCTTTTTTAACTCGATCTCTACGATATTTTTTCCTTTTCTAGAAAAAAGGATTTTTTGTTTTTCTCTTTTGTGTATGTACCTCCTCGCGATCTTTTTTACTTGTGCTATCATTATGGAGTGTCCAGTTGAGCAATTTTCTTGACTTTCTTCTTTTCTCTACGATCTCTTCTACTTTTCGAGAAAAAAGCATTCTTTTGTTTTTCGCTTTTGTGTATGTACTTTCCTCGCGATTTGTTTTACTTGGGTTATCGTTATGAAGTGCACTGTTGAGCAATAAATAAATGGCGAACTGAACACTCACGTGAATGCCTCAGATTTTGCGCAAAAGGTAAACGAAATAGCTTTGAGATGATCTGTAACTAAAGTTCAGATGATCGAGAAAAATACTTATAGTAGTAACAATGACTTCGAGTTGGTTTTTAAAAGTTCTGAGAGGAAAATACTCGAGAGAGTGAAAAAATAAGGCTTTTTTGTCGAAAAGTAGAAAAGGTCGTGGAAGATACATGCGGTGTGTTGGATAACTAGGTATTGATAAGAGGCGTCTAGATTTTCCTTTCGGACGTCATTCGGGCCATGGTGTATATATATATTTTTATATATACGTAGTCTATAGAAACATATCTATACATATACATACATACACACATATATATATATATATATATATATATATATATATATATATATATATATATATATACTATTCCGAGAATAGTCTCGAGGGATCAAATGTTCGCGAACACCGTTCAATAGGGATAGTACAGAAAAATACGTTTCTCAATTTCCAGTAAATATTACGCTCCTCTGCAACTTATTTTCTATGATTTATTCATTTGTCGAAAGTACCCCAGCGGCATTCAATACTGACACATATTTGCAGGCGCGTCGATCCACCGAGCAAACCACAATAACAGTCAGGAGTATTTATACGACATTATGCTTGTTGTTCGAAAATGTTAAGTTTGTGAATTTTGGTTTGTGAGTTTCCCTGGTTTATTTTCATTTATTTTTCGAAGTTACATTTCATAATGTCAGATATTTATCATTTATCAAAAATATCATTTGCAGAGTTGATATGAAAATCAACACAACCAAAAAGCTTGAAAGTATGTCTTCACAGAAATACTCGCAGGTACACACGCACATGTATAACATGAATATATATGAATATATATATATAGGGTGTCCCTCTTATCTCTGCCACAAAAAAATGTTTCAGACAAAAGATGTACGGTGTGAAGGGGACCACCACATGCGACCAATTTTTTCATTTCGGTGGAGGCGCTGACGCACAGTGAAGGTCACCTCCAGTTCTCAAAATGGAATGGTACATTTTTTCAACCATTTTATGGAGCACCTCAAGCCGCATAAAAAACATTAGGGGGTCAATGTCGTTCAAGTTCAGTATCGATGATACAAATCTAAATATCTCGGATCACTTTCAAATATTTGGTAGTGATCCGAGATATTTAGATTTGTATTTCATTTTAATAGGTGACCTTGAATGACCTTGAACGACTTTGACCCCCTAATGTTTTTATGCGGCTTGAGGTGCTCCACAAGATGGTTGAAAAAAATGTACCATTTCATATTAAAAAGTGGAGGTGACCTTCACTGTGCGTCAGCGTCTCCAATGAAATGAAGAAAAATTGGTCGCATTTGATGGCCCCCGTCACACCGTACAACTTTTGTCTCGAACATGTTTTTGTGACGTCGATAATTACCGAGTTATTTCGGGTGGCAGAGATCAGAGGGACACCCTGTATATATGTATATATATATATATATATATATATGTGTGTGTGCGTGTGTGTGTGTGTGTGTGTGTGTGTGTGTGTGTGTGTGTGTGTGTGTGTGTGTGTGTGTGTGTGTGTGTGTGTGTGTGTGTGTGTGTGTGTGTGTGTGTGTGTGTGTGTGTGTGTGTGTGTGTGTGTGTGTGTGTGTGTGTGTGTGTGTGTGTGTGTGTGTGTGTGTGTGTGTGTGTGTGTGTGTGTGTGTGTGTGTGTGTGTGTGTGTGTGTGTGTGTGTGTGTGTGTGTGTGTGTGTGTGTGTGTGTGTGTGTGTGTGTGTGTGTGTGTGTGTGTGTGTGTGTGTGTGTGTGTGTGTGTGTGTGTGTGTGTGTGTGTGTGTGTGTGTGTGTGTGTGTGTGTGTGTGTGTGTGTGTGTGTGTGTGTGTGTGTGTGTGTGTGTGTGTGTGTGTGTGTGTGTGTGTGTGTGTGTGTGTGTGTGTGTGTGTGTGTGTGTGTGTGTGTGTGTGTGTGTGTGTGTGTGTGTGTGTGTGTGTGTGTGTGTGTGTGTGTGTGTGTGTGTGTGTGTGTGTGTGTGTGTGTGTGTGTGTGTGTGTGTGTGTGTGTGTGTGTGTGTGTGTGTGTGTGTGTGTGTGTGTGTGTGTGTGTGTGTGTGTGTGTGTGTGTGTGTGTGTGTGTGTGTGTGTGTGTGTGTGTGTGTGTGTGTGTGTGTGTGTGTGTGTGTGTGTGTGTGTGTGTGTGTGTGTGTGTGTGTGTGTGTGTGTGTGTGTGTGTGTGTGTGTGTGTGTGTGTGTGTGTGTGTGTGTGTGTGTGTGTGTGTGTGTGTGTGTGTGTGTGTGTGTGTGTGTAGTTGATTTGATTGTACCTGCCTTCACGAGGTGCATCTCCCGCTATCGTCCTCTTTCTGTCAGGAACTCGACGGAAGGAGCCTCCTCGATGCCAAGCATTCGAGCAATAAAGGTGAAAGAATGAGAACTCCGTGGAGTGTGCGAGAATTTCTTGAGCATTGCAAAAACGTGAAGGTGAGTGTGAGAGTAAAAAGTCTCACATGTCTAACCGTAGACATATATATATCGGTACTTTATATATATATATATATATATATATATATATATATATATATATATATATATATAAAGAACCGACACTGGTGGATTGGCAGTCGGGTTTGAGCTCCGGCGGTCCTTCGAGCTAAACAGGGTTGTTCATGGCCGATACGCGGAGCGCTGACTGCTAATAAATACGTACATCCGCAAGGATGTACGTTGGAATTAAGAAAATAAAAATATAAATATATACATTATACGATCACACAAGTAATGACGCATATATGTACTTTTCCTGTGATGCCTCTGTACCTTATTTATATAAAACAACAATGCAATGAACAATAACAACATTGATATACAACAATTATAGCAATAGTGACTCAAATTCAGAAAATTTGAGGGGAAGACAGCTGTTCGTCTATCTATTTGACGTCGTTTGGCAAAGTTTCGACGGGATCTGAAGAGCCGTTTCAGAGATTTTTGGGAATCTATAATTGCTCTACCATACCGGCCGCGATGAGGTGTCATTCCCTCTTAAGTGTCCGCATTCGAAACTCATGTATGTGATAAAGCATAGAAAACTATTGGACACGTATTTTTTTATCGGCGAAACAACGATTTTAAGGGAGGAAACCACCCCTCAAAGAGAGACGTGTCAAGGGATGATTTTGCAGTTTCACCCACAAGCAGTCTAAATGAAAAAGAAACCAAAATTCTTCTAATGTAAAGCGGTGAAAAATCCACTATAGAAGTATTGAAAAAAAATTAAGGGATGAGTTTCTAAGTTTCGAAACTAAATTAAGGGAGACCTTTCTTAGAGGTGTGGTTTCCCCCCTTGAAACCGTTCTTCTGCCGACAAAACAAAATACGTGTCTAATAGTTTTCGATGCTTTGTCACATATATGAGTTTCAACAAAATCAAAGGTGGAGACTCAAGTGATATTCCTTGTGAGAAGTCAACTGAATCTGTTTTGCAAACTGATCAAAGGGATTCTTTTTTTATACTCGATTTTATACTCGAAGAGAGCAGCGGGCCAATTAGATCCGTAAATTAACCACGAAGTTTTTCTTTATCTTCAAAATCTTTGAAAAATACTGCTCTTTCACGATGGACACTTTACCTACTTTGAATTATTTTTATCGCGACTTTTTTTTATGATGTCAAAGTAAAAGAGGTCAGGGCGTTTATGAACGAACGAGATTTTCACTTTCGTTCGTTAAGTGGGAAAAGTTCGCTGACCCTGGACTCTCCGCGACCCTGGCCCAGAAACAAAAGCTAGACAAGTTTCACCCCGGGGTAGTTTTCGAGGAAGAAGGGGGCTGTGAAAAAACCGAGGGAGGAACGGCTCTTCCTTGTGAATAATTCAGCCGGTGAGCCGCAAGCTTGGAAAATGAGGAAAGAGTTCAGTAATGTCGGCAAACTTTTGCCGCGGCGGGCGCGCGAGCTCCTCGAGAGAAAACACAACGAAAACGGTACAGGGTTGAAGAAATTTCCCCTTCTCGATTTTCACGGCCACCCTTTGGCTTGTCCATCATCGTGTGAAAAAAAAAATCCACGTTGCTATGGTCGACAAAAAAACGTCCGAGCGTATCGGGGCCTTTTTCTGACAGCCAGTAGTCAGACTTGGAGATGGGAAGAGAGTTCGAGACCCCTTAAGGCAATTTTATTTTGATCCTGGATCACATTTTGGATTTACATACTTTTTGAAGGAAAATGACAGAATGCAACGAAAAGTATTTTAGTTTTTTTATAATTTTATTTATTTGTATTTTTTTATTACTTATTTTCTTTTTATAATTTTTTGCAGATTTAGCTTGCAAATTTCGAATAACCACATTTGCATTGATTTGCGTTGCGTGGACATGTAAAAAAAAACATCGATTAGGCGAAAACAAAAAGTTCATTGCGTTCGAACAGACCCAAAAATTTAAAATAGCGATCGGCCTGAACTACATTTTTACATTTGAAGGATACTTAGTAATAGAAATCGAAATAATGATTAGATAATTTATAAACCAAAGGAATAAAAAAACGCCAAAGGATCGAGTCCAAGGATCGAGAAAACCAAGATGGCGGCGGGCTGTAACGGAATATTTCCTTTTTCGGTTATTTGACAATCAACATTGGGAAACTTAGCCATAGAAATCGAGTAAATAACTAGACAGTTTATAATCCAAAGAAAACACCGAAGGATCGAATCCCTCGACCTTCACGAATAATCAAGATGGCGTCGGGCCTAAACTGAATTTTTTCGTTTCCGGATATTTGACAATCAACATTGAGATACTTAGGAGTAGAAATCGAGAAAAGAAGTAGACAATTTGTAACCCAAACAAAACCCCAAAGGATCGAGTCCCTCGACCTTGGAGACGAACTAAGATGGCGACGAGTCCCAACTGAATATTCCAATCAACAATAGGATACTTAGGAATAGAAATCGAGATGACAACTAAATCATTTATAACCCAAACAAACCTAAACAATTCCTCCAAGGATCGAGTCCCTCGACCTTCACGAAAAAAAACAAGATGGAGACGGGATCAAACTGAACTTTCCATTTCCGGATATTTTACAATCAACATTGGGGATACTTAGCAGTAGAAATCGAGATAATAGACAAACAATTCCCAACGCAACCAACCCAAACAAATCTTCCAAGGATCGAGTCCCTCGACGTTAACGAAAAACCAAGATGGCGACGAGGCTAAGCTCAACTTTATAGTTCCGGATATTGGACAATCAACATTGAAATACTTAGCAGTAAAAATCGAGATAAAAACCAAACAATTCGTAACGCAACCAACCCAAACAATTCCTCGAAGGATCGAGTCCTCCGACCTTCACGAAAACCAAGATGGCGACGAGCCTAAGCTGAACTTTTCAATTCCGGATATTGGACGATCAACATTGGAATACTTAGCAGTAGAAATCGAGATAATAACTAAACAATTTATAACTCAAACAAATCGCCAAAGGCTCGAGTCGCTCGACCTTCACGAAAAACCAAGATGGCGACGAGTCAAAGCTCAACTTTCTATTTCCGGCAAATTTAACAAATCACGACTACACCTACGCCCATATTGAGAAACGCGGCAGAGTCCTGAGCACCGATTAATTAAAACCCGCGCCGAGATATCAAAGATCGATCAATACCTGCAATATCCGTGGAACGATAAATATGTATATCGGTGTATTCGGTGCTTGGCCAACTTCCGGAACCTACCGGCGCACCGAAACAAAAGGAACAACTACGCTCCTTCTTTTTCTTCTTCTCTTCAGACGCGAATAAATACGAGGGATTAAAATTCAGTCTCGTTTCCTCGACATTACCTCGCGGCGCGCCGCCTTCTCTCGAAAGCGCGAGCGAAGACTCCGACGACTGAACTTCGTACTTCGGAGCTTTTTTTTTCTTCTTCCTCTTCTCGTCGAGCTTGTCGCTCGCGAGGAGAGCCGCTTAATTTAACGACACGCGCTCCGACGGGAATAAGAACAAAAGGAGGGAGGAGAAAAAAAACGGGAAGCTGAGAGTTTTCGAATCTCGACCTACCGCAAGCTCTTTGCGATCCTTCGTCGCATCGAGAGGACGACACCGCGAACAACTTTTTACTCGAGTGAAAGCGAATTAATTATGAATGAATTTATCAGAATTTAAGGGGTTAGGCCATTCTAGAGGCCGAAAAAATAGAATTTTTGGGATTTTTTTTCAGAAAACCTCTAAAGTAAATCGAGATTACAAAAAAGGGTGTTTATCATACATATCAGTGACTGTGTGCAACCATTTTTTTGAAGCGATTAATTTCAAAATGGCGGCTGTGCAGCGTTTATCTCGAAACTGCATTTTTTAAGTTGCCCGGCAACATAACTCACAACGAACATCCCGCAGGTGACACCCTTCGATTTTGTTGAAATTTGGATATGTTATGAAGCACCGAAAAGTAAGCGATACGTATTTTTTTTATAGGCGGAAAAACGGTTTTCAGGGGTGAAACGAACCCTCGAAAATAGGGGTGTTTTTCGTTTTTCGTCGATAACGTTATCGTTCTCATCTCCAATGTATAGTAAACAAAAAATAAACATTGTTGTAATTTGAAATTTTTTAATATCTCGTACCGTTAAAACGTTATCGACGAAAAACGAAAAACATCCCCATTTTTGAGGGTGCGTTTCAGCCCTTAAAACCGTTTTTTTCGACGATAAAAAAAATACGTATTGCTTACTTTTCGGTGCTTTATAACATATCCAAATTTCAACAAAATCGAAGGGTGTCACCTGAGGGATGTTCCTTGTCAGACAATTTTCAACCGATTCACTTGAAATGTTGAATATATCTTGAAAAATATATTATCTATGGAAGTACGTAGGATTTTTTTTATAATGCACAGTTCATTTGTTATTAACAATTATCTGACGATTTTTTAGGCAAATTTTTGGAAAGTCAAAAATTTGCCTAAAAAATCGTCAGATAATTGTTAATGACAAATGAACTATGCAATAAACAAAAATTCTACGTTCTTCCATAGACAATGTATTTTTCAAGATATATTTAACATTTCAAGTGAATCGGTTGAAAATTGTCTGAGTTATGTTCACGGCCAACTTAAAAAATGCATTTTTGAGATAAACGCTGCACAGCCGCCATGTTGAAATTAATCGCTTTAAAAAAATTATTATATACAGTCACCGATATGTATGATAAACACCTTTTTTTGTAATCTCGATTTATCTTGTAGTTTTTCTGAAAAAAAATCCCCAAAAAGCCTGTTTTTCGGCCTCTAGAGTGGCCTTGAATTGACAAAGAGTCTTTTCCACCCAATGGACCTTTAGGGCTTTTGGAATCACGTGGCCCTTTCGCTTTTAAAGGAGGCTTTGTCCTTGGAGTGCCATATTTCAGGTGTTTACATTTTATTTTTTTTAAAGGAAACGAATAAAGCTTTTTGAGTGCGGTTTTTTTCTTGCTTTTATTCATGATATACAGAACGTTAAAAAAAATTTTTTTTTGAAAAAAAAAACCAAAATGGCAGCCGTTGCAGCTCGGCGAAAACAGGTCCTCAAATCGCGGGAGGTAAACGGCTGACATCACTGCCCCCTCTTTGTTGATCTGAAACACAAATTCAAAGCATATTATCAATCTGTGACCCTTTGGTCATGGAATGACGGATGCGTTTTTCGTTTAGTACAAATTTCGGAAAATGGCGGAAATTAAAAAAAATCGAATTTTCGCGTTTTTTTTCGCATAAAAAGATAAATAATAAATGCAAAAATGTATCTATCGGAAAAACGATCCGTCATTCCGTGAAGACATATTTTCTGAGTATGCTCTCCAAATTTCAGGTCGATATGTTAATTACAGCGGTCAGGAGAATGTCAGCCATTTTTAAAAACGTGTTTTCGAGTAAAACGCGAAAACACGTTATAATTACCGCTAATCGGCAATGCCTGGTCCATAGAGGCATCCCTCCTCTTCTTCTAGCTGCTCATGTTGAGCCGTTAACATCTCCCGCCGATTTCAAGGACAAAGTCTCCCTTAACCCATAATTGTCATTCTTCTTTTTTCGGGTCCGTGGAAGACGCCCCTTTCACCCCCTTCTCTCCCGGGCTCTTTGGCGACAAAATTTGGCGCAGGAGGGCACAGGGAAACTGCGTAAAACTCGGCTTAGCGATCACCGATCCGAATATTGGAAAGTTGTCGTTCTTGCTCGTGCTCATCACGCACTCCTGAGACTCGCTTCTCCCATAATTAATTCACTTATGGCACACAAACACACACACCAAGAAAACCAAGCTCGGCTTCGCCCGGTATTCATTTTTAAGTCGTCTCTCGTGCTCCGAGGCAGCTACAAACAAAACACTGTGACGTAGTTTGAAAGCGATGAATGAGGGAGCAACAAGAACGACGAGCGAAAATAAAACGGGAGGGAAGGAAGCAAAAAAAAAATCGGCGTTTTGATATGCATGGAACGATTGCAGGCTGACGCGAACTTTGTCTACTGGTGGATGCACTCTCTTGACTCCCGCGTGCTAACGGACTCCGGGTCGGGGGGTGAGATTTGGTCCGGCGAGGAACAAAAAGCGGGAGGGAGGGGGGGGGGGGGTGAGCGGTGACGAAGAAAACGCGTGTAAAACAAAAGAACTCGGAGGGGGCAAATTACGGATTCAAACGGCTCTCTTTTGTCTTTTCATGTTTATTTCTTTGTTTTTGCGCCGACTGTATTGTTCGCGAGGGACGCTGGCGGACAGGGGATGCGAAAAACGGGGTAAAAGGGACGTGGAAGGGCTCACCCTCGCACACACACACACTGCAGAGCTTTGTCGGAACTCGCCTGGTAGCTTTTCGTTATTCTTCTGCTCTCCTGTATTTCTCTTTTCTTCCTCGTCGTACTTCCTTCCCTCTTTTTTTCTGAAAACAAAGAGAAAACAAAAATCAAAAATCTCTCACTCGCTTGCGATTCTCTAGCAACGGTCGTTTTTTCTTTTGCCTCATTCTTCGGGATAACCGACGGGAATTCCGAAAGTCATGATCGTGAACTCGTCAACGTTTCTTCAAGGTTGACACTCCGTACGAGTCGTTCTCGATAGAGAGAGCTGATCAGAGAGATCTTTCGGTCGCCATCACTTGGCCACAACCGAAATAGGGTTTTACAATCGGCACAGTAACGGTCCACGACTGGTTGCCAGAGAAAAAACGATGGCGCGGTAATGGCTATGTAAGCGGGCCAGATCCGAACCATGCATGGTTGTTAATGGTAAACCATGAATGGCTGCTAAGACTTGGCCAAATATCATACGCCCATATTGGCCCAGCAACAGCTGCCGCATCTTATGCAGGAAATGAAAAACAAAAAAATTACAAATCATGAACATAAAAATCCGAGTAGTATTTTGTTTGTTTTCTTATGCTTTACTTGTGTCCATGTACGTAGAATAATTGCATTAAAAATGCTTTCTGCATTGTTCAAGTTTTTACCTATTATCGAGATCGAACCTACGTCTTTTATTCTAGTGTTTAGCGCCCTGCCCACTTAGCCATCCTAACACTTACAGAATCCTTCGTTTTTTCGTTACTTACTTTTATGCCGATAATGTTATTCGTGACGTTAAAGTTTACCGACAATTTTTTTGGTCCATTTAGGCTGTAAAAATAACTAGCTCGTTTTGGGTGAAGTTCCGAAAAGTATACTCCCCTGATCGAGCTGAAATTTTTCACCGAACTTCCTCTCAATATCCTAAGAGAAACCCTTAAGGCGTTACCCCCACTTGTAGCGCAAAAAACGGCCTTTTTCATGAATTTTTTTAAAGAAAACTTCAAAACTTTTTTAATCGATCAATATACCATCTTAAAGAACATATCTTGAAGAACTTTCAATAATTTTTTTATTGAAAAATATTACATTGTTTAGTGGCAAATGGCCGTCAATGAAATAATGTTTTTATATACACGGTTTGCGGTGACCAACATTGCAGCGAAGTGGATCATGTGAAAAAAAAAATGCGGATGGATTTAGTCAAATATAAGTATAAACTAGTCTTTAATCGAAGGATTTTGAAAAATATTCATTTTTCACAAAATGGCGGACAGTCAAAGTTAATGGTTCGATTTTGACGGAAAAAACGGCCATTTTTTGGCTATAAAACGGCACATTTTTTTTCGAAAAAAAAATCGAACGATGAAAGACTACATTTTTATGTATTAAATGAGCCTGCAAAATTTCAAGAAGATCGGTTCATTAGTGTTCGAGTAATCTTGGTCACCGACTTCAGAAATGCCATTTTGAGAAAAACGCGTTTAAAGTTTCTCTTTCAACGCTCTTTCAACGCGGATTCTTCTCTTTCAACGCTCATATCTCAGTCAATTTTGTTCGGATCGACTTGAAATTTTCAGGACATATTCTCAGATACTTATACTTCAAAAAAATGCAATAAAAAAAATCGATTTTTTCAATATCGCAAGTGGGGGTAACCCCTTAACGGATTTTTGACGACTAGCAATATTTTTCGACGTATCGCATTATCAAGTTTATTATTTCACGCCATACGAGTATATCTATACATCCGACAGATACTCCCAACTCCTCCGGCCTTGCTTCCTGGCAAACAGTGCTCGCCCGTACGTGCATGTCACTTGCCATGTGGGATGGGTTTGTTTGGGTTTATTTAGTATAGTAGGAGCGCAGTGCAATAAATAACTTTCAATATACGATATATCGAAAACTATTGCTAGTCGCCAA
Organism: Ophion ellenae; assembly: GCA_963210295.1. Taxonomy (NCBI): domain Eukaryota; kingdom Metazoa; phylum Arthropoda; class Insecta; order Hymenoptera; family Ichneumonidae; genus Ophion; species Ophion ellenae. The sequence goes on from OY723392.1 coordinate 34,160,440, forward strand.
TATCCTTTTAAAGGTTCTCTTAGAATATTAAAAAGAAGGTCTGTGCAAAATTTCAGCTTCATCGGTGGGATATGCTTTTCGAAACCTTATCCCTCCTTTTTACGTATTATTATTACAGTTTAACGACCTGCATTTGCAAAACGCCCAAAAACAAACCATCAATGGCTGGGATAGATCTGGCAAGCCGTTCATCCGACTACAGTACCCCAATACTGGTCGACGAATTATTGGCCGATTATCAGCAAACCGTTTAATGGCTGAATGCTGGCATTTTTGTTACGACAGGCGATCCTATATGGGAAGGGCACAGGGAAACTGGGAAAAACCTGTGGAGAATACAGACGGATATGTCTTCACTGTGCGTTTGCCGTTGGAAAATCGGTAAAATTCGCGTTCCATTCACCCATCCGAGTACTGGCCCGGGCTGTGCTCCACGGGAGGCCACCAAAGCTGCATGCTGATCGTGTGACGACTCCCGTCTCAAGTTTTTTTCCAAAGATATCCTTTTCGCAATCATCATTGAACAATCAAATTGCCGGGCAGACTTACATACCTAATAAAGAGACCTTTGTCTCCACAGGCACAGGTGCAAATTCGACGGAGCAGCTCGGTAATATTTCGGGAGTCTCGGTAGGGTATTGTTTAATAGAAACGATGATTCTCGAGATGAGCGGTACGAGACAGATCGTTGAAACTTTCAAAGATCAATTAAAGCTGTGCTCTCGTTTCGTTCATTGTGAGTGACTTGACGTGATTACGATCCGATATCTCCGCGACTGGCCACGTTCACTGGGAGTGCCGTCGCTTCCGAGTGAATTTTACAATTTCGCCTCTTCGACAAAAATACATCGGGCACTTGCTGTAATTGACATGATTTTTGCGGCCATTCCGCGCGAAGCGGAAATGTCTGATAATCATTTTTGCCACGACCGCTGGATGACAACTATCAGCAAATTGGATTAATCGTCAGGAATAACGTCACGAGGGACAGGAAAGAGGATGATGATGAAGAAGAGGGTGGTGGATAGGGATGGAGGGCGAGCCAGGCGATGATGATAATTTTATGTGCGCTTGATTAGCGACGAAAATCTCTTGACTCAGTGCCGATCGTATGAGAGAGCCACAGTGGCCAAGATAGCCCAGGAGGAGACGGGAAACGGAGCCTAAGAGAGAAAAAGACAGCGGGAGACGAAGTAGGTAACGTCTATCCGACTGCAGCATCAGCACTAACTGACAGCCTACCTGACGTAACTCAAAGATTCACGAACTCGTTCCTACGATCGTTGTGACTGCCATCTCCGCGCTGCAACTTAAACAAATAGTGCTTTCACGCTCTTTCCCACTACTGGCCTTCTCTCTCACTTGTCGTTTCTTGCCACCTCAAGCGAATGAGAAAAGTCAACGGGCCCAAAGATACGGCGTATCTATCATAAGTAAAGTTCTAAAATGAACGTGGGTGTGAAACGACGCTATCAAATTATTCATCACTCACAAGTAGGGTCATCAGGATCTCTTAGTTTCATCTAGTGTCCGAGTGGTGACTATTCCTAATAACGGTTGGATTGCCAGTCGATCAATAGCTGAATCGAGCCATCGCCTCAAATTCCCACCTCCGTTGGACCTGTCTATCAATTTGCCCATCAAGATCCACACACCCAACTTCGACGGCGCCGCTAATTGGAAATTTAAGGTACGGTGGGACGAAAGGCCTAATTCTTCGAATTTCAGTCAAAAAATCCGTAGGGCAACTAAGACCGAACAACAGAGTGTCTGGAGTCCCGAGCTTATTCCGTGCGCGAGTGATTTTGTTGGAAGGACGATTGGAAAAGACTTGCGGAAGACGATCGAGGGGTTGTTGCTTCGTAAATTGAAGGGTTGACTGCGGCTAAATCGACATCCGGCGCGCGCCTGTATCCATTCATTTCCTCGTTGATGAATCGACGCTCGGAGATCTCTGTTCGGCAGGGGGTAGAAGATTCTAGGGTTGTAGTAACAGCCATACTCCGTTTCTCCCTCTGCGTGCCACCCTTTTTCTTGATCGCGCAAAAGTCTGGTAGATTGTCGCTTGGATGAAAAGACGTTTGGTTGGAGAAGTTTTCGGCGGTATGGTCCACGAGACAAGTGCTTTCCAAGATGTTAGGAAGATGCAAACAAGTGTTGGATAAAGTAGGAAGACAATGGTAAGATGACGGTGAAGATTCAAAGATTGCGAAGCATCAACATTTTTGGGTATGGTTTCTTGCGTCCAGTTGCATCTCTTAACGTCAGTCTATGCCTTCATCTGCCATTGCTATTCATCCTGCTTATTTTCATCCACCTGCCTTTGCCTATGAGCATCGCGTCTTCGATTGCCAATGCGTGATGGCACATTGGTCAGAGGAGTCCATGGGTTGCGGCAATACGGGGGAGGCTGTTGTACGCATATGTAGCAGGGGTAAAGCAAACTAGACGGCACACGAGGGTGGGCCGGTGGAAGCGTCTAGAGACCATGAGCGTGTGGCAAGGGTGGATGCTGGTGGTGGTTGCGTGGATGAGATGAGGGGGTAGGGTAGTTCGGCAAGGACCACGAGATCAATATGTATGTTGGGGGATGTGGACCGCGTGGTTGGGGGTGGCCAGCAGCCCCTTTGCCTCCATCTGATTGGCCAACGGCCACCACCGTGGCCACGCCCACTCCCACACACGCTGTCTTAACCCTCCAGCGGGAAACCACCCTGATGTTCACTCTCCTCGTGCTCGAAGCTCCACCAGAGACTCACCCTCCCACGTTTTGGAAAACCACCATCATCCCTCTCTCGTTCTATTCGTAGCTCTCTGCTTTTCTATAGCTTCTCTGCTGCTCTCTGTCGCTCTCTCACTCCCTCGCTTTCTCTCCGTTTCACTAGGGCTGGGCTGCTTTGCCCGGTTTGCCCTCTATACGTGTGTTCGAGTCTTACATGCTCCCTCGGAGGATCCGGGGGATGGGGAATGGGCCGAGGGTGAGCTTTTGCGGGTACGTAAAGCTCGAGCCAGCCAACCACCCACACGACGAACCCCGTTGCTCGTTCATCTCGTCCGTGCTGAGAAACCCCTACCGAATTTCCACGAAATCATCGAAAATTGAAAAGGCAACTTACCCGACTGTAGGCGTCTTGTTTTCTTCTCTTTGTTCGGCTTTGCGCTATCACTCATGAACGAGGGTTACGAAAGTTGGGTGGCAATCCATTCGGCTCGGTCATTTTTTATGGTCGAAACAGTTGGAAGGGTGATAAGTCAGAGGGAAACGGGATGCTAGAGTAGATTTCACTGGCCTGCTTTAGATCTCGGCCTGTTCCAAAACGACACTGGCAGCCCAACCCGGTCAGCATCTTTTTGGGGAGCAGGTCTCTACCGCAGAGTCTAGCTCGCCTTCACACGGTAGTGGTGAAACCTTCGGCTGGAGGTACCCGATGGTCGCGGAGGGTGGAAACGCGCATAGGAAAAGCGATTTTAGCCCGGTAGTCAAGCAAGGAACGCTGACTACTCGCTCGGCAAGCCTCGAATTAACCGGATAATTAGCTTAAACGGCGAGCAGAATCAACCGGCGTAGCCAAGCAGCTCTCCAAAACGAACGCGCTCTCACCTTCTGAAACTTTGACTCGCCGTTGTACGAATTTGCGAGCGAAAGCTCGCCTGTAATCTTACAACCTTCTTTGCCTCGTCCTACTCTACATCTACCTACACATCTACTCCTCTCCCTCTCTCTACCCCTCATTCTCTCCTCCCTTGTATTCCGTTCCGAAGAGTTGGGGTGCAATCCTGAAATATTTACTTTACTCCCGTGTCTTTCCCGTAACCGTGCACGGGTACTCTACCTAAATGAATTTTCCTGCTATCTCTGTAAAATCAAGTGGAATCTACGAAAGAAGAAAGTAAGCAAAGTACGAACAATCGAAAAGATGCGCCACTTTTAATCACGGAGATAGTTATCTCCAGCTCGCCGACCGTAGTAACGCAAATAATTTTGATAAAAAAGGAAACCGGAATACAATCATATGCTTGTCTCCATTTGGATCGATCCTCCAATAGCTATTGATTTCAATTGAAATGCAACAGTTGCCAGTTATAATTGAATCAGTTTAAGTAAATTTTTTGTTCTTTAAATTGTTACTCAACCAACTTCGAGGCTCGTGATTATTTTCTGTCCCGAGTCAAGCATGCTCCAAGCAGACTCCTGGACAGACATCAAGGGCTGGCTTGTCTTACGTCAGACCTTCGGTTAAAAATATTCACGTGTCTGGAGAGTCATTCCCAAGCACGGGTATTTAAACAAAGACCCCTGAAGGCGTCCACGTGTATATGTATACACGGAGGACATTCCGGGCTCTCTGGATCGTTGACGGAAAACGACAAGCCCGTTCATTCTGCCCTCGTTCGATTTCTGTCAGACTCTCCGACGGGAATTCTCGGGGTTGCGACACCCCGGAGAAATACCGTTATACACTTCCACTCCGAGTGATTCAACCTGAAACTACTTCGCGAGGGCGAAAGAGAGATTAATTGGCACCGCTTCAAGAGTGCGGATCGACTTTGCATGTGAGTGTGGTTCGTCCCTAATTGAAAAGGGTTGATGGGTTCGTTTGCTTGTTTTTCATCTCAGATTGGCCACTTTGACAGCGGTATCGAGTAGTTCGAGTTTGATAACCATGAGCGGATTGGGGGAGGTACGGAACGATAATTGAGACGAATGGTCGGCCTGGGCCAGTACTCGGATGGGTTACCGCAACTGGCATGTGGCACTTCAAGTAACCGACGGGTAAGTCTGTGAAAAGTATTCTCCGAAGAATTGGAAATAGAAAAGTGATCAAGGGGCTTGAAAGTCCAAGGGATGATAAAAACCAAAAAGGGCTGGCGAGTGAACATCGGCAAGCACAAAAATACAAAAAAAAACCAATATCATCCTAGCGTAGTGTTCAAAGGATAGCAGGTAGAAGAAATCACCCTAAAATATTTACCAGTACAGGGGTAGTTTTCCATCATCAACGCGGAATGTGAGGCCTTCGCAAGGCTCTACCGTCATCGTCGTGCAATTTTTTTTCCTTCTCTCTCCTCCTCGACCAACTTTCTCAGTCGCTCATCTCCGGCTCGTCCCGAGACGTTTTCATTCATAATTAGAGAAAAGTGAGAGAGGGAGAAAAAGCTAGAGGAGCCGGCGGGCCCATCCGGCGTGCCAGAACGACGTCGTGGCGTAGTACGCGAGAGCGTAGTAGAAAGAAAGAGTCAATGAAGAAAGTAGTGGTTGGGGGTTGTTGGGTGGGGGGTAACTCGGCTGCTGCTCAATGAATAAGGGAGGAGGGGGAGGGGGTGAAAACTGGGGGAGGCGAGAGGCAACGAGGAAGTGAAAGCAGGGTAAAAGAAAAGCAAAGAGGAAAAGAGGGACAGAGAGAGAGAGAGAGAGAGAGAGAGAGAGGTGGAAGGGTGTACCTAGAGTGTGAACTACCCCGTCCTCGTACAGATCGCTTACCGAGGAAGAGAGCGCGAGCAGGACGGAAAATTCGTGTAAAAGTGAGAGGAAAGAAGCGGTAGTGACAGAGTGCTCCGAGTTTGTATAAGGGTGCGAGAGAGCTCGGGCTCGTCTTAAGAGAGAACGAGATCTTAAAGACTCTCGCCATTCTGTTAATTTTCTTCTTAAAGTGGGTTAAATTATTTTATGAGTTCGTTCGCCCCTGTTTCTTTTCTTCTCTTTCTCGCTGCTGCCACCCCCTCCTGCTTGCCTTACTTCCAGACTTTTCCAGTCGGCTCATCCCCCACCCCCCTCACCCTTGTCCCGTAAGTTTCATGCCCCGTATAATCCTCGTAGTTCGCGGGCTCGTATTGTGTTTTAGCCTAGCGGGTACTCGCTCGCGACTACTCGGTCTTTCCTCCCTCATTTGTGTCGGGCGGGTTGCCCGCCACCGCGGGGCCTATTACTCCTTCGGAACCCCTTTCGCGCGTGCACGGAGCTGGTTAACGTCAACCTTGGTAATGCGGCGAACAAAGTTATCCCAACTTTTGCGCTCTTCCCTCCATTCTTATATGCCGGGCAACTAATACTAGGTAGTACTTCTCTCTCTCTCTCTCTCTCTCTCTCTCTCTCTCTCTCTCTCTTTCTCTCTCTCTCTCTCTCTCTCTCTCTCTCTCTCTCTCTCTCTCTCTCTCTCTCTCTCTCTCTCTCTCTCTCTCTCTCTCTCTCTCTCTCTCTCTCTCTCTCTCTCTCTCTCTCTCTCTCTCGCTCTCTCTCTCTCTCTCTCTCACTCACTCTCTCTCTCCCTCTCTCTCTCTCTTGCTCCTCTCCGGGCATTATGAATGCTGCAACCTTCGAGCCCTCTTGGCGCTCATTATTTTCATGATATCACTCGAAGATCCGTCTCCAGTTTGCAGGACGAACAGTCACATGATGCTTCGAGGATCGAAACGCGTGTTTCGAATTGTCGCGAAAATATGTGGCAAGACATTTTTTACACGGTCACGTGAACGGGGGTGAGGAAAATTGTAGTTGTGTATTGTTTATTTATTATGTATATTATTATGCATATGAATAACACACATACGTAGTAAAATGTAATATATTATCGTATCGTATAATGTAATATAAATAAAAAATATCAACCCATAAGGGGAGAAAAGGCCACCCCTTTTGTTTGTATGGAAATTAAAAAAAATCTGGTCTGATTTACTTAAAATTTGGTATTCGTGATGCTTGACACAATTGAGGGGTTAGGCCACTCTAGAGGCCGAAGAAATAGGCTTTTTGGGGATTTTTTTCTCAGAAAAACTACAAAATAAATCGAGATTACAAAAGAGGGTGGTTATCTTACATATCAGTGACTGTATATATTAATTTTTTTGAAGCGATTAATTTCAAAATGGCGACTGTGCAAAGTTTATCTCAAAAGAGCATTTTTTAAGTTGGCCGGAAACACAACTCAGACAATTTTCAACCGATTCACTTGAAACGTTGAATATATCTTGAAAAATACATTGTCTATGGAAGTACGTAGGATTTTTTGTTTATATTGCATAGTTCATTTGTTATTAACAATTATCTGACGAAATTGTTCAATCATCAAACATTTTCTTAAAAAATCGTCAGATAATTGTTAATAACAAATGAGTTATGAATATAAAAAAAAATCCTACGTACTTCCATGGACAATGTATTTTTCAAGATATATTTAACATTCCAAGTGAATCGATTGAAAATTGTCTGAGTTATGTTTTCGGCCTACTTAAAAATTGCTCTTTTGAGATAAACGTTGCACAGCCGCCATTTTGAAATTAATCGCTTCAAAAAAATTAATATATACAGTCACTGATATGTATGATAACCACCCTCTTTTGTAATCTCGATTTATTTTGTAGTTTTTCTGAGAAAAAAATCCCCAAAAAGCCTATTTCTTCGGCCTCTAGAGTGGGCTAAGGCCTAATGAAACACGTATTTCAGCGTTGTTAGAAATTCAACCCCTAAGAGGAGAAACAGGGTGGAAAAGATTGAATGTAAATTTAAAAAAATCTAGTCAGATGATTTACTTGAAACTTAGTATTGAAGCTGTTCAACATAATTAATAAAACACGTATTTTATCGTTTTTTCGAAAGTTAACCCCTCAACGGAAGGGGGTGGCAAGGTTTGTACGGAAAAATAAAAATAAAAATATATTCTCAGCCATGTAATAATCGAAATACGGATTTTAAAGAAAAGAAAAAAACATATAACCTACGCATATAATATAATACAGTATTATATAATATGGTATAATATAATATAATATAATATAATATAATATAATATAATATTCACGCTGAAGGGATATACTTAAAATAATAAATGCTACTATAATATAATATAAAAATATATTCTCGGTCATGTAATAATCGAAATACGGATATTAAAGAAAATAAAATACAAATAACCAACGCAAACTCCTACAGTCGGGAAATCAGTGCCCCATTGAGGGAATTTGCCCCGATAAGGAAAATCACGAAAAATCTTCCCGACTACACGTCGAAGACGCGAATACGACATTTTTTTTATTCGACCCGCAGTGCCCTCGATTCGACAGATTCTTGCAAATTCGACGACAAAGCGAAGAAAGTAGTTTTTCGAGTTTTGACAATTCAACGATTCCTCAGCATATCGAGGCTTGCACTCGAGAGCTCCACGATCGTTACGGATTTTTGTCGCGTGTAATACACAATTGATTTTCAGCTTCGGAAAATCGAGTATACTGGCACGCTCGTGTATGGAAGCTCCGCGTATGCAACGTTATACGGGCAAAAGCCATATCTCGAACAGGATAAATCAATCGAATGGAAGTGAGTGGGGGAGCCAACGTACTGAACGATATTACTTTTTCCATAGCAACAGTTCAACGAGGATTCCTCGTGTGTGAGAAATACAATCGTCTCTTTGGGAGCGCGAGAGAGAGAGGGGGGGGGGGGAGAGAGAGAGAGAGAGAGAGAGAGAGAGAGAGAGAGAGAGAGAGAGAGAGAGGGGAGAGAGTGAGAGAGAGAGGGAGGGAGAGAGTGAGTGAGAGAGAGAGAGAGAGAGAGAGAGAGAGAGAGAGAGTGCACTTCGATTTTTCTCGCCAAGTGAAAATCCCCGATTCCCGGTTATCCAAATGTATTTACCTCCGGTGGCGCCCACGAGCAGACACCACATCACCCGAGTATGCAAAAAACTAAAATGAGATTTTCCACGCGACAGCGATATCCTGCTGCATAGAGGAGTCGACTTTTCACGTTCCGACACACCAGCCACTAATTTTCGAATTGTCGAAAAATTCAATCGACCCGCGACCTATCGAGCTCTCAACCTCTCCGATGATAATAAAAAGCAAATTGTACATATACATAAATTTCTCGATACAGGATCGTTTATCACGATTCCGACTGCCAAAAAAAAATGTAATTCTTGCCTTGGCACGCTCCCGCGAGAGACACTCCTGTCATATTTATATGATTATTCCGAGAGCTGGAGTTTAAACGTTTCGTGAGCCGCTCGCGCAATAAAATTCTCTCCCGCGAGCTGGAGCAATAATACATTAGTTCGCGGGGACGAATCTCAACCCTGGCAGGAACGAAGGTATATGGCAACGATAGTGCAAAGAGTGGTAGAAAGTGTTCGAGTGTACGCGGTTATCTACTTTTTAGAGCATTAGTCATATGTATATGGGGTGTTTGGCGTTGGACCGATACAATTTTTTGGGGGCTTGGGGGGGGGGGGGGGGTCGTTTCCTACTTTTTTCACCCTTAAATCCTATGTCCTAAGTGTCACGGTAATTAAGGAGAGATATACACCTAGATGGTCGAGGTCGCGGATTTAAAAGCTATGAACATTCCGTCGACCGTAGAAGACCTACACCATGGGCCTGGAATCGATGATTCCATGTAAGTTGACAAATTTCATGATTTATTCATTCCCAAATTTTCAAACGCGTTTTTCTCAAAACCACGTTTTTCAAATTGGTACCCAAAATTTCTCGAAAACCAATGAATCGATTGAATTGAGGTTTTATTTTGGTTATTCTATACACCATTATCGAGTACTTGTCATAGGATTTTTTTTCCCTTTCTAAGTTTTTGTTTTATAGGCAAAATAATAACTAATTTTTGGCCCAAAAATCACTATTTATGTTCAAACGTCCACCATTTTGTCATAAATCGATATTTTCAAAATCGGCTATGACAAGTACTAGATTATAGTATCTAATTTAATGATCTTTTTGGTTTTTTTTCAGATGATATACGCAGATTTTTTTACGACGCTTCAAGGATCATACAATAGCCTTGTATATTTTTGATATTTATAGATAAAGAAAATTGAACATATTTTTGAATGTATATACTTTTAGATAGTTAAAACCCCAATCCGAAATTTCAAATAGTTTTCCTCGAAAAAATTCACAAAAATGACCTTTTCTTCCGGCTCCTAGGTGTATACCTCCCCTTAAGATATGATTTTTCCTTAATTCTTTTAATTACCCGAAATTTCGCCTTTAAATCGTCATAACTTTTTGTTTGTGGTTGTAATAGCACGAAATTACTTTTCTTGTATTCTGCAATGTATGTTTGTTATAAATAAATCATTATTCGATACAATTGGTTTTAAGAAAATGAGCTTCCAAAGTCTTAAAAATGCATAAATGTATGAAAAATGTCAACTTCTAAATTCATTATAAAAGAATAAACTAAAAACTATTTCGAACTTAGCTTTGTTTTAAAACGTTCTCTAGTTTATATCCTTTCCAACGGTATGCTACGCGCCATAGAAATCATTCATTGTGTGGTCAAAATAAAGATAATAAGTCTTTCTATAATAAATTTAGGAGTTGAACGTTTTCATACATTCCCACTTTTTTATACTGGAAGCTCAAGAGTATTTTTTTTAACCGATTGTATGAAATAATGATTTATTTATAATAAACGTACATTGCAAAATACAACAAAACTTATTTCGTGCTATTACAACCACAAATAAAAAAGTTACGACGATTTAAAGGCTAAATTTCAGGTAATTAAAAAAAATGAAATGAAAAAATCATATCTGAACTATCGTGATACTAAAAACATAGGGTCTAAGGGTAAACAAATTAGCAAATGCCCCCCCCCCCCCTCCAATCCCCTAAAAAAATGTGTCGGACCATGCGCCTAACACCCTATATGTGAAAAAGGTGATTTGGATGTTACGTGAAGCCAAGGATCTTCGAAATCACATTCAGATAAGAGTAATTAATATAATAGTAGTTTACTATTATATTAATATAACCATAGAATAGTAAATATTAAGTGAAAAATAAGCATATAATAGTAATTTCGAGAACTGTCCTGTCTCGAAAATTACCAATTCGATAACCGATCGCTTAAAGTTAAAATCGGTAAAAAGTAGATCGACAATCGATCAATTAAAATCAAAATCGATGAAAAAGTAAATCAACAATCGATAAATTAACATTAAAATTGACAAAAAAATTAATCGACAATCTATGAAAGAAAATAAAAAACGACAGTCAATCGATAATCGGCAAATAAACATGAAAATTGATGAAAAAGTAAGTCGACAATCGACCAATGGAAATAAAAATCGACAGAAAAGTAAATCGACAACCGATCAATTAGATCGGTACTTTTCTGTTTGGCTACGTGAAAAATTCCGCAGATGACGAATTCATCCAACTCCATTGATTATTGGTTCTCTCCACCGCCACAAAAAATAAAAATGATCAAATACAACGGAAATGATGGATTGATAGGTAACATCGTCGAATAAGCGTAACAAATTTAAAAAAACGGAAATTAAAAATCCATCAGTAGAAATAATTAAGTAAGCGTTAAAACAAATATAAAAAGAATTACTCGAAAATCGATCGTTTGAAATAACAAAATAAGGGCCGAAGGCAAATAAAAAGGAGATCGAAACTCCATCGATCAAAATGATCAAATAATGTTAAAAAAACAAAAATAAAATCGACAGACCATAAAAAAATGTCAAATAAAATGTACGGACCATTCTCGAAACAGTCAATTGTGTGGTGGCGGAAAGGACATAGATATAACAGGGTCAAAATATCCTTGCTCCATATATATTCAATGGAAAAAAAACTTGTGAGTAATAGAGGTTAATAAGTCGAGTAGAGAGCAATAAGTAGTTTCACCGAGTTACCAAAGCGAGTTTTTACTTCATCATTCAATCCACTTGCGCTGTAGTCAGTGAGAGAGAATAAAAGCACACGGCGTAGGGTGAAGGGGTAGGGTAGCCTTTCCACATTCTGGAGTTTTTCCTCGGGAATGATAAAGCGTTAAGAATGAAACAGCAGTTCACAAGTTCCACGGTTCAATGAAGAAAATAAAAATTGTATCTGCTCATTGAACAAAAAATATACGTAAACTCTAAAAGTTACGAGTGCCGAATTAGAATGAATCGAAAATGGACAATTATCGCGACAAAGTGGCCCACTGGCATAAATTATATTCGATACAAATGCCATTTTTTGTTTGTTTTTTTTTTAAGAATTGGGTGTTTGAATTTAATTATTTATTCTTTTATTTCACTAAGATTTGTATTATATTCGAATTTTTTATTTAATTATTATTTTTCATTTTATCATTACTTTTTATTTCGTGCTTTTTTTCGTTGAGGAATTGGGTTTCCACAATGACACGAAGCTATTTTTTTCAGCCAAACAAATAACCGATCTAGCTCTCAACGAAGCACGTGAATGTTTGAGAAAGGAAGCGACTGAATGATTTTCGATATTCGCTACGACGCGAGTGCAACTCTCTCTTGCAACTCAAGCTTGAAACAGCCATTGCCAGACAATTTGGATAATTTTGGCAAATTATGGCACAGTTTGAATTATTAAAAGCTACACGCTGTTGATTATTTTTCTCTGGGACACCAATGCTATCGAAGAAATAATCAATTGAGCATTAAAACAAATTTAAAAAAATTAATCGACAATCGATTAATGAAAATAACAAAATAAGTGTCAAAAAAGATAATCGAATAAATTAAAAGAGAAAAAAAGAATTAAGAGTACACAAAAATGAAACTGTAACCCCAGCAATCAAAATGATCAAACAATCTTCAAAACCTAAAAACAAAATCGACAGCCTATCAAATTGAAACTCCAAATAATGCTCATAAAAAAAAAAATGCCATCGACATCAAATAACAAAAATCGTCATCACCTTTTAAAAAATAGTCCAAATCAAAACAAAAACAAAATCGTAAGACGATCAACAAAAAGCAATTGCTCCATAACAATGTTCGACCTCTTGTCAAATGGCGAGCATCCCCCAAATACGAGAAAGGCGTTCAACATCAAGCCACGACAGAGGAAAAAATACCCCTGGGGGTAAGAAACAAAAATAAATAAATAAAATATAGCTAAGGGATGAAGCGTCTGCGGAAGCGGATAAAAATTGCAGAGGGTTTGTATATATGGTGGACGTTGGTCGAGACGAGGAAGAGGGTTCTCGCCCGATTGGTCGAGGCCCAAAGCCGGCCAATGGCGCTTCACCCCCGCGGCGAGCGAGGGTGAGTTTCCATGGCAACTCACATACACATGGGCATACATATATATACATACGTATATAAATATATATACATATGTATATGTGACAAATACCGGTGAGGAAGAAAGAGAGAGAGAGAGAGAGAGAAAAGGGTGAGTAGATAGAGAAGGGGTTGGTGAGCGCGGGGAGGGTGCCACCACCCTTGGACAAGCCCAATCGATCGAGGTGTGCTTTGGCCGGACGAAACTCACCCTCTGTCACACCAAACCCTCGCCATTTCTCTCTACACACCAGATCCACACGTATAGTTTGTGAAACTTGCACACAGAGAGAAAGGGAGCCCGAGAGGGTGGAAGAGAGAGAGTTGCCTGTTATTTGAATGTGGGAGATTGTGGAGGGTGGCTGCTGCTTCGGTTGCTGCTGAAGAGAGTATAGGACGAGAGGAAGGAGGAGGAGGATGAAGGAGGTTTGAATGTGACAGAGTGCCACCCTCCCTTCTGCCCCGCTATACCCGAGGGCTCCCGTTGGGAAGTGCGGCGAGCGGTGTCCTCATCCCACACCTGGCCTCCTCCATCCCCCTTTTCCAGCCTCCCTCGCGCTCCCACTTGCGTGTCTGTTGAAGGTTCAGAGGTAAACCAGACAAGGACAAAATTGAAGAGAGGGTGTGTGGATACTGGAAGGCTGAGGAGGGTTGGAAGAGTTCGGGCGGGGGTTGGCGTGGACAGAAATCAATATAAGACGGGGGCGCCCCGTGTATATACTTGGGGGTGCATGCATGTATATAGCTTGCTCACTCTACACAACTTTGGCTCCTCGTTCTTGGTCTCATACGTGTTTCTGTCCCTCTCTCATTTTCGCTGGCTCTTTTCCTCTTGTACTCTTCGTCCTTTCACTCTTCCCTGATGCCCTTCCACCCGCTCTCGTGGTTACAAGTCTCCCCCCCTCTATCACTCTCTCTCTCTCTCTCTCTCTCTCTCTCTCTCTCTCTCTCTCTCTCTCTCTCTCTTTGCCGGTTCTCCACTCGTCTGCGGACTCACGCCGTGTGCTCCCTGTTTCCTCTTGCTTTTCTCTCTATTTCTCTTCGTACTCCGTTTCACCTCACTCTTCACCCTCGACGGTACCACTCACCCTCTCTCTCTCTCTCTCTCTCTCTCTCTCTCTCTCTCAAACATGTCCCGCTCTCCCCCGAGGGGGTGGAGACCGACACACACGCACTTAGGCGTACATGTATATATGTAATTGGTGAGCGAGCCAGGGTTCTACCCAACCCCCTCTCTGGCAAACCACGCATTTCTGTACGGCGAGAGAGAATGAGAGAGATAGGGAGATAGGGAGGGTTGCCGGCATGTTTCGCCCGATGTAACGGGTGTCTCGGAATGCGACGGTGATGCGAGGAATGATTGCCAAACGAGCTGGCATAGCGCATACAAAGTTGTCTTTACACTTTAATCGTAGACGTGCGGATATTTATGACGCATGGCTATGGGGAGGGTATTGCGGTTGACGTTGGGGCGAAAACATTTTACGAAAGCTTTGCACCTGATGGATTTTACGCTTGTGGCGATGTGTTGACGGTTGTCAAGATTGACAACTGTCCAATGACAAGCAGCTAGATGGCTGCTGTCTGTTTTGTGGCGAATGTATTTGAAGTTTCGAACATGCTGAGGGAAATTCTTGTAGTGAATGTATTTTACGCTTGTGACACTGTGTTGACAGCTATCAATTTGGCTGCTGTCAATTTTGTATTGAATTTATTAGCTACATTAAGTATATTGAATATGTTGACAGATAAACCTGGTGGCGAATCTACTTTAAGTTTGTAACACTGTGTTGACAGTTGGACATTTTTATGCTGTCAATTTTGTATCAAATGTAATGGCTAGATTGAGTATATTGACTATATTAACGGATAAACTTTGTGGCGAATTGATTGTATATTTGTAACACTTGGTTGCCACTCGTTACTTACCGTTGTTGTCAATTTTATACCAAATATAGTTTATATTTGTATCAATGTGTGGACAGTCGTCGATTCTTCTGCTGTCAATTTTGTTTTGGTCTGTTTGGGTTATGCTATATTGAGTATATTGAATATGTTGACAGGTAAACTTTTTGGGGCATCGATGTTACATTTGAAACACGATGTTGACAGCCGGCAATTCTTCTGCTCTTGATTTTGTATGAAATCTATTGGCTTCATTGAGTATATTGTATAGGTTGAATTTTAAGCTTTGTGTGGAATCGATTTTACATTTGTAACACGATTTTGACAGTCGTCAATTCGTCTGATGTCAATTTTGTATCGAATTTATTGGATACATTGAGTACGTTGAATATGTTGATAGAAAAACTTTGTGACGAATCGATTTTATATGTGTTGATGATGTTGACAATTGTTAATATCAGCTGTTGTCAATTTTGTATCGAGTGTCTTTCACGTTTATATCCCTGTGTTTACAGTCGTCGGTTCTTCTGTTTTCGAATTTGTATAACATATATTTACCGTATTAAATATAGCAACGAAAAACTTTGTGGTGAACTTATTTTAAATTTGTATCAGTGTTCACAATTGTCAATTCTCGCTGCTGTCAATTTTGTCACCTGTAGAAATTTTAATAAAATATACATGACGTCTCCTTAATCTAGCGTATAGAAATAATTACCATGTAAGACGAAGTGACGAAATCATCGCGAATTCTTTCACACTTTTAGTTGACAGCTGCCAACGGGTTGTTATCTGGACAACCGATCAATTATCGGGAGATATAATTTTCATTTTTGAAACTTTTAATTCACAGTATTTACACTAATACCTGAACTTTTTCCAAAAATTGAATTTTATAAATAAAAAGTAATTGTCCATATCAATACTTTTTATTAAATGAAAAATAAACGAAAAAAAAACTTTCAAAATTGATGGCACAGTGTCTATGCTCGATGTCTTCTTCTCAAAACTCCCATCAAATGTTATTCAGAGCTTCAAAACATTAAAAAGCATTTGAATTTCAGTCGGAAGGCTTGAAAAATAATTTATAAATTCTGGTGATAATTTGAGAACCGGCACAAACCGTTAACCCCTTGGCAATCAATCGGTGTCGCTAATTTTCAATGCTGCAAACCCGAGTCTCCTTTTATTCTCCATATTTCATCGACTTTTTGCACGCTACTCTCGACAGTTGAGCGTGGAATGGATTAAAACTTTCCGAATTAAGATCATAGTAAAAATTTAATTGATTTTTAATCAGATTTCTGATCCTCGTATCCGGGACAAGTGCTGTCAAGTGTAAATAAATAAATTCGTGAATATAGACATAGCTTCGTGTGCTATGCACATTTTACATATATATGTATATATATACATATATATATATATGTATATATATACATACATATATATATATATACATACATATATATATATATATATATATATATATATATATATATATATATATATATATATATATATATATATATATATATATATATATGAGTGTGTGTTTGTATGTACGTATTACAAATCTACATACATTATTTACGGCTCAGAAATAGAGACGCGCACAACTTTTTTCTTACAATCATCCATTTCATTATTCACGTAAGAAATGTTTCATGAGAATTCATGATAGATCTGATTTGCCGACGAGGTGTCTCCTTTTATCGGAGATTTCGCAGCACGGAGCTTCATTACATTTTGTGAAGTGATATTCTTTCAATAAATTATCAAAGGTATTCTATTCATAACGATACTCCACACCGTGCCGCGAAGATAAAAGAAAAATGACAATTAATATTTAATTTATAATTACATGAGTATATTACATAAAGGGTTTGCCTAATGCTGACTAAATTAATAAAAATATACGCATTTTATATATATATATATATATATATATATATATATATATATATATATATATATACTTATAATATTATATAATATACTATATATTATGTATAAATAGTATATTCATATTGAACCGACAGAGATGGGCGCGCGGTCGGTGTGCGGGCTCGGCGGTCACTGAAGTTAAGACGGAATGACACCTCATCGCGGTCGGTATGGTAAAACAATTATAGATTCCCAAAAATCTCTGAAACGGCTCTTCAGATCCCGTCGAAACTTTGCCAAACGACGTCAAATAGATAGACAAACAGCTGTCTTCCCCTCAAATTTACTGAATTTGAGAAAAAAAAACTAGATTGGCTTATCATAAGCCAATCTACATTTTTTTTTCTCAAATTCCCGACCGCGATGAGGTGTCATTCCCTCTTAAGCAGCATTGGAGGCTGCCAATACTTGGAGCGGTGACCGCTTGCCACTGGTTTGCGCGTCAACCTCTGAGTGGGAGGCAGTTCGTCTGAGTTTCTGATGGTAATACAACTGAAAGTAAGCCAATTATAGCCGCCTGTATCGGCCCAGGTTTTCCGCAATTTCCCTGGGCCCTCGTGCAAATGCGATACAGTAGTGCATTAGGAAAGAGTGGCTGCACTCGGGGGGGGGGGACTTTGGACGGATTGTGAATGTCGGAAGGAATGAAAGGAATAAAGGAGGGGATAGTAAAAGGCGAAGGACCCCGTACCTCTGAGGAATACATATATATAAAAATATATATATAAATATATATATTCATATTAAAATATGAGTATACTCATATATATATATATATATATGTATATATATATATATATATATATAGTGTTTGTGTACAAATTTAGAACGTACGAAACGTCTTTTTGACGGACTCATGTCATCAAGAATAATGAGCACCAATTTCTGTAATACGAAAAATGGGAACGATTTATTTTTCTGTCTTACTCTCTTTCTGCCTATTGAGCTCGAGAGCGATAAGATTTTCACGTATACAGCATGAAAACTAAACAATAAATACTCTTCAAATCCATAATTGACGCTATTGGCATGCATAAATGAATAATTCACGAACTTGCCCCCAAGGGTGCTGAAAGTTTCGAATAAGTTGGCCCGCGTGCCGGTGAGAAATTCACGCCAGGATCGGTCCCGAACTCGAATCGTCGATAAAAAAAGAAGCTCCCCCCGGTCATCATCCCCGAAGTGGGAAAAGTCAACCTGGCGATCAACAGTGGCGGACTAATTTTTTATTTATTGTTTTTTGCTATAGCAGGCCTATGTGAGGTTGGACGTCACAGCCACCCGTTGTGCCACGAATATGGTGTATGCGAGATCGATAGGGAGGGACAGCAAATGTGTGTGTGGCTGGGGTGGGCGAGAGAGGGAAAGAGAGAGAGAGAGAGAGAGAGAGAGAGAGAGAGAGAGAGAGAGAGAGAGAGGGCATATCCTGCGGATAAGGGAACGGCATCCATAAATTACGACGCAACTCTGCCTGGTTTGCAGCGTAAAAGTCCTGTACAAGAGAACGCGAGAACTCGGAAACCCAGAGAGAGAGAGATAGGCAGAACCCTTAACGTGTACAGAGTTCCCAGTCCCAGAACAGAGAAGAGAGAATCGTTTCGAACTCTGCAGAGAGTGCCGCCCTTCGCGCGAGTCCTCCGCAATGGTTCGCCTTGAGCAACCAACATCCCCGTTCCTTCCGCGTCACGCACTATATTCCGCTTGCCCTACGCGGATCATCCTCCCCAGCATCGTCGACGAAACGATAGCTGGCATTTGGTTAAGGCTCTCGCAGGAGGCAACTTGGCAAAAAGTTCGAACGCCATTTTACTTCGGACGTAACGTCGTTCAGAGCAATGTTCTCGGAGCACGCGTATCGATGATGCGGTCTCGTTGGGATCGATTGTCAAATGACAGCTCCACCCGCTGGACTCGCTAATTAATTTTTGTTTCCTTCCAGGCACTGGACTCTTCAAGTCACTTCATGTTGGGTTTTGTTCACTTGATCTGTTACTTTGTCTTATTACTTGCTTGACAGTCATCTATGTTTAATCACACCCATCGTATGTCAATGGGAAGCAATAGGGTCCTTTTTGCAATCGGTCGTA
Organism: Ophion ellenae; assembly: GCA_963210295.1. Taxonomy (NCBI): domain Eukaryota; kingdom Metazoa; phylum Arthropoda; class Insecta; order Hymenoptera; family Ichneumonidae; genus Ophion; species Ophion ellenae. The sequence continues at coordinate 34,179,431 of OY723392.1, forward strand.
GACGGAAGCAAAGAGTAAAAATATTTTTCTCATGATCTGCGATGTGGATATGGTTAGCATGTTCATGGCAATCGTTTTATTTTTCATTTGCAACATCCTAGGTGTAGAGAGTGCTGACAAAATCTGCTAAAAGGGAATAAATGTGCATGTGTGGGGGGCTGGTTATTCCAGCTGAACTCAGATAAGTATTAACCTCATCATCGTTGATTATAGATTTTCATCGTGGACACCTCACTCTTGGTATAAAAAAGACACCTCAAATTTTTCCTTTTTTTCACCTACTCTTCGCCCGTCCGCTGCTGCAAAAAAATCGAAACGTCCGTTCCGGTCGTTTTTTTACCTGAAAGAATATAGATACGTTTTATACCGGTTTGGTGCATTTTGCACCAAGGCTCGACTTGTGCTTCGGATCATTACTTTTTTTTCGTGAAATTTCTATTTTGAGGATCATTAGTCGACAGTTTGAGAATCAGAAGAGTACTTTTTCGGTATTGAAAGTAAAAGAAAACTTCAAAAATAACGAAAAATGTGTTTCCAAAATAGAAAGAATGTATGTAACATTTATAGTGTTCGGGGGAGGAGCGAGATCAGCTCGAAAATGAATCGAAGTCTTTTTTGTTCAGGTAAATACAAATTACTAGTACACCAAAAAAAAAAAAAGAAAAAGAGAGAGAGAGGGAAGAGAGCTAGATAACACATTATATATAACATACGAAAAGAATAGATTTCGGGATGCTTATAGAAACATTCAGAATGGAATACACCCCACCTTAATAAAATTTCATCCGAAAACAAATTTTGAAGTTTTTTTTCACTTGCAAGACCGAAAAAGTACTCTCCCAACTCCCAAACTGTCGAATAGTCAAACACCAAAATCGAAATTTTAGAAACAACAAAATAGTAAATATCGGACGCACAACTTGAACTTTGGTGAAAAATGCATAAAACAGGGTTAAAACGTATCAAATTTTTTTCAGAATTCTACAACCAGCCCGAGTGAACTTTTCGATTTTTTGCAGCCGCAGAAAGGCAAGGGGAGGGGGAAAATTAAAAAAATATAGGTGTTTTTTCACACTAGGAAATCTAGTTTCAACGATGAGGAATGAATTAATGGTCTGAATACTGATATATATATATATATATATATATATATATATATATATATATATATATATATATATTTATATATATACAAAATAGTAAATATCTCTATAGTCAAAATAGTATATATACAAAATAGTAAATATCGGACGCACAACTTCAACTTTGGTGAAAAATGCATAAAACAGGGTTAAAACGTATCAAATTTTTTTCAGAATTCTACAACCAGCCCGAGTGAACTTTTCGATTTTTTGCAGCCGCAGAAAGGCAAGGGGAGGGGGAAAATTAAAAAAATATAGGTGTTTTTTCACACTAGGAAATCTAGTTTCAACGATGAGGAATGAATTAATGGTCTGAATACTGATATATATATATATATATATATATATATATATATATATATATATATATATATATATATGTGTTCAAAATGACGATAAAACCATTAGTTTACTCATGAAATTGTGATATATACTTAATCCCTGGTTCTTTTGGCACGTTATCTTAACAATCTTCATATATATATTGTAATCCCCCAAAAACACCCAAAAGAACCATCACGTTCGATTGTTGGTCGACTGGTCTGACCACTGAGCTACGCCAGCCCGCTTACCTCACCTTTCGCAGATAGTCTCGATATTCGTAACGCAACGTTACAACTACCCCTTGCCAGAGTCGATCCGACTCTAGAGGATCGACTTGCAATAGGCCCAAAGGCGGAAGGAAGGGGGTAATCTCAATTAGACTCTTATCTCAGGGCGATATACTTTTCCGATATCAAGGCTAATTCTGGTTCCGTATATTCTTCATTCGGCCGTGGGCCCCACGTTGGGCGCCATTTATAACCCCCCCGAAAAAAACTCCAAGAGAATTGCGCTTGAGAGTGCGCTTCTGTAGGTCTATTTTGTAACTCGGTAGTGACACTTTTCGCTATCGTTAGCTAGCGACAGCCAATCGCATGCACGATAAAAAAAAGGGGGCCTCTTGTTGGCTGTAATTAGCTAACGATAACGAAAGTTGTCGTTACGAGCTACAGAATAGGCCTACTGGGCCGGAATTCGAATCCGGGACCTTTCGATTGCCGGTCGACTGGTCTGACTACTGAGCTACGCCAGCCCGCTTACCTCACCTTTCTCGGATAGTCTCGATATTCGTAACGCAACGTTACAATATATACATATATATATATATATATTGTAATCCCCCGAAAAAACTCGAAGAGAACTATCCGAGAAAAAATGCGGTGTACTTCTGGGCCGGGTTTCGAACCCGGGACCTCTCGATTGCCGGTCGACTGCTCTGACCACTGAGCTACGCCAGCCCGCTTACCTCATCTTTCTCACATAGTCTTGATAGTCGTAACGCAACGTTACAATATATATATACATGTGTGTGTGTGTGTGTGTGTGTGTGCGCGCGTGTGTGTGCGCATGCGTGTGTGTGTGTATATATATATGTTTGGAGAAATTATATTTTGAACTTGTGATAAATATGTAATATTGGCAATCATCACATCTGACTATTGTGAGGACGGTCCTTAAAATAATCCCTGTATAGAATGTGCTTACGATTAATCCAAAAGTAATTTTAGATACATTCGGGCTTGCATAATGAGTATGGAGATAATTGGCTACTATGAGGACGATTGTCAAAGTCGAATGTCTTCTAAAATCACCTTCCCTCGTGTAGTATATATAGCGAGAGAGAGATAGAGAGAGAGAGGGAGAGAGAGAGAGAGAAAGAGAGAGAGAGAGAGAGAGAGAGAGAGAGAGAGAGAGAGAGAGAGAGAGAGAGAGAGACATAACTATGCAGAGCCACGAAACCAACACAAGCCACATTTATGGCGTCCAACCCTCGTGCCCCTTCATTTGTCCGTAGCAGCGATGCACATAGCCTTGGAAGTAGCAGAGAGTGAGAGACAGAGAGAGAGAGAGAGAGAGAGAGAGAGAGAGAGAGAGAGAGAGAGAGAGAGAGCGACGAGCAAAGAAGAAGCAGAGGCCCTAAGGGGTAGGCGTGCTACCGAAACTATAAATTTTATCGTTAAGTTGTTTAGACCCACGGGCCGTAAACATTTCGCGTCTCTCGTGTGCGAGCCGGCCCAGGGGGTTGATTTCCGGCGAGTTATAGCGCCTCCTTTGCTCTTGTCCCTCTGCTCTTCCTATATACCTCTATACATATATAAATATATATAAATACGGTATTACGTGTACACCGTATTTCCACGTCGCTTTTCTTCCACTATTTCGCCCCCAAAACTTTATTCTCTTTGCCAGTGAGGAAAATTTGGATTGGAGATTTCGGCAAGGCGATTCGCGCAAATGTACATGTGCACTTCTAAGGGATCATCACAGTGTAACGGATCAAAAAATAGCTGATTTCCGCGATTTATTTCTCGATATTTGTAATACGCTAATCAGTCTGATTTTTTAATTTCAAATCGAAGGACTCATGAAGAACAAAAAATAATTTTTTAACGTATATTTTTATTTTTTTTACATTTTTTTAACGTTTGAAAATGTCTTCGAAAAAAGGAATCCTCACGGTGTACAAGGTTGTGGCCGTAAATATTATCTTCAACGAAATTTGTAAAAAGATTATTAATCAGTTTGAAAGCCGCTGTCTTGCTATGGAGGTTTTTTTTAAATCAAAATTGACAAAATAACGGCGGTTTGAAAAAAAAAGTATCGAATTTAGACTATCTTTTCGACAGTTTTTCGTTAAACAAATATGAAGATTTAAACAAAAGCTTCCATAGCAAGATAAAGGATGTCGTGAAGAATTTTGTGTCAAAATTTGAGACGGATAGCTTGAAAGTGTACGCCGTTTTGAAATACGACTTTTCGAGAGAAACGCGTCCGTCCCCAGCAGGTCTCACGCAGCTGGTCGAATCCCTTTTTCTAAAAAAATCTTTAAAAAATAACCAGCGTGTTTATGATAGACTATACAATCGGATACTGAAAAAAAATCGATTTTTTGAAAATTTTACACTGTGATGATCCCTTACCGGTGACGAAATCGATCGCGATTCAATGGTCAATATCAATTTTGGAATTTTCGCCGTTGAAACGCAATAAGTGAAATTTAAGAAATTTGAAATGGCACTTTTTTATGTTTTCATTGTTTTTTTAAATATAAATTTGCATGTGTTTAATAGCGGTGAAAAAGCGCGGAGAAATATGCGAACGGAAGAGAAAACTCTCAAAAAAGAGGAGAGGAGAATGAGATGTAGTGTAGAATGGAAAGAGGTAAAAAGGAAGAGCGAGAGAGGGTAAAAGAGAGATTAATTGATTGATTAATTGATCGATTGATTTAATTGATATTACTTAATTTACCTAGGTAAAAGTAGATGGACGACAATTCTAAACAATTATACAATTTCACCCCCTTCAACATAATATGCCAAAAGAAAAATTAACAACAGAAAGAAAAGAATACGACCTGCACAAATAATGCAAGTCCTGACAAATGGCACAAAACGGTACAAATCATACGGAATCCAAAAATAGCCTAATTATAATAATAACCAAATCATAACATATATTGATCCGAAAAATCAGTTTAGAAAATGATAATGCCGCAGTTTAACAAAATCGTACCAAATCCTACTGAAGCGATAAAAAAACAATACAATAATCAGAGAGTTTGATAAATTGATTGACAGTTTTATTATACCCTAGTTGTGTCACTTTTCAGTTAAATAGGTATAGACGCAGTGCATATTT